>CM071855.1:23213116-23813116 GCA_036507275.1 Sicyos edulis | reverse complement strand
GAAGCAACAGTAAATAAGTTTTCCCTACGGACTCATGTCCAACTACATGCTGAATTCAAATAATGAAAATAAAGACACGACAGAGTGTCAGCAGCATCCATGATCTCTCAGCTACCTCCGCTAGCCGCCCCGGTGCTGTCCCAAGTTACCTGGTGGAAAAACCACAATAATGGTGAGTATAAACATACTCAGTAAGAATCCCCAACCGGGGTACGATACAATGCAATCAATCATCTAGCAACCTAGTACACATGCAAACAGATATCAACAGGATCTTAGCTCAACGAGCTCACAAGGTGTAAAGACCCAACCCAAAAGGGGCTCTAAATGGGCCTTTACCCCAATGCATGTAGTGGAAATAAAAGACATTACGAAAAATACATTTCGGATCCCAAGTAAAAACAGAAACATTCAACAACCAAAACATACATTTCTAAAAGCATACTCTGATCAGAGATTTATTAAAACCATTTAGACAATCCACAAGTACAAATATGTTGGAATCCATAAAACGTAAGAAAACATCCTGGGGCTCTGTGCCCGTCTACATGCATTCAGGGGAAATAACAAAAGTCAAGAGTCATGATAAAATAAAATGGTCAGAGATGACAGCAGGATTCCATGATCACAGCTCCTCCTTCAGCCATCCTGTCTCGCGCCTTGGTTACCTGTGGAAAACCACAGAATAAGGGTGAGTAACGAATTACTCAGTAAGAATCCCCAACCGGGGTACAATACGATATACATGATCATCTTGAAGAATGTATGCAAGCTATGAGTATAAACACAGAGCGGAGCACATAGCTAAGTCCACACTTGGACCTCGGATGCCAACTCAGGGTCTTAGTCCGGAAATACCACAACACACTATACGCGCTATACGGGAACAAGTCCCGGCCTCGGCACATCTCTATCGCCGATACGAAAGGTGCACTAGCTCAAGATCCCGAGGAGCTCTCCGGTCCGACGCCGTAATGAGCGTAAGCATGCACCGCGTGCTTCTACGCACTATGGGGGTGCCGGGGTCTAGTGGCAAGTCGCCCATATCCGGATACCACGCCTAACTAAATCTCTCGATCGGTGTCACCGACATAGGGTGTGAGACACGGACACGTGAACTATGTCACCTGTACCACCGCACTTGAGGCTAAGGAACGGGTCATGGTAGGCTTACACCGTGAAGCTCGTCCTTACCTTAAGAGGTGGCAATCAAGGGATACCGCCCCGAACACGCGAGGACGTGCCGGCCGCAGGGACTAGGCATTGCCAAGTCATCATCCCGACCGCTGGGGTATCGCTTAGACTACCACCTCACCCAAGATTGCGGGGCCTACTGGGTGGGATAGCTAATCCCTCACGGGGTCCAAGGACGGAGAATCGTCTCGAACGTCCTTGCCATAGATGCAAGATACTTTATGCATCGGGCCCGATGATGCTATCTACCCGAAATTCTAACTCGCCTTAACAATCGAAGAAACAATCCAATACGTGCTCGAAAGAATACAATGCACCTAGCATGGTACTACGAACAAGAATGAATATGAGCATGCGAGAAATCGGAACAACCTAGCATGGACTAACATGAAAGAACAACATACGAAGTCATGCGGTCAGAATTCGTGAGCAGAGCACCTAAACTATACATGCTTTGATAATCACAAACAAACATACAACATCAATCACATAGAACATCGCAGGTCCACACAACCCCGGTAAGAAATCCTTACCTTGGTCGGAAGACTTCTACACACAAATTCCTAGGCTGCGAACACTTCCGAGCTAGCTATCGAGAACCTACAAACATGGTAACAATCATAACCATATCCCTAAAAATATAATAAAACAAAGAGGCTCGGCTCGGGAGCACTCACGCACACACACCGCGACACGGCAAGCGTGCGCCGCTGGCAGCAGCGAACACGGCGCTGAAGCTGGCGCTGTGCACTACTGCACGGCATTGCGCGCTCTGCTAGCATGGATGGGCTGGGGGCGCGGCCAGTCGCGACGGACAGACGGACTCGGCAGCGAGCGGAGCAACACGGCACGGCGTGCGTGCGCGATGCGGCACGCGAGTTGCTCGCGAGGGGACGCGCATGTAACGACCCAGTTTCATCCCGTCTTCCGTATGCCCTAGGGGTATTTTAGTAATTTGGTCGGGCCGTCGGGGACCGCTTTATGTCTTTTTCCGCCATAAAATTATTGGATGGATTTATGTAAGTTTTGAGGCTTTGTGGGTGTGTTTGGGCATGGGGAGATGCAAAAGGAAAATTGTGTGTTAAAGTGTGTTTGGTGGGTTTCAACCCGTGTGGTCCGAGAAGTCGGTGGGTGGTGTGGCTGTTGAGCTATTGAGAGCTCTTGTTGCTCTTTACGCATCACATCTTAGTTAACCTTGGATTTTGGAGTTTTGGTGCATTTGGTTAAATGAAATAGAAATAGGTTATTTCATCTTATTCTCCAAAAACACCTCTTGGCCGCCCAAGCTCTCCATCTCCATAGCCTTGCCGAGTTCTTCATCCTTGCATCTCCTTGGGTTCGATCATCATCATTCCGGTAAGTCTTCGTCTTCTTCATCTTCTCATTTGGGTGTTTGTTGGCCGAATGTAAGAAAAAGGGGTTGTGTGTGTGTGTGTGTTGTGCGGCCAATGTAGAGAGGAGCAACCATCATCCCAGCCCACTCGCCGCCCAGATCGGTCGAGCCACCGCCGCACGCCCGGTCGGTCGAGCCACCGCCGCACGCCGCCCAGATCGGTCGAGCCAGCCCTGCCGAACGCCCAGACTGTCCCAAGAGCCTCGCTGTTCGCCCAAAGAAGAAGATCGCCCGATCGCCGCGACGCCAGAGGTCCTCGCCAGCGCCAGCGCGTCCGGTCGATCGCTCGCGACGCCCTCGCCGTGTCCGCTTGCCGAGCCGCTTGCCGCGCGCCGCTCGAGACGTTCGCCCGCGCGCGCGTCCTGCCGAGTTGCTCGCCGTGTCGCATCGCGACGCCCGCCTGCCCGCCAGCGCCGCCGTCGAGCAGCTCGCCGCGCGCGTGTCGTGTCACAGCCGTGCGTGCGCAGTAGCAACCAGCAGCGTGTCCGTGCCGCGCCGGTAGCGCAACCGGGCCAGCGTGTCCTGCCGTGCCCGGTAGCAAAGCCAGCGCCCCGGCCTTGCGAGCCGGCTTGCCAGCCGCCAGCCCCAAGCTCGTGGTCGCCGCGCGCGCGTGAGTTCCCGAGCCGAGCTTGCTGTTCTATTGTTGTTTAGATATTTTAGATACCGATTATTGTTGGTTTGCTAGGTTCCCGCCGCTAGCTAGCTCGGGATTGTTCCAGCAGCTTAGGATTTGTGTGTAAAAGTCTTCCGACCAAGGTAAGGATTTCTTACCGGGTTGTGTGGACCTCACGCGGTATATTTGTGATTGTTGTTTTGTATGCTGTGTATGATTACTAGCATGTTTATCTCTAGGTGCTCTGTTCAATTCTGATCGCATGATCTCTTGTATTGTTTCTCATGTTAGCCCATGCTAGGTTGTTCTGTTTCTAGCATGTTCGATATCTGTTCTTGCTTCGTAGTATCATGCTAGGTTCTTTGTATCCGATGAGCACGTATTGGACGCATTGATTGAATCGTTATTATTGTTAAGGTTTAGAATTCGGGTAGATAGCATCATCCGGCCCGATGCATAAAGTATCTTGCATCTATGGCAAGGACGATTGAGACGATTCTCCGTCTTGGACCCGTGAGGGATTAGCTATCCCAACCGTAGGCCCCGCAATCTTGGGTGAGGGTGGTAGTCTAAGCGATGCCCCAATGGTCGGGATGATGACTTGGCAATGCCTAGTCCCCGGCGGCCAACGCGTCCTCGGCGTGTTCGCGGTAGCCCTTGATTGCCACCGATAAGGTAAGGACGGCTTCTGGTGTAAGCCTACCATGACCCGTTCCTTAGCCTCAAAGTGCGGTGGTACAGCCGACATAGTTCACGTGTCCGTGTCTCACACCCTATGTCGGTGACACCGATCCGAGATTTAGTTAGGCGTGGTATCCGGATATGGGCAACTTGCCACTGGACCCGCACCCCCATAGTCTGTAGAAGCACGCGGTGCATCCTTACGCTCATTACAAACGCCGTGGAGAGCTCCTCGGGATCTTGAGCCAGTGCACCTTTCGTATCGTCGATAGGCGGCCGAGGCCGGGACTTGTTCCCGTATAGTGCGTTTAGTGTGTTGTGGTATTTTCCTGACTAAGACCACGAGTTGGCATCCGAGGTCCAAGTGTGGACTTAAGCTATGTGCTCTAATCTGTGTTTATACTCATAGCTTGCATACATTCTTCTAGATGATCATGTATATCGTATTGTGTACCGGTCGGGGATTCTTCTTGAGTAATTCGTTACTCACCCTTACTTATCTTCGGTAACCATGGCGCGAGGCAGATGGTCAAGGAGGAGCTATGATCATGGGAACTTGTCATGCCGTCTCTCGACTTTTCTTATGTTATGACTCTTTTCGTTATTTTTCCCCGAATGCATGTGTACGGGCACGAGCCCTAGGATACTTTTCCGAATTATTTGTGGATTCCACTTTGTTGAATTTGAGGATGTTTTAAATGTTTTTAATAAAATCTCTGATCGAGTAAATCGTTGGAAATGTATTTGTCTGTGAAACAGTGCTTGGAGACAGAATGTGTTTCATGAGACTTTATTGTTCTCAATGAATCTTGAATGTTTTGATTTAATGGGAATCAAAAAACTTTATCTTCATCATGTCTTTTCATTTTAATGCATGCATTGGGGTAAAGGCCTATTTAGTGCCCTTTTTGGGTCTGGTCTTTACATTGGTATCAAAGCTCGAGTCATAGATTCTGTAGACTCGACCTTTTGTTGTAGGTCGTCTTTCCCATGATCACCAAAGACTCTCGCGGTCATCAGTGCGCCTAAGTTTACTGTTTTTAGAAAAGGGTTAAGAATTTACAATACCTTTCATCTAGTGTATGCCTTGTGTAGTGTTGTGGAGCGAGACGAAAGCGAGTTCTCGACTCGTTGTTGGTTTTGGGCTTAGTGAGCCATCATGCCAACTTTCTCGCAGTTGCGAGCGCGATTTGTTTAGCGGCTTGTTGAGGTATCCAGATAGATTCGGATGCCCCGGGACATCGTTCGCAGGGAGGCGAGCTTAGACTCCGTTGGCCATTTGTGGCCCGATTCTTCGCTTTTCCCCTAGTGAGAGGGTGGTGGTGCTTCGTGTAGATCGCCAAGATGTTGATCGCACCCGCAGGAGCAGGGCGCTTGGCATGTCCGACCGAGGAGTTGGACCGATCGTGTTGATGTTGAGGCCGCGTCCCAGGGTTGTTAGGCCCGCATGCCGATTTGGCCCCTGGCAGCTGAGTTGCCTAGATGAGGGGGTAGAGGCTAGCGGCGCCTCGAGTGAGACTCCTTGAGCAGAGTGTGCTCCACCATGAGAGATTTGATGGCGTGTCTTTAGCTATCGAGAGCGGAGACCCAGTGCGCGCTTGTAGCGCGTAGTGAGGAGTCCCGGCACAGATAGCCCAAATTGATGAGTTTGTTTCAAAGATTTTTCCCCAAAGAGCTCTTGTAGCCGGAGGTTCCCGGGAGGGCATGATCAGCAGGTTTATTCAAATCGGTTTGTTGGCGTTGATGGAGACGCCCGTGTTGGCAAATGGATGCCTCAGAGCTCGATGTTTTAGTAAGTCCCTCTTTGCTAGTAGTAAAGTAGTTGGCGAGTTTGAGTTTAGCATCCGTGTGTGGGATGCCCCTGCTGCCTCGAGGCCGAGGTGTGCCGTTCTGTCTTTATTTTGGTTCGTCGGATGGTGGTGGAAGTCCCTTGTGAGAGGTGGACTAGCGAGTCTCCACCATCGCCCGATTGTTTGGCAAGTTGCCGTGTTAGTGGCCGGAGGCGGATGAAGGGTCATCTTTGCCCCCTTGCGAGCCTCGCCGTTGTTTAACAACCTTCTCCTCGATGTGGATTTGGTAGTAGTAGCACTTGAGGTGCATTGGTTGGTGTGCCACTTTGGCACTAAGTCCAGTTCGAGCTTGAGTTTGGCTTGGGCATAGCGGATGGTTCTATGCCGTTCGAGTTCTGCGTACTCCTTTAGCCTTGGATCTGCTTTATGGCGCTTGCACCCGTTTAGGTCGTGCGCAGGGCTAGTTCGGTGGTAGTCAATGGACTACAAGCGAAAGGATGCTCGAGAGGAGCCGAGCCTCTTCCCGATGTTTCCGGAGGTTGAGTAAGTCAAGGTTACCGGTTGGTAAATGTTGGTGCGCGTGAGTCTCGCGCTAGTGTTAAGGCCAAGAGATTTTCTTTGTGGTTGGTAGTGCGGTCAACTAACTTCGAGTGCCTAAATCGAGGAGAGTTGAGCATTGTAGATGCGAATTTGGTCCAAATGAGGACCATGAGTTGGATGCTTATCGGATGAGCCGGATGCCTATGAGGCGAGTTGGATGCTTTTGAGGCGAGATGAGTGATGCCTTGCGAGAGGTTTTGGATGCCTTAGGGGTAAGCACCCTTGGTAGAGGCTTGGTTCAAAGTAAGTTTGGTTTGGCATGATTATGCTTTGGTAAAGCAAGGTTGCCTCGATTTGAGTATCGTGCGGAGGTGGAACTTTTGTGTTCCTTGGATTGTTTGTATCACGCCAGGAGTTATCGTTGCTTTGTGGAAAAGCGCTTGTTAGTCTTGGATCTCTAAAGGAAGGTTGGGAGTTGTGCACACAAGTGTGTTTTGTGTGGTTCGTTACTGTGGCGAGAGTTTCGATCCATGTAGGGTTTTCTTTGGAGATCTCGTGCTCAGTTCCTTGAGAAGTTGGACTCCAGGTGGTTGTTGTAAGGCTTTGGTTGAGGTGGTAAGGATACCGTGCTCGTGGTATCAAGTTGTTGCTTAGGCAAGATTTGTTAAGTTGGGCCTAAGCTTGGTTGGCGGATCTTCTTGTTGATCGTTATTGGAGTTCGATTGGAAACTGAACAAGAGCGGTGGTAGCTAAGCCGCGTGGTTTCTGATCGTCATGGCTAAGAGAGTTGTTCGGCTCCTTCCTTGGGTAGGAGTTATGTTGTGGCCGATGTTCTGAGTAGGAGGATGACGCATCCTGTAGCGTTTTGGGTCCTCCAGGTTCCCAAGGAGTTGGAGTTGGCTAGCATGGTTGGGATGCTGGAAATTGGAGTTGTTGTTCAGGCGGTTGTCTGTTAGATCGTATGCCGACAGTGTGTGAGTCGAGGGTTGCCGAAGAACCCTAGGTTGTGGAGAGCCTCTCCAGAGCTCAGTCAGGCCCAGCTAGTGAGTTTCAGTTGGCTAGCTGGAGGCGTGTAGTTTGTAGCCTCGGTGGAGTTGCCAGCAGTCTTGGTAGACTAGCAAGCTAGTGTTTGTTTGGAGTAAAGTCCGGAGTGGTTTCGGTGTGGTGGCAAGTTGATGCTTGGTGTCGACCAAGGTGTGGATTGGAGTTGCTAGAGGTTAGTTTTGCTCGTGGGGCGAGTGGTTTGTACCATGTTGGTTGTTTTTCCTGTTTCCAGGATGTTGAGTTGCCCCGTTTGGCATTTGGAGGTTCAGTCTGAGATGGACCCTTGTTGCGCCTCGTGAGATTAGATGTTGTTGCTCTGGTGGAGCAAGACAGTGAGCGTATGTGGAGTTCTCTCATCCCGTTGGTTGTCCGCTTGTAAGAGCCGTTTCCTTCGGGAGTTGTCGTTTACTCCCTTGGTCTTGGAGTTAATGGTGGAAGCGCTAGCTTGAAGGAAAAGTTTGTTGGCTGCTTGGAAGTAGTCGTTTGTCCAGTTAAGCGGATTCTTGGATGGTGTTCTAGAGGCTGTAGTAAAGGTTGTTCTGCCTCTTGTGAGTGTTCGGCCAAGATTTGGTTCATTTGTTGTTTCGAGAGCTAGTTCGGTTCTAGCCGAGGGCGTTGCCTACGAGGTCTTGTTCCTAGTCGGTAAGTTTTGGGAGTTGACCCCTCCTCGGCGATTGAGCAAGTCTTTGTTGTTTCGGTTTGGTGGTCCGATTGGTTGAGTTTTCTCTTGGGTGTTGTTCCAAGAGAGTTGGTTGTTGTTGCCTTGGGTTTGAGCAAGTCAGCGAGCGTGTGTGGAGTTCGCTGCCCTTCTGGAGTTTGCTTGCTGGGAAGTCGTTTCCCGTTTGGCAGGAGTCAGCTTAGCTCCTGAGTTGTGTAGTCGATCAGAGTAGCGCAAATGGGTCAGCCCAATGAGAGGGTTCTGCTTTGTGTTGTTAGCAAGCAAGAGTTGTTTGTTCCTTGCAAGGGCGGAGCCCACCAGAAGAGTTGAGTTGTTCTGGCAAGTTGTTGGTTCTTTGGGGATTGAAGATTTCCTTTCCCTCTAGCCTCTGTGGTGGTTGAGTTGCTCCTTGGAGGCCAGCCTCGAGTGATAGCTTGCGAGGTAGTCTTGCGAGTTCGTGTGGCTCAGGATCCGTAAGCTTTGAGGTTGTCGTTATCAGTTTTCCTTGTGAGGTTTTGGGAGTGGAGCTTCTGGTTGGAAGATGAGTTAGGCTTAGGCTTAAAGGGGAAGTCCTTTGAGTAGCCAGTTGGATTTTAAGAGTTGAGTTCTGCTGAGCAAGCCCTTCTCGGGCTTTGTTCCTAATGGTTGTGAGTTCCCAGTTGGCGTTAGTAGAGCCGCGTTTGAGTGAGTTGGCACAGAGGTGCCGTGGCATTGGTTGGTAAGCCGTTGAGCTGTTGTCCTCAAGGTGTTGTGTCGCGCGATAGTCGCGTGATGGTTTAGTCCTTGCTTCCCGAGTTTTCCTTGAGAGGAATGTTGGATGTTCCTTGCCTGGCGATTTTCTCCTTAAGATGGTTGCTTAAGTGTTGTGGTCGTGTTCTAGTTGGAGAAGTTTGTCTTTTTGGATCGATGCTTGATTGGTGGTTCGTTTGTATCTCGTTAAGGTCAGAGTCAAGGTTTGAGGTTTGTTGGTCTTTTGTGAAGTAAGAGTAGGCCGTTTAGTTTTGGAATCTGGAAGGTTCAGTTGTTTGGCCAGTTTGTTGTAGGGTTGAGTTTGTTTGTTGACAGCTGTGCACAGTGTTTTTATGTATCGATGTTGGGGCAGCATGTGCCGGACCCATTGCTCATTGTGGACTTTGAGCCCTTGCAGCTGATTGAGGGTTTGGGCTTCGAGGAGAAGCCTATGAGTATTCTGGTCTTGAGTCGAAGACGTTGCGTAGAAGTGAGATCCGTTGGTAAAAGTTTAGTGAAGGAGTCCGAGTTCGGAGGAGGCCGCTCGTGGCGGGAAGGACGGGATGAGATTGCGATATCTGTGTTGTTTCAGTCTTAAGGACTTTCGAGGACGAAAGTCATAAAAAGGAGGGAATATTGTAACGACCAGTTTTTTCATCCCGGTCTTCCGTATGCCCTAGGGGTATTTTAGTAATTTGGTCGGGCCGTCAGGACCGTTTATGTCTTTTTCCAGTTGCTAAAATTATTGGATGGATTTATGTAAGTTTTTGAGGCTTTGTGGGTGTGTTTGGGCATGGGGAGATGCAAAAGGAAAATTGTGTGTTAAAGTGTGTTTGGTGGGTTTCGAACCCAGGTGGTCCGAGAAGTCAGGTGGGTGGTGTGGCCTGTTGAGCTATTGAGAGCTCTTGTTGCTCTTTCTGCATCACATCTTAGTTAACCTTGGATTTTGGAGTTTTGGTGCATTTGGTTAAATGAAATAGAAATAGGTTATTTCATCTTATTCTCCAAAAACACCTCTTGGCCGCCCAAGCTCTCCATCTCCATAGCCTTGCCGAGTTCTTCATCCTTGCATCTCCTTGGGTTCGATCATCATCATTCCGGGTAAGTCTTCGTCTTCTTCATCTTCTCATTTGGGTGTTTGTTGGCCGAATGTAAGAAAAAGGGGTTGTGTGTGTGTGTGTGTTGTGCGGCCGGTAGGAGGAGCGACCATCATCCCCACCCACCTCAGACGCGCCAGATCGGTCGAGCCACCGCCAAGACGCCCGGATCGGTCGAGCCGACCGCCGCCACGCGCGCCGGATCGGTCGAGCCACCTGCCGAACGCCCGCACTGTCCCAGCCAGAAATTCGCCGTTCGCCGCCCGCCAATCGATCGCGTCGCGCCGCCGACGCCAGAGAGGTCCTCGCCAGCGCCAGCGCGCGCGTCGGCGTCGCTCGCCACGCCCTCGCCGTGTCCGCTTGCCGAAGCCGCTTGCCGCGCGCCGCTCGGCTCGAGACGTTCGCGCGCGTCGTCCTCGCCGAAGTTGCTCGCCCAGTGTCCGCGATCGCACGCCCGGCGCCAGCGCGCCTTCGTCCGAGACGCTCGCCCGCCGCGCGCCTCGTGTCCACCGCTTGCCGTGCAGTAGCAGCGGCCAGTAGCGTGTCCGTCTGCGTGCCAGTAGCGCAACCAGCGCGTGTCCCTGCCGTGCCAGGCGCGCGCACCAGCCCCGCCTTTGCCGAGCCGGCTTGCCAAGCTGACCCCAAGCTCGTGTCGTCGCGCGCGTGAGTTCCCCGAGCCGAGCTTGTTGTTCTATTGTTGTTTAGATATTTTAGATACTCGATTATTGTTGGTTTGCTAGGTTCCCGCCGCTAGCTCGGGATTGTTCCGCAGACTTAGGATTTGTGTGTAAAAGTCTTCCGACCAAGGTAAGGATTTCTTACCGGGTTGTGTGGACCTGCGCGTATATTTGTGATTGTTGTTTTGTATGCCTGTGTATGATTACTAGCATGTTTATCTCTAGGTGCTCTGTCAATTCTGGATCGCATGATCTCTTGTATTGTTTCTCATGTTAGCCCATGCTAGGTTGTTCTGTTCTAGCATGTTCGATATCTGTTCTTGCTTCGTAGTATCATGCTAGGTTCTTTGTATCCGATGAGCACGTATTGGACCGCATTGATTGAATCGTTATTATTGTTAAGGTTTAGAATTCGTAGATAGCATCATCCGGGCCCGATGCATAAAGTATCTTGCATCTATGGCAAGGACGATTGAGACAGATTCTCCGTCCTTGGACCCCGTGAGGGATTAGCTATCCCAACCGGTAGGCCCCGCAATCTTGGGTGAGGGTGGTAGTCTAAGCGATGCCCCAATGGTCGGGATGATGACTTGGCAATGCCTAGTCCCTCGGCAGAAACGCACGTCCTCGGCGTGTTCGGCGGTAGCCCTGATTGCCACGATAAGGTAAGGACGGCTTCTGGTGTAAGCCTACCATGACCCGTTCCTTAGCCTCAAAGTGCGGTGGTACAGTGACATAGTTCACGTGTCCGTGTCTCACACCCCTATGTCGGTGACACCGATCCGAGATTTAGTTAGGCGTGGTATCCGGATATGGGCGACTTGCCACTAGACCCGGCACCCCATAGTCTGTAGAAGCACGCGCGGTGCATCCTTACGCTCATTACTGGCGCGCCAGTGAGAGCTCCTCGGGATCTTGAGCGATGCACCTTTCGTATCGTCGTCGGCAGGCCGAGGCCGGACTTGTTCCCGTATAGTGCGTTTAGTGTGTTGTGGTATTTTCGGACTAAGACCACGAGTTGGCATCCGAGGTCCAAGTGTGGACTTAAGCTATGTGCTCTAATCTGTGTTTATACTCATAGCTTGCATACATTCTTCTAGATGATCATGTATATCGTATTGTACCCGGTCGGGATTCTTCTTCTTAGTAATTCGTTACTCACCCTTACTTATCTTTCGAGTAACCATGGCGCGAGGCGGGATGGTGAAGGAGGAGCTATGATCATGGGAACTTCTTTCGTCGTCTCGACTTTTCTTATGTTATGACTCTTTTCGTTATTTTTCCCCACAGAATGCATGTAGCGGGCACGAGCCCTAGGATACTTTTCTCAATTATTTGTGGATTCCAGCTTTGTTGAATTTGAGGATGTTTTAAATGTTTTTAATAAAATCTCGATCGAGTAAATCGTTGGAAATGTATTTGTCTGTGAAACAGTGCTTGGAGACAGAATGTGTTTGATGACTTTATTGTTCAATGAATCTTGAATGTTTTGATTTAATGGGAATCCGAAAACTTTATCTTCATCATGTCTTTTCATTTTAATGCATGCATTGGGGTAAAGGCCTATTTAGTGCCCTTTTTGGGTCGGGTCTTTCTGCAGCGCGACGCGGCGAACGTCTTGGCGTGCGGCGAGCGGTTCGGCAAGCGGACCGCGGCGGGGCGCCGCGACACACGCGAGGAGGGCGTGCGATGGGGCGATCTGCGTGCAATGGGCGAGCTCGGTACTGGCGTCGCGGCGAGGCGAGCGACTTCGGCGATGGCTTCCCTCGGCCGCGACCGGGCGTCGCGACAAGGCTGGTGCGACGGCGACAGATCTCGGGCGACAGACACTGGGCGTCGCGACAGCGATCTGCGATCCTCGGCGGATCCGTGCACAATTGCTTTGTCGAGGGCGTCTGCGGTGGCAAGGCGTGGCGCGACGAGCCGTTCGTGCGGGTTGGGCGTCTTTGCTCGCGGTTGGGCGACGGCTCTTTGCTCGAATCTGAAAGGTCGGCTCGGAAACTGGCGAACTGGACAACCTGCAACAACACACACACACACACACAGCTCTCCTTCTTACCTTCGCCAAGAAAGAACACCCAAACGAGAAGATGAAGAGGATGAAACTTACCCGGAATGATGATGGAGTCTGGAGCTGCAAAGGGGATGAAGAAATCGGCAAGGAGAGCTTGGGAGAAAGCTTGGGCGGCCACAACTCTTTTGGAGAAGAAAACACAACAAACCTAATTCCTTTTCATTTAATCAAATGCACCAAACACCAAAGATCCAAGGTTAACTAAGATGTGATGCAGAAAGAGCAACAAGAGCAACTAATGGCTCAATTGGTACACATCTCCACAAGCTTCCAGAGACCCGGGTTCAAACCCAGTGCGGACACAATTCCCTTTATTTTTACTTTTGCATCAAACCTTGCTCAAACCAAACCACAAACCCCTCCAAAAACCTACAAAAACCATCCAATAATTTTAGTAACTGGAAAAGACACAAACGACCCTGACGGCCCGACCAAATTACCAAATTACCCCTAGGGCATACCTGGAAGACCGGGAAATAAAACCTGGGTCGTTACACAAGGCAAATCCGGAGTCCTCGGAAGTCTCCTACTTCCAGCCTAATGATTGGTTCTCATAACCAATCCCGGGACATCTTCGAGGGTCTTTCTCCCTCGGCCAATTGATCAGCTCAAAAACCAATCCCAACGGGTGTCCTCAAGGGTCTCTTACCCTCAGTAACAAATCTGGACTATCGGGAGAGTACCCGAAGTCTGGCTCTAAATGGAAGGAACTGGTGTACTCACGAACATTAGCCCGGGGGAGCTCTCAGAACCGGCGACTAACGCGTGTGCGCGCACACCGCATGCTGCTGCAACCGGCGTAAATGTGGGGGTCTAAGTACAAACTACGCAGGCCAGGTGTAACGGCCCAGGTTATCATCCCGATCTTGCAGGTATGCCCTAGGGGTATTTTGGTAATTTGGTCTGGCCGTCAGGGCCGTTTATGTCTTTTTCCAGTTGCTAAAATTATTGGATGGGTTTATGTAGGTTTTTGAGGCTTTGTGGAAGGGTTTGAGCAAGGATAGATGCAAAAGTAAAAATAAAGGAAAATTGTGTTGTAGCTGGGATTCGAACCCAGGTCTCCAGGAAAGCCTATGGGGATGCGTGCTAGTTGAGCTATGGAGAGCTCTTGTTGCTTTTTCTGCGACATATCTTGGTTAGCCTTGGATCTTTGGAGTTTTGGTGCATTTGGTTAAATGAAAAGAAATTAGGTTTTGTTTTGTCTTCTTCTCCAAAAGCATTGTGACCGCCCAAGCTTGTCTTCCTAGCTCCCCAAGCCGAATTTCTTCTCCTTAGCAGCCCCGAGATCCGATCGTCATTCTGGGTAAGTTTCATCGTCTCTTCTCCTTCTCCGATTTGGGTTTTCTTTTGCTGGCCGAGTGAAGAGTGGTTGTGTGTGGGTGTGTTGTGTGCAGCCAGCCGAGAAATGCTCCAGCCAGCAGCCCATCTAGCCTCTGTCGCACCCAGGCAGCCCCTGCCTCGCCCATCGAGCCTCTGTCGCACCCAGGCAGCCAGCGCCTGCGCACCCGTCGCCGTCCCAGTGCGTCCGCGCGCAGCCAGCACCCGCGCGCCTGTCGCCGTTCAGCGCGCCCGTGCCGTGCCGCTCGCCCGCCTGTGTCCAGCTTGTCCGCGCCGTGCGCCTGCGCCAGACAAATTGTCCGCGCGCGCGCGCAGCCCATCAGCGCCCACCAGCCCGCCCAGCGTTCCCAGCCGCGGCGACCCTCGCGCCATCGATTGCCAACAAAGAATGCCACACCAATGCAACTGTTCGTCCGCGCGTCAGCCGTGCCGCGTGAGTTGCTCCCGAGCCGAGTCCTATTTATTTATTATATTTAGGCCTATGGGTTGTGATTATTATTAAGTTTGTTAGGTTCTCGTTAGCTAGCTCGGGATCGATCGCAGCTTAGGATTTTGTGTGTAGTTGCCTCCCAGCCAGGTAAGGATTTCTTACCTTAGTTGTGTGGGCCCTGCGATATTATATGCGATATTATCGGATTTTGTGTGTATGCTTGTTTGTGATTATCAGCATGTTTAGCGTTAGGTGCTCTGTTCTGAATTCCCGACTGGCATGATTTCTTTTGTTGTTTCTCATGTTAGCCCATGCTAGGTTGTTCTGTTCTGGCATGCTCGTTATCTGTTCTGGCATGCTCGTTATCTGTTCTTGCTTCGTAGTATCATGCTAGGTTCGTTGTATCTGTTGAGCACGTATTGGATTGTTTGTTGTTGATGTTATAGCTTAGAGTCCAGATAGGTAGCATCATCCGGGCCAGAATGCATAAAGTATCTTGCATCCATGGCAGGGACGCACGAGGTAATACTCCGTCCCTGGACCCCGTTAGGGTTTAGCTAACCCTACCGGTAGGCCCTGCAATCTTGGGTGAGGGTGGTAGTCTGTGCGATGCCCCAACGGTCGAGATGATGACTTGGCAATGCCTAGTCTCTTACTTCCGGCCTAGGGATTGGATACACTGACCAATCCTAGACATCACCGAGGTATCTGTCACTCGAGGGGAATACACTGATCCCTAGAATGTCATCAAGGGCCTCCTTGCCCTTGCACTAAACTGGACTTACGGGAGTGTACCCAAAGTCAGGCTCTAACGGAAGGAATGGTGTACTCACGAACATTAGCCCGGGGGAGCTCTCCGAACCGGTGACTAACGCGTGTGCGCGCACACCGCATGCTGCTGCAACCGGCGTAAATGCGGGGGCCAAAGGGCAAACTACGCTGGCCAGGTACGCATGCCTATGACTCGGAAGTGGTGTCACTGATCACAGTAGCGTGAGGCCCTCGACGCTCATTTGTGCAGCCTGATCCACCGACCTGAAGCTAAGAATCGGCCAAGGTAGGCTTACATCGTTCGCAGGGTTCCGCTCTAGCAGGCTACAAACTAGGCATACGCCAATGAGGTAGCTAAGTCTCATTGGCTGCCGGGAAAGGGGAGAAAAAGTAATGTATGTTATGCTTTGCTCTATATCCGACCATTGGGGACAAAGTACGTTATGTCCGCTCTCAACCCCTGAAGCAATGCTTCGCTTTACTCCCGACCGGTGGGGACAAAGTACTTTATGTCCGCTCTCAGCCTCTGGATGATGACAAACCCTACAACTCTATCTAAGAGTATAGAGCAAAATCAATGATTCCTGGCTAGCAAGCAATGACCGACATAAATCACATTACCTAGCATGATACTACAACTTAAGCAGGAATCATAAGCATGCTGGAAGAACAAATCTAGCATGGCACTAACATTTAAAATCACGCAAACATGCTAGCAAGAGGTCAATCAAAGCTGCCCTATCAATATCATGTTCATAACAGCAAACAAGCATACAAGGCATATCATGATATATCGTAGGGTCCACACAACCACGGTAAGAAATCCTTACCTAGAACAAGCAGAAAACAATTACAAATCATAATAAATCAACGAGTGATCCTCGAGCCTCTAATCTAACCCGAACAGCCTATACATCAAATAAAGCACCCCAAATAAATCAATAAAACAGCCCAATAAAATCCATAACCAGCAGCCAACAAATCAGAGCCCAACGAAGAAAAGACTCGGGAAATACCATCCGAGAAGCCACAAGGCTCGGGCCAACCAACACACCACAAGTAGGTTGTCGGCAGGGGCAGGGCTGGCTGGGCGCATGCACTGGGCGTGCAGGGGCTCGGACACGAGCGCAGGGCGCGCTGCAGCTAGCGCTTGGCGCGGTGCGAGGCGAGGCGAGGGCCGGGGGGAAGCGGTGCTGGCTGCTGCCTTGGCGCGCGCGGCGTGGCTTGGCACAAGGGACGGTGCGCGGGCGTGAGCTCGGCATGCAAAGGTGCGCGCGCGCGAGGCGACGTGACGCGACGGGCTCGGGGCGCTCGGGCTGTTACGGGGAGCTACAGAGGCGTGCGACTCGAACCAGGGCGACGTGGGCTTGGGCGAGCAGGGGCTGGGCGAGCTGGGGCTAGGCGAGCTGGCACGGGCTGGGCGGCCAGGGTGGGTGAGCTGGGCTAGCTCGGGCAGGGAGGAGGGCTGGGGTCGGGCTGGAGGAGAGAGAAAGGGGAAAAATGGGGAAAAAGAAAAAATGGGGAAAAATGGGGATTTTGGGGATTTTTTTAGAAAAAGAAATTCCTTTTTCTCTTTTAAATTTATCCTTATCCTTATCCAAAATCCAAACTTATCCATTTTTTCCAATTTTCCAAAAATTCTTAAAATCCTTAAATCCCATTTCCCGGCTTCCTCCTTCGAGACCCGACTGAAGCAACCATTTCCAATCAACAAACTCACTTAAATCAACCTCCCAAATCAACACTAAGGGCCCGGGCTCGAATCCCAAAGGAAACACCCAAACAACCATAACTTTGCCCAAAACCCAAATCACAACCGAACTCCCAAACGAATAGCCCAAACATCTCGGGACTCGAAGCCACCAACAAACAAGCCTCAACAAAGGTAGGAGCTGCCTCGAAGCCCTGAAAAACCACAAATCCTGGCCAGGGAGCAAAAAGACCAAAATACCCCTAAGGGTCAAAACAGCTCTAACGGCCCAACCGAACCACTGAATCTGAACCAGAAGCTCCTCGAGAATCGGAATAGAAAACTGGGCCGTTACAGCAGTAGCCCTTGATTGCCACCTGTTAGGGCAAGGACGGCTTCCTGGTGTAAGCCTACCACGACCGATTCCTTAGCCTCAGGTGCGGTGGTTCAGGCTGACATAGTTCACGTGTCGTGTCTCACACCCCTATGTCGGTGACACCGATCCGGAGATTTAGTTAGGCATGGTGGTCAACACAGGCGACTTGCCACTCGACCGGCACCCCCGCAGTGCGTAGTAGCATGCGGTGCGCGCTTACGCTCATTACAACGCCGCCTGGAGAGCACCTCGGGATTGTGAGCCAGTGCACCTTTCGTATCGACAGTAGACAGGCTGAGGTCGGGACTTGTTTCTCGTATAGGGCGTATTGTGTGGTGGATTTTCCGGACTAAGACCCTGAGTTGGAATCCGAGGTTTATATGTGGATTTAAGCGATGTGCTATATTCTGTGTTTATATTCATAGCTTGCATACATTCATCTAGATGACCATGTATATCGTATTGTACCCCGGTTGGGGATTCTTACTCAGTAATTCGTTACTCACCCTTATTTTTGTGGTTTTCCACAGGTAACCAAGGTGCGAGATAGGATAGCTGAAGGAGGAGCTGTGATCATGGGAACCTACTGTTGTCTCTGATTTTTATATTATGACTCTTTGCCTTTTTATTTCCTCTGAATGCATGTAGTCGGGCACGGAGCCCTAGGATGTTTTCTAAAATGTTTTTGTGGATTCCAGCATTGTTGTAACTGAGAAGGTTTTGAATGTTTTTAATAAATCTCTGATGAGAGTAAACTTTTGGAAACGTATTTGTCTTGAAACAGGTGCTTGGAGACAGGGACATGTTTCAGTAAACTGTATTGATTTCTGGATTGAATGTTGAATGTTTTAGTTTTAATTGGAATCCGAAAACATACCTGCATATTGTCCTTTACTTTGAATGCATGCATTGAGGTAAAGGCCCATTTAGAGCCCCTTTTGGGTCGGGTCTTTACAGTTGGTATCAGAGCTCAGAGTCATAGATTATGTAGACTGACCTTTTGTTGTAGGTCATTTTTTCCATGATCATCAGCACTTCGACTGTCATCAGGTACGCCTAAGTTTACTTTTTAGAAAGGGTTAAGAATTTACAATACTTTTCTTCTAGTGTATGCTTGTGTAGAGTTGTGGAGTGGAGACGAGCAAGTTCAGACTCGTTGTTGGTTTGGGTCCAGAGCACCAACATGCCAACTTCCCGCAGTGTAAGATGTATGTTTGCAGCTTGTCAGGGTATCCAGATCGATTCATATACCGCTGGGACATTGTCCCAGGGGAGGCAGAGATTAGACTCCCGTACGCCACTTGTGGCCCAATTGTTAGTTTTCCCCTAGAGAGAGGGTGGAGGTGATTTGCCCTGGAGTACCACTCCAGGAGAGGAGTTAGCTATGGCTTTTCTCATGTTGATGCTTGTGGAGCAGGTTCCAGTGTGGACTAGCCTGGGTAGTTCAAGTGTGGATCTTGAACCTTAGCAGATTGTTTGATTGCCCAGTGAGTAGCTGCAGAGTTGGTAGCCTTCGAGAAGGTTGCTGAGGCATCTTTGTGCTCTTGTTAATTGTTGTTGTTTTGCAGCCAGTAAGCCGGAACCCTGTGGTTAAGGGTGCAGCGAGCAGTGTTTCCATCGAACTTGATCCGTTGGTGGTTTCCTCAGTTGTCTAGTAGAGTTGAGCACTCTTCTTATTGTGAGCTCCTAGAGGAGAGTTAGCTGCTGCATGTTGAGAGAACCGACCAGAGTTTTGTTGAGCATCATGTGGAGATGCAAGAGTAGGCCGTGAGCCTTCAGTTGGATGAGATGCCATAGGCAAGGTTGTTTGAGTTTTGAGCCCTTGTATGCCTAGCCTTAGTTTTTGTCGCTTGAGGTTGTGACCTTGCGGGCCCCATTTGTAGTAAGATGTGGATTTGGTAGTAGTGGCACTCGAGGTGCATTGGTTGGTGTGCCGCTTTGGCACTAAGTCTGGTTCAGGCCTGAGTTTGGCATGGGTATAGCAGATGGTTCTATGACCCGTCCGGAGGTCAACACACTCATTTAGCCTTTGGATCCGTTTATGGCAGTTGCACCTGTTTAGGTCGTGCAAGAGGGTTAGTTCGGTGGTAGTCGAAGGACTACAAGCGAAAGGATGTTCGAGATGAGCTGGATGCCTATGAGGCGAGTTGGATTCTCATGAGATGAGTTGGATGCCTATGAGATGAGCTGGATGCCTATGAGGCGAGTTGAATGCCTATGAGATGAGTTGGGTGCTTATGAGGCTAGTTGGAGGCCTATGAGATGAGTAGGATGCCTTATGAGAGGAGTTGGACGCCTTATGTGTAAGCACACTTGGTAGAGACTTGGTATAAAGTAAGTTCGGTTTGGCATTGTTATGCTTTAGTAGAGCAAGGTTGCCGCAACTTTGAGTATCGTGTGGAGATGGAACTTTTGGTGTTCCTTTGGTTGATTGTATCTCTGCCAGAAGTTAGTGTTGCCTTTTGGAAAGCACCTGTTAGCCTTGGATCTCTGAAGGAAGGTTGAGAGTTGTGCACACAAGTGTGTTTTGTGTAGTTCGTTCTGGTGGCGAGAGTTTCAGAACCATGTAGGGTTTGCATTGGAGAACTGGTGCTCAGTTCTTGGAGAAGTTGGACTCCAGGTGGATGTTGTAAAGCTTTAGTTGAGGTTGTAAGGATACCGTGCTCGTAGTTGGGTTGTTGCTTATGCAAGTTTGTTGAGTTGAACCTAAGCTTGGTTGGTGGAACCTCTTGTGTTCATGGTTGGAGTTCAGATGGTACTGAAGAAATGGTGGTTGTAGTGAAGCCGCGTCGCACAATGTCGCCCGCCCCGCCGCCCGGCCGAGTCGCCTCGTCTGTGTAGCTGCTCGTCACACACCGCCTCGCGCCTGACGCGTCCGCGCGCGGATCGTCCGCGTCTGAGCCGTCGCGTCGTGTCGCTCGCGCCCGCGCGCCGTCCCTGTGAGGAGCCTTGCCGCGCTCCAGCGCCCAGCCGAGCTAGCGCCTGCGCCCGCGCGCCCCAGTGTCGCCCGCGCGCCCGTCCGCGCGCAGCCAGCGCCATAGCGAGCCCCCTGCGCCATAGCGCGCCCAGCCACCCCCTTTAGCTGCCTCGCCCGTGCAGCCGTCTCGTTCGCGTGTCAGCCGCGCCTCGTGAGTTGCTCCCGAGCCGAGCCCTATTTATTTTATTGTATTTATGGCTATTTTATGATTATTGATGTGTTTGTTTGGCTCGCTATAGGTTGCTCGGGTTCGATCGCAGTTAGGTTTGTTGTGTGTTGTTGCCTTCCAAACAGGTAAGGATTTCTTACCGGAGTTGTGTGGGCCCTGCGATATTTTCATGATATGCCTTGTATGTTTGCTGACTGTTATGAGCATGATAGTAATAGATCAGCTTTGATTGATTTCTGCTAGCATGTTTGCTTGATTTTACATGTTAGTGCCATGCTAGGTTTGTTCTGCCAACATGCTTATGATTCCTGCTTAAGCTCGTAGTATCATGCTAGGTAAATGTGTTTGATGTCGGTCATTTTTTGCTAGCCAGGAATCATTGATTTTGCTCTGTACTCTTAGATAGAGTTGTAGGGTTTGTCATCATCCAGAGGCTGAGCGAACATAACGTACTTTGTCCCCACTGATCGGGAGTAAAGTGTGCGCAGCATAACGTATCTTGCTTCCCCCCCGGTCTCCAAGGTGGATTTAGCTCAGGTCGGGAGTAAAGTGTGCGCAGCATAACGTATCTTGCTTCCCCCCCCCCCCGACCAGCCGGTTGTGGATTTAACTACCCACTTCGGCATAAGCCTAGTTTGTAGCCTGCTAGAGCGAAACCCTGCCATCGGTGTAAGCCGGCCCTGGCCGGTTCTTAGCTTCAGGTCGGTGGATCATGCTGCACAGATGAGCGCCGAGGGCCATGCGCTACTGTGATCAGTGACACCGCTTCCGAGTCATAGGCATGCGTACCTGGCCCGCGTAGTTTGCCCTTAGGCCCCAGCATTTACGCCGGTTGCAGAGAGCATGCGGTGTGCGCGCACACGCGTTAGTTACCGGTTCGGAGAGCTTTCCCGGGCTAATGTCGTGAGTACACCATTCTTTCCGTTCTAGCCTGACTTCGGGTACTCTCCCGTAAGTCCAGTTTAGTGCAAGGGCAAGGAGGCCCTTGAGGACATTCTAGGGATCAGTGTATTCCCCCCGAGTGACAGATACCTCGGTGATGTCGAGGATTGGTCAGTGTATCCAATCCCTAGGCCAGAAGAAAGAGACTTCCGATGACTCCAGATCTTGTTTTATGAGCTCGTTGAGCCATGATCTGTGTTGGTAGTTGTTTGCTTGCATGCTTGAGTACTAGATGACTGATTATATCGTATTGTACCCCGGTTGGGGATTCTTACTGAGTAATTTGTTACTCACCCTTATTTTTGTGGTTTTTCCACAGGTAACCATGGTGCGAGACAGGATGGCTGAGGAGGAGTTGTGATCATGGAAACCCGTTGTTCAACTCTGAGTTTTATGTTTATGATTTAAATGTTCTCTTGAATGCATGTAGTTGGGCACGGAGCCCTTGGGTGTTTTCTGAATGTATTTCCGGATTCTAGCATTGTTGTAAAGTTTGTATGTTTTAGATAAATCTCTGATCAGAGTAAGTTTTGTAAATGTATTTGTCTTGGAACAGGTGCTTGGAAACAGGGACAAGTTTTAGGAAATTATGTTAACTTTTAAAATGGATGTTTTATGTTTTAGTTTTTACTTAGAATCCGAACACCATCTTGCAAAATTTTCTGTAGATTTGTATGCATGCATTGAGGTAACGGCCTATTTTAGAACCCTTTCGGGTCGGGTCGTTACACTCTACTAGGAGGTGAATGTTGCCTTTGTGTGAGAGTTCTTGTTGGACTTGGATCGTAAGGAAGAAAGAGGAAGTTGTACACGTCGGTGTACTTTTGTGTAGCTCGTCCCATGGTATAAGTTTTGGGAACCACGTGTGGTTCGTATTGAGGAGCTGGTGCTCAGTCCATGAGGTGTTAGGGCTACAATTCAATGTCAAAGTGCCCTAGCTTGGGTTGTAAGGATACTGAGCTTGTAGCTGGACTGTTGCTTAAGGCAAGTTTCGTCAGTTGGACCTTGGCCTTGTTATAGAAACTTCTTGTTGTTTGATGGTTGGAGTTCAGATGGTACTTATCAGAGAAAAGTTGTAGCGTAGTCGTGTAGTTTCTGACCGTGGTTGCTAAGAGTGTTGCTCGGATCCTTACCCTGGGTAGTAGCTACGATGTGGCTAATCCTTTGAGCAGGAGGATGACACATTCTGTAGCGTTTCTGGTCTTCTTGGTTTTTTTTTAGGAGTCGGAGCTGGCCAGCATAGTTGTGATGCTGGAGGGAGTTGTTGCCCGTGTGATTATTTGACTATTAGACCGTTTGACGACAGTGTGGGTCCAAGGGTTGTCGAAGGAACCCTAAGTTGTGGAGAGCCTCACTAGAGCTCAGTCAGACCCAGGTAGTGTACCTCGATTTAGTTGCTGGAAGCTTGTAGCCAGTTGACAAGCTAGAGTTGTTCTTAGTAACCTCCGCGTTGGTGTCGGAGTTGTTAGCAAGGTGGTGCTTGGTATTGACCAAGGTGTGGTTTCCATGTTGTTTCAAGAGCTAGCTTGGTTGGAGCAAGCGGGCGTTGCCCTGAGGACTTGTGCCTGTTCGAGAAGTTTCGGGAATTGTCCCTCCTTCGACGTTTGGATGAGTACTACTAGTTTTGATTTGGTGGTCCAGTCTGTGTGAAATCCCTCTGTTGTTTCTTCTGAGAGAGTTCGTTGTTGCCTCTTTTGTTGGGCAAGACAACAAGAGTGTGTGAAGTCTGTTGTCCTTCGAAGGTCCGCTTGTTTGGAAAGTGTTTTCGCATAGGAGAAGTCAGTTTAACTTCTTTGTTGTGGAGTCGTTCAGAGTGGCACAGTGGTCAGCCCAGTTAGAGGATTCCTGCTTTGTTTTGATAGCAAATTGCAAGTTGTTCGACGACGCGAGGGTAGTGGTTTGTCCAGTTCAAGAGTTTGTGGTTGCTGAAAAGTTGTTGGATCTTTGGAGTTTGGGAAACCCCTAGTTCCAGTGGTGGCTGAGTTGCATCGTGGTTGCAAGCCTCGAGTCTTGACCTTTGTGGTAGTCTCGCTGGTTCGTGTTCTTTGGGACCCGTGTTGTTCCGATTGAGGTGTCCCGCTCGAGATGTCCCGTGCATGAAGTTTTGGTTGGAAAGTTAGAAAGAGGAGTCTTTTTTAGTACCCAGTTCGACTTGTGAGTTTTGTGTCGCCCTTGAGGCGAGCTTTGCCCCATTGTTTGCTTGGTTTCGAGCTTTATTAGAGCAAGCCCTTCTCGGGTCTTGTTCTAGCTGTTGCACGTTCTCAGTTGGCGATATAGCTGAGCCAGAGTTGAGTAGGTTGGCACAGTTGATCAGTGCCCTTGGTTAGTTAGACCTTTGAGTTCGCTTCCCCAAGTTGTTGGTTTGGCCGTGTTGGGCCTGTGCCTTGATCTTGTTATCTAGTGTGGCAGTGGCTGACGTTTCAGCTAGTATGTGTGGTTTTAGCCATCTAGTGAACCAAGAGTGTGCCCCTTGATCTTGGTAAGGTGATCTCTCTTTAAGTTAGTGGCTTAGTTGTTTTGGACCCGTACCAGTTGGTGAAGTTTTCCTTTAGGATCAGTCGCCAGATGGTGGTTCAGAGGGTTCTGTTGAGGTTTGTAGGCAAACTTTGGAGTTCGCTGGTCTCCTATGAAGCGAGAGGAGGCTGATTGGTTTTTGAAACAAGGAAGGTTTAGTTGTTTGTTGACATGGTGTGGGGTTGAGGCTGTTTGTTAACAATTGTGAGCATTCAGGGAAGTTACGCCGGTACGTGGCAAAGCGTTTAATAGCTTGTGATCAGTCAGCGTTTTAGTCGAACATAGCACCATGGCGAGGCGTTTTGAGTTTGGTAAGTGGGGATATGTAAGCCCCAGGGTTGTAGGTCCGTCTTGAAGTTGAAGCGAGTCGAGGCAGCGGCTTAGCGATTAGCACCGCCACGTCTCTTTCTTAAGAGCTCTATGTGTAACTAGTTTTTGTTGAGGTAGTATGTGGCAGACTCGTGGTCGTTGTGGCTTTGAGCCTTTAGAACCGAAAAAGGTTGAGTTTTGAGAAGGTACTTGAGAAGTTTTAGCCAAAAGTTCAGTTGGTTGAGTTTTGTGGAGATTTTCTGGAGTTGTTTAGTCTTAGGACTTTCGGGCATGAAAGTCTTAAAAAGAGGGAGTATTCTAACGGTCTAGATTGTCATACCGGTTCCCCAAGTGCTTTCGGTTCATTATTCGATTGTTCGCTTGGGTAGTTAGAGTTGTTTTGACCCTTAAGGGCATTTTGGTCATTTTGCCCTCAGGACCGGTTATTTGGATATTCAGGATTCCAGGGGCAGCAGGAGTGCCCAATTGTAACGACCCAGGTTTTTCTTCCCGGTCTTCCAGGTATGCCCTAGGGGTAATTTGGTAATTTGGTCGGGCCGTCATGGTCGTTTGTGTCTTTTCCAGCTACTAAAATTATTGGATGGTTTTGTAGGTTTTGGAGGGGTTTGTGGTTTGGTTTGAGCAAGGTTTGTTGCAAAAGTAAAAATAAAGGGAATTGTCTTTGCAGTAGGGGTTTGAACCCGGTCTCCCGGGAAGCTTGTAGAGAGGTGTGCCAATTGAGCCATTAGGTGCTCTTGTTGCTCTTTCTGCATCACATCTTAGTTAACCTTGGAGTTTGGAGTTTTGGTGCATTTGGTTAAATGAAATAGAATTAGGTTATTCCATCTTATTCTCCAAAAACACCTCTTGGCCGCCCAAGCTCTCCATCTCCATAGCCTTGCCGAGTTCTTCATCCTTGCATCTCCTTGGGTTCGATCATCATCATTCCGGGTAAGTCTTCGTCTTCTTCATCTTCTCATTTGGGTGTTTGTTGGCCGAATGTAAGAAAAAGGGGTTGTGTGTGTGTGTGTGTTGTGCGGCCAGGAGAGGAGCGACCATCATCCCCACCCGGCTCGCGCCGCCCGGTCGGTCGAGCCACCTGCGCGCACGCCCAGATCGGTCGAGCCACCTGCGCCACGCGCCCAGACGGTCGAGCCAGCCCTCCCGCGCGCCCGGACTGTCCCAGCCCGACCTCGCCGTTCGCCAAGAAGAGATCGCCCGATCGCTCGCCGCGCCGAGGTCCTCGCCCGGCGCCAGCGCGTCCAGCCGATCGCTCGCCGCGCCCTCGCCGTGTCCGCTTGCCGAGCTGCTTGCCGCCGCGCGCCGCTCGCTCGAGACGTTCGCCGCGCGCGCGCGTCCTGCCGAGTTGCTCGCCGTGTCCGCGCGCCGCGCCCCCGCGCCGCGCGCCGCCCATGACGCCCGGCGCCGCGCCTTCGTCGAGACGCTCGCCAGCAGCGCGTGTCCCACTGCCGTGCGGTAGCGCAGCCAGCGCAGTGTCCGTGCGTGCCGGTAGCGCAAACGGCGCGTGTCCTGCCGTGCCAGCAAGCGGCGGCGCCCGACCTTGCCGAGAGCGGCTTGCGGCGACCCCAAGCTCGTGTCGTCGCGCCGCGTGAGTTCCCCGAGCCGAGCTTGCAGTTTCTATTGTTGTTTAGATATTTTAGATGCCGATTATTGTTGGTTTGCTAGGTTCCCGCTCGCTAGCTCGGGATTGTTCCGCAGACTTAGGATTTGTGTGTAAAAGTCTTCCGACCAAGGTAAGGATTTCTTCACAGGGGTTGTGTGGACCTGCGCGTATATTTGTGATTGTTGTTTTGTATGCACGTGTATGTTTACTAGCATGTTTAGCCTAGGTGCTCTGTTAAATTCACTCTGATCGGCATGAACTCTTGTATTGTTTCTCATGTTAGCCCATGCTAGGTTGTTCTATTCTAGCATGTTCGATATCTGTTCTTGCTTCGTAGTATCATGCTAGGTTCTTTGTATCCGATGAGCACGTATTGGACCGCATTGAT
Organism: Sicyos edulis; assembly: GCA_036507275.1. Lineage (NCBI taxonomy): Eukaryota > Viridiplantae > Streptophyta > Magnoliopsida > Cucurbitales > Cucurbitaceae > Sicyos > Sicyos edulis. The sequence goes on along the minus strand of CM071855.1, from coordinate 23,787,098 downwards.
TGAATCGTTATTATTGTTAAGGTTTAGAATTGAGGTAGATAGAATCATCCGGGCCCGATGCATAAAGTATCTTGCATCTATGGCAGGGACGTTCGAGACAGATTCTCCGTCCTTGGACCCCGTGAGGGATTAGCTATCCCAACCGGTAGGCCCCGCAATCTTGGGTGAGGGTGGCGATCGTTAAATGCCCCAACGGTCGGGATGATGACTTGGCATTGCCTCGTCCCGGCGATCGACACGTCCTCGGCGTGTTCGGCCGTAGCCCTTGATTGCCACTGTTAGGGCAAGGACCGCTTCTGGTGTAAGCCTACCACGACCGGTTCCTTAGCCTCAAAGCGGTGGTACAGTGACATAGTTCACGTGTCCGTGTCTCACACCCCTATGTCGGTGACACCGATCCGGAGATTTAGTTAGGCATGGTGGCCGAACACAGGCGGCTTGCCACTAGACCGGCACCCCGAGTTTGCGGTAGCATGCGGTGCGCTTTACGCTCATTACAGGCGCCGGATCGAGAGCTCCTCGGGATCTTGAGCGAGTGCACCTTTCGTATCGGCGATGAGACAGCGCGAGGCCGGGACTTGTTCCCGTATAGTGCGTTTAGTGTGTTGTGGTATTTTCCGGACTAAGACCACGAGATGGCATCCGAGGTCCAAGTGTGGACTTAGCTATGTGCTCCGCTCTGTGTTTGTTCTCATAGCTTGCATACATTCTTCTAGATGATCATGTATATCGTATTGTACCCGGTTGGGGATTCTTCTTTGGGTAATTCTGTTACTCACCCTTATTCTGTGGTTTTCCACGGTAATCAAGCGCGAGACAGGATGGTGAAGGAGGAGCTATGATCATGGAACCTCTTTGTCATCTCTGATTGTTTTATTTTAATTATCATGACTCTTCACTTTTTATTATTTCCCTGAATGCATGTAGACGGGCACAGAGCCCCGGATGTTTTCTTACGTTTTATGGATTCCAAAGATATTGGTACTTGTGGATTGTTTTAATGGTTTAAATAAATCTCTGATCGAGTGTGCTTTTAGAAATGTATGTTTTGGTTGTTGAATGTTTCTGTTTTACTTGGAATCCGAAATGTATTTTTCATAATGTCTTTTATTTTCACTACATGCATTGGGGTAAAGGCCCATTTAGAGCCCCTTTTGGGTCGGGTCTTTCTGATTGGTATCGAGCTCGAGTCATAGATTCTGTGGACCGACCTTTTTGTTGTAGGTCGTTTTCCATGATCATCGGCCTCTCAGGCGAGTCATCAGTGCGCCTAGATTTATTGTTTTAGAAGGAAAAGGGTTAAGAATTTACAATACCTATCATCTAGTGTATGCCTTGTTTGGTGTTGTGGAATGGTGACAGAGCGAGTTTTGATTCGTTGTTGGTTTGGATGTAGATCGCCAACATGCGATCACCCGTCTGCGAGAGGAGGTTCGAGAGCGGTCGAGGTATCGGGATCGGATCGATCTGCAGGGACATCGTCCCAAGCCGACAACGATGGCATTCCACCAAAGAGCTCCTCTGTACGCCCTAGGCGGGCGTTGAGGCGATCGAGCGCCGTGAGATCGCTCCCGGAGCGAGTTTGCTTGAGTCTATGAGGGCTTTATGGTCGGCATGTTGAGTGACCAGAGGCGAGAGACCTGAGCCTTGTTAGGCGCCAAGCAATGGAAGAGTCCCGAGCCCAGATCGAGCGGTGACTCGATTGGTTCAAAGCAGAGCTCGGTAGCTCCTCCACTCCACAAGAGCAAGTAGCCCCAGAGGCGATATATGGCGAGAGGTGCCGAGGAATTGGGTAGGTGGTGAAGGATTTTGTGAAGTGGAAGCTTTGAGAAGTTTGATGCCACCGGTGATGCGTTAGCGGCGGCCAGTGGATTGCCCATTTGGAGTACACCTTCACGATCATGGTGTGCCCCGATATTCGAGAGGCCGAGATGTGCGGCTCATGTCTTTGGGAGGCACAATGAGATGGTGGTGGGAGTCCACCTTGAGCGAGAGACCAGGTGGGTCTCCACCCGCTACTTGGGAGTTCTTCAAGGTGAGTTCAAGGTAAAGTTCATCGGTGATGAGGCTCGGGAGAGAAGATGGTGGAGCTCTTCCGGAACCTCAGAAGCGAGGTTCCGATTCCATTGAGGAATATGAGCGCAAGTTCTCGGAGTATGGATATTTTGCTCCTCGGTTGATTGCCACCCCGGAGTGAAGATTCGGAAGTTCATATCTGGATTGAGGCGGTGTTTCCCGAGATGTCGGGGCTCGGGCCCCGACACTTATGCTAGGGCTGTCCCATTAGCCACGATCTATAATGGGAAGTATCTGCGCCGGCGGGTTGTTGCCGCTCTGTTCGGCGTCTGTCCCAGCAGTGTGGGGCGAAGAGGAAGTTTGACTTTCGGGGCGGCGGCGCCGCCAAGGCGATTCGAAGCAGAGATCGGCGGAGAGCTCCAGTCCGTTTCAGCCCCGTCGGCGAGGAGGACCCGAGCGATTTCCGCTTGTGCTACTTGTGGGAAAGTCCACGCCGGAGCTTGTCGGCTGGACCTAGATTGTGCTTCCGTTGTGGTAGAGAGGGTCACATGGCCCGTTTTTGTGATCGGCCAACTATGGCGGCTCGGCCAATAAGAGCAGCGAGGTCGAGTGTTTGCTACGACCCGTCGGAGGCCCGAGCGTCACGGATGCCGCTGCGTGGCGAGTGCTTCTTGTTTTAGATCACTTGCGCATTTGTCTTGTTTGATTCTCGGTTCCACGCATTCATTTGTATCTGTGTTGTTTGGCTGAGCATGCTAAGTTAAGACTAGAGCCTCTAGGTTTTGAGTTATCTGTTGCAACTCCTTCGGGAGTTAGTATGTTGGCTAGAGATAAGATTAAGGATGGCGGATCGAGATATCCAGAGAGTTGCTTGTGGCTACGCTCATAGTTCCGCCTATGAGCGGTTTTGATGTGATTCTTGGTATGGAGTGGTTAGTTTGCTAACCACGCGTTGATTGCCACCACCGGAAAGAAGTAGTGTTCGAGCCGCCGGTCGTGACTTTAAGTTTCGTGGAGTCGGTGGAGTTTGCCCGCCGATGGTGTCACCGTGTGTGCTCGTCGTTTGCTAGCTCATGGAGCTTGGGGCTATCTAGCCAAGTTGTGCAGGAAGAGCCGCCCCTCGTTGTGCATGCTGATCGAGTGCCGGTCGTGCGCAGGAGTTTGCGGACGTGTTTCACGAGGAGTTACCGGTTGCCCCAAAGAGAGAGTTGACTTCATTATTGAGCTCGAGCCAGGGACCCTCCCTATCTCGAAGGCTCCGTGACGCATGGCGCCAGTGAGTTAAAGGCGAAGATTCGATTGCGGGAGATGTTAGACCGAGGGTTCATCCGTCCAAGTGTGTCCCAGTGGGGAGCACCCGATCTGTTTGTGAAAAAGAAGGATGGTTCTATGCGCTTATGTATTGATTACCGCGAGCTTAATAAGGTGGCGATGAAGAATAAGTATCCGTTGCCCGTATCGATGATTTGTTCGATCGGCTTGAGGAGCTTCGTGTTCTCCAAGATAGATCTCGAGATCCGGTTACCATCGGTTGCGGATCGGGGATGCCGACATTCCTAAGACGACTTTCGAGTCGGATATGGTCACTATGAGTTTGTGGTTATGTCGTTTGGATTGACCAATGCCCCACCGCGTTCATGGACATGATGGATAGGGTGTTCAAATCATTTTTGGGCAACCGTCATCATCGTGTTCATTGACGATATTCTGATTTATTCGAGGTCTAAAGAAGACCATGCGAGCATTTGAGACGAGTATTGGCGGCTTTGAGGAAAACCGGCTTTATGCGAAGTTTTCCAAATGTGATTCTGGATGGAGCGGTGGCCTTCCTAGGCCACGTGGTTTCGAGAGATGGTATAGCCGTGGACCCCGCGAAGATTGAGGCCGTGAGTTCATGGGCCAAGCCGACTTCGATTCTGCGAGATTCGCGGCTTTGCAGGTTTGGCGAGTTACTACCGTCGGTTCGTCAAGGACTTTTCGCTTTAGCCTCGCCCCTCACTCGTCGGCGAGGAAGGGTGTCGAGTTTGTTTGGGACAAAGCAGTGTGATGAGAGCTTTGCCGAGCTCAAGCGCGATTTGACTTCACACTGATGTTGGCGATCCGGAGGGGACAGTGGTTTCGTGGTCTCATGATGCTTCCAAGTATGGATTAGGTTGTGTGTTGATGCGGCCAAAGCGGGAAGGTCATTGCCTATGCTTCCCGTCACCAAGCCGTATGAGCAGAACTACCCGACTCATGATATGGAGTTGCGGCGATGGTGTTTGCATTGAAGATTTGGAGGCATTACCCGTATGGTGAGCGGATTCGGATGTTTACCGATCACGAGCCTCAAGTATCTGTTTACTCGAAGGAGTTGAATATGAGGCGAGGAGATGGTTAGAGTTGGTAAAGGACTATGATGCGAGATTTTGTACCATCCGGGTAAAGCCAATGTAGTGGCCGATGCTTTGAGCGAAAAGACGTCGCACTCTGCGGCGTTGTTGAGTTCCCAGCCAGGTTTGCGAGAGAGAGTTCGAGCGGGCGAGGTTGCGCGATGTTGTTGGGAGAGGTTACCGCCGAGTAGCTCGATTGGATGCTCACCGTCGATTCGGTGTGGATTATAGACAACCAGTTGGGTGACCCCGCACTTAAGAGATTGGTTGTGAGTTAGTCTTGTGGTGACTTTGACTTTGTGTATTCCCAGACGGTGGGTTGACTTATAGAGGCCGGTTGTGTGTTCCGGGCATTGCGGGTTTGCGAGCCGAGTTGCTCTCGGAGGCCCACTGTTCCCCTTTTTTGCTTGGCACCCCGGGTACCAAGATGTATCGAGACCTTAAGCGACTTTTACGGTGGATGGGGATGAAGAGAGATGTGGCGAGTTTGTCACCGGTGTCTCACTTGTCGCCAAGTGAAGGCACCCAGCGAGAGGCCAAAGAGGTTTGTTGCACCATCGAGTGTACCCCAGTGGAAATGGGAAGAGATCTCTATGGACTTTATATCCGGTTTGCCAAGGACTCAGAGGAAGTTCTCTCAGATTTGGGTGATAGTCGACCGTTTGACCAAGAGCGCACACTTCCTTCCCGGTAGGGACACTTATACCGTGGAGCAGTGGGCGCAATTTGCTTTTGGAGCGAGATCATCCGTTATCATGGTGTGCCGGTGAGGATTGTGTCGATCGTGACTCGCGGTTCACTTCGTTTACGAGAGCGCTCCGGAAGGGTTTGGGCACAGAGTGCGATTTCAAAGATGACTTTTCACCCTCGACGGATGGTCGACCGAGAGAGTGAATCGATTCTCGAGGATATGTTGAGGGCTTGTGTGTTGGATTTCCCGAGCGATTGGGACCATGCTCTGTACTTGATGGAGTTTGCCTATAACAATAGTTACCATCGGCGATTCGGATGGCTCCATTCGAGGCATTGTATGGTAAGCGTTATCGGTCCCCGTGTTCTGGGAAGAGGTTGGTGATAGACAGTGTTGGGTCCCGAGTTTCTGCTTGACCAATGGTGCAATCACGAGAAGATTAGAGCTCGTATGTTGACAACTCAGAGCGAGCGAGAAGAGTTACGCCGATGTTCGGCGTCGAGATTTGGAGTTTGAGGTTGGTCACATGTGTTCCTTAAGGTTGCTCCGATCGCGAGGTGTTTTGAGGTTTGGTAAGCGAGGAAGTTGAGTCCCCGTTTTGTTGGTCCGTTCGAGATCCTAGAGAGGATTGGCGAGTTGCTTACCGGTTAGCCCTACCTCCGTCACTATCGGTGCATAGTGTTTTTCATGTATCGATGTTGAGGCGATGCGTGCGGACCCGTCGCACATTGTGGACTTTGAGCCTTTGCGGTGAATGAGGATTTGAACTTCGAGGAGAAGCCGGTGAGGATCCTTGCCTTTGAGACCAAGACGTTGCGTGTCGCGAGATTCGTTTGGTAAAGGTTCGATGGAAGAATCGGGGTTACGAGGAAGCCACTTGGGAGCGGGAAGACGAGATGAGGTTGCATTACCTCGAAATATTTTACATCTTAAGGACTTTCGAGGACGAAAGTCATAAAAAGGAGGAATATTGTAACGACCCAGTTTTTCTTCCCGTCTTCCGGTATGCCCTAGGGGTAATTTGGTAATTTGGTCGGGCCGTCATGGTCGTTTGTGTCTTTTCCAAATACTAAAATTATTGGATGGTTTTTGTAGGTTTTGGAGGGGTTTGTGGTTTGGTTTGAGCAAGGTTTGTTGCAAAAGTAAAAATAAAGGGAATTGTCTTTGCAAATGGGTTTGAACCCGGTCTCTGGAAGCTTGTAGAGAGGTGTGCCAATTGAGCCATTAGGTGCTCTTGTTGCTCTTTCTGCATCACATCTTAGTTAACCTTGGAGTTTGGAGTTTTGGTGCATTTGGTTAAATGAAATAGAATTAGGTTATTCCATCTTATTCTCCAAAAACACCTCTTGGCCGCCCAAGCTCTCCATCTCCATAGCCTTGCCGAGTTCTTCATCCTTGCATCTCCTTGGGTTCGATCATCATCATTCCGGGTAAGTCTTCGTCTTCTTCATCTTCTCATTTGGGTGTTTGTTGGCCGAATGTAAGAAAAAGGGGTTGTGTGTGTGTGTGTGTGTTGTGCGGCCCGGTAGGAGGGAAGCACCATCATCCCAGCCAGCTCGCCGCGCCCGGATCGGTCGAGCCAGGCCACCCTGTCGCGCGCGCCCGGATCGGTCGAGCCAGCCTGCCGCGACGCCCGGATCGGTCGAGCCAGCCTGCCGCACGCCCGGACTGTCCCCAGCCCCTCGCGCCGTTCGCCCGCCCAGCGAATCGCCCGTCGCTCGCCGCGCCCGAGAGTCCTCGCCAGCGCCAGCGCGTCCCACCGTCGCTTCGCCACGCCCTCGCCGTGTCCGCTTGCCGAGCTGCTTGCCCGCGCGCGCGCCGCTCGCTCGACGTTCGCCGCGCGCGTCGTCCTCGCCGAGTTGCTCGCCGTGTGTCATCGCATCGCCGCGCCAGCGCCGCCGCGCGCGCGCCCGAGACGCCAGGCGCCAGCGCGCCGCCCGTCGAGCGACGCTCGCCGCGCGCGTGTGTCCTGCTGCGTGTGCGCAGCGCGCCAGGCGCGTGTCCGTCTGCGTGCCAGTAGCGCAACGGCCACAGTGTCCTGCTGCCGCCGGCCCAGCGCGGCCAGCGCCCGACCTTGCCGAGCTACTTGCGGCCAGACCCCAAGCTCGTGTCGTCGCGCGCGTGAGTTCCCGAGAGCCGAGCTTGCTGTTTCTATTGTTGTTTAGATATTTTAGATGCTGATTATTGTTGGTTTGCTAGGTTCCCGCTCGCTAGCTCGGGATTGTTCCGCGACTTAGGATTTGTGTGTAAAAGTCTTCCGACCAAGGTAAGGATTTCTTCTGGGGTTGTGTGGACCTCTGCGGTATATTTGTGATTGTTGTTTTGTATGCTGTGTATGTTTACTAGCATGTTTAGCCTAGGTGCTCTGTTGCAATTCTGATGCATGAACTCTTGTATTGTTTCTCATGTTAGCCCATGCTAGGTTGTTCTATTCTAGCATGTTCGATATCTGTTCTTGCTTCGTAGTATCATGCTAGGTTCTTTGTATCGATGAGCACGTATTGGACCGCATTGATTGAATCGTTATTATTGTTAAGGTTTAGAATTGAGGTAGATAGAATCATCCGGGCCGATGCATAAAGTATCTTGCATCTATGGCAAGGACGTTCGAGACGAGTTCTCCGTCCTTGGACCGTGTGAGGATTAGCTATCCCAACCGGTAGGCCCCGCAATCTTGGGTGAGGGTGGCGGTCGTTAAATGCCCCAACGGTCGGGATGATGACTTGGCATTGCCTCGCGTCCGGCGATCGACACGTCCTCGGCGTGTTCGGCGTAGCCCTTGATTGCCACTGTTAGGGCAAGGACCGCTTCTGGTGTAAGCCTACCACGACCGGTTCCTTAGCCTCAGTGCGGTGGTACAGGTGACATAGTTCACGTGTCCGAGTCTCACACCCCTATGTCGGTGACACCGATCCGGAGATTTAGTTAGGCATGGTGGTGAACACAGGCGACTTGCCACTAGACCCGCACCCCGAGTTTGCGGTAGCATGCGGTGCGCGCTTACGCTCATTACAGGCGCCCGACCGGAGAGCTCCTCGGGATCTTGAGCGATGCACCTTTCGTATCGACGCAGATGAAGCGCCGAGGCCGGGACTTGTTCCCGTATAGTGCGTTTAGTGTGTTGTGGTATTTTCCGGACTAAGACCACGAGATGGCATCCGAGGTCCAAGTGTGGACTTAGCTATGTGCTCCGCTCTGTGTTTGTTCTCATAGCTTGCATACATTCTTCTAGATGATCATGTATATCGTATTGTACCCGGTTGGGGATTCTTACTGGTAATTCGTTACTCACCCTTATTCGTGGTTTTCCACGGAGTAATCAAGGCGGGAGACAGGATGGTCAAGGAGGAGCTATGATCATGGAACCTCTTTGTCATCTCTGATTGTTTTATTTTAATTATCATGACTCTTCACTTTTTATTATTTCCCCTGAATGCATGTAGACGGGCACAGAGCCCGGGATGTTTTCTTACGTTTTATGGATTCCAAAGATATTGGTACTTGTGGATTGTTTTAATGGTTTAAATAAATCTCTGATCAGAGTGTGCTTTTAGAAATGTATGTTTTGGTTGTTGAATGTTTCTGTTTTTACTTGGAATCCGAAATGTATTTTTCATAATGTCTTTTATTTTCACTACATGCATTGGGGTAAAGGCCCATTTAGAGCCCCTTTTGGGTCGGGTCTTTACACCAATCGCAGCCGCGAGCGTCCAATCTGCAACGTAGCAACGTCGCCTCGCCTCGCCCGCACACGCAGCGAGCCGCATAGCCCAGCCGCGCATAGCATCGCCGCTGCTACCCGCAGAGCAGCCTTTGCCAACGTGCAACCGCAGCCTTGCACCATCCTACTTGCTGTTGAGTTCCCGCACACCTGCCTGCTCGCCTACTGCCGCACATTGCCTTACCGTGTGCCCTGCCTTACCGAGTGCTTGGGGTCGAGATCTTGTTGCTGTGTCGGTGGGTAATTCCTGAGCCCTTGTCCCTCAACACTTAGTTGTTTTTAGCTGTTGGTTTAATTTGGGTTGCCTCTATTAATTGCCTAGGTTGTTCAGGTTGACTTTGCAGCTCGAGGGTCATTTATTGTTGCGATTATTTTCTGCATATTTCCAGGTAAGGATTTCTTACTGGGGTTGTGTGGACCCTACGATATATCATGATTGCATCTTGTATGCCTGTGATTGTTATGAGCATGTTAGTGATAGGATAGCTTGTTGTTTGAACTTCTGCTAGCATGTTTGTTTCTGTTTCTACATGTTAGTGCCATGCTATGTTTGCCCTTGCAACATGTTCAGTGATTCCTGCTTTAAGATTGTAGTTCCATGCTAGGTTATGTCTTGTATTATTGGGCATGTATATTTAGCCAGGAATCTTTACTCTGAATTCTTAGATAGAACTGTTAGGGTTTGTCATCATCCAGTGGCTGAGAGCGAACATAACGTACTTTGTCCCCACCGGTTCGGATCCCGTGCGAAGCATAACGTACTTTGCTTCCACCCCGGTAGCCGATATGGATTTGCTCCCCATCGGCAAAAGCCTAGTTTGTAGCCTGCTAGAGCGGAACCCAGTTAACAGTGTAAGCCTACCTTGTCTGGTACTTAGCTTCAGATCGGTGGTACAGGCTGTTACAGATGAGTGCCGAGGGCCTCGCACTACTGTATTCAGTAACACCGCATCCGAGTCATTAGGCATGCGTACCTGGCCTGCATAGTTTGTCCCTAGGCCCCCCCCTCATTTACGCCGGTTACAGCAGCATGCGGTGTGCGTGCACACGCGTTAGTCGCCGGTTTTGGAGCGCTCCCCCGGGCTAATGTTAATGACTAAACCACTTCCGTTCCAGTTTAGAGCCAGACTTCGGGTACTCTCCCATTAGTCAAGTATTAGCTAGTCGAGGTTAAGATGCCCTCGAGGACACTTATTTTGGGATCAGTTTTTGAGCTGATCATTTGGCCGAGGGAGAAAGACCCTCGAGGGTGTCTGACATCTATTTGGGATTAGCTTTTGAGTTGGTCATTTGGCCGAGGGAGAAAGACCCTCGAGGATGTCTTTGGGATTGGATAGGAGAGCCAATCATTAGGCCGGAAGTAGGAGACTTTCGAGGATTCTGGATTTGCCCCGTTAGCTCGTTGAGCAAAGATCTGTGTTGGTAACCATTTGCATGTATACTAGGATACTAGATGACTGATGTATCGTATTGTACTCCGGATGAGGATTTTTACTGAGTATGTTTGTACTCACCCCTATTTATGTGGTTTTTCCACCAGGTAACTTATGACAGCATCGGGACGGCTAGCGGAGGGAGCTGACTGATCATGGGAGCCACGACACTCTGTCTTTCTATTTGTCTTTAGAATCACAATTTCCTTTTTAGCATGCTAGAGAAACTGTTTGTATTGCAGAGTCGTTTTACTATGGAGTTTTAAATACTAGCCAGACTTGTTTTATGATGTTTACTGAATTGATGCTTTTCTACGGATTTAATAAATGAGTTTTACTTGGTAAGTAGTTTCAATGTTATTTTAAATGATTTTAAATTGTAAGCATGCTAAGTAAGAACCAGGTTTTGGACCACTGTTTGGGTCGGGTTCTTAAATTGTTGTTACCCATTATTGATTATAGTGGAGATTTGACTTCGGTCCGTGATTTTTTACTCCTCACCTTGAGAAGGTTTTTCCACATTAAAAATTCTTGTGTGTTGTGCTTGATTTATCTACCATACTATATTTTTATTCCCAACAATTTGAGAATATTTTCTTACAAAACTATAATTTCAACTTTATCAACTTGATACTTATAACTTTAATGGTTTGTTCACATCAATTCAACACGACACCAAGCCAACAAAAATATGACGAACTGATTTTTTAACGAACGAGTATTTTCTCTTAACATATCTAATTTTAATAAACAATGGATTAAGCTGGATCAGTAGTAACATGACAAGGAATGTTAGATGAGTGAAGTACATGTAGACAAGTTGCGAATAAATTTTGAGAAAAGAAAAATTTAGGTCATGTCAAAGAAAGATTTAGGTCATGTCAATTTGGACTTCATTTTATTTATTTCATTTTTATTTTTTTTAATTTAAAATAAAATAAAATTTAATTTAAATTAGACGGCATAAATAGGCGTAAAATTTAGATCACCTTGACGTGATCTAAACTTTTCTCTTTTCACAAACTATAACAAATTCTAGGTGAATGGGAATAAATTTCTTAATAATGGAATAAACCACTGTCCAAAACTCGAGCATTCAGAACTTTCCATTTCAAGACTAACCATGAGTAGAGAAGCCTTGTCTAGTTTTATCATTATCAAAAAATTTATGAATCGTCCTTCAGAATTGGTTCACACGTGTGCCGGCTGCCGACCAGGAGCGAGCGGCCCGGCCCAGTTGTCTGATTGAACCGTAGTGGTCCACCAATGATCAGTTGGGATCACACTTTTTTTTAAATGGTTGACGAAATTATAAAGGATACGAATCTTGAGGAAAACAATTAATTTGTTTGAGAAATAGAGAGAGACTTTAAGGAAAAAAAAATGTAAAAGTAAAAGACATTATGATGGGGAACCTTCTCTTGTTTGGTTCATAAGGCACAACACACATGTGGCCCATGTGGAGAATATAGCCAACAAGTAACAATTAACATTCATTCTTAAGTTTCTGTTCATAATTTTCTTATTTTAAATAAATGAAAGAGCATAGTGGTATTGAATAATTGAATAATTATAATCCCATACGCCTCTCTAAAATTTAACATTCAATCTTTATTTGTTGAAATAAATAATTATTGATATATATCATTTTATTTTTAATTATGATTAAACATTGAGCATTTTCCTTTATGTATGAGTTGTGAATTCGAATCTCGCTCTAGTAGTATATTACCAAAAAGAATAGTAGTACATAAGTTTTATTATTTTGTGGTAATTCAGTTTAACACCATGATCATAAGTTCGATCCCGAGAATCGGTCTCATTTATTTGAGAGCAATAATACTCTCCATGTAGGGTTTGTGATCCCCCAATTTATACTAAAAAATGATATTTATTGATTTAAGATCTCATGGAATATTATTGTGTATTTAAAAATTAAGTTTGATTACTAGCCATACTTAATGAGAGGTTTTTATAAATAGCATAAAATAAATTGAGATTTACCACCCTTATTTTACAAATTGGTACTGTAACAATCGACTTTCTAAAAATACTTTAATGGGTGTTACTGGTGCATGCATTTAAAAATCCACAAAATAAATTTAATAAATACATTCAATTTCCAACAAAACCTCATAAAATCATAAAACACGACTGATAGATAAAAAACAAACAAAATATAATTCGGGATCCCGATAGTTCAAAGCAAACGATAGTTTAACGAAGTTTAAATCACAAAGTATGACACAAGATAAAAGAATGGAGAAAGGAAAAATATACCCAGTAAGGAACCTTGAAATGGGTCCACACATGGAAAATGTAATGGGTGAGTATATCGAAATATACCCAATAAGGAAACCCACCATGGGGTTAAGCATGTAAGCAGAAGCAAGAAATAAATATAAGAACTGAAGTAAGTGCCTTGCAAATACGTGCCCGACCCATGGGCCAGTCATGAGCAAACAATGTCAAACGACGACGTGCAAGTCGTGAGTGTTTGCGAAATCGTGAACACACAATAATAAAAATAATAAGAAAATGAGAATGATGACGTGGTAGCTTGGATTTCGCTAAAGCGAAATCTCTACTCAGATTAAGCGAAATGTGTGTGATTTCCCAAAGATGTGCAAGTATACACAAACTTATTTTAGCAAGTTTTAAAGAAAGTAAAAGTCATCTCCACAGGGATTAGTGATTAACAACATGCTTCAGCGAAAATTAGAGATTTATGGTAACACAGGGAATATTGTTGTGATGAAAATAAAACTAAGTTGCTGAAATAGTTCGCTAAATCAGTTCGCTAAAGCGAACAAAATGCGAATCTCAATTGACAAAATACTTAAAATGCAACGAATGATAAACTAACTTTACTCAAATTAAAGACATCGTAAGGAGGTTAAGACATTTCAGAGAGTTTCGCTAAAGCGAAATGACATTTGGCTAAGAAGCGAACAGCTAATGGCTTTCTCTTTGGCTCTCTCAAGCTCTCTAAGTTGGCTCTCTCGAGCTTCTAGTTTGGTTCTCTCGAACTCAACAACAAATAACAAAGCGATCAGCACTAGGCGAACCTTATCTCTAAGTGTTCTTTTCAAATGCAAGTAATCTTAGCAAAACCTAATATTATGACATGCAAGGTTGCTCTATTCCCTTTCTCTGGAAAGCAAAATAAAGTTCATACAAATAGTTAGCTAGACAAAATGTATTTCAACACAACATGCATAAATAATTAACATCTTGCTCCCACTTCGCTTAAGCGAAATACTCATACTTAGCCTATTTCCTTCCGACTAAAAACTTAGCTAAACATAATGATAAATAGATGCAACACAAAGTAAAAAAGAAAAGTTCATCTTCAATTAAATAAGGAAATAACAACATATGCTTACAAACAAGGTGAAAGCGAAAGCAAACCTCTAAAATGTTATCCTAAACAGAAAACTATAGGATTTTGTAATTCGCTCAATTAATTAAGCTAAGCGAACAGACTTAGTGAATTCTTGCTATGATGTAGCGAAAGTTCCAGCGAACTGCTATTAAACTTAGCCCTCAACTCTCAATTCCTTGAGAGTTATCACACCCTCAAACTTACATTATTGCTCGTCCTCGAGCAATGACTATATAAATAGGGAGAACTCTTTCCATTAATCTCACCTTACAACAACGAAACAATGCTTATCCATTTCGCTAAAGCGAACAACATTCAATTCAAATAATTCAAGTAAATTTCTAAGCTAAGCCTTTTAATAACTGGACCATGCTAAGCAATGTTTTTAAAATTCAAAGAACTATGTTTTGCAATTTTGCTCTAGCCACACAACTCAAGCAAACCCCTTTTGGCTTAGAATTTTTACTTCATGGTTTTGATAACCTTCACTCTCTAATAGGAAATAATCACTCACTTTAAAACTTGTCGCTCCCTTTATGATTGGTATATCTCATCTTTTGCCGAAGTGAATGCTCTCCTTTTACAGTTTATTGGGAATCTGTCACTTTTCATCGAATGTTTGATATAATGATAGGTACGCAATGTTATAGCAAATGAGAGCGTGGAGACCCCAGAACTTAGGCTACTAGCCCTTTAATTCACTTCGCTCTCATTTTTTTTTTTTTTGGAATCTTAAACTTTTATCACCCAGGCTTGGCTTACATTTCTAACCTTTTGCTACAGCAAAGTGGCTACTAACCAATTAATTTCTTTCTTTGCTGCACCACTCTTAAAGCATTTTAAAATTTTGCTTGGGCAAACTCTTTAAGCATTTCGAAGAATTCGCTAAGGCGAACTCCACCCCCAAACTTAAATTTTTCATTGTCCCAATGAAAACACTTATACCCCCAAACTTAAAGTTTGTTAAAAGATTAAGGCTTGGATTATGCTCTTATTAGGTTCGCTCGCGTTAACAGTCGCCTCAAAATAAAATTTCTAGACTTAATGAACTTGCGTGAATGCAGGCCGCAGCTCCTCACAAAACTTCGCTCTTTTTCTTTTAAAGACATTGCGCTAGCATCGAAGAGTTATAAAATGAACATGGCAAAGAATTAAACTTGAATTTCTCATAAAGATATGTTCATTCGAATTCGAAAAATGGTAAACATTGCATTTTGCTGAAGCAAAGTCACTAGCCAAGGTTTTTTTTTTTTTTTTTTTTACATGCAAAATGTTTTTTGTTAAAAACATGGAGTTCGTCAACTTTAATCTATCTAAACTAACAAAAACCAATAAAAACAAACATTCACACAAAAACTACAAAAGACAAATAAATTAAAAATTAGCAAAGAGACTCCCCTTTTCGTTTTCTGACTTGGCTCCCACTTCCTTTGGATTTCGCTCTAGCATTTTCCTCGTTCGATGTTGCCATCGTTGTGGCGTCAAGATTGTGAAATTCCTCTTGGCTGCCCTTTCGCCCCAACAAACTTTAAGATTGCTACTACATAGAAGCCACATGATCTATGGGGGGGGGGGGGGGAATTCTCTCGCTCACTCACACAAAACAAAATCTAGCCTACAAATTCTATTACTTTAAAATCAAGCAAAAACATTAAGAAAAGTAATTCTACTAACCTGCCATGGAGCAATTTTTATGAAATCACTTGTTAGTACCTTTACTCCATCGAAATAGTCAACACAGGTCTGCAAGTCTTTCGCTTGAGTTTTTCCAATTGGTTGAATTTGACTATCATTACCTTCCTCGAACGTCAAGTCTTTCGCTTGAGTTTTTCCAATTGGTTGAATTTGCTCCAACAAGAAGTTTTCAACGTACGCTTCGTCATTCCCCTTCATTATCAATCTTTGAGGGCATGGAGGTAGAGGAATTTCAAGCACGGGAAAATCTTCCTTGGATCCTTCTTCATTTTTATTTTTAGGCTTTCGGGACAAATCTTCAACTATGGATTCTTTTTCTTCTTCCATAGGAGTTTGCTCAGATTTCGCTTCCTCAAATGGTACAGCGAAGGTTTCCTCCTTGGGATTTTCCTTGGCTTCCTTCTTCTCAATTACAACCTCATCATCCTTTAATGTTATAGTGTGAACTCGCTCATTCTCATGATCATTCGATGGCTTTGTGTGTGAAGGAGGTTCGTCTAGATGGTTTTGCTCAAATTCATTGACTGATTGAGTTGGATCTATTTCTAGATTGGTCAAAGTGGTTCACTGACCTTAAGCGACATCATCCATTCTAGTGAATGTTGCCCTTGGTAAATCTTCCAACAAAGTGTCAAGATTATGCTGAAACATAGGCTGTTGAACGAATTGAAAATTCGTAGAAGCATCCGCTGGAGCATAATCCAAATTGGCGAACTCAAGATTTAAGGTTTGAAGGATATTGTCACATTTGGCTATGGTTTCTCGAAGCAAACTTTCAAAGGACGTATCAGAGTTAAGTTGAATTATTGGCTGTTGGGCGAATTGATGGTTCACTAAAGCATTGGCTGAAGCATAATCTGAAAAAGCAAATTGAGGGCTGGCTGAAGCATTATATGAAAAAGCGTATGGAAGATCTGCATCATGTTGCTCGTATCCTTGTTGATGTTGAATGCCAAATTCCAATGGATGATTCTGTAACAGCCCAGGTTTTCATCCCGGTCTTCCAGGTATGTCCTAAGGGTAATTTGGTAATTTGGTCGAGCCGTTAGGGCCGTTTCTGTCTTTCTCAGCTGATATTATTCTTGGATGGTCAAATGTAGGGTTTGGTTGCTTTGTGGATGTGTTTGGGAATGGAGAGATGCAAAGATAAATTAGTGGTTTTAAAGTGTTGTTGTTGGGTTTCGAACCCGGGTGGCCAGGGTGTCAGTGGGGTGGTCCTGCCAGTTGGGCCACTGGGTGCTTTTGTTGTTCATGTCGCGGTATGTCTTGGTTTTCTTTGGGTTTTTGGGATTTTGGTGTGTTTGATTAAAAGAGAAGAAAATAGGTTTTCATCTTTTTGCTTCTCCAAATCCCTTGCCGTCCAACCCCCCATTCTCCCAAGCCTCTTGTCGTGTGTCTTCTCCCAAAAGCTTCGCCATCTCGTTCGTCCCAGGTAAGTGTTCTCAATCTCTTCTTCTCTTATGGGTGTTGTTCTTGTAGGCCTAGAGAAGGAGAGTTTGAGTTTTGGTGTTGTGCAGCCAGCCTAGCAGCAGCGTCGCACGCCCATCGCACCGGCAGCAGAGTCGCAGCCCAGCGTCGCATCGTCGTCCGCGCGCAGCCCAGCGCCCAGTCTTCGCGTCTGCACGCCCGCGGCAACGCCGCCGGTCCGCGCGCAGCTCAGCGCTCGTGCCGTCGTCCTTCTGCGTACGCAGCCCCGTGCCGTGTGAGTTGCTCCCGAGCTGAGCCCTGTTTGTATTATTATTTTAGGCCTATAGGTTGTGATATTTGTGTTGCTTTTTAGGTTCTTGATAGCTAGCTCGGGTTCGATTGCAGCATAGGATCTTTTTGTGTTGTTGCCTTCCGACCAAGGTAAGGATTTCTTACCTGAGTTGTGTGGGCCCTGCGGTATATTCTGTGATTGTTGTTTGTATGCTTTTTTATGTTTATCAGCATGTTAGTGGATAGGTGCTCTGTTCTAAATTTCGACTGGCATGATTCTCGTGTTGTTTCTCATGTTAGTTCCATGCTAGGTTATTCTATTCTAGCATGCTCGTTATCTGTTCTTGCTTCGTAGTATCATGCTAGGTTCATTGTTTCTGCTGAGCACGTATTGGGTTGTTAGCTGTTATCTGTTTATAGTTTAGAATTCTGATAGGTAGCATCATCCGGGCGAGGATGCATAACGTAATTTGCATCCAATGCAGGGACGTGCGAGGCAGTACTCCGTCACTGATCCGTCGTTAGGGTTTAGCTAACCCTAACGGCAGCCGAGTGCAATCTTGGGTGAGGGTGACAGACTGTTAAATGCCCCAACGGTCGGGGGAAGGACGAGGCATTGCCTTGTCCTCGACAGTCGACACATCCTCAGCGTGTCGGCAGTAGCCATTGATTGCCACCTGATAGGGCAATGACCGGTTCCTAGTGTAAGCCTACCATGGACGGTTTCTTAGCCTCAGGCGCAGTGGTACAGGCTGACATAGTCATAGTGTCCTGGTCTCACACCACTATGTTCAGTGACACCGATCCAGAGATTTGTTAGGCATGCGTACTATACTAGGGCAGCATGCCCTAGACCCAGCACCTCCCTAGTTTGCAGCAGCATGCGGTGCGCGCACACGCTCATTACAGCGCCGACTGGAGAGCTGCTCGGGATCTTGAGTTCAGTGCACCTTTTGTATCGACAGTAGGAAGGCTGACGCCAAGACTAGTTTCTCGTATAGTATCGTATCGCGTTGTAGTTTTTTGGAGTAAGACCGTAAGATGGCATCCGTGGTATATGTATGGATTAAAGTGATGTGCTCTCTCTTCTGTGTTTATATTCATAGCTTGCATACATTATGCTAGATGACTAGTTATATCGTATTGTACACCCGTTGGGGATTCTTACTGAGTAATTCGTTACTCACCTTTATTTTGTTGTTTTCCACATGTAACCATGGCGTGAGACAGAATGGCTGAAGGAGGAGCTGCTGATCATGGAAACCAGCTGTTTTAAACTCTGAGTCTTATGTTTATGCTTCATGTTTTTTTTGTCCTCTGAATGCATGTAGTTGGGCACGAAGCGCTTAGGATGTTTTCTGATTGTTTTTCTGGATTTTGACACTATTGTAAACCGTTTGGAGTTTTTGAATGATTTGAATAAACCTCTGATCAGAGTATGTTTTTGGAACTGTATTTGGCTTGAAACAGGTGCTTGGAAACAGGGACAGGTTTCAGGAAAATTATATTTGACTTTTGAAATGAGTGTTTACATGCTTTTAGTTTTCATTCAAAATCTGGCATACAATCTTGCATACTGTCTACAGTGATGCTTCCAAGTTTGGGTTAGGATGTGTGTTGATGCAGCACGGGAAGGTAATTGCTTACGCTTCTCGTCAGTTGAAACCATATGAGCAGAACTACCCTACTCATGATATGGAGTTTGCAGCAGTAGTGTTTGCGTTGAAGATTTGGAGGCATTACTTGTACGGAGAGCGGATTCAGATGTTTACTAATCACCAGAGTCTCAAGTATTTGTTTACTCAGAAGGAGTTGAATATGAGACAAAGGAGGTGGTTAGAGTTAGTAAAGGACCATGACTGCGAGATTTTGTACCATCCGGGTAAAGCCAATGTTGTGGCTGATTCGTTGAGTACCTAGCACAAATTGCGGAAAGAGTTCGAGCGGGCTGAGGTTGCAGTGTTGTTGGGTGAGGTTACCGCCAGAGTAGCTCAGTTGACAGTTCAGCCTTCAATCAGACAGCGGATTATTGATAGCCAGCTGAGTGTAACGACCTAGGTTTTCATCCCGGTCTTCCAGTTATGCCCTAGGGGTATTTTGGTAATTTGGTCTGGCAGTCAGGGTCGTTTATGTCTTTTCCAGTTGATAAAATTATGGGATGGATTTATGTAAGTTTTTTAGGCTTTGTGGATTGGTTTGAGCTTGAGTTGGTGCAAAAGTAAAAATAAAGGAATTTGTGTAGCAGCTGGGATTTGAACCCGGGTCTCCGGGAAAGCCTGTGGGAATGCGTGCCAGTTGAGCCATGGAGAGCTCTTGTTGCTCTTTCTACGTCATATTATGGTTAGCCTTGGATCTTGGAGTTTTGGTGCATTTGGTTAAATGAAAAAAAAATTAGGTCTTTTGTCATTCTCCTCCATCATCCTCTTTGCCGCACAAGTCAAGCTCTCCCTAGCCCCTTTGCCGATTTTTCATTCCCTTTGCAGCCCGAGGTTCGATCATCATCATTCTGGGTAAGTCTTCTTCCTCTTCATCTTCTCGATTGGTTGCTCTTGCTGGCCGAAGGTAAGAGGAAGTGCTCGTGTGTGTGTGTGTTTGTTGCAGGCTGCCCAGCGCGTCCATGTCTGCCCAGACGACCAGATCCGCTCACCAGCCGGCCAGATAGCCCGAGCAGCACTCCCAGATCGCCCCTGCACGCCATCGATCGCCGTCGTAGCACACCAGGCCGCCCGTCGCACGCCTAGCAGCCGAGCCAGCCCATCGTCCCTGTCGCGTGCAGCAGCATACGCCAGACGCCCAGATCGCCCGCGCGTGCGTCCTCGCCTGAGGTGCTCGTCCTCGTCTGCATCGCACGCCCAGCGCCGCGCGTCCTCGCTCCGAGCCGCTCGCCCGCGCGTCCTCGACCAGCGCCGCGCGCAGCCAGCGCCCAGCCCAACCGCACCAGCCTGCCAGCGTGCCTAGCCTCGTGTCGCCGTGCCGTGTGAGTGGTTCCGAGCTGAGCCTGCTGTTTTAGTATTTTTAGGCGTATAGATATTGATTATTATTGTGTTTGCTAGGTTCCCGTTCGCTAGCTCGGGATTGTCCGCAGTTTAGGATTTGTGTGTAGAAGCCTCCAAACCAAGGTAAGGATTTCTTACCGGAGTTGTGTGGGCCCTGCGGTATTATATGTGAATGTTGTTTGTATGTTTGTTTGTGATTATCAGCATGTATAGTGTTAGGTGCTCTGTTCTGAATTCCCGACTGGCATGATTCCTTATGTTGTTTCTCATGTTAGTCCATGCTAGGTTGTTCCGTTCTAGCATGCTCGTATCTGTTCTTGTTTCGTAGTATCCTGCTAGGTTCGTTGTATCTGTTGAGCACGTATTGGATTGTATGTTATTGATATGATATGTTAGAGTGTAAGTAGGTAGCATCATCCAGGCCCGAATGCATAAAGTATCTTGCATCCATGGCAGGGACGTACGAGGTAGTACTCCGTCCCTGGACCCCGTGAGGGTTTAGCTAACCCGACCGGTAGGCCCTGCAATCTTGGGTGAGGGTGGTAGTCTGCGCGATGCCCCAACGGTCGGGATGATGACTTGGCATTGCCTCGTCCCCGGCAGCCGGCACGTCCTCAGCGTGTTCGGCCGTAGCCCTTGATTGCCACCTGTTAGGGCAAGGACGGCTTTCTGGTGTAAGCCTACCACGACCGATTCCTTAGCCTCAGGTGCGGTGGTTCAGGCTGACATAGTTCACGTGTCCAGGTCTCACACCCCTATGTCAGTGACACCGATCTAGAGATTTAGTTAGGCATGGTGACTGGACCTGGGCAGCTTGCCACTAGACCCGGCAACCCCCAGAGTTGCAGTAGCATGCGGTGCGCGCATATGCTCACTGGAGAGCTCCTAAGGATTGTGAGCCCGTGCACCTTTCGTATCGATAGTAGACATTTAAGCAAAGCCAACAAAGTAAAACAAGCCTGGCCAGTGTTTGTAAAATCATACAATACAATTTAAACAACATTTAAAAACGTCCCCCTAGGACTCCTGTCCGTCTACATGTAACGACCCAGGTTTTTCTTCCCGGTCTTCCAGGTATGCCCTAGGGGTAAATTGGTAATTTGGTCGGGCCGTCAGGGTCGTTTGTGTCCTTTCCAGTTACTAAAATTATTGGATGGTTTTATGTAGGTTTTTGGAGGGGTTTGTGGTTTGGTTTGAGCAAGGTTTGATGCAAAAGTAAAAATAAAGGAATTTGTCTTTGCATCGGGGTTTGAACCCGGTCTCTGGGAAGCTTGTAGAGATGTGTGCCAATTGAGCCATTAGGTGCTCTTGTTACTCTTTCTGCATCACATCTTAGTTAACCTTGGATTTTGGAGTTTTGGTGCATTTGGTTAAATGAAATAGAATTAGGTTATTCCATCTTCTTCTCCAAAACTCCTCTTGGCCGCACAAGCTCTCCTCTCCATTGCCTTGCCGAATTCTTCTTCCCTTGCATCTCCTTGGGTTCGATCATCATCATTCCGGTAAGTCTTCATCCTCTTCATCTCCTCATTTGGTTTTTGATGCTTTGGCCGAAGGTAAGATGTTGAGTGTGTGTGTGTTTGTGTTGGTTGCAACCCGGTAGAGAGGAGCACCCATCATCGCCGACCAGCTCGCCGCCCCAGACTGTCGAACCAGCCCACCTCGCCGCGCCCGATCTGCCGAACCAGCCCTGCCGCGACGCGAGATCCGCCTAGCAGCCTTGCCGTTCGTCCAGCGAAGACAAATCGCCCGCTGCCGCACGCCCGTCCGGCCGGTCGAGCCGCCGCGCCGGATCGCGCCCGGCAGAATAAAGAGCGGCCAGATCGTCGTTCGTCCTCGCCGATCGCTCGCCGCGCCAGAGGTCCTCGCCAGCGCCCGCGCGTCCTCGCTGAGCCGCTAGCCGTGTCCGCATCGCGCGCGCGCGCCGCGCGCGCCTTACGACGCTGCTCGCGCGCGCGCGTCCTCCCTGCGCCAGCGTGCGGGCGCAGTAGCAGCCGCCACAGCGTCCTGCCGTGCCGTGCGGTAGCGCAGCCAGCCAGCGCTCCTGCCGTCTGCCGTGCCAGTAGCGCAGCCAGCGCCCAGCCCAGCTTGCCAGCAGCTCCAAGCTCGTGTCGTCGTGCCGCGTGAGTTCCCCGAGCCGAGCTTGCTGTTCTATTGTTGTTTAGACATTTTAGATGCTGATTATTGTTGGTTTGCTAGGTTCCCGCTCGCTAGCTCGGGATTGTTCCGCAGCTTAGGATTTGTGTGTAGAAGCCTCCCGACCAAGGTAAGGATTTCTTACCGGAGTTGTGTGGGCCTGCGGTATATTTGTGATTGTGGTTTTGTATGCACTGTGTATGATTATTAGCATGTTTAGCCCTAGGTGTTCTGCTTCAATTCTGATCGCATGAACTCTTGTATTGTTTCTCATGTTAGCCCATGCTAGGTTGTTCCATTCTGGCATGTTCGATATCTGTTCTTGCTTCGTAGTATCATGCTAGGTTCCTTGTATCTGTTGAGCACGTATTGGACTGCATTGAATGAATTGTTATTATTGTTATGGTTTAGAGTTCAAGTAGGTAGCATCATCCGGGCCGGATGCATAACGTAACTTGCATCCCCGACAGGGACGTACGAGATGGTACTCCGTCCCTGATCCCGTTAGGGTTTAGCTAACCCTAACGGCTGGCCCTGCAATCTTGGGTGAGGGTGGCAGACTGTTAAATGCCCCAACGGTCGGGATGATGACTTGGCATTGCCTCGCGTCCGGCGATCGGCACGCGTCCTCGCCGTGTTCGGCCGTAGCCCTTGATTGCCACTGTTAGGGCAAGGACCGCTTCTGGTGTAAGCCTACCACGACCGGTTCCTTAGCCTCAAAGCGGTGGTACAGTGACATAGTTCACGTGTCCGTGTCTCACACCCTATGTCGCGTGACACCGATCCAGATTTAGTTAGGCATGGTGGCCGAACACGGGCAGCTTGCCACTAGACCCGGCACCCCCGAGTTTGCGAGAGCATGCGGTGCGCTTACGCTCATTACAGGCGCCCGATCGAGAGCTCCTCGGGATCTTGAGCCGTGCACCTTTCGTGACGACGATGAGACAGGTGAGGAGGCCGGGACTTGTTCCCGTATAGCGCGTTTAGTGTGTTGTGGTATTTTCCGGACTAAGACCACGAGTTGGCATCCGAGGTCCAAGTGTGGACTTAGCTATGTGCTCCGCTCTGTGTTTGTACTCATAGCTTGCATACATTCTTCTAGATGATCATGTATATCGTATTGTACCCCTTGGGGATTCTTACTGGGTAATTCGTTACTCACCCTTATTCGTGGCTTTCCACAGTAATCAAGGCGGGAGACAGGATGGTGAAGGAGGAGCCGTGATCATGGAATCCTGCTGTCATCTCTCGACTATTTTATTTTATCATGACTCTTCACTTTTTTTTATTTCCCTGAATGCATGTAGACGGGCACAGAGCCCCGGGATGTTTTCTTACGTTTTATGGATTCCAAAGATATTTGTACTTGTGGATTGTTTTAATGGTTTAAATAAATCTCTGATCGAGTATGCTTTTAGAAATGTATGTTTTGGTTGTTGAATGTTTCTGCTTTTACTTGGGATCCGAAATGTATTTTTCATAATGTCTTTTATTTTCACTACATGCATTGGGGTAAAGGCCCATTTAGAGCCCCTTTTGGGTCGGGTCTTTACACTACATGCTGAACAAATTATGCAAACAATAAAGACAGAGTGCCGGCGGCTCCCATGATCAATCGGCTCCCTCCGCTAGCCGTCCCAGTCTTTGTCCCAAGTTACCCGTGGAAAACCACAGAAATAAGGGTGAGTATAAACATACTCGGTAAGAATCCCCAACCGAGGTACAATACGATACATCAATCATCCGGCACCCTAGTATACATGCAAACAAGCTACCAACACGGATCATAGCTCAACGAGCTTACAAGGCGAGAATCTGGAATCCTCGGAAGTCTCCTACTTCCGGCCTAATGATTGGCTCTCATAACCAATCCCGGGACATCTCCGAGGTCTTTCTCCTCGGCCAATTGATCACCTCAAAACCGATCCCAAAGATGTCCGACACCCTCGAGGGTCTTTCTCCCTCGACCATATGATCAGCTCAAAAGCCAACCCCAATGGGTGTCCTCAAGGGCCTCTTACCCTCGCTAACAAATCTGGACTATCGGGAGAGTACCCGAAGTCTGGCTCTAAACTGGAAGGAACTGGTGTACTCATGAACATTAGCCCGGGGGAGCTCTCCGAACCGGCGACTAACGCGTGTGCGCGCACACCGCATGCTGCTGCAACCGGCGTAAATGTGGGGGCCTAAGTACAAACTACGCGGGGCCGTGCACGCATGCCTAAAGACTCGGAAATGGTGTCATCAACACGAGAGTGCGAGGTCCTCGGCACTCATCTGTGCGGCTGTACCACCGACACGAAGCTAAGAACCGCCAAGGCGGGCTTGCACCTTTGGCGGGGTTCCGCTCTAGCAGGCTACAAACTAGGCTTATGCCAATGTGGTAGCTAAATCCACATCGGCTGCCGGGGGGAAGCAATGTACGTTATGCTTCGCTCTACTCCCGACCGTTGGGGACAAAGTACGTTATGTCCGCTCTCAGCCTCTGGATGATGACAAACCCTACTATACTAGCTAAGAGTACAAAATAACTGATTCCTGGCTAGACATGCATATCAACATCAATCACAAATAACATAGCATGATACTACGAACTTAAAGCAGGAATCTCAAGCATGCTGGAAGAACAATCCTAGCATGGCACTAACATGTACAAACAGGTAAACATGCTAGCAAGAATGCAATCACAAGCTGTCCTATCCACTAATCATGTTCATAGAAGTAAACATGCATATAAGGCACAATCAAGAAAGCATCGCAGGGTCCACACAACCACGGTAAGAAATCCTTACCAGGAAACGAGCAGAAATAACTTTCACAATCAAATAATGACCCTCGAGCTTTAAAGCGAAACCGAGCAACCTAAGCATTTTAGTAAAAACAACCTAATTAAATAAACAAAGAATCAACGACCTAGTGCCCAAAGGAGAAAAGACTCAGGAATTACCCACCGAGAAGACACAAGGTCACGCCCCAACCCGCACGGCAAGGCAGGCTGTCCGTCAGCAAGGACAAGCAGGGCGCGCTGGCGCTGGGCGCTGGCGCTAGCGAGGCAGGGGACGTGCAGACGCGGGCTGTTGCAGGCGAGCAAACTCGCTGGGTCGGGCACGCGGGCGAGACGTCGGGTCTGCGAGGAAAGCGCGCGGGAGACGCGTCTGGCGGCGGCGAAGCGCGCTGGCGCGGCGACGCGCGGCGGCAGCGAGCGAAGCGGCGGCGGCGCGCGGCGTCTGGGCGCTCTGGTGCGAAAGCGCGCGCGCGCATCTGGGCACACTGGCCGGGCGATCTGCAGCGCTGTCCGGGCGCACTGGTGGCTGGGCGATGCAATGCGTCTGGGCGCACCTGGGCTGGGCGATGCAACGCGTCTAGGCGCACCTGGGCTGGGCGATCGCAGACGCCCGTGCGCGTGGCGTGGGGCAGCGGTCAGGCTTTGGTGGTGAGCTGTCTCGATGCGGCCAGGGTGTGGTGCGGCTAGGGTATGGCTGGGCGGCTAGGGTTGGGTTTTCTTGGTGAGGTCGGCTAGGAGAGAGAGAGAGAGAGAGAGAGAGAGAGATTGCAAAACAAGGGGAAAGGGACTTTCTTGATTTTTCTTCCCTTTTCCTAATTTAAATGGGTCTAAAATCCCTTCCCAAAGCTTCCTCTTTCAAAACCCGGCCCAAACAAACTTTTCTTTCTAGAAAAAATCTTTTTCCTACAAACTCCCAAAACCATTTAGGGCAAGGGTTCAAATCCCAAAGGAAGCACTAAAAAACCCATTAATTTTGCCAATAACTAAAATACCTCCAAACTCTCAAACAACTTGCCCAAACCTCTTTGGTCTTGCAACCAACAACCACCAAACTTCGACGAAGGCACGAAAGGCCCTAAAATCTTGAAAATCCTCAAAACCCTGACCGGGGGCAAAAAGACCAAAATACCCCTAAGGGTTAAAACAGCTCTAACGGCCCATCCGAACATCCGAATAATGACCCGAAATCACCTGGTAACTCAAATAGAAAATCGGGCCGTTACAATACTCCCTCCTTTTAAGACTTTCGTCCTCGAAAGTCCTAAGACGAAAACAACTCTAGGAAATCTCCACTGATCCTTAACCAACCAAACTCCCGGTCAAGACAACACTAAATCTTCTTCGAAATCCAAACCCCCTTGGGTTCCCAAAGGCTCAAAGCCACAAGCCATCCAGTCTGCCACAACAAGACTGGGCATACACCGAACTCCGAAGAAATAGATGTGATAGTGCTAACGGTAATACACATCCTCAAACTCGCACTAGCTCTCAAACGGTCTTAAAATCTTAGGGCTCACTTAACCCTGCTAGCCCAACTCGGAATGCCTCTCTACGGCGCTACTCTCCGCAAACTCGTGGACGGGTCACAAGCTCTAAAACTCTACGCCACGCTCCGGCGTAACTTCTCTGAATGCTCATAGCTGTTATCAAACAGCCTCGACCCTTCACCATGCTGACCAAACAACTGAACCTCCCAGGTTTCAGAAACTAAACGGCCTACACTTACTTCGCAAGAGATCTACGAGCCCCAATGGTTGCCTACAATCCTTAACGAAATCCAAATCGAACCACCAACTGGTGATTGATCCCAAGGCAAACTCCTCCAACTAGCATGCGTCCACAACACTTAAGCAACCATCTTACGAGAAATCGAAGCACCAAAGCCAAGGGGCACTTTTCTGGTTCACCAAACGGCTACCACCAACACACCAGCTGAAACTTCAGCTACGGCCACCTTTAAAAGACAAGGTCCAGGCACAGGCTCCACTCGGCCAAACTAACAAACTGGAGCCCCTCAACGGCCGACAACAAACTTTCCAATGCAATCCGATCAGCCACTAGCCTAAGAGAACATCGCCAGACAGAAAAACAAACAACATTCCTCTTACGGAAATCTCGAGCAGCAAGGAATAAAACATTACGCGGCTACTAGCAACACAATAGCTGGAGGATACAACTCAAAGGTTTCCAACCAATGCCACGGCATCTCTGTGCCAACCCACTCAACTGTGGCTCAGCTATAACGCCAACTGCGAACGCACATCAACTAGGAACAAAGCCCGAGAAGGCTTGCTCTGCAGAAACTCAACCCAAGCTTATAACGAGCAAGGCTCGCCTCCAAGCTGCCACTCAACTCTTAAGCCCATCTGGCTGCTCCAAGGACTTCCTCCTTATAGCTTAGACCTAACTCTTCTTCCAATCTAGAAACTCCACCCACGAAACATGGCGAGGAATAAGGATAGCGACGACCACAAGCTTGCGGATCCTAAACAACACGAGTCGGCAAGACTACCTCAAAAGTTAAAACTCGAGGCCGGCATCCACTGCACAACTCAACTACCAAATAACTAAGGGGTTCTAAAAACTCCAAAGATCCAACAACCTTCCAGCAACAACTCAAGCCCTTGAACTGGCAGGCCTCCGCCCTTGCGGGAACAAACAACTTTCCGCTTGCTAACAAACAAACGCAGGGACACTCTCTCTCTGGGCTGATCGCGCTTACTCGATCAACTACACAACTCGGGAGCTAAGGTGACTCCTCCTCAACAGAACGATTTCCCGCCAAGCGAACTTCCGAAGGACAAACGAACTTCACACACGCTCATTTGCCTTGCTCAAACCCAAGGGCAACAACAACCAACTCTCTCGGAAGCAACATCCGAGAATCCTCAATCGCTTGAACCCCAACTTGGAACTAGCAAAGGCCTACTCAATTGCCGAGGGAGGGTCAACTCCCAAAACTTCCTGACTAGGAACAAGTCCTCAGTGCAACGCCCGCTTGCTCGAACCGAGCTAGCTCACGAAACAACATGGGAACCAAACCTTGGTCAACACCAAGCACCACCTCGCTAAGAATTCCAAAAATCAACGTGGAGGTTACCAAGAACAACTCTAGCTTGTTAACCGACAACAAGCATCCAAAGAACTCAACCGAGGAACACTTTGCTGGTGCGACCGAGCTCTAGTGAGGCTCTCCACAACTTAGGGTTCCTCCGATCGCCCTCCGACACACACTGTCGTCAAACGGTCTAACAGACAACTGGCTACACGAGCACATCTCCTTCAACATCTCAACAATGCTGGCCAAAAGCTCTTCCTTGCCACATCTGCAGTAGCAAGCACGGCGATGCTCCACAAAATCCGAAAAGCGCCTTACCACACTTGATGCAATGAGCCGGCCGCTGCCTCGCCTGCGCGATCTCGAGCTCTAACTCGCGGTCGGCTCGATCGCGACCCTAGATCGCGGCCGCTCGGCGAAGTGCGCTATCCACTGAAAGGGAACAACCGAAGACCCAAACTTCCTCTTGCTCAAAGCATCAGCCACATCGTAGCTTCTACCCAGGGTAAGGATCCGAACGACTCTCTTAGCCATCGCCCTGGATCAGTTCCAACTGAACTCCAACCATCGATCAACAAGAAATGCCTCTACCCAGGTCAAGGGCCAACTAGCATAACTTGCCTAGGCAACAACCCGGCTACCGGCACGGTAACCTCTCAACCCAAGTTAGGGCACTTGCCAAGAGCTAAAACCCTAACTCCTTAGAACTGAGCACTGGTTTCTCAACCCGGATCCTCTCGTGGTTCCTGAAAAATACACCACGGAACGAGCTACACAAAAGTACACCGGCGTGTACAGCTCCAACTTGGTTCATTAAGATCCAAACCAACAAGTATTCTCACACAAGGCAACTTTTGCCTCCTAATAGAGCCACATCTAGCAAAGGAGCAGCAAGAGTTCAACCCACTCGGGGTCAACTCACCACGGAATGCCACATTGGCCAACTCACTCTTACAAGAGCATAGCTACACCAAGCTAACTTACCTCATACCAATGGTCCACTAAATGTGCTCCGATCAACCATCCAATTCATGGCTCTAACAGTGGATCAACCACGCATCATCGATGCCAACCCTACTCATATTAGGGTAACTCCAGGGTAGTCGAATCACACTACAATCCAACTGGCTCACAAGCCCACAACACAGGCGCGAGAACTCGGACGCGCTAGCCCTTAACCACCAACAGCATCCTTTGTACCCAACTCTCGGTGACCCTGAAAGGCTCCTACTTATCCCTCGTACGACCTCAAACTTGTAGTTCTCTGGCTACCACCGAGCTAGATCTCTTATGCAGCCCAAATAGGTGCAATCTCGTGAATGGATACAAGACTAGTGGGGATGCTAAACTCCGGGCGGGTCCTGGAACCACCTGCACAAAAAGTGCCAACTGGCCTGAAACTAGGCCTCCTTCCAAAGCTTGGTGCCAACGGGCACTACATCCTTTACAACACAAACATCCCCTTACGGGCTTTAAGCCCCTCTAAGGGAAAGGAAGGTCACACTCTAGTTGACAGGGCAATGGCACTCAACACAAGAGTCTCAACACTCGAGTAGACTACTCTCTGACATCACGTCTAATAGACAAGCCACGGCCCCCTCCTGCATCCCACTCGATGCTCAACGAATACTCAGGCCAACCCTCGGGTGGCAAAAGACCTAGCTCCACACTGAACATGCTAACAGAAGGTGCTTCTCTCTAATAGCCAGCTGAAAACCACGGACGGATTAAGTCCTGACAAGCAAACTCCACACTACCCCCTAGCTACGAGGGTACTAAAAGAACTGACTGCAAAACGACTGTAGGCTTGCCAATCGACCGGGTGGCTGGTGGAGACTCTGTGTAACGACCCGACCCGAAAGGGGTTCTAAAATAGGCCGTTACCTCAATGCATGCATTCAAATCTACAAAAAATTTGAAATATGGTGTTCGGATTCTAAGTAAAAACTAAAACATATAACATCCATTTAAAAAGTCAACATAAAATTCCTGAAACCTGTCCCTGTTTCCAAGCACCTGTTCCAAGACATATACCTTTACAAAACTCACTCTGATCAGAGCTTTATTTAAAACATACAAGCTTTGCAATAGTTACAACCATGCTAGAATCCGGAATTACATTCAGAAAACACCCTAGGGCTCCGTGCCCAACTACATGCATTCAGAGGACATTTAAAACATAAACATAAACAAGACTCAGAGTTGAACGACGGGTTTCCATGATCATAGCTCCTCCTCCAGCCATCCTGTCTCGCACCATGGTTACCTGTGGAAAAACCACAGAAATAAGGGTGAGTAACAAATTACTCAGTAAGAATCCCCAACCGGGGTACAATACGAAAACATCTCATTTAGCACACCGACATGCAACCAAACAATGACTTAGAGCAAAACGGTAGGTTTAGGCTATGTGCTAACACTAGAGCTAGCCTATCAAGGGCTTTCAACTACAGCTTATCCTAGGTTCTACACCTGGATGCCCATCGGGGTCTTACACAACCTAGGATACAATGACACAATGATGCCCATCGGGGACTTACACACAAGGATGCCCATCGGGGTCTTACACCTCTAAACAATGATGCCCATCGGGGTCTTACACATACGGATGCTCTTACACCTCTAAACAATGATGCCCATCGGGGTCTTACACATACGGATGCCCATCGGGGTCTTACACCTCTAGCTATCAATGTTGCCCAACGGGGTCTTACACATCTAGGATGCCCATCGGGGTCTTACACCAGCTAAACAATGATGCCCATCGGGGTCTTACACATACGGATGCCCATCGGGGTCTTACACCTCTAAACAATGATGTCCATCGGGGTCTTACACATACGGATGCCCATCGGGGTCTTACACCTCTAAACAATGATGCCCATCGGGGTCTTACACCTCTAGCTATCATTGCTGCCCAACGGGGTCTTACACACCTAGGATGCCCATCGGAGTCTTACTCCAGCTAGGATCGCTGAGATGCCCATCGGGGTCTTACACTCTTAAGCAGCCTCATGATGCCCATCGGGGGCTTACACACAAGGGAACAGTGCAGTGCCCATCGGGGACTTACCTACATTATGGATCACCTGCCTAGCACTAACATGGAACTATCAGAATATAACAGAACAAGAATATGCCAAGATAAAAGACCCTAGCACTCAGTAACTAATATAACGAAACACCATTACAACACAAACTCGAAGCAAGAGAAAACATGTAACCTATCCACTAGAATTTCATACAATCACAAGATATGGCATACTATCAATTATTCGCAGGTCCACACAACCTCGGTAAGAAACCCTTACAGGCCCCTGGCAACAACACACAAGAAACCTAAGCTGCGATCGAACCCGAGCAACCTAAAGCGAACCTAACAAACACATAAAAAATCACAATCCATAGGCCTAAATATAATAAAATAACAGGGCTCAGCTCGGGAGCAACTCACGAGGCGCGGCTGACACGCGAACGAGCCATTTTGCAGGCGGCGAGGCAAACCATCGGGCGCCGAGGGGCGCAGATGGGCGCAGGCAGGCTGCTGGGGCGGCGCTACTGACACGGCCACTGGGGTGCTGAGCTGCCGCTACCGGGGCACGGCAGGCGAGCGGGCGCTCGAGCGACGCGAACGCGCGCGCGCGCAGCCAGCTATGGCGAGCGGCGCGAGCTTGGCTGGGCGAGGGCGTGCGGCGAGGCTCGACACAGGGATGGCGCGCAGGCGCGACGCGACGGCTACAAGACGCTCGATCTGGCACGACGAGCTACAAGGGGCGCTCGATCTGGCACGAGGCGGCTCAGATATGGGCGACACGGGTGCAGACGGGACGAGCGGCAGTGCGCGGCCGGGCTGGGCGAACTCGG
Source organism: Sicyos edulis (assembly GCA_036507275.1). Lineage (NCBI taxonomy): Eukaryota > Viridiplantae > Streptophyta > Magnoliopsida > Cucurbitales > Cucurbitaceae > Sicyos > Sicyos edulis. The sequence continues at coordinate 23,755,248 of CM071855.1, read as the reverse complement.
GCCGGCGACGCGACCTGGCTGGCGAGCTCGGGCTAGCGACCTGGCGATGGCGCGACCTGGCGGGCGAGCTCGGCGACGGCGCGACCTGGGCATGGCAGGGCGAGCCAGGGGCTGCTGGGTCGGCTAGGAGGGGGGTGCTCAGGGAGAGAGAGAGAGAGAGAGAAAAGAAAAAAAAATAAAAAGAAAAGAAAAATGAATTTGGATAAGATAAAGAAAAGGGAAAATGGGAAAATAAAAGGAAAATGGGGATTTAATCTCTTTTTCCATCCTTATCCAAATTAAAACCTTAAAATCCCATTTCCCGGCTTCCTCCTTCGAGACCCGACTGAAGCAACCTCTTCCAAAAATAAAACTCACTTTGCCAAAAACCCAAACCACAACCGAACTTCCAAACGACTGGCCCAAACATCTCGGGACTCACAACCAACAACAATCAAGCCTTGACAAAGGCAGGAGCGACCTCGAATCCCTAAAAATCCACAAAATCTTGCCTGGGGAGCCAAAAGACCAAAATACCCCCAAGGGTCAAAACATCTCTAACGATCCAACCAAACAACCGAATCTTGACCCGAAGGCACCTCTAAAACTGGAGTAGAAAATCGGGTCATTATAATACTCCCCTTTTTAAGACTTTCGTCCTCGAAAGTCCTAAGACGAAACAGCTCCAGGAAACTCCACTGAAACCAAACACACTGAACTTCTCGGCTAAAACAACACCAACCTTCTTCGAAACCAAACCCTCTTGGTTCTCAAAACTCAAAGCCACAATGCCATCCAGACTGCCACAACTACAACCTGTGTCGCAAAACTCCTCTGAAGCTCACGGCCGCTAACAAGCAAAATTCAACCCTACAACAAAGTCAAGCCAAACAACCGAACCTTCCAGGTTCCAGAAAACCAAACGGCCTACTCTTACTCCACAAGAGACCAGCTAACCTCAAATCTTGCCTACAGTCTTAACGAAATCCAATCGAATCACCATCTGGCGACTGATCCAAAAAAAAGCAAACTTCTCCAACTAGAACGCGACCACAACACTTAAGCAACCATCTTAAGGAGAAATCGCCAAACCAAAGGCAAGGGACACCATCCTGGTACACCAGATGGCTAACAACACTCACACTAGCTGAAACTTCAGCTACGGCCACCTCCAAAGACAAGGGTCAGGCACAGGCTCCACTCGGCCAAACCAACAAGCTAGGACTCCTCATCGGCCGAACGCAAACCTTTCAACAACTGGCCAAAGAGAACACTGCCAGGCAAGGAACAACCAACATTCCTCTCAAGGAGATCTCGGACTACAAGGACTAAACCATCAAGCAGCTATCTACGACACAACACCTTGAGGAAAACAGCTCAACAGACTTACCAACCAATGCCACGGCAGCTCTGTTCCAACTCACTCAACCGAGGCTCCGCTAACGCCAATTGCGAATGCACAACAACTAGGAACAAAGCCCGAGAAGGGCTTGCTCAGCAGAACTCAACCCAAACTTATAACGAGCAAAGCTCGCCTCCAAGCTACCACTCAACTCTTAAAATCCAACTGGCTACTCAAAGGACTTCTTCCTTTTAGCTTAGGCCTAACTCATCTTCCAGCCAGAAGCTCCACTCCCAAAACCTTACAAGGAAAACGGATAACGACAACCTCAAAGCTTACGGATCCTGAGCCACCCGAATCCGCAAGACTACCTCGGAAGCTAACACTCGAAGCTGACATCCAGGGAGCAACTCAACCACCACCGAAACTAGAGGGAAAGGGAAATCTTCAATCCCCAAAGAACCAACAACTTGCCAGAAACAACTCTTACAGGCTGGCCACCACCCTTGCGGGGACAAACAACTTTTCGCTTGCTAGCAACACAAAGCTGGGACCCTCTCACTAGGCTGACCACTGCGCTACTCTGATCAACTCCACAACTCAGGAGCTAAGTGACTCACGCCAAACGGAAAGCGGCTTCCCAAAGCAAAACTCGGAAGGGCGTGAACTCCACACACGCTCGCTGACTTGCTAAAACCCAAGGCAATAGCAACCAACTCTCTTGGAAGCAACACCCAAGGGAAAACTCAACCGATCGGACCACCAATCCGGAACTAACAGAACTTACTCAAGCGCCGAGGGAGGGGTCAACTCCCAAACGTCCTGGCTAGGAACAAGACCTCAGGACAAAGCCCTCCAGCTAGAACCGAACTAGCTCTTCAAACAACAAGAGGACCAAACCTTGGCCAAACACTCACAAGAGGCAGAACTACCCTTACTGCAGCCTCTAGAACACCATCCTAGAGTCCGCCTAACTAGACAAACAACTGCTTCCAAGCAGCCAACAAACTTTTCCCTCTTGCTACACCACTCCCATCAACTCCAAGACTACGGGAGAAATTTGACAACTCCCAGGAGGAAACGGCTCTTACAAGCAGACAACCGAAGGACAGAGAGCTCCACATACACTCACTGACTTGCTCCGCTAAAGCAATAACATCTAAATCTCACGGGCAACCACAGGGGTCCACCACAGACTGAACCTCCAAATGCGAAACGGGGCCACTCTCAACATCCTGGAAACAGGAAAGACAACCAAAAGGGCACTAACCACTCGCCCACGAGTAGAACTAACTTCTAGCAGCTCCATCCATACCTTGGTCAACACCCAGCATCAAATTGCCACCACACCGGAACCAATCCGGACTCTACTCCAAACAACCACTAGCTTGCTAGGCTACCAAGATCGCCAAAGAACTCACCCGAGGTCAGCAAACTACACGGCTCCAGCTTGCCAACTGAAACTCACTACAGGCTCGACCGAGCTCGAGAGGCTCTCCACAACCTAGGGTTCTTCGGCAACCCTCGACACACACTGTCGACCAACGAGCTAACAACCAACTGCCTGAACAAACAACTCCATTTTACAGCATCACAACCATACTGCCCAACTCCAACTCCTTGGGAACCAAGAGGACCCGAAACGCTAACGAATGCGTCATCCTCCTGCTCAAACATCAACCACAACAAAGCTTCTACCCAAGGAAAGGATCCGAACAACTCTCTTAGCCAAGGCGATCAGAAACTGCGCGGCTTTGCTACGACCGCTCTTGTTCATTTTCCAACTGAACTCCAACCAAAGGAACACTAAAAGTTCCATCTCCACACGATACTCGAAGCTGTGGCAACCATGCTCTACCAAAGCATAACCATGCCAAACCGAACTTACTTTATACCAAGCCTTTACCAAGGGTGCTTATTCATAAGGCGTCCAAATCCTCTCACAAGGCATCAACTCATCTCGCCTCATAGGCATCCAGCTCATCTCATGAGCATCCAACTCAGGGTCCCTCTGCTGGACCAAACTCGCATCTCCGATGCTCAACTCTCCTCAGATTTAGGCACTCGAAGGTAGTTGACCGCACTACCCACCACAAGGATCTCTTGGCCTTAACACTAGCGCGAGACTCACGCGCACTAACATTTACCAACCGACAACCTGCTGACTTACTCAACCCCTCAGTAACACTGGGAAGAGGCTCCGGCTCCTCTCGAACATCCTTTCACTTGTAGTCCATCGACTACCACTGAACTAGCCCTCTTGCACGACCAAAACAGGTGCAACTGCCATAAACGGATCCAAAGGCTAAAGGAGTGCGCTGAACTCCGAACGGCATAGAACCATCTGCTATACCCATGCCAAACTCAGGCCAAACTAGACTTAGTGCCAAAGTGGCACACCAACCAAAGCACCTCAAGTGCTACTACTACCAAATCCACATTTTACTACCAATGGGGACAGCAAGGTCACAACCTCAAGTGACAAGAACTCTGGGTAGGCATACAAGGGCCCAACTCAAACAACCATGCCTATGGCATCTCATCAAACCGAAGGCTCACGACCTACACTAGCATCTCCTCATGATGCTCAACAATGCTCTGGCCTGCTCTCTCAACATGCAGCAGCTAGCCCTACTCTATGGGCTTACCAAAAGGAGAGTGCTCAACTCTACCAAACAACTGAGGAAACCACCAACGGATCCAGTCCGAAGGGAACACTACTTGCTGCAGTCTTAACCACAGGGTTCCGGCTTACTGGCTGCAAACAACAACACTTTACAGGAGCACAAAGATGCCTCATCAATCTCCTCGAAGGCTATCAACTCTGCAGCCACTCACTGGGCAATCAACAATCTGCTAAGGCTCAAGATCAACACTTGAGCTACCCAGGCTAGTCCACACTGGAACCTGCTCCACAAGCATCAACATAAGCAAGCCATAGCTAATCCCTCTCTTGGAGTGGTACTCCAAGGCAAATCACCTCCACCCTCTCACTAGGGGAAAGCCAACAACTGGGCCACAAGTGGCCTACGGGAGTCTAATCTCTACCTCCCTCTGGAACGATGTCCCAGCGGCATCCGAATCTATCTGGATACATCAACAAGCCACAACATACTGCTCACACTGCGGGAAGTTGGCATGATGGCGCTCTAAACCCAAACCAACAACAAGTCAGAACCTGCTCGTCCCCGCTCCACAACACTACACAAGGCATACAATAGATGAAAAGTATTGTAAATTCTTAACCCTTTTCTTAAAACAGTAAACTTAGGTGTACCTGATGACTGTCGGAGTGCTGATGATCATGGAAAAACGACCTACACAAAAGTCGAGTCTCTACGTAATCTATGACTCGAGCTCGATACCAATCAACGACCCGACCCGAAAGGGGTTCTAAAATAGGCCGTTACCTCAATGCATGCATTCAAATCTACAGAAAATTTGAAATATGGTGTTCGGATTCTAAGTAAAAACTAAAACATAAAACATCCATTTAAAAAGTCAACATAAAATTCCTGAAACCTGTCCCTGTTTCCAACCACGCATCATCGATGCCAACCCAACTCATATTAGGGTAACTCCAGGGTAGTCGAATCACACTACAATCCAACTCGGCTCACAAGCCCACAACACAAAGCGCGAGAACTCTGGACGCGCTAGCCCTTAACAACCAACAAAGATCCTTTGTACCCAACTCTCTGACCTCGAAGGCTCCTACTTATCCCTCGTACGACCTCAAACTTGTAGTTCTCTGGCTACCACCGAGCTAGATCTCTTATGCAGCCCAAATAGGTGCAATCTCAGGAATGGATACAAGACTAGTGGGGATGCTAAACTCCGGGCGGGTCCTGGAACCACCTGCACAAAAAGTGCCAATTGGCCTGAAACTAGGCCTCCTTCCAAAGCTTGGTGCCAACGGGCACTACATCCTTTACAACACAAACATCCCCTTATGGGCTTTAATCCCCTTTGAGGGAAGGGAAGGTCACACTCCAGGTGACAGGGCAATGGCACTCAACACAAGAGTCTCAACACTCGAGTAGACTACTCTCTGACATCACGTCTAATAGACAAGCCACGGCCCCCTCCTGCATCCCACTCGATGCTCAACGAATACTCAGGCCAACCCTCGGGTGGCAGCACCTAGCTCCACACCTGGAACATGCTAACAGAAGGTGCTTGTAAGGACCCGACCTGGAATACGGTCCTAAACCTAGGTCCTCACTCAGCATGCAAGTTAAATATTTCAACAAGCGGTTTAGTGCTCATATTTAAAACTTTTTCAAAACATTTGGAAACGGGGAACACTTAAAACATAACCAACAATTTTCATAAGCAAATCCAATCAAGGTAAAATAAGCCTGGCCAGTATTTATAAAAGAACATTCAAAACAGTTTAAACAACTTTAACATCATTCCCCTAGGACTCATGTCCATCTACATGTTTGAATAAATAAATGCAAACAATAAACGACAGAGTCTTTGGTGGCCCCCATGATCAAACAGCTCCTCCGCTAGCCATCCCGGTGTTGTCCCAAGTTACCCAGTGGAAAAACCACGAAATAAGGGTGAGTATAAACATACTCAGTAAGAATCCCCAACCGGGGTACAATACGATACATCAGTCATCTAGCACCCTAGTATACATGCAAATAAAACAATGACTTAGAGCAAAACGGTTGAATTAGGCTATGAGTCGCTTCTAGAGCGAGCCTATTCAATGGCTTTCATCTACCGCCTATCCTAGGTTCTACACTTGGATGCCCTTCGGGCCTTACACAACCTAGGACTCGGTGATGCCCAATGGGGTCTTACACACCTAGGATGCCCATCGAGTCTTACACCTCCAACTCGGTGATGCCCATCGGGACTTACACACCTAGGATGCCCATCGGTCTTACACCTCCAACTCGGTGATGCCCATCGGGACTTACACACCTAGGATGCCCATCGGGTCTTACACCTCCAACTCGGTGATGCCCATCGGGACTTACACACCTAGGATGCCCATCGGGTCTTACACCTCCAACTCGGTGATGCCCATCCGGAGACTTACGCACCTAGGATGCCCATCGGGGTCTTACACCTCCAACTCGGTGATGCCCATCGAGGACTTACGCACCTAGGATGCCCATCGGGTCTTACACCTCCAACTCGGTGATGCCCATCGGGACTTACACACCTAGGATGCCCATCGGGTCTTACACCTCCAACTCGGTGATGCCCATCGGGGACTTACACACCTAGGATGCCCATCGGGTCTTACACCTCCAACTCGGTGATGCCCATCGGGACTTACGCACCTAGGATGCCCATCGGGTCTTACACCTCCGGATGTCCATCGGGGTCTTACCCGAGCGGGACCTAAACTAGTTACCCCTACGCCTTCTACACTATACATCACCCGCCTATGCCTCGCACGAACTAACAGATAAAATAGAACAAGGTATGCCAAGATAATTAAACCCCTTGAATGGAACTAACGTAATATATCGGGGACACAAGAGCAACACGATATGGAAGCAAGAGAAAACATGTAACCTACCCACTGGAAATTTCATACAATCACAAGACATGGCATGCTGGAAGAACAAACCTAGCATGGCACTAACATGAACAACAAGCAACATGCTAGCAAGATTTCAAACACAAGTTGTTCAATAGCTAACATACTCATAACAACAACCAAGCATACAAGGCACAATCATGATAGCATCGCAGGGTCCACACAACCACGGTAAGAAATCCTTACCTGGGACAAGCAGAAAATAATCACAAATCAACCAAGCAATCCTCGAGCCTCTAATCGAACCCAAACAACCTAAACATAAAATAAAGCAGCCCAAATCAAATACATAAAACAGCCCAAATAAATCCCTAAACAGCAGCCAACAAATCGGGGCCCAACGAAGAAAAGACTCGGAAATACCATCCGAGAAGCCACAAGGCTCAGAGCCAACCAAAGACACAACAGTGGTGGCGGGCGCAAGAGCAGTACTGGCCGGGCGCTGGGCACAGCGCGCTGGGCACCGGGCGCAGGGCGAAGCCTTTGGCGCAAGCACGGGCGCTACTGGGCGAGGCAAGGCGCGCGCGCGGCGCGGGCTCGAGCTCGGCTGGGCGACGACACACGGCGCGGCTTGGCAGAGGACGGCGCACGGGCGCGCGCGCGAGGCGACGCGACGCGACGGGCTCGGGGGCGCTCGGGAAGGCACGACGACCTACAGGGGCGAGCGACTCGGTGCGGCCAGGGCTCGGGCGACTCGACACGGACCTGGGCGACACGGAGACGGCCTGGGCGATGCCGATCTGGGCTCGGCGCGACCAAGGCGACACGGAGATGGCCTGGGCGATGCAGATCTGGGCTCGGCGCGACTAGGGCGAGGGCGATGCGATCGGGCGCTGGGGTGGCTCGGCACGGCGCGGGCATGGGCGAGCCGGCGCTGGAGCGAGCGGGGCGCGCTCACCGGACATGGTGCGACTAGGGCTGGGCATGGTGCGGCTAGGGTCGGACATGGGCGACCAAGGGGTCGCTGGGCCGAGGAGAGAGAAAGGGAGAGAAAAAGGAATTTTGGGGATTTTGGAAAATAAAAGGAAAAAATAAAGGAAAAAGGGAATTAAAAGGAAAAATGGGATTTTATCCTCCTTTCCATCCTTAACCAATTTTCTTACCAAATTTAAATAAGTCTTAAAGTCGTTAAATCCCATTTCCCGGCTTCCTCCTTCGAGACCCGGCTGAAGCAACCTTTTCCAAACAATAACTCTTACTTAAAACAAACTCCCAAATCATCTCTAAGGGCCTAGGCTCGAATCCCAAAGGAACACCCAAACAACGATCACTTTGCCCAAAACCCAAATCAGAACCGAACTCCCAAACGAATACCCCAAACATCTCGGGACTCGCAGACCACCAACATACAAGCCTCAACAAAGGCGGAGCCGCCTCGAAGCCCCGAAAATCCACAAATCCCGCCCGGGAGCAAAAGACCAAAATACCCCTAAGGGTCAAAATAAAGCTCTAACGGCCCGACCAACCATCAATCAACCTAAGCACCTCGAGAACTGGAATAGAAAATCGGGCCGTTACAATACTCCCTCCTTTTAAGACTTTCGTCCTCGAAAGTCCTAAAACGAAACAACTCTATGAATACTCCACCGATTCTTAGCCAATCGAACTTCTCGGCTAAAACAACACTAGCCCTTCTCTCGATAACCAAACCCTCTTGGGTTCTCAAAGGCTCAAAGCCACAATGCTCTCGATGCATACATACTATCTCAAACAAAGAGACGAGGAACACAAAACTTGCAATCACTGTCAAAGACGGCAAAAGCTAACCACCGCCTCCAATCCGCTCAAGGATCTCAAAAGCCCTACAAACTTGGGGCTCAAACAAAACCCGCTAAACCAACCAACACGGAACACCTCTCAACGGTGTTACTCTCAAAGAATCGCGGTCGGGCACAAGCTCCAAAACTCAACGCCACGCACCGGCGTAACTTCTCTGAATGCCCACAACCGATAACAAATCGCCTCAACACAACGCCAAGTCGGGCCAAACAATGAACCTCTCGTGTTCCGAAAACCAAACGGCCTACTCTTTCTTCACAAGAGACCAATGAACCACAAGGCTTGCCTAAAGCCTTAACGAAAAACAATCGAACCACCAACAAAGCGATCGATCCAAAAGGCAAACTTTTCCCACTAGCACAAGCCGAAACTTCACTCACGGCCAACCCTAAATGGCCAAAAACCAGGCACAGGCTCCACTCGGCCAAGCCAACAATTGGAGCCTCACAACGGCCGAACAACTACTTTCCAATGCAATCCGATCAGCCACTGGCCTAAGAGATTATCGCCAGACAGGAAAACAAATAACATACCTCTCCGGAAATCTCGAGCAAAGAAAGAATAAAACAACACGCGGCTACTTGCAACACAACACCTCGAGGATAACAACTCAAAGGTTTAACCAACCAATGCCACGACACGTCTATGCCAACCCCCTCAACTTTGGCTCAACTAAATGCCAACCACGAACGCGCAACATCTAGGAGCAAAGCCTGAGAAAGGCTTGCTCTGCAGAACTCAACTCAAGCTTACAACTAGCGAAGCTCGCCTCCAATGACATGCAACTCTCAAGTCCAATCAAGCTAAACGAATGACTTCCTCCTTTTAGCTTAGGCCTAACTCATCTTCCAACCTAAAACTCCACAATCGATTGAACCACCAACTTAGAACTAGCAAAGATCTATCCAAACACCGGCGGTGCCAACTTTGAAACCTTCCAAACAAGAGCAAGTCCTCGGGGCCACGCCCGCTTGCTCCAACCAAGCTAGCTCTTACAACAACATGGGAACCAACCCTTGGCCAACTACAAGCACCAACAGATAACGATTTGAAGCCAACGCGGAGGTACTAAAACAACACTAGCTCGTCAACCGACTACAAGCTTTCAACAACTCAACCGAGGAACACTGCCTGGGTCTGGCTGAGCTCTGGTGAGGCTCTCCACAACCTTGGGTTCCTCCGATCACCCTCCGACACACACAGCCGTCAAACAGTCTAACAAACAACTGGCTACACGGGCACAACTCTCTCTCCAGCATCTCGACTATGCTGGCGTGCTCCAACTCCTCGAAAGACCAAGAAGACCAGAAATACTACATAATGTGTCAGCCTCCAACTCAAGCATCGACCACATCATAGCTTCTACCCAGGGTAGGGATCCGGTCAACACTCTTAGCAATGACGGACAAAAACTACGCGGCTTTGCTACCACCGCCCTTGATTAGTTCCAACTGAACTCCAACCATCGATCAACAAGAAATTCCTCTACCTGGTCAAAGGCCAACTAGCATAACTTGCCTAAGCAACAACCCAAATACAAAGCACGGTATCCTTACGATCAAAATTAGGGCACTTGCCAAGAACTAAAGCCCTAACACCAAAAGGACTTAGCACTGGTTTCTCAACACGACCCTTTCGTGGTTCCCAAAACATACCCCAAGGAACGAGCTACACAAGAGTACACTGGCGTGCACAGCTCCAACTTGATTCCTTAAGATCCAACACGAACTCTAACACAAGGTAACCTTTGCCTCCAAAAAGAGCCACAACTAGCAAGGGAGCAACAAGAGTTCAAACCCACTCGGGTCAACTCACCACGAAACGCCCCATTGGCCAACTCACTCTACAAGAGCGAGAACCACACCAAGCTAACAACCACATACCAATGTGTCACCAAATGTGCTCCGCACAATCCATCCAACACATGGCTCCCACGCTTGACTTCACCACGCATCATCGATGCCAACTCTACTCGTACCAAGGAAACTCAAGGGTAGTCGAATCACCCTACCAACAAACTGGCTCACAAGGCCACAACACAAGCGCGAGAACTCGAATGCGCTAGCCCTTAACAACCTACAACATCCTTTGTACCCAACTCTTGGTGACCTTGAAAGCTCTTGCTTTCCCTCGAACGACCTCACACTTGTAGTCCTCCGACTACCACCGAGCTAGATCTCTTATGCAACCTAAACAGGTGCAACCTCAGAAAAATGGGTACAAGGCTAGTGGGGATGCTATACTCCGGCGGGCATGGAACCACCTGCACCAAAAGTGCCAACTGGCCTGAAACTAGGCCTCCTTCCAAAGCTTGGTGCCAACAGGCACTACATCCTTTACAACACAAACATCCCTTTACGAGCTTTAAGCCCCTCTGGGGGTAGGGAAGGTCACACTCCAGGTGACAGGGCAATGGCGCTCAACACAAGAGTCTCAACACTCGAGTAGACTACTCTCGACATCACGTCCTAACGCAGACAAGCCAAGGCCCACTCCTGCATCCCACTAGATGCTCAACGAATACTCAAAGCCAACCCTCGGGTGGCAGCACCTAGCTCCACACACTGGAACATGCTAATGAGAAGGTGCTTCTCACTAATAGCCACCGAAACCACGGACGGATTAGGTCCTGACAAGCAAACTCCACAATACCCCATGGCTACGAGGGTACTAAAAGAACTGGCTGCAAAACGACTGCAGACTTGCAGGAGGACAAGATGTCTCTACATCTTTCTCAAAAGCTACTAACTTGGCAAATGCCAGTCGCCCGGTGGTGGTGGAGACTCTCATCGTCCGCCTCTCACGGGGACTTCCACCACCACACCGCCGCATCAAATAAAGACTGAGAGCAGCGCGCCTCGACCTCTCCAACATCAGTCATCGGTCTCTGAACACCGTGTCATCCCAACACTTGGATGATAAACTCGAACTCAGTCAACCACCTTGCCGCTACCAAAGAAGTTCTCTAAAGCATCAAGCTCCTCAGGCTTCCACTTGCCAAACTCGGCGGCTCCATCAATGCTAACTAACTCATCAACATAACCTGTTGATCATGCCCTTCCGGAAACCTCCGGGGCTACCAGAGCTACTAGGGGTGTCTCTTAAACAAACTCACACCACGGTGGGCTATCTCTGTGCCCGGACTCCTCACTACGCGCTACAAATCGCGCTGGGGTCTCCGCTCTCTAATAGCTAAAAGACACGCCATCAATTCTCTCATGGTGGAGCACACCTGCTCAAGGAGTCTCACTCTAAGGCATGCTAGCCTCTAACCTCTTCTCTTGGCAACTCAATCGCCAGGGCCAAAGGTGGCTCACGGGTCTAGACAACCACCGGGCGTGGTCTCATCATCAACATGCGCAGTCCAACTTCTCGGTTGGAAATACCAAACGTCCCCGCTCCTCTAAGTGCAATCAACCTACTAGCGATCCACACAAAGCATAAAAGCTAGCCCACGCTGGGCTCTCACCGCCAAACAAGGGTAACACATGTATACTAGATGCGATATTGTAAAATAAAACCCTTAGCTTAATGAACTCGAGATAAACTGACGGCCGCGAGTGCTTGATGATCATGGGGACAACAACCTACAAAGCGAGTTAGTCTACAGAATCTATGACTCGAGCTCGATACCAACCGTAAGGACCCGACACGGAATACGGTCCTAAACCTAGGTCCTCACTCAAAGATGCAAGTTAAATATTTCAACAAGCGGTTTAGTGCTCATATTTAAAACTTTTTCAAAACATTTGGAAACGGGGAACACTTAAAACATAACCAACAATTTTCATAAGCAAATCCAATCAAGGTAAAATAAGCCCGCGGATTTATAAAAGAACATTCAAAACAGTTTAAACAACTTTAACATCATTCCCTAGGACTCATGTCCATCTACATCTTTGAATAAATAAATGCAAACAATAAACGACAGAGTCTTTGGTGGCCCCCATGATCAAACAGCTCCCTCCGCTAGCCATCCCGGTGTTGTCCCAAGTTACCCGTGGAAAAACCACAGAAATAAGGGTGAGTATAAACATACTCGGTAAGAATCTCAACCGGGTACAATACGATACATCAGTCATCTAGCACCCTAGTATACATGCAAATAAAACAATGACTTAGAGCAAAACGGTTGAATTAGGCTATGAGTCGCTTCTAGAGCGAGCCTATTCAATGGCTTTCATCTACCGCCTATCCTAGGTTCTACACTTGGATGCCCTTCGGGCCTTACACAACCTAGGACTCGGTGATGCCCAATGGGGTCTTACACACCTAGGATGCCCATCGGGTCTTACACCTCCAACTCGGTGATGCCCATCGAGGACTTACACACCTAGGATGCCCATCGGGTCTTACACCTCCAACTCGGTGATGCCCATCGGGACTTACACACCTAGGATGCCCATCGGGTCTTACACCTCCAACTCAGTGATGCCCATCGGGGACTTACACACCTAGGATGCCCATCGGGGTCTTACACCTCCAACTCAGTGATGCCCATCGGGGACTTACGCACCTAGGATGCCCATCGGGTCTTACACCTCCAACTCGGTGATGCCCATCGGGACTTACGCACCTAGGATGCCCATCGGGTCTTACACCTCCAACTCGGTGATGCCCATCGGGACTTACACACCTAGGATGCCCATCGGGTCTTACACCTCCAACTCGGTGATGCCCATCGGGGACTTACACACCTAGGATGCCCATCGGGTCTTACACCTCCAACTCGGTGATGCCCATCGGGACTTACGCACCTAGGATGCCCATCGGTCTTACACCTCCGGATGTCCATCGGGGTCTTACCCGAGCGGGACCTAAACTAGTTACCCCTACGATCTTCTACACTATACATCACCGCCTATGCCCGCACCTAACTAACAGGATAAAATAGAACAAGGTATGCCAAGATAATTAAACCCCTTGAATGGAACTAACAGAATATATCGGGGACACAAGAGCAACACGATATGGAAGCAAGAGAAAACATGTAACCTACCCACTGGAAATTTCATACAATCACAAGACATGGCATGCCGGGAAGAACAAACCTAGCATGGCACTAACATGAACAACAAGCAACATGCTAGCAAGATTTCAAACACAAGCCGTTCAATAGCTAACATACTCATAACAACAACCAAGCATACAAGGCACAATCATGATAGCATCGCAGGTCCACACAACCACGGTAAAAATCCTTACAGGACAAGCAGAAAATAATCACAAATCAACCAAGCAATCCTCGAGCCTCTAATCGAACCCAAACAACCTAAACATAAAATAAAGCAAATTTCAAATCAAATACATAAAACAAACCCCAAATAAATCCCTAAACAAAGACCAACAAATCGGGGCCCAACGAAGAAAAGACTCGGAAATACCATCCGAGAAGCCACAAGGCTCGGGCCAACCAAAGACACAACAGTGTGTGGCGTGGGCGCAGAGCAGCACTGGCCGGGCGCTGGGCACAGCGCTGGGCACTGGGCGCAGGCGTGGTGCCGGGCGCAAGCACGGCGCGGGGCGCGAGGCAAGGCGCGCCGGGCGCGGCTCGAGCTCGGCCGGGCTACGACACACGCCCAGCGCGGCTTGGCGGAGGACGGCGCGACGCGCGCGCGCGCGCGAGGCGACGCGACGCGACGGGCTCGGGGCGCTCGGGAAGGCACGACGACCTCTGAGGGCGAGCGACTTCGGTGCGCGCGTGGCTCGAGCGACTCGACACGGACTGGCGACACGGAGACGGCTGGGCGATGCCGATCTGGGCTCGGCGCGACCAAGGCGACACGGAGATGGCCCAGGCGATGCAGATCCGGGCTCGGCGCGACTAGGGCGAGGCGATGATCGATCGGGCGCTGGGTGGCTTTGCGACGGCGCGCGCATGCATGGGCGAGCCGGGCGGCTGGAGCGAGGCGCGCGCTCACCGGACATGGTGCGACTAGGGCTGGTCGGGCATGGTGCGCTTAGGGCTGACATGGGCGACCAAGGGGCTGCTTTCCGGGAGGAGAGAGAAAAGGGAGAGAAAAAGGAATTTTGGGGATTTTGGAAAATAAAAGGAAAAATAAAAGGAAAAGGGAATTAAAAGGAAAAATGGGATTTTATCCTCCTTTCCATCCTTAACCAATTTTCTTACCAAATTTAAATAAGTCTTAAAGTCGTTAAATCCTATTTCCTGCTTCCTCCTTGAGACCCTACAAGCAACCTTTTCCAAACAATAACTCTTACTTAAAACAAACTCCCAAATCATCTCTAAGGGCCTAGGCTCGAATCCCAAAGGAACACCCAAACAACGATCACTTTGCCCAAAACCCAAATCACAACCGAACTCCCAAACGAATACCCCAAACATCTCGGGACTCATGACCACCAACATACAAGCCTCAACAAAGGCGGGAGCCGCCTCGGCCCCGAAAATCCACAAATCTCGCCCCGGGAGCAAAAGGACCAAAATACCCCTAAGGGTCAAAGCAGCTCTAACGGCCCGACCAACCATCAATCAATCGGAAGCACCTCGAGAACTGGAATAGAAAATCGGGCAACGTTCACGGTGCTTCTCTCTAATAGCCACCAAAACCACGGACGGATTAAGTCCTCGACAAGCAAACTCCACACTACCTCCACGCTACGAGGGTACTAAAAGATCTCGATCGCAAAACGCATCGCAGCTTGCGGGAGGACAAGATGTCTCTACATCTTCCTCAAAAGCTACTAACTTGGCGGCTTGCCAATCGACCGGTGGTGGTGGAGACTCGTGTAACGACCCGACCCGAAAGGGTTCTAAAATAGGTCGTTACCTCAATGCATGCATTCAAATCTACAAAAATTTGAAATATGGTGTTCTGATTCTAAGTAAAAACTAAAACATATAACATCCATTTAAAAGTCAACATAAAATTCCTGAAACTCATCCCTGTTTCCAAGCACCTGTTCCAAGACAAATACCTTGACAAAACTCACTCTGATCAGAGCTTTATTTAAAACATACAAGCTTTGCAATAGTTACAACCATGCTAGAATCCGGAATTACATTCAGAAAACACCCTAGGGCTCCGTGCCCAACTACATGCATTCAGAGGACATTTAAAACATAAACATAAACAAGACTCGAGTTGAACGACGGGTTTCCATGATCACAGCTCTCCTCCTCCACCATCCTGTCTCGCACCATGGTTACCCGTGGAAAAACCACGAAATAAGGGTGAGTAACAAATTACTCAAGAAGAATCCCCAACCGGGTACAATACGAAAACATCTCATTTAGCACACCGACATGCAACCAAACAATGACTTAGAGAAAAACGGTAGGTTTAGGCTATGTGCTAACACTAGAGCTAGCCTATCAAGGGCTTTCAACTAACAGTCTTATCCTAGGTTCTACACCGGATGCCATCGGGGTCTTACACAACCTAGGATACAATGACACAATGATGCCCATCGGGGACTTACACACAAGGATGCCCATCGGGGTCTTACACCTCTAAACAATGATGCCCATCGGGGTCTTACACATACGGATGCTCTTACACCTCTAAACAATGATGCCCATCGGGATCTTACACATACGGATGCCCATCGGGGTCTTACACCTCTAGCTATCAATGCTGCCCAACGGGTCTTACACATCTAGGATGCCCATCGGGTCTTACACCAGCTAAACAATGATGCCCATCGGGTCTTACACATACGGATGCCCATCGAGTCTTACACCTCTAAACAATGATGCCCATCGGGGTCTTACACATACGGATGCCCATCGGGGTCTTACACCTCTAGCTATCAATGCTGCCCAACGGGGTCTTACACACCTAGGATGCCCATCGGGGTCTTACTCCAGCTAGGATCACTGAGATGCCCATCGGGGTCTTACACTCTTAAGCAGCCTCATGATGCCCATCGGGGGCTTACACATAAGGGAACAGTCAAAGGCCCATCGGGGACTTACCTACATTATGGATCACCCGCCTAGCACTAACATGGAACTATCGAAATATAACAGAACAAGAATATGCCAAGATAAAAAGACCCTAGCCTGTAACTAATATAATAGAAACACCAGTACAACACAAACCTGGAAGCAAGAGAAAACATGTAACCTATCCACTAGAATTTCATACAATCACAAGATATGGCATACTATCAATTATTCGCAGGGTCCACACAACCTCGGTAAGAAACCCTTACAGCCTAAGGCAACAACACACAAGAAACCTAAGCTGCGATCGAACCCGAGCAACCTAAAGCGAAACTAACAAACACATCAAAAATCACAATCCATAGGCCTAAATATAATAAAATAACAGGGCTCGGCTCGGAGCAACTCACGAGGCGCGGGCCGACACGCTGAACGAGCCGCATTGCCACGGCAAGGCAAGCATTCTTGGCGCTGAAAAGCGCAGATGGGCGCGCAGGGCTGGCAGGCTGGCCGGGCGCTACTGACACGGCCATTGGGCGCTGAAGCTGCCTACCGGGTACGGCATTGCGAGAAGGGCGCTCGGGCGCAAACGCGAACGCGCGGGCGGGCTGCAGGGAAGCGAGGGCGCGAGCTCGGCTGGCGAGGGTGCGGCGCGCGCTGACCACATGGGATGGCGCGCAGCGCGACGCGATCGCTACAAGACGCTCGATCCGCACGACGAGCTACAGGGACGCTTCGATCCGCACGAGGCGCTCGGATCTGGGCGGCGGCGGTGCGAGCGAGACGAGCATCGCACCGCACGGCCGGGCTTGGCGAACTCGGGCCGACGACGTGACCTGGCTGGCGAGCTCGTGCTGGCGACCTGGCGATGGCGCTGACCTGGCGGGCGAGCTCGGCGAGGGCGCGACCTGGGCACGGCAGGGCGAGCCAGGGGCTGTTCGGGCTAGGGCTGGGCGAGCCAAGGGCTGCTGGGTCGGCTAGGAGGGGGGTGCTCGGGGAGAGAGAGAAAGAGAGAGAGAGAGAGAGAGAGAAAAGAGAAAAAAAAAAGAAAAGAAAAATGAATTTGGAAAAGAAAAAGAAAAGGGAAAATGGGAAAATAAAAGGAAAATGGGGATTTAATCTCTTTTTCCATCCTTATCCAAATTAAAACCTTAAAATCCCATTTCCCGGCTTCCTCCTTCGAGACCCGACTGAAGCAACCTCTTCCAAAAATAAAACTCACTTTGCCAAAAACCCAAACCACAACCGAACTTCCAAACGACTGGCCGAAACATCTCGGGACTCGCAACCAACAACAATCAAGCCTTGACAAAGGCAGGAGCGGCCTCGAAGCCCTAAAAATCCACAAAATCCTGCCCGGGGAGCCAAAAGACCAAAATACCCCCAAGGGTCAAAACATCTCTAACGATCCAACCAAAGAACCGAATCTTGACCCGAAGGCACCTCTAAAATCGAGAGTAGAAAAGCTGGGTCATTACAATACTCCTCCTTTTAAGACTTTCATCCTCGAAAGTCCTAAGACGAAATGACTCGAGAAACTCCACCAAAAACCAAACCAACTGAACTTCTCGGCTAAAACAACACCAACCTTCTTCAAAACCAAACCCTCTTGGTTCTCAAAACTCAAAGCCACAATGCTATCCAGACTGCCACAACTACAACCCCGTGATCGCAAAACTCCTCTGAAGCTCACACCGCTAACAAGCGACCTCAACCCCACAACAAGTCAAGCCAAACAACCTGAACCTTCCGTGTTCCAAAAAACCAAACGGCCTACTCTTACTCTACAAGAGACCAAATAACCTCAAATATTGCCTCTGATCTTAACGAAATCCAATCGAATCACCATCCGCGTGATCGATCCAAAAAAGCAAACTTCTCCAACTAGAACGCGACCACAACACTTAAGCAACCATCTTAAGGAGAAATCGCCAAACCAAAGGCAAGGGACACCATCCTGGTACACCGATGGCTAACAACACTCACACCACCAAAAACTTCACTCACGGCCACCTCTAAAGACAAGGGTCAGGCACAGGCTCCACTCGGCTAAACCAACAAGCTAGGACTCCTCATCGGCCGAACGCAAACCTTTCAACAACTGGCCAAAGAGAACACTGCCAGGCAAGGAACAACCAACATTCCTCTCAAGGAGATCTCGGACTCCAAGGACTAAACCATCAAGCAGCTATCTGCGACACAACACCTTGAGGAAAGCAGCTCAACAGACTTACCAACCAATGCCACGGCAGCTCTGTGCCAACTCACTCAACCGAGGCTCCGCTAACGCCAACTGCGAACGCACAACAACTAGGAACAAAGCCCGAGAAGGGCTTGCTCAGCAGAACTCAACCCAAACTTATAATGAGCAAAGCTCGCCTCCAAGCTACCACTCAACTCTTAAAATCCAACTGGCTACTCAAAGGACTTCTTCCTTTTAGCTTAGGCCTAACTCATCTTCCAGCCAGAAGCTCCACTCCCGAAACCTTACAAGGAAAACGGATAACGACAACCTCAAAGCTTACGGATCCTGAGCCACCCGAATCCGCAAGACTACCTGGAAGCTAACACTGGCCGACATCCAGGGAGCAACTCAACCACCACCGAAACTAGAGGGAAAGGGAAATCTTCAATCCCCAAAGAACCAACAACTTGCCAGAAACAACTCTTACAGGCTGGCCACCACCCTTGCGGGGACAAACAACTTTTCGCTTGCTAGCAACACAAAGCTGGGACCCTCTCACTAGGCTGACCACTGCGCTACTCTGATCAACTCCACAACTCAGGAGTTAAGCTGACTCCTGCCAAACGGGAAACGGCTTCCCAGCAAGCAAACTCCAGAAGGGCAGCGAACTCCACACACGCTCGCTGACTTGCTAAAACCCAAGGCAATAGCAACCAACTCTCTTGGAAGCAACACCCAAGGGAAAACTCAACCGATCGGACCACCAATCCGGAACTAACAAAACTTACTCAACCGCCGAGGGAGGGGTCAACTCCCAAACTTCCTGGTTAGGAACAAGACCTCAGGACAAAGCCCTCCAGCTAGAACCGAACTAGCTCTTGAAACAACAAGAGGACCAAACCTTGGCCAAACACTCACAAGAGGCAGAACTACCCTTACTGCATCCTCTAGAACACCATCCTAGAGTCCGCCTAACTAGACAAACAACTGCTTTCAAGCAGCCAACAAACTTTTTGTAAGAACCCGACCTGAAATACGGTCCTAAACCTAGGTCCTCACTCAGCATGCAAGTTAAATATTTCAACAAGCGGTTTAGTGCTCATGTTTAAAACTTTTTCAAAACATTTGGAAACTGGGAACACTTAAAACATAACCAACAATTTTCATAAAGCAAATCCAACAAGGTAAAATAAGCCTGGCCAGTATTTATAAAAGAACACTCAAAACAGTTTAAACAACTTTAACATCATTCCCCTAGGACTCATGTCCATCTACATGCTGAATAAATAAATGCAAACAAAAACAGCAGTAGTGCCTGGCAAACCCCATGATCAAACAGCTCCCTCCGCTAGCCATCCTAGTGCTGTCCCAAGTTACCTGGCGGAAAAACCACAGAAATAAGGGTGAGTATAAGCATACTCAGTAAGAATCCCCAACCGGGGTACAATACGATACATCAGTCATCTAGCACTCTAGCATACATGCAAACAAAAACGAGCTAAGAAACCTCAGGTTGGCTCAGACTAACTGCCGGACTAGAAATTGCCCATTCAAGGCTTACATCTACAGCCTATCCTAGGTTCTACACCTGGATGCCCTTCGAGGTCTTACACAACCTAGGACTCAGTGATGCCCATCGGGGACTTACACA
This sequence comes from Sicyos edulis, assembly GCA_036507275.1. Taxonomy (NCBI): domain Eukaryota; kingdom Viridiplantae; phylum Streptophyta; class Magnoliopsida; order Cucurbitales; family Cucurbitaceae; genus Sicyos; species Sicyos edulis. The sequence goes on along the minus strand of CM071855.1, from coordinate 23,734,837 downwards.
CCTAGGATGCCCATCAGGGTCTTACACCTCCAGACTCAGTGATGCCCATCGGGGACTTACACACCTAGGATGCCCATCAGGGTCTTACACCTCCAACTCAGTGATGCCCATCGGGGACTGTAAGGACCCGACCCAAAAGAAGCGGTCTCTAACCTAGATCCTTACTTAGCATGCATGCCTAGGAATGTAAAAGGTCATTCAGAGTTTGAAATTTAAAACCTTGAAGTAAGTACATTAAAAACAAGTAAAATATAATTCCATTTAAAATAACAGTAGATGACTCGATCAAGACATTCTTAAAAACAAACCAAGGGAAACGGTGCGAGAAACACAAATAGGTTTTTAAGTATTTTTCCTAGGGACTCAAGTCCCACTACATGCTAAATCATAAGAAAACAATAAAAGAACATGCATCCCAGAGCCGACTATCCATGATCATCCAAAGACCTCCTCCTAGCCATCCCGCCGATGTCCCAAGTTACCCGGTGGAAAACCACAGAAAAAATAAGGGTGAGCAACGAGTTACTCAAGAAGAATCCCCAACCGGGTACAATACGAAAACATATCATTTAGCACACGGACATGCAACCATGCAAAGACTCAGAGCAAACAGATGGGTTAACAGAACGTCACTCTTGGGCTTGCCTATTCGAGGCTTACACAACCTAGAACTCAGTGTTGCCCTTCGGGGACTTATACACCTAGGATGCCCATCGGGGTCTTACACCTCCAACTCAGTGATGCCCATCGGGACTTATACACCTAGGATGCCCATCGGGTCTTACACCTCCAACTCGGTGATGCCCATCGGGGACTTATACACCTAGGATGCCCATCGGGTCTTACACCTCCAACTCGGTGATGCCCATCGGGGACTTATACACCTAGGATGCCCATCGGGTCTTACACCTCCAACTCAGTGATGCCCATCGGGACTTATACACCTAGGATGCCCATCGGGGTCTTACACCTCCAACTCAGTGATGCCCATCGGGGACTTATACACCTAGGATGCCCATCGGGGTCTTACACCTCCAACTCAGTGATGCCCATCGGGGACTTATACACCTAGGATGCCCATCGGGTCTTACACCTCCAACTCGGTGATGCCCATCGGGACTTATACACCTAGGATGCCCATCGGGTCTTACACCTCCGATGTCCATCGGGGTCTTACCCGAGCGGGACGCACCGATTACCCCCTACAATTTCTTACACTATACCAATTCCTAGCATGAAACTAACAGATATATCGGGAATCACAAGCGCAAAACCATCGAGAAAACAAGAAAGAACAAGCAACCTATCCACTAGCGATTTCATACATACACAACACATAGCATGCTATCAAAATGTTCGCGAGGTCCACACAACCCCTGTAAGAAGTCCTTACTGAAGTGAATAGATCCAACGATCAACGGATGACTCTCGAGCTTCTAAGCGTACCCGACAACCTAGGCAAGTAATAAAATATCCTAATTAATAAACAAGATCTAAAATCGGAAGTCCATAGGGTGGAGGCTCGGGAATTTACCAACCGAGAAGGCACACGTCTCGCAGCAAAGTAGCAGGATTCTTTGCCGGCGTTAGGCGCTGGATATTGTGCGCGCGCGCGCGCGGCAAGCGGTGACACACTGGCGGGCGCGCGCATCGTCAAAGCGCGTCTGGATGGCGGCAGCGTCGGCGGCGACTGGGCGGCGCGGGCCGGGCGCGCGAACGAGCGGCACACTGGCGGCTACGGCGCGCGGGGCGGAAGGAGCGACGCAGCTGGGCGCTGGGGTGTTTGTCGTGGCCGGCGCGCGCGCGCGACGCAGTCTGGCGCTGGTGTTGCGCAGGGCGCGGCCGAGAGTGAGCGATCTGGGTGGTGCGCTGGGCGCACGGCGCCGCGCGGTCTTCGCAAGGGCGCGGCAGGAGGCGCCAGTGCGGATAAGCGGGCGCAAAGGCGCCGATCTTGGCGGCGGGGCTGGGCGCCGACGCGGTCGATGCAGGCGATATGGCTCGGTCGCGGTCGCGGCGATGGCGCAGCGAGCGTGCGGCGGTGTGTGGTGGTGGCCGGCGGCGGCTTGGTGCTGCGCAGCGGCGTCTTGGCGTGGGTGTTGGGCGAGAGGGTTAGGGTTTGCGAGAGAGAGAGAGTGTTTTTCTTTTTTTTTTTTTTTTTTTTTCTTCCTCAAATTAAATAAGCTTGGAAATCTAAAATTCCCTTCCCAAGGCTTTCCTCCTTCAAACCCAAGTTGACGCATTTATTTTCCTTAATTAATTCCAAACTCCCATCTCTCTTTGAGGCCGAGGGTTCGAGTCCTCCAAAATCATCCTTTAATCCTTATTTTAATTTAACTAAAATCCGGGCTGTTACAGGGACTTACACACCTAGGATGCCCATCGGGGTCTTACACCTCCAACTCAGTGATGCCCATCGGGGACTTACACACCTAGGATGCCCATCGGGGTCTTACACCTCCAACTCAGTGATGCCCATCAGGGACTTACACACCTAGGATGCCCATCGGGGTCTTACACCTCCAACTCAGTGATGCCCATCGGGGACTTACACACCTAGGATGCCCATCGGGGTCTTACACCTCCAACTCAGTGATGCCCATCGGGGACTTACACACCTAGGATGCCCATCGGGGTCTTACACCTCCAACTCAGTGAGGCCCATCGGGGACTTACACACCTAGGATGCCCATCGGGGTCTTACACCTCCAACTCACATACGGATGTCCATCGGGGTCTTACCCGAGCGGGACCTAAACTAGTTACCCCTACAATCTTCTACACTATACATCACCTGTTTATCCCTAGCATGGAACTAATCAGGAGAAAATAGGACAAGGTTATGCCAAGATAAGGATACCCCTAGCATGTACCTAATAGAATATAACAGGGACACAAGAACAACACGATCTGGAAGCAAGAGAAAACATGTAACCTACCCGCTAGAAATTTCATACAATGACAAGACATGGCATGCCGGAAGAACAAACCTAGCATGGCACTAACATGAACGACAAGCAACATGCTAGCAAGATTTCAAACACATGCGCTCAATAGCTAACATACTCATAACAACAACCAAGCATACAAGGCACATCATGATAATATCGCAGGGTCCACACAACCACGGTAAGAAATCCTTACCTTAATCTTAATATAGAAGTGAACACTTCCTCAAGCCTCAACGAGGAACACTCCTAAGTGCGATTACCTAAATTACACATACCGATTAGTCCAACTAATTACTTCGTTTGCAAAGACATAATCCTTAATTAAAATTAGATTATGACTCATAATTCTTCCCAATCAAATGAACCCACCCAACATATTAATTGATATCATATTAATTGATTATTATTAAAGTATCAATATAACTCTCTGTTTGCCTTATTATTAAAGTATTAAGGTCAACTTGGCCAGCAAATAAATTTAACCCATCTGGTCATTGCATGGCATCCATCCAAGGTATTGTTTAAGTTTCTTAATTAACATAAATTGTCATAACTTGCAACCTAGCAATTAGGTTGCTCAGACCCACCATTCTTATAAATCCAATATGACCTTTAACTAGCCAATAACTCAATTTATCCATGATCTCAAGCTACAGTATTTAAATCCCATGATATTGATATTTATTTAATCATTCCATGTACCTCTATTTGAGCATGCCATTATTTAAAATTAACTATCCTTGTTCTCTTTGTTCTTTCTTCTTTTTTTTTTTTGCAACTAATTATTAATTCCCACGTTTCCACCCAATTGTAGAATTTATAAAATCCTCCAACACGGGTCCTATCCCAATAGATCACAACTAGCAGCTTAAAAATAAAATGGGTGGAATTGGATGAGAACAAATTGAAATCAAAGAGGCTTAAAAAAAAAAATATACAATTTTATTTTTATTTAATAACTACCCACCAACTAGCATTAAGATTATCAAGTCCTACCCAAAGCTTACCGGCGACGATGGTTTGAAATAAACGGGTTGGAGCAACTTGAACAATCTTGGCTGGAACTTCGATCACAACTCGCGAATGCCCTTTGATGTTCGCACACTCAAATACAGCTTGGTCTCTAAGTGGATGGATTGGTGCGTTTTTGCCAAAAGAGGAACGATTGCAAGATGTGGAAGGAGGGAGAGCTTGAAGGATCGGCAAGAAGGAGGAGGGATTGGGGTCGTCGTGCGGCTACGGAAAGTTTTAAAAAAACAAATACGATTTTTTTCTATAGGTTTTAGTCGATTGAAATCCTCGGCTTTCCCCTTCGAGTCCCAAATTAAGAAAGTATTTATTTTGATTAAAACTCATTTAATCCAAGCCTCCAAACCACTTGCAGGTCAAGGGTTCGAATCCCACAAGCAACACTTTTTTTTTCCTTATTTATTCTCTACAAAGCAAGCCTCCCAAAGCCTGGCAGGTCCCAGGTTCGAATCCCAGCAGCAACATTCATTAATTCCCAATTAATTAGCAACAAAGTTCAACTCCAAGCCACCTGGGTTCGAGTCCTAGCTCGAGCACTTTACTCTTAAATTTTCCTTAATTTTTACATTCAACTGGGATACCTCCAAAACCCTAACACACATCATAACTCCCGGAACCGTGAAATAACAAAAACTCTGGTCTCAACGATATATAGAAACAACCCTGGAACCCTAAATATCCACCAGGTCATCCCTAAGAGCAAAATTGTAAAGACCCGACCCAAAAGGGGCTCTAAATGGGCCTTTACCCCAATGCATGTAGTGAAAATAAAAGACATTATGAAAAATACATTTCGGATTCCAAGTAAAAACAGAAACATTCAACAACCAAAACATACATTTCTAAAAGCACACTCGATAGATTTATTTAAACCATTAAAACAATCCACAAGTACCAATATGCTGGAATCCATAAAACGTAAGAAAACATCCTGGGGCTCTGTGCCTGTCTACATGCATTCGGGGAAATAATAAAAAGTGAAGAGTCATGATAATTAAAATAAAACAATCGAGATGACAAAGAGTTCCATGATCATAGCTCCTCCTTCACCATCCTGTCTCCCGCCTTGATTACTGTGGAAAACCACGAATAAGGGTGAGTAACGAATTACCTGAAAGAATCCCCAACCGGGTACAATACGATATACATGATCATCTAGAAGAATGTATGCAAGCTATGAGAACAAACACAGAGCGGAGCACATAGCTAAGTCCACACTTGGACCTCGGATGCCATCTCGTGGTCTTAGTCCGGAAAAATACCACAACACACTAAACGCACTATACGGGAACAAGTCCCGGCCTCGGCTGTCATCGCCGATACGAAAGGTGCACTCGCTCAAGATCCCGAGGAGCTCTCCGATCGGGCGCCAGTAATGAGCGTAAGCGCGCACCGCATGCTCACCGCAAACTCGGGGGTGCCGGTCTAGTGGCAAGCTGCCCGTGTTCGATCCACCATGCCTAACTAAATCTCGGATCGGTGTCACCGACATAGGGGTGTGAGACTGACACGTGAACTATGTCACCTGTACCACCGCACTGAGGCTAAGGAACCGGTCGTGGTAGGCTTACACCGAGAAGCGATCCTTGCCCTAACAGTGGCAATCAAGGGCTACGGCCGAACACGCCGAGGACGTGTCGATCGCCGGGGCGAGGCAATGCCAAGTCATCATCCCGACCGTTGGGGCATTTAACGATCGCCACCCTCACCCAAGATTGCGGGGCCTCACCGGTTGGGATAGCTAATCCCTCACGGGGTCCAAGGACGGAGAATCGTCTCGAACGTCCTTGCCATAGATGCAAGATACTTTATGCATCGGGCCCGGATGATTCTATCTACCTCAATTCTAAACCTTAACAATAATAACGATTCAATCAATGCAATCCAATACGTGCTCATCGGATACAAAGAACCTAGCATGATACTACGAAGCAAGAACAGGATATCGAACATGCTAGAATAGAACAACCTAGCATGGGCTAACATGAGAAACAATACAAGAGTTCATGCCACCAGAATTCGAACAGAGCACCTAGGCTAAACATGCTAGTAAACATACACAGCATACAAAACAACAATCACAAATATACCACAGGGTCCACACAACCCCTGTAAGAAATCCTTACCTTGGTCGGAAGACTTTTACACACAAATCCTAAGTCATGGAACAATCCCGAGCTAGCGAGCGGAACCTAGCAAACCAACAATAATCGTATCTAAAATATCTAAACAACAATAGAAAGTTAAGCTCGGCTCGGGGAACTCACGCGCGCGACGACACGAGCTTGGGGTCACGCAAGCCGCTCTCGGCAAGGTTGGCGCTGGCTGGCCGCTGCTACACGGGCAGCGAGGACACGCGGCCGTTGCGCTACCGGCACGCAGACGGACACGCTACCGGCCGCGCTACCGCACGGCAGCAGGACACACGCGCGCGCGAGCGCTCTGACGAAGGAGCGCGCGGCGGCGCGTCTTGTAAAGACCCGACCCAAAAGGGGCTCTAAATGGGCCTTTACCCCAATGCATGTAGTGAAAATAAAAGACATTATGAAAAATACATTTCGATTCCAAGTAAAAACAGAAACATTCAACAACCAAAACATACATTTCTAAAAGCACACTCTGATCAGAGATTTTATTAAAAACATTTAAAACATCCTCAATTCAACAAAGCTGGAATCCACAAATAATTCAGAAAAGTATCCTAGGGCTCCGTGCCCGGCTACATGCATTCAGGGGAAAAATAACGAAAAGAGTCATAACATAAGAAAAGTCGAGACGACAAAGAAGTTCCCATGATCACAGCTCCTCCTTCACCATCCTGCCTCGCGCCATGGTTACCTGAAAGATAAGTAAGGGTGAGTAACGAATTACTCAGTAAGAATCCCCAACCGGGGTACAATACGATATACATGATCATCTAGAAGATTGTATGCAAGCTATGGGTACAAACACAGAGCGGAGCACATAGCTAAGTCCACACTTGGACCTCGGATGCCAACTCGGGGTCTTAGTCCGGAAATACCACAACACACTAAACGCACTATACGGGAACAAGTCCCGGCCTCACCGCCTACTATCGATACGAAAGGTGCACTCGCTCAAGATCCCGAGGAGCTCTCCATCGCGCGCCAGTAATGAGCGAAAGGATGCACCGCGTGCTTCTACACACTATGGGGTGCCGGGTCTAGTGGCAAGCCGCCCATATCCGGATACCACGCCTAACTAAATCTCTCGGATCGGTGTCACCGACATAGGGGTGTGAGACACGGACACGTGAACTATGTCGGCTGTACCACCGCACTGAGGCTAAGGAACGGGTCATGGTAGGCTTACACCAGAAGCCGCCCTTACCTTATCGGTGGCAATCAAGGGCTCTTGCCGAACACGCCGAGGACGTGCTTGCCGCCGCCGGACTAGGCATTGCCAAGTCATCATCCCGACCATTGGGGCATCGCTTAGACTACCACCCTCACCCAAGATTGCGGGGCCTCACCGGTTGGGATAGCTAATCCCTCACGGGGTCCAAGGACGGAGAATCGTCTCGATCGTCCTTGCCATAGATGCAAGATACTTTATGCATCGGGCCCTGGATGATGCTATCTACCCGAATTCTAAACCTTAACAATAATAACGATTCAATCAATGCGATCCAATACGTGCTCATCGGATACAAAGAACCTAGCATGATACTACGAAGCAAGAACAGATATCGAACATGCTAGAACAGAACAACCTAGCATGGGCTAACATGAGAAACAATACAAGAGATCATGCCATCGAGAATTGAAGCAGAGCACCTAGAGATAAACATGCTAGTAATCATACACAGCATACAAAACAACAATCACAAATATACCGCAGGTCCACACAACCCCTGTAAGAAATCCTTACCTTGGTCGGAAGACTTTTACACACAAATCCTAAGTCATGGAACAATCCCGAGCTAGCGAGCGGAACCTAGCAAACCAACAATAATCGTGATCTAAAATATCTAAACAACAATAGAACGACAAGCTCGGCTCGGGAACTCACGCGCGCGCGACGACACGAGCTTGGGGCTCGCCGGCAAGCTGGCTCGGCAAGGCGGCGGCGCGCTGCTGCTTGTGGCGGCAGGGACACGCTACCGCTGCGCTACCGCACGGACGGACACGCTGCGCTGGCTGCGCTACCGCACGGCAAGCGAGGACACGCGCGCGGGCGAGCGCGTCTGACGACGGCGCCGCGCGCGCCGCGTCTGGCGAAGGCGCGCGGCGCTTGGCGGCGGCGTGCGATGCGGACACGGCGAGCAACTCGGCAGGACGCGCGCGCGCGGGCGTAACGTCTCGAGCGCGCGCGCGCGCAAGCAAAGGCAAGCGGACACGGCGAGGGTCGTGCGAAGCGACGGGCCGACGCGGCTGGCGCCGGCGAGGACCTCTGGCGTCGGCGAGCGATCGGGCGATCTTCTTTCGGGCGAACGGCGAGGCTGGCTGGGATAGGTCTGGGCGTCGCGCAGGCGGCTGGCTCGACCGATCCGGGCGTCTTGGCAGGTGGCTCGACCGATCTGGGCGTGCGCACAGGTCGCTGCTCGACCGATCCGGGCGTCTTGGTCGGGCCGGGGATGATGGTTTGCTCCTCTCACCGGCCGCACAACACACACACACACACACACCCCTTTTTCTTACATTCGCCAACAAACACCCAAATGAGAAGATGAAGAAGACAAAGACTTACCCGGAATGATGATGATCGAACCCAAGGAGATGCAAGGATGAAGAACTCGGCAAGGCTATGGAGATGGAGAGCTTAGGCGGCCAAGAGGTGCTTTTGGAAAACAAGATGGAATAACCTAATTCTATTTCATTTAACCAAATGCACCAAAACTCCAAACTCCACGGTTAACTAAGATGTGATGCGAGAAAGAGCAACAAGAGCTCTCAATAGCTCACCGGTCACACCACCCACCCGACTTCTCTCGGACCACCGGGTTCAAACCCACCAAACACACTTTTAACACACCATTTTCCTTTTTGCATCTCCCCATGCCCAAGCACATCCACAAAGCCTCAAAACTTACATAAATCCATCCAATAATTTTAGCAATCGAAAAAAGATATAACGGTCCCGACGGCCCGACCAAATTACTAAAATACCCTAGGGCATACCGGAAGGCGGGATGAAAACTCAGGTCGTTACAATATTCCTCCTTTTTATGACTTTCGTCCTCGAAAGTCCTTAAGACTCAAGCAACACAGATAATCGCATTCTCATCCCGTCCTTCCCGCTCACGAGCGGCCTCCTCCGAACTCAGACTCCTTCACTAAACTTTTACCAACGGATCTCACTTCTACGCAACGTCTTCGACTCAAGACCAGAATACTCATAGGCTTCTCCTCGAAGCCCAAACCCTCACTCATCTGCAAGGGCTCAAAGTCCACAATGAACAATGGGTCCGGCACATGCTGCCCCAACATCGATACATAAAAACACTGTGCACAACTGTCACCAAACAAACTCAACCCTACAACAAATCAAGCCAAACAACTGAACCTTCCAGATTCCAAAACTAAACGGCCTACTCTTACTTCACAAAAGACCAACAAACCTCATACCTTGACTACTGACCTTAACGAGATACAAACGAACCACCAATCGCGGTCGATCCAAAAGACAAACTTCTCCAACTAGAACACGACCACAACACTTAAGCAACCATCTTAAGGAGACAATCGCCAGGCAAGGAACATCCAACATTCCTCTCAATAAAACCCGGGAAGCAAGGACTAAACCATCGCGCAGCTATCTGCGACACAACACCTTGAGGAAAACAACTCAACAACTTACCAACCAATGCCACGGCACCTCGTGCCAACTCACTCAAACGCGCTCTACTAACGCCAACCGGGAACTCACAACAACTAGGAACAAAGCCCGAGAAGGGCTTGCTCAGTGAGAACTCAACCCAAACTTATAACGAGCAACGCTGCCTCCAAGCTACTACTCAACTCTTAAAATCCAACCGGCTACTCGAAGGACTTCCCTTTAAGCCTAAGCCTAACTCATCTTCCAACCGAAGCTCCACTCCCAAAACCTCACAAGGAAAACGGATAACGACAACCTCAAAGCTTACGGATCCCGGGCCACACGAATCCGCAAGACTACCTCGCAAGCTATCACTCGAGGTGGCATCCAAGGAGCAACTCAACCACCACGGAGGCTAGAGGGAAAGGAAATCTTCAATCCCCAAAAGAACCAACAACTTGCCGTAACAACTCAACTCTTCTTGGTGGGGCCTCCGCCCTTGCGGGAACAAACAACTCTTGTTTGCTAACAACACGAAGCGAGGACCCTCTCATTGGGGTGACCATTGCGCTACTCCGATCGACTACACAACTCGGGAGCTAAGTGACTCCGCCAAACGGAAACGACTTCCCGGCAAGCAAACTTGAGTAGAGGCGTGAACTCCACACACGCTCACGACTTGCTCAAACCCAAGGCAACGACAACCAACTCTCTTGGAAGCAACACCCAAGAGAAAACTCAACCAATCGGACCACCAAAACCGAAACAAACAAAGACTGCTCAATCACTGAGGGAGGGGGTCAACTCCCAAAACTTACTTGACTAGGAACAAGACCTTAGGGCAACGCCCTCGGCTAGAACCGAACTAGCTCTCAAAACAACAACGAACCAAATCTTGGCCAAACACTCACAAGAGGCGAGAACAACCTTTCTGCAGCCTCTCTAGAACACCATCCAAGAATCCGCCTAATCGGACAACGACTACTTCCAAGCGACCAACAAACTTTTCCTTCAAGCTAGCGCTTCCACCATTAATTCCAAGACCAAGGGAGTAACCTGACAACTCCCCGAAGGAAACGGCTCTTACAAGCAGGCAACCAACGGACAGAGAACTCCACATACGCTCACTGTCTTGCTCCACCAGAGCAACAACATCTAGACTCACGGGGCACAACAAGGGTCCATCTCAGACTGAATCTCCAAATGCCAAACGGGGCACTCAACATCCTGGAAACAGGAAAAACAACCAACATGGTACAACCACTCGCCCCCACGAGCAAAACTAAACTCTAACAACTCCAATCCACACCTTGGTCAACACCAAGCATCAACTTGCCACCACACCGAAACCACTCCGGACTTTACTCCAAATAAACACTAGCTTGCTAGTCTACCAAGACTGCTAGCAACTCCACCGAGGCTACAAACTACACGCCTCCAGCTAGCCAACTGAAACTCACTAGCTGGGTCTGACTGAGCTCTATAGAGGCTCTCCACAACCTAGGGTTCTTCGGCAACCCTCGACACACACACTGCCGGCATACGATCTAACAGACAACTGCCTGAACAACAACTCCAATTTCCAGCATCCCAACCATGCTGGCCAACTCCAACTCCTTGGGAACCTAGAGGACCCGAAACGCTACAGAATGCGTCATCCTCCTACTCAAAGCATCGGCCACAACATAACTTCTACCCAAGGAAGGATCCGAACAACACTCTTAGCCATGACGATCAGAAACCACGCGGCTTAGCTACCACCGCTCTTGTTCAGTTTCCAACTGAACTCCAACCAACGATCAACAAGAAGATCCGCCAACCAAGCTTAGGCCCAACTTAACAAATCTTGCCTAAGCAACAACTTGATACCACGAGCACGGTATCCTTACCACCTCAACCAAAGCCTTACAACAACCACAGAGTCCAACTTCTCAAGGAACTGAGCACGAGATCTCCAAAGCAAACCCTACATGGATCTGAAACTCTCGCCACGGAACGAACCACACAAAACACACTTGTGTGCACAACTCCCAACCTTCCTTTAGAGATCCAAGACTAACAAGCGCTTTTCCACAAAGCAACGATAACTCCCGGCAATGATACAAACACTCCAAGGAACACCAAAAGTTCCATCTCCACACGATACTCGAAAGTGAGGCAACCTTACTCTACCAAGCATAATCATGCCAAACCAAACTTACTTTATACCAAGCCTCAACCAAGGGTGCTTACCCCTAAGGCATCCAAAACCTCTCGCAAGGCATCGGCTCATCTCGCCTCATAGGCATCCAAATTTCATCACATGAGCATCCAACTCGAGATCCCTCTCTCGGACCAAACTCGCATATACGATGCTCAACTCTCCTCAAATTAGGCCCTCGAAGGTAGTTGACCGCACTACCAACCACAAAGAAAATCTCTTGGCCTTAACACTAGCGCGAGACTCACGCGCACCAACATTTACCAACCGCAACAACTCGCGACTTACTCAACCTCCGAAACATCGGAAGAGGCTCCGGCTCCTCTCGAGCATCCTTTCGCTTGTAGTCCATCGACTACCACATCGAACTAGCCCTATGGCACGACCTAAACGGGTGCAACCGCCATAAATGTATCCAAGGCTAAAGGAGTACGCTGAACTCCGAACGGCATAGAACCATCTGCTATGCCCAAGCCAAGCTCAAGCTCGAACTGCACTTAGTGCCAAAGTGGCACACCAACCAATGCACCTCAAGTGCTACTACTACCAAATCCACATCTCGAGGAAGTGGTCATTAAACAACAAAGCGAGGCTCGCAAGGGGGCAAAGATGACCCTTCATCTGCCTCAAGCCACTAACGCGGCAACTTGCCAAACAATCGGGCGATGGTGGAGACTCGCTAGTCCACCTCTCACAAGGGACTTCCACCACCATCCGATGAACCAAATAAAGACAGAACGGCACACCTCGGCCTCTCGAATGCAGCAGGGCATCCCACACACGGATGCTAAACTCAAACTGGCCAACTACTTTACTACTAGCAAAGAGGGACTTACTAAAACATCGAGCTCTCTACAGGCATCCATTTGCCAACTTTGGGCATCTCCATCATCGCCAACAAACTCATCCGAATAAACTCACTGATCATGCCCTCCCGAGAACCTCCGGGGCTACAAGAGCTACCGGGGAAAAATGCTGAAACAAACTCATCACCGGGGCTATCTGTGTGCCCGGACTCCTCACTCGCGCTACAAATCTGCGCTCGGTCTCCGCTCTCACGATAGCTAAAGACACGCCATCAAATCTCTCATGGCCGGAGCACACTCGCTCAAGGAGTCTCACTCTGGCGCTGCTAGCCTCTACCCCCTCCTCTAGGCAACTCAATCTGCCGGGGCCAAATCGGCATGCGGGCCTAACAACCACGGCGCGCCTCAACATCAACACGATCGGTCCAACTCCTCGGTCGGACATGCCAAGCGCCCTGCTCCTGCAGGTGCGATCAACATACTTGGCGATCTACACGAAGCACCACCACCCTCTCACTAGGGAAAAGCGACAAGAATCGGGCCACAAATGGCCAACGGAGTCTAAGCTCGCCTCCTCGAACGATGTCCCGGGGCATCCGAATCTATCTGGATACCTCAACAAGTCGCTAAACAAACCGCTGCGATCATGAAAAGTTGGCATGATGGCTCACTAAGCCCAAACCAACAACGAGTCGTAACTCGCTGCGTCTCGCTCCACAACACTACACAAGGCATACACTAGATGAAAGGTATTGTAAATTCTTAACCCTTTTCTAAAAAAGATAAACTTAGGCGTGCTGATGACCGTCGCCGAGTCTTTGGTGATCATGGGAAAGACGACCTACAACAAAAGGTCGGTCCTGAGAATCTATGACTCGAGCTCGATACCAATCTGTAAAGACCCGACCCAAAAGGGGCTCTAAATGGGCCTTTACCCCAATGCATGTAGTGAAAATAAAAGACATTATGAAAAATACATTTCGATTCCAAGTAAAAAGCGAAACATTCAACAACCAAAACATACATTTCTAAAAGCACACTCTGATCGAGAGATTTTATTAAAAACATTTAAAACATCCTCAATTCAACAAAGTGGAATCCACAAATAATTGAGAAAAAAGTATCCTAGGGCTCTGTGCCTGCCACATGCATTCAGGGAAAAATAACGAAAAGAGTCATAACATAAGAAAAGTCGAGACGGCGAAGAAGTTCCCATGATCACGGCTCCTCCTTGACCACCATCCTCGCCTCGCGCCATGGTTACTGAAAGATAAGTAAGGGTGAGTAACGAATTACTCAAGAAGAATCCCCAACCGGGTACAATACGATATACATGATCATCTAGAAGATTGTATGCAAGCTATGGGTACAAACACAGAGCGGAGCACATAGCTAAGTCCACACTTGGACCTCGGATGCCAACTCGGGGGTCTTAGTCCGGAAATACCACAACACACTAAACGCACTATACGGGAACAAGTCCCGGCCTCACCGCCTACTATCGATACGAAAGGTGCACTCGCTCAAGATCCCGAGGAGCTCTCGATCGTACCGTAATGAGCGAAAGGATGCACCGCGTGCTTCTACAGCACTATGGGGTGCCGGGTCTAGTGGCAAGCCGCCCATATCCGGATACCACGCCTAACTAAATCTCTGGATCGGTGTCACCGACATAGGGTGTGAGACTGGACACGTGAACTATGTCACTGTACCACCGCACCGAGGCTAAGGAAACGGGTCATGGTAGGCTTACACCAGAAGCCGCCCTTACCTTATCGGTGGCAATCAAGGGCTCTTTGCCGAACACGCCGAGGACGTGCGGCCGCCGGGGACTAGGCATTGCCAAGTCATCATCCCGACCATTGGGGCATCGCTTAGACTACCACCCTCACCCAAGATTGCGGGGCCTACCGGTTGGGATAGCTAATCCCTCACGGGGTCCAAGGACGGAGAATCTGTCTCGATCGTCCTTGCCATAGATGCAAGATACTTTATGCATCGGGCCCTGATGATGCTATCTACCCGAATTCTAAACCTTAACAATAATAACGATTCAATCAATGCACCCAATACGTGCTCATCGGATACAAAGAACCTAGCATGATACTACGAAGCAAGAATGATATCGAACATGCTAGAACAGAACAACCTAGCATGGGCTAACATGAGAAACAATACAAGAGATCATGCGATCGAGAATTGAAGCAGAGCACCTAGAGATAAACATGCTAGTAATCATACACAGGCATACAAAACAACAATCACAAATATACCGCAGAGTCCACACAACCCCTGTAAGAAATCCTTACCTTGGTCGGAAGACTTTTACACACAAATCCTAAGTCATGCGGAACAATCCCGAGCTAGCGAGCGGGAACCTAGCAAACCAACAATAATCGATTATCTAAAATATCTAAACAACAATAGAACAACAAGCTCGGCTCGGGAACTCACGCGGCGCGACGACACGAGCTTGGGGCCGCAGCTTGCAAGCTCGCTCAAAGGCAAAGCTGGCGCCGCCCGCGCACTGGCACGGCAGGGACACGCTGGCCGGTTGCGCGCTACCGGCACGGACGGACACGCTACTGGCCGCTACCGGCTGGCACGGCACAAGCGTGGGACACGCGGCGCGCGGGCGAGCGCGCTCGACGGCGGCGCGCGCGCGCCGGGCGTCTGGGCGGCGGCGCGCGGCGCGTCGGCGTGGCGATGCGACACGGCGAGCAACTCAGCGGCAGGACGACGCGCGCGCGGCGAACGTCTCGAGCGGCGCGCGCGGCAAGCGGCTCGGCAAGCGGACACGGCGCGAGGGCGTCGCGAGCGATCGGCTGGACGCGCGCCGGCGCCGGCGAGGACCTCTGGCGTCGAGCGATCGGGCGATCTCGGCTTTGCGCGACGCGAGGGGCTCTTGGGATAGGTCTCGGGCGTCGCGGCAGGCCGGCTCGACCGATCCGGGCGTCTTGGCGGGCTGGCTCGACCGATCTGGGCGTCACGACAGGCTGCTCGACCGATCTGGGCGTCTGCGAAATTTGGCCGATGATGGTCGCTCCTCTCGGTGTTGCACAACACACACACACACACAACCCCTTTTTCTTACATTCGGCCAACAAACACCCAAATGAGAAGATGAAGAAGACAAAGACTTACCGGAATGATGATGATCGAACCCAAGGAGATGCAAGGATGAAGAACTCGGCAAGGCTATGGAGATGGAGAGCTTGGGCGGCCAAGAGGTGCTTTTGGAAAACAAGATGGAATAACCTAATTCTATTTCATTTAACCAAATGCACCAAAACTCCAAACTCCACGGTTAACTAAGATGTGATGCGAAAAGAGCAACAAGAGCTCTCAATAGCTCACCGGTCACACCACCCACCGACTTCTCGGACCACCCGGTTCGAAACCCACCAAACACACTTTTAACACACCATTTTCCTTTTTGCATCTCCCCATGCCCAAGCACATCCACAAAGCCTCAAAAACTTACATAAATCCATCCAATAATTTTAGCAACTGGAAAAAGACATAAACGGTCCCGACGGCCCGACCAAATTACTAAAATACCCCTAGGGCATACCAGAAGGCCGGGATGAAAACTCAGGTCGTTACATCGCTGGCGAAGCGCGCGCGGCGAGCAACTCAGCGAGGGACGAGCGCGCGGGCGAACAACTCGGCGAGGACGCGCAGCGCGCGGCGAATGGTCGAGCGGCGCGCGCGGCGCGATCGGGCGATCTAACTTCTTTGGGCGAACGGCGAGGCTAACTGCGCGAAACAGTCCGGCGTCTGCGCGGGCTGGCTCGACCGATCTGGGCGTCGCGACGGGCTGGCTCGGCCGATCTGGGGCGTGCGACAGTAGCTCGACCGATCTGGGCGTCGCGGTGGTGGGTCGATGATGGTCGCTTGCTCCTCTCGGGGTTGCACAACACACACACACACACACAACCCCTTTTTCTTACATTCGGCCAACAAACACCCAAAAGAGAAGATGAAGAAGACGAAGACTTACCCGAATGATGATGATCGAACCCACGGAGATGCAAGGATGAAGAACTCGGCAAGGCTATGGAGATGGAGAGCTTGGGCGGCCAAGAGGTGTTTTGGAGAATATGATGGAATAACCTAATTCTATTTCATTTAACCAAATGCACCAAAACTCCAAACTCCAAGGTTAACTAAGATGTGATGCGAGAAAGACCAACAAGAGCACCTAATGGCTCATTTGGCACACCTCTCTACAAGCTTCCCAGAGACCGGGTTCAAACCCGGTTGCGGCACAATTTCCTTTATTTTTACTTTTGCAACCAACCTTGCTCAAACCAAACCACAAACTCCTCCAAAAACCTACATAAAACCATCCAATAATTTTAGAAAGTTGGAAAAGACACAAACGACCACGACGGCCCGACCAAATTACCAAATTACCCCTAGGGCATACACGGAAGACCGGGAAGAAAAACACGGGTCGTTACAATATTCCCTCCTTTTTATGACTTTCGTCCTCGAAAGTCCTTAAGACAAAAACATTTCGAGGGTAATGCAACCTCATCTCGTCTTCCCGCTCCCAAGTGGCTTCCTCGGAACCCCGATTCTTCCACTCGAACCTTTACTAAACGAATCTCGCGATTACGCAACGTCTTGGTCTCAAAGGCAAGGATCCTCACCGGCTTCTCCTCAAAGTTCAAATCCTCATTCACCGCAAAGGCTCAAAGTCCACAATGTGCGACGGGTCCCGCACATCTTGCCTCAACATCGATACATGGAAAACACTATGCACTGCGCGATAGTGACGGAGGTAGGGCTAACCGGTAAGCAACTCTGCCAATCCTCTCTAGGATCTCAAATGGACCAACAAAGCGGGGACTCAACTTCCCACGCTTACCAAACCTCGTAACACCTCGCATCGGAGCAACCTTAAGGAACACATGCTTGACCAACCTCAAACTCCAAATCTCGACGCCGAACATCGGCGTAACTCTTCCCGCTACTACTCGAGCACAACATACGAGCTCTAATCTTCTCGCACTCGCACCATTGGTCAACCTGCAGTAACTCGGGACCCAAAACTCGTCTATCACCAACCTCTTCCCGAACACGGGGACCGACAACGCGCTTACCATACAATGCCTCGAATGGAGCCATCTCGAATCGTCGATCGTAATCGTTGTTGTAGGCAAACTCCATCAAGTACTGATATCTGGTCCCAATCGCTCGGGAAATCCAACACACAAGCCCTCAACATATCCTCGAGAATCGATTCACTCTCTCGGTCGACCATCCGTCGAGGGTGAAAAGTCAGTCTTTGAATCGCACTCGTGTGCCCAAACCCTTCGGAGCGCTCCGAAACGAGAAGTGAACCGCGAGTCACGATCGACACAATCCTCACCGGCACACCATGATAACGGATGATCTGCTCCAAAAGCAGTGCGCCCATTGCTCCACGGTATAAGTGTCTCTACCGGAATGAAGTGTGCGCTCTTGGTCAAACGGTCGACTATCACCCAAATCGAGAGAACTTCCTCGAGTCCTTGGCAAACCGGATATAAAGTCCATAGAAATCTCTTCCCATTTCCAGCTGGGGTACACTCGATGGCTGCAACAAACCTCGCTGGCCTCTGCTGGGTGCCTTCACTTGGCGACAAGTGAGACACCGGCCGACAAACTCTGCCACATCTCTCTTCATCCCCATCCACCGAAAGGTCTGCAGCAAGGTCTCGATACATCTTGGTACCCCAGGTGCCAAGCAAAAGGGGAATCAGGGCCTCCGAGAGCAACTCGGCTCATGAACCCTGCAATGTCCGGAACACACAACCGGCCTCTATAAGTCAACCCACTGTCTCGGTGAATATACAAAGTCAAAGTCACCGTCGGCACTAACTCTATCAACCAATCTCTTAAGTGCGGGGTCACCCAACCGGCCGTCTATAATCCATTTGCCTAATCGACGGTGAATAGTCCAATCGAGCTACTACGGCGCGGTAACCTCTCCCAACAACACTTTGCAACCTCGGCCCGCTCGAACTCTCTCTGCAAACCGGGCTGGAACTCAACAACGCTGCAGAGTGCGGCGTCTTTCTGCTCAAAGCATCGGCCACTACATTGGCTTTACCGGATGGTACAAAATCTCGCAGATCATAATCCTTTACCAACTCTAACCATCTCCTCTGCCTCATATTCAACTCCTTCGAGTAAACAGATACTTGAGGCTCGGTGATCGGTAAACATCTCGAATCCGCTCACCATACGGTGTAATGCCTCCAAATCTTCAATGCAAACACCACTCGCCGCTAACTCCATATCATGAGTCGGGTAGTTCTGCTCATACGGCTTTAGGCGACGGGAAGCATAGGCAATGACCTTCCCGTCTTGCATCAACACACAACCTAATCCAAACTTGGAAGCATCATCAGACCACGAAACCACTGTCCCCTCCGGATCGCCAACACCGTGCCAAGTCAAACTACGCTTGAGCACGCAAAGCTCTCATCACACACTGCTTTGTCCCAAACAAACTCGACACCCTTCCTCGTCGAGACGAGTGAGGGGCGAGGCTAAAGCAGAGAAGTCCTTGACGAAACCGAACCGGTGGTAGTAACTCGCCAAACCAGAAAGCTGCGAATCTCGGCAATCGAAGTCGGCTTGGCCCATGAACTCACGGCCTCAATCTTCGCGGGGTCCACGGCTATACCATCTCTCGAAACCACGTGGCCTAGGAAGGCCACCGCTCCAACCAGAAATCACATTTGGAAAACTTCGCATAAAGCCGGTTTTCCTCAAAGCCGCCAATACTAGCCTCAAATGCTCTGCATGGTCTTCTTTAGACCTCGAATAAATCGAGAATATCGCCAATGAACACGATGACGAAGCCGTCCAAAAATGATTTGAACACCCTATCCATCATGTCCATGAACGCACTGGGTGGGGCATTGGTCAATCCAAACGACATGACCACAAACTCATAGTGACCATATCTAGACTCGAAAGTCATCTTAGGAATGTCGGCATCCCCGATCCGCAAATCGATGGTAACCGGATCTCGAGATCTATCTTGGAGAACACGAAGCTCCACGAAGGCGATCGAACAAATCATCGATACGGGGCAACGGATACTTATTCTTCACCACACCTTATTAAGCTCGCGGTAAATCAATACATAAGCGCATAGAACCATCCTTCTTTTTCACAAACAGAATCGTGCTCCCCACGGGGACACACTTGGACGGATGAACCCTCGGTCTAACATCTCCTGCAATCGAATCTTGATTCCCTTTAACTCACTGGCGCGCCATGCGATACGGAGCCTTCGAGATAGGGAGGGTCCCCTGGCTCGAGCTCAATAATGAAGTCAACCTCTCTCTTTGGGGCAACCCCAGAACTCCTCGTGAAACACATCCGCGAACTCTTGCACGACCGGCACTGATCGATGAGACGGCGAGGCGCTCTTCCTGCAACAACTTGGCTAGATAGCCCCAAGCTCCATGAGCTAGCAAACGACGAGCTTTCACGGTGACACCATCGGCGGGCAAACTCCACCTCGACTCCACGAAACTTAAAGTCAATAGACTGGCGGCTGAACACTACTTCTTTCCGGTGGCGATCGATCAACGCGTGGTTAGCGACTAACCACTCCATACCAAGAATCACATCAAAACCGCTCATAGGCGTAACTATGAGCGTAGCCACAAGCAACTCTCCCTGATATCTCGATCCGGCCATCCTTAATCTTATCTCTAGCCAACATACTAACTCCCAAGGAGTTGCAACAGATAACTCAAAACCTAGAGGCTCTAGTCTTAACTTAGCATGCTCAACAAACAACACGGATACAAATGAATGCGTGGAACCGAGAATCAAACAAGACAAATGCGCAGTGATCTAAAACAAGAAGCGTACACCGCCACAGCGGCATCCGTGCGCTCGGCCTCTGACGGTCGTAGCAAACACTCGACCTGCCGCTGCTGCGGCCGAGCCGCCATAGTGGGGTGATCACAAAAACGGGCCATGTGCCCCTCTCTACCACAACGGTAGCACAATCTAGGTCCAGTGACAAGCTCCGGCGTGGACTTTCCCACAAGTAGCACAAGCGGAAATCGCCTCAGGTCCTCCTGCTGTCGGGGCTGAAACGGACTGGAGCTCTCCGCGATCTCTCGCTGCAGCGCGCCTTGGCGGCGCGGCGCCTCCCAGAAAGTCAAACTTCCTCTTACGCCCCAATTTCCTGGGACAGACGCCGAACAGAGCGGCAACAACCCGCTCGGCAGGATACTTCCCATTATAGATCGTGGCTAATCTGGGCAGACCCTAGCATAAGTGTCGGGGCCCGAGCCCCGACATCCTGGGAAACACCACGCCTCAATCCAGATATGAACTTCCGAATCTTGACTCGGGGTGGCAATCAACCGAGGAGCAAAATATCCATACTCACGAGAACTTGCGCTCATATTCCTCAATGGAATCGAGAACCTCGCCGTGTTCGGAAGAGCTCCACCATCTTCTCCTCTGAGCCTCATCACCGATGAACTTTACCTTGAACTCACCTTGAAGAACTCCCAAGTAGCGGGTGGAGACCCACCGGTCTCTCGCTCAAGGTGGACTCCCACCACCATCTCGCTGTGCCTCCTAGCACATGAGCCGCACATCTCGGCCTCTGAATATCGGGGCACACCATGATCGGGAAGGTGTACTCCAAATGGGCAATCCACACAGGCTGCCGCTAACGCATCACCGGTGGCATCAAACTTCTCGAGCTTCCACTTCACAAAATCCTTCACCACCTACCCAATTCCTCGGCACCCTCGCCATATCTCGCCTCTGGGCTACTTGCTCTGTGGAGCCGGAGGTGCTCTTGAGCTCTCTTTGAACCAATCGAGTCACCGCTCGATCGGGCTCGGACTCTCTTCCCGCTCTTGGCGCCAACAAGGCACAGGTCTCTCGCCTCTGGTCACTCAACATGCCGACCATAAAAGCCCTCATAGACTCGGCAAACTCGCTCTAGGAGCGATCTCCACGGCGCTCGATCGCCTCAACGCCCGCTCTAGGCGTAACGGGAGGAGCTGCTGGGTGGAATGCCATCGATGTCGGCTTGGGACGATGTCCTGCGATGACGATCCGATCCCGATACCTCGACCGCTCTCGAACCTCCTCTCCCGGTGCGGGTGGTCGCATCTTTGGCGATCTACATCCAAACCAACAACGAATCAAAACTCACTCACACCATTCCACAACACCAAACAAGGCATACACTAGATGATAGGTATTGTAAATTCTTAACCCTTTTCCTTTCTAAAACAATAAATCTAGGCGTACTGATGACCATCGTCAGAGTCTTGATGATCATGGAAAACGACCTACAACGAGAAGGTCGAGTCTCTGACGAATCTATGACTCTGAGCTCGATACCAATCAGAAGACCCGACCCAAAAGGGGCTCTAAATGGGCCTTTACCCCAATGCATGTAGTGAAAATAAAAGACATTATGAAAAATACATTTCGGATTCCAAGTAAAAACAGAAACATTCAACAACCAAAACATACATTTCTAAAAGCACACTCACGATCGGAGATTTATTTAAACCATTAAAACAATCCACAAGTACCAATATCTTTGGAATCCATAAAACGTAAGAAAACATCCTGGGCTCTGTGTCCGTCTACATGCATTCGGAAATAATAAAAAGTGAAGAGTCATGATAATTAAAATAAAACAATCGAGAGATGACAAGAGGTTCCATGATCATAGCTCCTCCTTCACCATCCTGTCTCTCCCGCTTGATTACACTGTGGAAAACCACGAGAATAAGGGTGAGTAACGAATTACCTGAAAAGAATCCCCAACCGGGGGTACAATACGATATACATGATCATCTAGAAGAATGTATGCAAGCTATGAGAACAAACACGAGCGGAGCACATAGCTAAGTCCACACTTGGACCTCGGATGCCATCTCGTGGTCTTAGTCCGGAAAAATACCACAACACACTAAACGCACTATACGGAACAAGTCCCGCCTCGGCTCTCTCATCGCGATACGAAAGGTGCACTCGCTCAAGATCCCGAGGAGCTCTCCAATCGGCGCCAGTAATGAGCGTAAGCGCGCGCACCGCATGCTCCGCAAACTCGGGGTGCCGGGTCTAGTGGCAAGCCGCCCGAGTTCGATCACCATGCCTAACTAAATCTCTGGATCGGTGTCACCGACATAGGGTGTGAGACTCGGACACGCGTGAACTATGTCGGCTGTACCACCGCACTTTGAGGCTAAGGAACCGGTCGTGGTAGGCTTACACCGAAGCGATCCTTGCCCTAACAGTGGCAATCAAGGGCTACGGCCGAACACGCCGAGGACGTGTCGATCGCCGGGGGCGAGGCAATGCCAAGTCATCATCCCGACCGTTGGGGCATTTAACGATCCGCCACCCTCACCCAAGATTGCGGGGGCCTACCGGTTGGGATAGCTAATCCCTCACGGGGTCCAAGGACGGAGAATCGTCTCGAACGTCCTTGCCATAGATGCAAGATACTTTATGCATCGGGCCCGGATGATTCTATCTACCTCAATTCTAAACCTTAACAATAATAACGATTCAATCAATGCGGTCCAATACGTGCTCATCGATACAAAGAACCTAGCATGATACTACGAAGCAAGAACAGATATCGAACATGCTAGAATAGAACAACCTAGCATGGGCTAACATGAGAAACAATACAAGAGTTCATGCCATCGGAATTCTGAGCAGAGCACCTAGGCTAAACATGCTAGTAAACATACACAGCATACAAAACAACAATCACAAATATACATGAGGTCCACACAACCCCTGTAAGAAATCCTTACCTTGGTCGGAAGACTTTTACACACAAATCCTAAGTCATGAACAATCCCGAGCTAGCGAGCGGGAACCTAGCAAACCAACAATAATCGATATCTAAAATATCTAAACAACAATAGAACAGCAAGCTCGGCTCAAGGAACTCACGCGCGCGACGACACGAGCTTGGGGTCAATTTCTGCAAGCAAAGGCTCGGCAAGGCTGGCGGCTGCGCTGCCGCACGGCAGGACACGCTACCGGCCAGTTCTTGTACGGCACGGCACGACGGACACGCTGTATTGCAGCGCTTACCGCACGGCAGCGAGGAGCGCGCGCAGCGCGAAGTCTGGCGACGAAGGCGCGCGGCGCGCGTCTGGGCGGCGCGCGCGCGGCGAGCAACTCAGCGGACGAGCGC
Source organism: Sicyos edulis (assembly GCA_036507275.1). Taxonomy (NCBI): domain Eukaryota; kingdom Viridiplantae; phylum Streptophyta; class Magnoliopsida; order Cucurbitales; family Cucurbitaceae; genus Sicyos; species Sicyos edulis. The sequence continues at coordinate 23,710,861 of CM071855.1, read as the reverse complement.
GCGCGGGCGAACAACTTCGGCAAGGACGCGCGCGCGGCGTATGTCCGAGCGGCGGCGCGCGGCGATCGGGCGATCTTCTTTGGGCGAACGGCGAGGCTGCTGCGAACAGTGCAGGCGTCTGGGCAGGGCTGCTCGACCGATCTGGGCGTCGCAGGCGGTAGCTCGGCCGATCTGGGCGTCGACAGAGCTCGACCGACCTGAGCGTCAGGTAATGGCCGGGATGATGGTCGCTCCTCTCACGGGTTGCACAACAACACACACACACACACAACCCCTTTTTCTTACATTCGGCCAACAAACACCCAAAAGAGAAGATGAAGAAGACGAAGACTTACCCTAATGATGATGATCGAACCCACGGAGATGCAAGGATGAAGAACTCGGCAAGGCTATGGAGATGGAGAGCTTGGGCGCCAAGAGGTGTTTTGGAGAATATGATGGAATAACCTAATTCTATTTCATTTAACCAAATGCACCAAAACTCCAAACTCCAAGGTTAACTAAGATGTGATGCGAGAAAGACCAACAAGAGCACCTAATGGCTCATTTGGCACACCTCTCTACAAGCTTCCCAGAGACCGGGTTCAAACCCACTGCAAAGACAATTTCCTTTATTTTTACTTTTGCAACCAACCTTGCTCAAACCAAACCACAAACTCCTCCAAAAACCTACATAAAACCATCCAATAATTTTAGAAGCTGGAAAAGACACAAACGACCCTGACGGCCCGACCAAATTACCAAATTACCCCTAGGGCATACCTGGAAGACCGGGAAGAAAAACCTGGGTCGTTACAAAAATGACCAAAATGCCCTTCGGGGTTAAAAAGCCCTAACGGCCCAACCGATTGTCCCAATACTGAACTGAAAGTACCTGGGAAACCAGTACGAAAATTTGGGTCGTTACACTTTTCCCTCTTGCTACACCACTCCCATCAACTCCAAGACTACGGGAGAAATTTGACAACTCCCAGGAGGAAACGGCTCTTACAAGCAGACAACCGAAGGACAGAGAGCTCCACATACACTCACTATCTTGCTCCGCTAAAGCAATAACATCTAAATCTCACGGGCAACCACAGGGGTCCACCACAGACTGAACCTCCAAATGCCAAACGGGGCAACTCTCAACATCCTGGAAACAGGAAAGACAACCAAAAGGGCACTAACCACTCGCCCACGAGCATAACTAACTTCTAGCAGCTCCATCCATACCTTGGTCAACACCCAGCATCAAATTGCCACCACACCGGAACCAATCCGGACTCTACTCCAAACAACCACTAGCTTGCTAGGTTACCAAGACTGCCAGTAACTCACCCGAGGCTACAAACTACACGGCTCCAGCTTGCCAACTGAAACTCACTACCTGGGCCTGACTAAGCTCTGGAGAGGCTCTCCACAACCTAGGGTTCTTCGGCAACCCTCGACACACACTGTCGACCAACGAGCTAACAACCAACTGCCTGAACAAACAACTCCATTTTACAGCATCACAACCATGCTGCCCAACTCCAACTCCTTGGGAACCAAGAGGACCCGAAACGCTAACGAATGCGTCATCCTCCTGCTCAAACATCAACCACAACAAAGCTTCTACCCAAGGAAAGGATCCGAACAACTCTCTTAGCCAAGGCGATCAGAAACTGCGCGGCTTTGCTACGACCGCTCTTGTTCATTTTCCAACTGAGCTCCAACCAAAGGAACACTAAAAGTTCCATCTCCACACGATACTCGAAGTTGTGGCAACCATGCTCTACCAAAGCATAACCATGCCAAACCGAACTTACTTTATACCAAGCCTCTACCAAGGGTGCTTATTCATAAGGCGTCGAAATCCTCTCACAAGGCATCAACTCATCTCGCCTCATAGGCATCCAGCTCATCTCATGAGCATCCAACTCAGGGTCCCTCTGCTCGACCAAACTCGCATCTACGATGCTCAACTCTCCTCAGATTTAGGCACTCGAAGGTAGTTGACCGCACTACCCACCACAAGGATCTCTTGGCCTTAACACTAGCGCGAGACTCACGCGCACTAACATTTACCAACCGACAACCTGCTGACTTACTCAACCCCCAGTAACACTGGGAAGAGGCTCCGGCTCCTCTTGAGCATCCTTTCACTTGTAGTCCATCGACTACCACTGAACTAGCCCTCTTGCACGACCAAAACAGGTGCAACTGCCATAAACGGATCCAAAGGCTAAAGGAGTGCGCTGAACTCCGAACGGCATAGAACCATCTGCTATACCCATGCCAAACTCAAAGCCAAACCAGGACTTAGTGCCAAAGTGGCACACCAACCAAAGCACCTCAAGTGCTACTACTACCAAATCCACATCTTACTACCAATGGGGCCAGCAAGGTCACAACCTCAAGTGACAAGAACTCTGGCTAGGCATACAAGGGCCCAACTCAAACAACCATGCCTATGGCATCTCATCAAACAGAAGGCTCACGACCTACACTAGCATCTCCTCATGATGCTCAACAATGCTCTGGCCGGCTCTCTCAACATGCAGCAGCTAGCCCTACTCTAGGGGCTTACCAAAAGGAGAGTGCTCAACAATACCAAACAACTGAGGAAACCACCAACGGATCCAGTCCGAAGGGAACACTACTTGCTGCACTCTTAACCACAGGGTTCCGGCTTACTGGCTGCAAACAACAACACTTTACAGGAGCACAAAGATGCCTCATCAATGTCCTCGAAGGCTACCAACTCTGCAGCCACTCACTGGGCAATCAACAATCTGCTAAGGCTCAAGATCAACACTTGAGCTACCCAGGCTAGTCCACACTGGAACCTGCAACACAAGCATCAACATAAGCAAGCCATAGCTAATTCCTCTCTTGGAGTGGTACTCCAAGGCAAATCACCTCCACCCTCTCACTAGGGGAAAGCCAACAACTGGGCCACACGTGGCCTCACGGAGTCTAATCTCTACCTCCCTCTGGAATGATGTCCCAGTGGCATCCGAATCTATCTGAATACCTCAACAAGCCACAACATACTGCTCACACTGCGGGAAGTTGGCATGATGGCGCTCTAAACCCAAACCAACAACGAGTCAGAACCTGCTCGTCCCCGCTCCACAACACTACACAAGGCATACAATAGATGAAAAGTATTGTAAATCTTAACCCTTTTCTTAAAACAGTAAACTTAGGCGTACTGATGATGGTATCCAGTCTTGATGATCATGGAAAAATGACCTACACAAAAGGTCAGTCTACAGAATCTATGACTCTGAGCTCTGATACCAACTGTAACGACCCGACCCGAAAGGGGTTCTAAAATAGGCCGTTACCTCAATGCATGCATTCAAATCTACAGAAAGTTTGAAATATGGTGTTCAGATTCTAAGTAAAAACTAAAACATAAAACATCCATTTAAAAAGTCAACATAAAATTCCTGAAACCTGTCCCTGTTTCCAACCACGCATCATCGATGCCAACCCTACTCATATTAGGGTAACTCCAGGGTAGTCGAATCACACTACAATCCAACTGGCTCACAAGCCCACAACACAGGCGCGAGAACTCGGACGCGCTAGCCCTTAACAACCAACATCATCCTTTGTACCCAACTCTCGGTGACCCTGAAAGGCTCCTACTTATCCCTCGTACGACCTCAAACTTGTAGTTCTCTGGCTACCACCTAGCTAGATCTCTTATGCAGCCCAAATAGGTGCAATCTCAGGAATGGATACAAGACTAGTGGGGATGCTAAACTCCGGGCGGGTCCTGGAACCACCTGCACAAAAAGTGCCAACTGGCCTGAAACTAGGCCTCCTTCCAAAGCTTGGTGCCAACGGGCACTACTTCCTTTATAACACAAACATCCCCTTACGGGCTTTAAGCCCCTGTGAGGGAAGGGAAGGTCACACTCCAGGTGACAGGGCAATGGCACTCAACACAAGAGTCTCAACACTCGAGTAGACTACTCTCTGACATCACGTCTAATAGACAAGCCACGACCCCCTCCTGCATCCCACTCGATGCTCAACGAATACTCAGGCCAACCCTCGGGTGGCAGCACCTAGCTCCACACCTGGAACATGCTAACAGAAGGTGCTTCTCTCTAATAGCCAGCTGAAAACCACGGACGGATTAAGTCCTGACAAGCAAACTCCACACTACCCCTTGGCTACGAGGGTACTAAAAGAACCCGATCAAGCAAAGCATTGCGAGCTTGCAGGAGGACAAGATGTCTCTACATCTTCCTCAAAAGCTACTAACTTGGCGGCTTGCCAATCGACCGGGTGGCTGGTGGAGACTCTGTGTAACGACCCGACCCGAAAGGGGTTCTAAAATAGGTCGTTACCTCAATGCATGCATTCAAATCTACAAAAAATTTGAAATATGGTGTTCGGATTCTAAGTAAAAACTAAAACATATAACATCCATTTAAAAAGTCAACATAAAATTCCTGAAACCTGTCCCTGTTTCCAAGCACCTGTTCCAAGACAAATACCTTTACAAAACTCACTCTGATCAGAGCTTTATTTAAAACATACAAGCTTTGCAATAGTTACAACCATGCTAGAATCCGAAATTACATTCAGAAAACACCCTAGGGCTCCGTGCCCAACTACATGCATTCAGAGGACATTTAAAACATAAACATAAACAAGACTCAGAGTTGAACGACGGGTTTCCATGATCACGACTCCTCCTCCGACCATCCCGCTCGCACCATGGTTACTGTGGAAAAACCACGAAATAAGGGTGAGTAACAAATTACTCAATATGAATCCCCAACCGGGTACAATACGAAAAACATCTCATTTAGCACACCGACATGCAACCAAACAATGACTTAGAGCAAAACGGTAGGTTTAGGCTATGTGCTAACACTAGAGCTAGCCTATCAAGGGCTTTCAACTACAGCTTATCCTAGGTTCTACACCTGGATGCCCATCGGGGTCTTACACAACCTAGGATACAATGACACAATGATGCCCATCGGGGACTTACACACAAGGATGCCCATCGGGGTCTTACACCTCTAAACAATGATGCCCATCGGGGTCTTACACATACGGATGCTCTTACACCTCTAAACAATGATGCCCATCGTGGTCTTACACATACGGTGCCCATCGGAGTCTTACACCTCTAGCTATCAATGCTGCCCAACGGGGTCTTACACATCTAGGATGCTCATCGGGGTCTTACACCAGCTAAACAATGATGCCCATCGGTGTCTTACACATACGGATGCCCATCGGGGTCTTACACATACGGATGCCCATCGGGGTCTTACACCTCTAAACAATGATGCCCATCGGCGTCTTACACATACGGATGCCCATCGGGGTCTTACACCTCTAGCTATCAATGCTGCCCAACGGGGTCTTACACACCTAGGATGCCCATCGGGGTCTTACTCGAGCTAGGATCACTGAGATGCCCATCGGGGTCTTACACTCTTAAGTAGCCTCATGATGCCCATCGGGGGCTTACACACAAGGGAAAAGTGCAGTGCCCATCGGGGACTTACCTACATTATGGATCACCTGCCTAGCACTAACATGGAACTATCAGAATATAACAGGAACAAGAATATGCCAAGATAAAAAGACCCTAGCTCAGAAACTAATATAACGAAACACCAAAGACAACACAAACACGGAAGCAAGAGAAAACATGTAACCTATCCACTAGAATTTCATACAATCACAAGATATGGCATACTATCAATTATTCGCAGGGTCCACAAAACCTCGGTAAGAAACCCTTACCTGGCCGGAAGGCAACAACACACAAGAAACCTAAGCTGCGATCGAACCCGAGCAACCTAAAGCGAACATAACAAACACATCAAAAATCACAATCCATAGGCCTAAATATAATAAAATAACGAGGCTCGGCTCAGAGCAACTCACGAGGCGCGGTGACACGCTGAACGACGAGCAGTGCCAGACGGCGCGAGGCAATTTCTTGGCGCCGAGATGGGCAGATGGGCGCAAAGGGCTGCGCTGCGCGAAGCCGACACTGCCACTGGGCGCTGAGCCGCCGCTACCTGGCACGATCGGCGAGCGGTGCTCGGGCGAGCCGCAGGAGGCGAGGGCGCGAGGAGCGCGGCTTCGGTTGGCGAGGGCGTCGCGCGCGCTCGGCACGAGGGACGCGCGCAGCGCGCGGCGACGGCTAAGGCGACGCTCGATCGCACTACGAGCTACGGTGAAGCTCAATCGCACGAAGGCTCGGATCCGGGCGGCACGGTGCAGACGGACAAGCGGCTACTCGCGGCGGTGGGCGAACTTCGGGCGATGCGACTGGTGGCGAGCTAGCTTGCGCTGGCGACCTGGGCGCGCGACCTCGGGCTGGCGACCTGGCGGGCGAGCTCGGCGACGGCGTGACCTGGGCAGGGCAGGGCTCGACAGGGCGAGCCAGGGACTGGTCGGGCTAGGGCTGGGCGAGCCAAGGGCTGCTGGGTCGGCTAGGAGGGGGGTGCTCGGGAGAGAGAGAGAGAGAGAGAGAGAGAGAGAGAGAGAGAGAGAGAGAGAGAGAGAGAGAGAGAGAAAAGAGAAAAAAAAATAAAAAGAAAAGAAAAATGAATTTGGAAAAGAAAAAGAAAAGGGAAAATGGGAAAATGGGAAAATGGGAAAATAAAAGGAAAATGGGGATTTAATCTCTTTTTCCATCCTTATCCAAATTAAAACCTTAAAACCCCATTTCTCGGCTTCCTCCTTCGAGACCCGACTGAAGCAACCTCTTCCAAAAATAAAACTCACTTTGCCAAAAACCCAAACCACAACCGAACTTCCAAACGACTGGCCCAAACATCTCGGGACTCGCAACCAACAACAATCAAGCCTTGACAAAGGCAGGAGCGACCTCGAAGCCATAAAAATCCACAAAATCCTACCCGGGGAGCCAAAAGACCAAAATACCCCCAAAGGTCAAAACAGCTCTGACGATCCAACCAAAGAACCGAATCTTGACCCGAAGGCTCCTCGAAAACTGGAGTAGAAAACTGGGCTGTTACACTCTGCTGGTCCGCCTCTCACAGGGGACTTCCACCACCACACTACTGCATCAAACAACACCAGAACGGCACGCCTCGACCTCTAAACATCTGGTCATCGGCCTCTAAACACCAGGTCATCCCAGCACTTGGATGATAAACTCGATCCTGGCCAACCACCTTGCTGCTAGCAGTAGGTCTCAAAAACATCCAGCTCTACAGGCTTCCACTTGCCAAACTCGGCGGCTAGACAACCCTGGACGCGGTCTAATCATCAACATGAATAGCCCAACTCCTCGGTTGGAAATACCAAACGTCCCTGCTCCTCTAAGTGCAATCAACCTACTAGCGATCCACACAAAGCATAAAAGCTAGCCCACGCTAGGGCTCTCAATGCCAAACAAGGGTAACACATGTATACTAGATGCAGTATTGTAAAATAAAACCCTTAGCTTAATGAACTCAGACAAACCTGACGGCCACGGAGTGCTGATGATCATGAGGGCAACAACCTGCAAAGCAGGTTAGTCTGCAGAATCTATGACTCTGTGCTCTGATACCAACTGTAAGAACCCGACCCAAAATGCGGTCCTAAACCTAGGTTCTCACTCAGCATGCAGATTAAATACTTCATCAAGCGGTTTAGTGCTCATATTTAAAACCTTTCCAAACATTTAAAAGCGGGGACACTTAAAACATAAACAACAACCTTCATTTAAGCAAAGCCAACAAAGTAAAGCAAGCCTCGCCAAGGTTTATAAAATCATACAATACAATTTAAACAACATTTAAAAACGTCCCCTAGGACTCCCGTCCGTCTACATGCCGAACAAATTATGCAAACAATAAAGATGAGTGCCGGCGGCTCCCATGATCAATCGGCTCCCTCCGCTAGCCGCCTCTGTCTTTGTCCCAAAGTTACACGTGGAAAACCACAGAAATAAGGGTGAGTATAAACATACTCATTAAGAATCTAACCGGGGTACAATACGATACATCAATCATCCGCACGCTAGTATACATGCAAACGATTACCAACACGCATCATAGCTCAACGAGCTTACAAGGCGAGAATCTGGAATCCTCGGAAGTCTCCTACTTCCGCCTAATGATTGGCTCTCATAACCAATCCCGGGACATCTCCGAGGGTCTTTCTCCTCGGCCAATTGATCACCAAAAACCGATCCCAAAGATGTCCGACACACGTGATTTAACCCGACCCAAAACATGGTCCTAAACCGGGTTCTCACTCAAAGATGCAAGTTAAATATGATAACAAGCGGTTTAGTACTCATATTTAAAAACCATTCAAAACATATGAGAAGGGGGAACCCTTAAAACATAAACCACGCTTTTCATTTAAACCATCCAACAAAGTAAAACATCCTCGCCGATTTATCAAAATATACAATACAATTTAAACAACTTTTTAAACAATGTTCCCTAGGACTCTGTCCCATCTACATGCCGAATAAACAATGCAACAATAAAAGACAGAGTGCCATGCGGCTCCCATGATCAATCGCTCCCTCGCTAGCCCTCCCGGTGTTGTCCCAAGCTACCCGAAAGATAAATAAGGGTGAGTATAAAGATACTCAAGTAAGAATCCCCAACCGGGTACAATACGATACATCCGTCATCTAGCACCTCAACATGCAAGCAAACAAATCATCAACATGCATTATAGCTCAACGAGCTCATAAGGAAAGATTTGGAATCATCGGAAGTCTCCTACTTCCGGAATCATCGGAAGTCTCCTACTTCCCTAATGATTGGTTCTCATAACCAATCCCGGGACATCTCCGAGGGTCTTTCTCCCTCGGCCATTTGATCAGCTCAAAAACCGATCCCAAGATGTCCGACACCCTCGAGGGTCTTTCTCCCTCGACCAATTGATTAGCTCAAAAGCCAATCCCAATGGGTGTCCTCAAGGGCCTCTTACCCTCGCTATACATCTGGACTATCGGGAGAGTACCCGAAGTCTGGCTCTAAATTGGAAGGAATGGTGTACTCACGAACATTAGCCCGGGGGAGCTCTCCGAACCGGCAACTAACGCGTGTGCGCGCACACCGCATGCTCTTTGAAACTGGCGTAAATGCGGGGGCCTAAGGGCAAACTACGCGGGCCAGGTACGCATGCCTACGACTTGGAAGCGGTGTCACTAATCACAGTAGCGCGAGGCCCTCGACGCTCATCTGTGCAGCCTGATCCACCGACCTGAAGCTAAGAACCGGCCAAGGTAGGCTTACACCGTTGGCAGGGTTCCGCTCTAGCAGGCTACAAACTAGGCTTTGGCCGGAGTGGGTAGCTAAGTCCACAACCGGCGGGTCGGGGGGGTAGCAAGATATGTTATGCTACGCACACTTTACTCCCGGCCTGAGCTACTAGGGACAAAGTACGTTTTGTCCGCTCAACCTCTGGATGATGACAAACCCTACAACTCTATCTAAGAGTACAGAGCAAAAATCAATGATTCCTGGCTAGCAAGCAATGACTGACATAAATCACATTACCTAGCATGATACTACAACTTAAGCAGGAATCACAAGCATGCTGGCAGAACAAACCTAGCATGGCACTAACATGTAAAATCAGGCAAACATGCTAGCAAGAATTCAATCAACTGCTCTATCTCTATCATGCTCATAACAATCAACAAACAAGCAAGGCATATCGAGATATATCGCAGGGTCCACACAACCACGGTAAGAAATCCTTACTTGGGACAAGCAGAAAACAATAATTATAATAAATCAACGAGCGAATCCTCGAGCCTCTAGACGATCCCGAACAGCCTGAACATCAAACAAAGCACCCAAATCAAATACATAAACAGCCCAATAAATCCATAACCAGCAGCCAATAAATCCGGGCCCAACGAAGAAAAGACTCGGGAAATACCATCCGAGAAGCCACAAGGCTCGGGCCAACCAGCACACAACAGGGCAGGCTGGGCGCAGGGGCTGGGCTGGCTGGGCGCAGAAGCGGCGACGCCGCGCAGGCACGCACGCGCTGGCGCGAGAGCGCGCGCGGCAAGCTGGGACGAGGCGAGGCGCGCGCGCTCGCAAGCATGATGGATGGCGCGCGCGCGCGCTCGGCAAGCACGAGGGACGGCGCGCGCGACGGCGCGAGCGACACGAGGTGCTACGAGGGCGCGCGCGCGCGAGGCGACGCGACGCGATGGCTCGGGGCGCTGGCCGCACGGCAGACGGCGAGCTATAGGGCGCCTGGACCAGGCCGGGCGACTTCGGACTGGCGAGGCGGATCTGGCGACGCAGGCTGGCGACGCGGGGCTTGGGCGAGCAGCTGGGCTCGACACAGATCGCGAAATGGCCGGCTGGGACGGCGGGCGAGCCAGGCGAGCTCGAGGGCGCCAGGCTCGGGCTAGGCGGCGCAGAGGGGCGAGTCAGGGCGCTCGGGCGAGAGAGGGCCAAGGGGGGTTCGGGCCGAGGAGAGAGAAAGGGGAAAATGGGGAAAAATGAGATTTTTTCCTTTTTTTCTTTTCTTTTTCTCTTTTATTTAAAATCCAAACTTATCCAAATAAATCCAATTTATCCATTTTCCAATTTTTCCAAAAATCCTTAAAATCCTTCAATCTCATTTCCCGCTTCCTCCTTCGAGACCCGATCAAGCAACCTTTCCAAACAACAAAACTCATCAAATCAACCTCCCAAACCAATACTGAGGCCCTGCTCGAATCCCGAAGGAAACACCCAAACAACCATCATTTTGCCCAAAACCCAAATGACAACCGAACTCCCAAACGAAAAGCCCAAACATCTCGGGACTCGCACCCACAACAAACAAGCCTCAACAAAGGCGGAGCCGCCTCGAGCCCCGAAAATCCACAAATCCCGCCAGGGAGCAAAAAGACCAAAATGCCCCTAAGGGTCCAAACAGCGCTAACGGCCCAACCGAACCACTGAATCTGAACCGGAAGCTCCTTGAGAACCGGGATAGAAAACTGGGCCGTTACAGACACCCTCGAGGGTCTTTCTCCCTCGACCATATGATTAGCTCAAAAGCCAATCCCAATGGGTGTCCTCAAAGGCCTCTTACCCTCGCTAACAAATCTGGACTATCGGGAGAGTACCCAAGTCCGGCTCTAAACGGAAGGAACTGTGTACTCACGAACATTAGCTCCGGAGCTCTCCGAACCGGCGACTAAAGCGTGTCTTGCGCACACACTTCTTGCCGCAGAATCGGGCGTAATTGTGGGAGCCTAAGTACAAACTACGCGGGCCAGGTACGCATGCCTCAAGACTCGGAAACGGTGTCACTGAACACAGTAGTGCGAGGTCCTCCGCTCTAGCAGGTTTGCACCTTTGGCAGGGTTCCGCTCTAGCAGGATACAAACTAGGCTTATGCCGATGTGGTAGCTAAATCCACATCGGCTGCCGGGGGGAAGCAATGTACGTTATGCTTCGCTCTACTCCTGACCGGTGGGGACAAAGTACGTTATGTCCGCTCTCAGCCTCTGGATGATGACAAACCCTACTATACTAGCTAAAAGTACAAAATAACTGATTCCTGGCTAGACATACATATCAAAATCAATCACAAATAACCTAGCATGATACTACGAACTTAAAGCAGGAATCTCAAGCATCCTGGAAGAACAATCCTAGCATGGCACTAACATGTACAAACAGGCAAACATGCTAGCAAGAATGCACTCACAAGCTGTCCTATCCACTAATCATGTTCATAGAAGTAAACATGCATATAAGGCACAATCAAGAAAGCATCGCAGGGTCCACACAACCACGGTAAGAAATCCTTACACGAAACAGCGCGAAATAACTTTCACAATCAAATAATGACCCTCGAGCTTTAAAGCGAAACCGAGCAACCTAAGCATTTTAGTAAAAACAACCTAATTAAATAAATAGCAGCCAACAGCCTAGTGCTCAAAAGAGAAAAGACTCAGGAATTACCGATTGAGAAGACACAAGGTCACGCCCCAACCCTCACGCCAGGGCAGGCTGTCCGTCAGCAAGGACAAGCAGGGCGCGCTGGCGCTAGCGAGGCAGGGGACGTGCAGACGCGGGCTGTCGCAGGCGAGGAAACACGCTGGGTCTGGCGCGCGGGCGAGACATCGGATCTACGAGGATAACGCCGGCGACGCGCGGCTGAAAGCGGCAGAGCGGAGCGGCGCGCAGCAGCGGCTTTGCGCTCGGGGAGCGCGGCGCGCGGGCGCGCTGGGCGCACCGGGCCGGGCGATGCTGTAGCGTCTGGGCGCGCACTGGCCGGGCGATGCAACGCGTCTGGGCGCACTGGCCGGGCGATCTGCAGCGCTCGCTCGGGCGATCTGGCGCGTCTGGTGCGGCGTGGTGGGCCAGGCTGGCCTTTGCGGTGGCGATCCGTGGCGAGTGGTGTGGTGCGGCTAGGGTATGGTGGTATGGCTAGGGCTAGGGTTGGGTTTTCTTGGTGATGTCGGCTAGGAGAGAGAGAAAGGGAGAGAGAGAGAGAGAGAGAGAGAGATTGCAAAACAAGGGGAAAGGGACTTTCTTGATTTTTCTTCCCTTTTCCTAATTTAAATGGGTCTAAAATCCCTTCCCAAAGCTTCCTCTTTCAAAACCCGGCCCAAACAAACTTTTCTTTCTAGAAAAAACTCTTTTTCCTACAAACTCCCAAAACCATTTAGGGCAAGGGTTCAAATAAAAAAGGAAGCACTCAAAAACCCATTAATTTTGCCAATAACTAAAATACCTCCAAACTCCCAAACAACTTGCCCAAACCTCTTGTGTCTTGCAACCAACAACCACCAAACTTCGACGAAGGCAGGAAAGGCCCTGAAATCTTGAAAATCCTCAAAACCCTGACCGGGGGAAAAAGACCAAAATACCCCTAAGGGTTAAAACAGCTCTAACGGCCCATCTGAACATCCGAATAATGACCCGAAATCACCTGGGTAATCGAAATAGAAAACTGGGCCCTTACAAGCCCCTTTGCAGCCGTATCGCAGATCGCACATCGTCGCCCAGCCAAACAGCCTCGTCGCGAGCCGCAGCCCCTGCCCGCCGTTCGCTCGTCAGCCTTGCACCATCCTAGCTTCGATCGCCAGCTCTGCCGCGTCACCGCATAGCAGCAGCAGACCCTGCCGAGACACACCGCGCACGAGCTGCAGCAGCAGCCCTGTCACGATCGCCCACATGCACGCGAGCTCAGCCCTATCGCCCGAGCAGCCGCACGCACTCCCAGCCGACTGAGCGGCATGCTTGCACGCCCGCGATCGCAAGCACGCCGCACGCCTTCGCCCTACCGCTCACGCCCAGCCGCACGTCACCGAGCGGTGTGCCTTGCAGCTTGTCCGTCCGCGCGCCAGCCCCGAGCCGTGTGAGTTGCTTCCGACCGAGCCGAGTTCTGGTTGTATTTTACCTAAGGCCTATAGATTATGATGTTTGTTGTTTGTTTGTTAGGTTTTCGATAGCTAGCTCGGGTTCGGTTGCAGCTTAAGGTCTTTTGTGTGTTGTTGCCTTCCGGTTCATAATCCTTTACCAACTCTAACCACCTCCTCTGCCTCATATTCAACTCCTTTTGAGTAAACAGATACTTGAGGTTCTGGTGATCAGTAGACATCTGAATAAGCTCACCGTATAGGTAATGCCTCCAAATCTTCAGTGGAAACACTACTGCTGCCAACTCCATATCATGCGTCGGGTAGTTCTTCTCATACGTCTTCAGCTGACGGGAAGCATAAGCAATGACCTTCTCGTGCTGCATCAACACACAACCTACCCGAACTTGGAAGCATCGTTGTAGACTACGAAACCACCTGTCCCCTCCGAAACTGCTAACACTGGTGCTGAAGTCAAACTATGCTTGAGCCTGGCAAAGCTCTCATCACACCTATTATCCCAAAAAAACTCGACACCCTTCCTCGTCAGACGAGTGAGGGGTGAGGCTATGGCGGAAAAGTCCTTAACGAACAGACGGTAGTAACCTGCCAAACCCAGAAAGCTAAGAATCTCGGCAACTGAAGTCGACTTGTCCCACGAACTCACGACCTCAATCTTCGCGGGGTCCACGACTATCCCATCTCTCAAAACTACGTGACCTAGGAAGGCCACCTGCTCCAACCAGAAATCACATTTGGAAAACTTCTCATAAAGCTGGTTTTCCCTCAAAGCTGCCAATACTCGCCTCAATGAACACGATGACGAAGCTGTCCAAAAATGATTTGAACACCCTATCCATCATGACCATGAACTCTGCTGGGGCATTAGTCAATCCGAACAACATGACCACAAACTCATAGTGACCATATCTAGACCTGAAGGCCGTCTTAGGAATGTCGGCATCCCTGATCCGCAACTGATGGTAACCGGATCTCAAATCTATCTTGGAGAACACGGAAGCTCCCTGAAGCTGGTCGAACAAATCATTAATACAAGGCAACGGGTACTTATTCTTCACTGTCACCTTATTAAGCTCGCGATAATCAATACATAAGTGCATCGAACCATCCTTCGTTTTTACAAACAGAACTGGTGCTCCCCACGGGGACACACTCGGACGGATGAACCCTCGATCTAACATCTCCTACAACTGAACCTTTAGTTCCTTTAACTTTGTTGGCGCCATACGATACGGAGCCTTCGAGATAGGGAAGGTCCCTGACTTGAGCTTAATTGTGAAGTCAACCTCTCTCTTCCGGGGCAACCCCAGTAACTCCTCAGGAAACACATCTGCAAACTCCTGCACGACCGATACCTGATCCACAGTCAGCGAGGGGCGGCTCCTCCCAAACAACTTGGCTAGGAAGCCCCAAGCTCCACGAGCTAGCAAACGACGAGCTTTTACAGCTGACACCAACGGCGGGGAAACTCCACCCTGGACTCCACGAAACTTAAAGCTGGGCTGACCCGGTGGCCTGAACACTACTTCTTTCCGGTGGCAGTCAATCAACGCGTGGTTAGCAGCTAACCACTCCATACCAAGGATCACATCGAAACCGCTCATAGGCAGGACTATGAGCGTAGCTACAAGCAGCTCTCCGGATATCTTGATCCGACGATCCTTAATCTTATCTCTAGCTAACATATTTACTCCCGAAGGAGTGGCAACAGACAACTCAAAACCTAGAGGCTCTAATCTCAACCTAGCATGCTCAGCAAACAACACAGATACAAACAAATGCGTAGATCCAGAATCAAACAAGACAAATGCGCAGTGATCTAAAACAAGAAGCGTACCTGCCACAGCGGCATCTGTACGCTCGACCTCCTGACGGGTTGTAGCAAACACCCGACCCTGCTGCAGCTGCACTGGCTGTTCACAAAAATGGGCCATATGTCCCTCCCTACCCCAGCGAAAACACAACCTGGGCCTTGTCTGACAAACTCTAGTGTGGGCTCTCCCACAAGTAGCACATAAGGGGATCTGTCTGGGACGGCCTTGCTGGCGAGGCTGGAAACGGCCCGGAGCTCTACGCTGATCTCGGTTCTGAAACTGTCCTTGGCGGCGCTGGCCGCCTCCCTTGAAGTCAAACTTCCTCTTCTGCCCCACTGCAGCTGGGACAGGACGCTGAACCGTAGCGGCGACAACTTGCTCAACATGATACTTCCCATTATAAATGGTTGCCAACTGAACTGCCCTAGCATAAGTGTTAGGGGCATGTGCCCTGACATCCTAAGACACTCCCTGCCTCAAACCAGAAATGAACTTCCTAATCTTCAGCTCAGGAGTAGCTATCAACTGCGGAGCAAAATAACCATACTCCGAGAACTTCCTCTCATACTCCTCAATGGAATCAGAACCCTGCTTCAGATTCTGGAACAGCTCTACCATCTTTTCCTGGGCCTCATCGCTAATATACTTGACCCTAAACTCAAACTTGAAGAAATCCCAAGTGGCAGGTGGAGACCCAGCTGGTCTCTCACTCAGAGTGGACTCCCACCACCATCTAGCTGTGCCTCCTAGCACATGAGCTGCACACCTCGTCCTCTGAACATCGGGGCACACCATAATCAGGAAGGTGTACTCCAAATGGGCAATCCATCTGGCTGCCGCTAAAGCATCTCCCGAAGCATCAAACTTCTCTGGCTTCCACATCACGAAGTCCTTCAACCATCTACCAAGCTCCTCGGCACCCTCTGCCACATTTGCCTCTAGGGCTGCTTGCTCTTGTGGAGTTGGGGGTGCTGCTACGCCCTGCTGAAATATGCGAGTCAACTGCTCGATCTAGGCTCGGGACTCTTCCCGCTGCTCGCCCAACAAGGCTAGGGTCTCTGCCATTTGGTCACTCAACAGGCTGACCATCATAGCCCTCATGGAATCAGCAAATTCTGCTCCAAGAGCAGTCTCACGACGCTCGGTCGCCTCATCGCCTACTCTAGGCACAACAGGGGGAGCTACTGGTGGAATGCCATCAGTCTAAGCTTGGGACGATGTCCCTGCAGTATCAGACCCAATCCTGATACTCTGACCTGCTCTAGATCCTCCTCTTTCGGCGCGGGTGATTGGCATGCTGGCGATCTACACCCAAACCGACAACGAGTCAGAACTTAGGCCTACCTGATGACTGTCGGAGTGCTGATGATCATGGAAAAATGACCTACAACAAAAGGTCAGTCTACAGAATCTATGACTCTGAGCTCTGATACCAACTGTAAAGACCCGAACCAAAAGGGTTCTAAAATGGGCCTTTACCTCAATGCATGCATCCAAAAGTTAAAGACAATATGCAAGAATGGTTTTTGGATTCTAAGTGAAAACTAAAACATACAAACATCCATTTAAAAAGGTCAATATAAAATTCCTGAAACCTGTCCCTGTTTCCAAGCACCTGTTCCAAGACAAATACATTTCCAAAACTCACTCTGATCAGAGATTTATTTAAAACATTCAAAACTTTCCAATAGTTACAACAATGCTAGTATCCGGAAGAGCAGTCAGAAAACAACCTACGGCTCCGTGCCCAGCTACATGCATTCAGAGGAAAATAAAACATAAAGAATCGTAGACATAAATTCAGAGTTCGACAGCTGGTTTCCATGATCACAGCTCCTCCCTCAGCCATCATGTCTCGCACCTTGGTTACCTGTGGAAAACCACAAAATAAGGGTGAGTAACGAATTACTCAGCAAGAATCCCCAACCGGGGTACAATACGATATAACTGGTCATCTAGCAGAAAGTATGCAAGCTATGAATATAAACACAGAAGAGAGCACATAGCTTAAATCCACACATAACCTCGGATGCCATCTCAAGGTCTTACTCCGAAAACTCCACCACGCGATACGATCCTATACGAGAAACTAGTCTCGGCCTCAGCTTGTCTACTGTCGATACGAAAGGTGCACTGAACTCAAGATCCCGAGGAGCTCTCCGGTCGGCGCTGTAATGAGCGTGTGCGGGCACCGCATGCTACTGCAAACCAGGGGGTGCCGGGTCTAGTGGCAAGCTGTCCTGGTCCAGTCACCATGCCTAACTAATCTCTGGATCAGTGTCACTGACATAGGGGTGTGAGACCTTGTAACGACCCAGGTTTTCATCCCGGTCTTCCAGGTATGCCCTAGGGGTATTTTAGTAATTTGGTCGGGCCGTCAGGACCGTTTATGTCTTTTTCCAGTTGCTAAAATTATTGGATGGATTTATGTAGGTTTTTGGAAGGATTTATGGTTTGGTTTGAGCAAGGTTTGGTGCAAAAGTAAAAATAAAGGAAATTGTGCTGCAGCTGGGGTTTGAACCCGGGTCTCCTGGGAAGCTTGTGGGGATGTGTACCAATTGAGCCATTAGGTGCTCTTGTTGCTCTCCCTGCATCATTTTATGGTTAGCCTTGCATTTTGGGAGTTTTGGAGCATTTGGTTAAATGAAATAGAAATTAGGTTTGTCTCATCTTCTTCTCCAAAGTGTGTGGCCGCCCAAGCTTTTCTCTCCATTGCCTTGCCGAGTTCTTCATCCTTGCAGCTCCCTTGGTTCAATCATCATTCCGGGTAAGTCTTCATCCACTTCATCTTCTCGATTGGGTGTTCTTGTTGGCCGAAGGTAAGGAGAAGAGCTTGTGTGTGTGTGTGTTTGTTGCAGTCGCCCAAAGATGCCCAGATCTGCCAAAGAAGAAGCCCGAGCCGCCCAGATCGCCTAGCGGCAAGCCCAGTCTGCCCAGATCGCGCGGCCAGCGAGCACCGAGCCGCCCAGCCCGCCCGCCCGTCGCGGCCGTCAGCCGTCGCGCTCGCAGGTGGCACCCCGCGCGCGCCAGCGTCGCGCGCTCGCTCGCTCGCTGCGCCGTCGCGCGCGCGATCGTCGCTGCCGCCTCGCGCCAAGCCGCGCTGCGTCCGTCCGCTTGCCGCGCCGTGCGCAAGCGCCCGGCCAATGCGTCATGCGCGCGCGCGCGCTGCTACCTGCCGCCTCCTGCCGCCCGTCGGCGCCCGGGTCAGCGGTCCTCGCCGCATATCAGCCCCCATACTGCGTCGTCGGCGCCAGCCCGCAGCCGCGCCGTCTTTACTGCCGTCGCGTGTCACCCGAGCGCGTGAGTTGCTCCTTTGAGCCGAGCCTTGTTTATTTTATTATATTTAGGCTTATGGATTATGATTATCATTGTTTTGTTAGGTTCTCGGTAGCTAGCTCGAGTTCGTTCGCAGCTTAGGTTTTGTGTGTAGTTGCCCGGCGGTGTAAGGATTTCTTACCGGAGTTGTGTGGACCTGCGATGTTCTATGTGATTGTTGTTTGTATGTTTGTTTGTGATTATCGCATGTATAGTTTAGGTGCTCTGTTTCGAATTCCTCGACTATCATGACTTCGTATGTTGTTCTCTCATGTTAGTCCATGCTAGGTTGTTCCGCTCGGCATGCTCATATCTGTTCTTGCTTCGTAGTACCATGCTAGGTTCCTTGTATCTGTGTGAGCACGTATTGGACCGCATTGATTGAATTGTTATTATTGCTATGGTTTAGAGTTCGTAGGTAGCATCATCCGGCCGATGCATAACGTAACTTGCATCCCCGATGAGGACGTGCGAGATGGTACTCAGTCCCGATCCGTTAGAGTTTAGCTAACCCTAACGGCCGGCCCCGCAATCTTGGGTGAGGGTGGCGATCGTTAAATGCCCCAACGGTCGGGATGATGACTTGGCATTGCCTCATCCTGGCGATCGACACGCCTCGGCGTGTTCGGCAGTAGCCCTTGATTGCCACCGATAGGGCAAGGGCGGCTTCGGTGTAAGCCTACCACGACCGATTCCTTAGCCTCAAAGCGGTGGTTCAGGTGACATAGTTCACGTGTCCGTGTCACACCCCTATGTTAGTGACACCGATCCGAGATTTAGTTAGGCGTGGTGGATCGGACATGGGCGACTTGCCACTAGACCCGGCACCCCCATAGTTCGCAGTGAGCACGCAGTGCGCGCTTACGCTCATTACGGCACGCCCGGAGAGCTCCTCGGGATCTTGAGCTAGTGCAACTTTCGTATCGACGATGAGACAGCAGTGAGGCCGGGACTCGTTTCTCGTATAGGGCGTATTGTGTGGTGGATTTATTTCCTGACTAAGACCACGAGTTGGCATCCGAGGTCCAAGTGTGGACTTAAGCTATGTGCTCTATTTTGTGTTTATACTCATAGCTTGCATACATTCTTCTAGATGATCATGTATATCGTATTGTACCCCGGTTGGGGATTCTTCTTGAGTAATTCGTTACTCACCCTTATTTTGTGGTTTTCCACGAGTAACCAAGGCGCGAGACAGGATGGTGAAGGAGGAGCGTGATCATGGAATCCTGCTTTGTCATCTCGACCATTTTATTATATCTTGACTCTTGACTTTTGTTATTTCCCTGAATGCATGTAGACGGGCACGAGCCCTAGGATGTTTTCTTACGTTTTATGGATTCCAAAGCATATTTGTACTTGTGGAATGTTTAAATGGTTTAAATAAATCTCTCGATCGAGTATGCTTTTAGAAATGTATGTTTTGATTGTTGAATGTTTCTGTTTTACTTGGGATCCAAAACTTATTTTTCATAATGTCTTTTATTTTGAATACATGCATTGGGGTAAAGGCCCATTTAGAGCCCTTTTGGGTGGGTCTTCTGATTGGTATCGAGCTCGAGTCATAGATTCTGTAGATCGACCTTTTGTTGTAGGTCGTTTTTCCATGATCATCAAGACTCCGACGATCATCAGTGCACGCCTAAGTTTACTATTTGTTGTTGAAAAAGGGTTAAGAATTTACAATACACTGTCATCTTGTGTATGCCTTGTGTAGTGTTGTGGAGCGGAGACGAAAGGTGTTCTCGACTGTTGTTGGTTTGGGCTTAGTGAGCCATCATGCCAACTTTCTCAGCAGATCGCAGCGATTTGTTTAGCGGCTTGTTGAGGTATCCAGATAGATTCGGATGCCCACGGGACATCGTTCGAGGGAGGCGAGCTTAGACTCCGTTGGCCATTTGTGGCCCGATTCTTTCGCTTCCCCTAGTGAGAGGGTGGTGGTGCTTCGTGCGGATCGCCAAGATGTTGATCGCACCTGCAGGAGCAGGCGCTTGGCATGTCCGACCAAGAGTTGGACCGATCGTGTTGATGTTGAGGCCGCGTCCGGGTTGTTAGGCCCGCATGCCGATTTGGCCCCGTGAGTTGAGTTGCCTAGAGGAGGGGTAGAGGCTAGCGGCGCCTCGAGTGAGACTCCTTGAGCAGAGTGTGCTCCAAAATGCCATGAGAGATTTGATGGCGTGTCTTTAGCTATCGAGAGCGGAGACCAGTAGCAGCTTTGTAGCGCGTGAGTGAGGAGTCCCGGCACGAGATAGCCCAAATGATAGAGTTTGTTTCAAAGATTTTTCCCCAGTAGCTCTTGTAGCCCCGGAGGTTCCCTGGAGGGCATGATCAGCAGGTTTATTCAGATGAGTTTGTTGGCGTTGATGGAGACGCCCGAGTTTGCAAATGAATGCCTGTAGAGCTCGATGTTTTAGTAAGTCCTACCGCTAGTAGTAAAGTAGTAGTTGGCCAGTTTGAGTTTAGCATCCGTGTGTGGGATGCCTGCTGCTCGTGAGAGGCCGAGGTGTGCCGTTCTCTGTCTTTGCTTTGGTTCATCGGATGGTGGTGGAAGTCCCTTGTGAGAGGTGGACTAGCGAGTCTCCACCACGCGCCCGATTGTTTGGCAAGTTGCCGTGTTAGTGGCTTGAGGCGGATGAAGGGTCATCTTTGCCCTCTTGCGAGCTGCTTTCTTGTTGTTTAACAACCACTTCCTCGAATGTGTGATTTGGTAGTAGTAGCACTTGAGGTGCATTGGTTGGTGTGCCACTTTGGCACTAAGTCCGGTTCAGCTTGAGTTTGGCTTGGGCATAGCGGATGGTTCTATGCCGTTCGGAGTTCAGCGTACTCCTTTAGCCTTGGATCTGTTTATGGCGATTGCACCCGTTTAGGTCGTGCGGAGGGCTAGTTCGGTGGTAGTCGATGGACTACAAGCGAAAGGATGCTCGAGAGGAGCGAGCCTCTTCCCGGTGTTTTCCGGAGGTTGAGTAAGTCAAAGAGTTGCCGGTTGGTAAATGTTGGTGCGCGTGAGTCTCGCGCTAGTGTTAAGGCCAAGAGATTTTCTTTGTGGTTGGTAGTGCGGTCAACTACCTTCGAGTGCCTAAATCGAGGAGAGTTGAGCATTGTAGATGCGAATTTGGTCCAAATGAGGGACCATGAGTTGGATGCTTATCGGATGAGCCGGATGCCTATGAGGCGAGTTGGATGCTTTTGAGGCGAGATGAGTGATGCCTTGCGAGAGGTTTTGGATGCCTTAGGGTAAGCACCCTTGGTAGAGGCTTGGTACAAAGTAAGTTTGGTTTGGCATGATTATGCTTTGGTAGAGCAAGGTTGCCTCGGCCTTTCGAGTATCGTGTGGAGATGGAACTTTTGGTGTTCCTTGGATTGTTTGTATCATTTGCCAGGAGTTATCGTTGCTTTGTGGAAAAGCGCTTGTTAGTCTTGGATCTCTAAAGGAAGGTTGGGAGTTGTGCACACAAGTGTGTTTTGTGTGGTTCGTTAAAGTGGCGAGAGTTTGAGATCCATGTAGGGTTTGCTTTGGATATCTCGTGCTCGGTTCCTTGAGAAGTTGGACTCGTGTGGTTGTTGTAAGGCTTTGGTTGAGGTGGTAAGGATACCGTGCTCGTGGTATCAAGTTGTTGCTTAGGCAAGATTTGTTAAGTTGGGCCTAAGCTTGGTTGGCGGATCTTCTTGTTGATCGTTGGTTGGAGTTCGGTTGGAAACCGAACAAGAGCGATGGTAGCTAAGCCGCGTGGTTTCGATCGCCATGGCTAAGAGAGTTGTTCGGATCCTTCCTTGGGTAGAAGTTATGTTGTGGCCGATGCTTTGAGTAGGAGGATGACGCGATTCTCGAGTGTTTCGGGTCCTCTAGGTTCCCAAGGAGTTGGAGTTGGCCACATGGTTGGGATGCTTTGAAATTGGAGTTGTTTGTTCAGCAATTTGTCTGTTAGATCGTATCTTGGCGGTGTGTGTGTGTCGAGGGTTGCCGAAGAACCCTAGGTTGTGGAGAGCCTCTCGAGAGCTCACCGAGCCCAGCTAGTGAGTTTCATTGGCTAGCTGGAGGCGTGTAGTTTGTAGCCTCGGTGGAGTTGCTAGCGATCTTGGTAGACTAGCAAGCTAGTGTTTGTTTGGAGTAAAGTCCGGAGTGGTTTCGGTGTGGTGGCAAGTTGATGCTTGGTGTTGACCAAGGTGTGGATTGGAGTTGCTAGAGTTTAGTTTTGCTCGTGGGGCGCGAGTGGTTTGTGCCATGTTGGTTGTTTTTCCTGTTTCCAAGATGTTGAGTTGCCCCGTTTGGCATTTGGAGGTTCGATCTGAGATGGACACTTGTTGTGCCCCGTGAGATTAGATGTTGTTGCTCGTGGAGCAAGACAGTGAGCGTATGTGGAGTTCTCTGTCGTCCGTTGGTTGTCCGCTTGTATGAGCCGTTTCCTTCGGGGAGTTGTCGTTTACTCCTTGGTCTTGGAGTTAATGGTGGAAGCGCTAGCTTGAAGGAAAAGTTTGTTGGTCGCTTGGAAGTAGTCGTTTGTCCAGCTTAAGCGGATTCTTGGATGGTGTTCTAGAGGCCGCAGTAAAAGGTTGTTCTGCCTCTTGTGAGTGTTTGGCCAAGATTTGGTTCGTTTGTTGTTTCGAGAGCTAGTTCGGTTCTAGCCGAGGGCGTTGCCGAGGTCTTGTTCCTAGTCGCAAGTTTTGGGAGTTGACCCCTCCCTCGGCGATTGAGCAAGTCTTTGTTTGTTTCGGTTTGGTGGTCCGATTGGTTGAGTTTTCTCTTGGGTGTTGCTTCCAAGAGAGTTGGTTGTTGTTGCCTTGGGTTTGAGCAAGTCGGCGCGTGTGTGGAGTTCGCCGCCCTTCCGAGTTTGCTTGCCGGGAAGTCGTTTCCGCTTGGCGTGAGTCGCCTTAGCTCCCGAGTTGTGTAGTCGATCGAGTAGCGCGCAGTTGGTCACCCCAATGAGAGGGTCCTGCTTTGTGTTGTTAGCAAGCAAGAGTTGTTTGTTCCCGCAAGGGCGGGCCACCCCGATGAAGAGTTGAGTTGTTCGGCAAGTTGTTGGTTCTTTGGGGATTGAAGATTTCCTTTCCCTCTAGCCTCTGTGGTGGTTGAGTTGCTCCTTGGATGCCACCTCGAGTGATAGCTTGCGAGGTAGTCTTGCGGATTCGTGTGGCTCGTGATCCGTAAGCTTTGAGGTTGTCGTTATCCGTTTTCCTTGTGAGGTTTTGGGAGTGGAGCTTAGTTGGAAGATGAGTTAGGCTTAGGCTTAAAGGGAATACCTTTGAGTAGCCGGTTGGATTTTAAGAGTTGAGTAGTAGCTTGAGGCGGCGTTGCTCGTTATAAGTTTGGGTTGAGTTCTGCTTGAGCAAGCCCTTCTCGGGCTTTGTTCCTAGTTGTTGTGAGTTCCCGCTGGCGTTAGCGAGCCGCGCGTTGAGTGAGTTGGCACAGCAGGTGTCGTGGCATTGGTTGGTAAGTCGTTGAGCCGCTTTCCTCAAGGTGTTGTGTCGCAGATAGTCTGCGTGATGGTTTAGTCCTTGCTTCCCAAGTTTTCCTTGAGAGGAATGTTGGATGTTCCTTGCCCGGCGATGTTCTCCTTGGTCGGTTCTTTGGTAGGTGTTCGTTGGAAAGTTGCGTTCGGCCGATGAGGAGTTCTAGTTTGTTGGCTTGGCCGAGTGGAGTCCGTGCTTGGCCCTTGTTTTTTTTTTTAAGGTGGCCGTGGCTGAAGTTTCACCGTGTGTGAGTGTTGTTAGCCGTCCGTGTACCAGATGGTGCCCTTGCCTTTGGTTCGGCGATTTCTCCTTAAGATGGTTGCTTAAGTGTTGTGGACGTGTTCTAGTCGGAGAAGTTTGTCTTTTGGATCGATCGCCGCTTGGTGGTTCGTTTGTATCTCGTTAAGGTCAGTAGTCAAGGTTTGAGGTTTGTTGGTCTCTTGTGAAGTAAGAGTAGGCCGCTTAGTTTTGGAATCTGGAAGGTTCAATTGTTTGGCCAGATTTGTTGTAGGGTTGAGTTTGTTTGTTGATAGTCAGGCACGTGTGTTTTTATGTATCGATGTTGGGGCGGCAGATGTGCCGGACCCATTGCTCATTGTGGACTTTGAGCCCTTGCACGGTGATTGAGGGTTTAGGGCTTCGAGGAGAAGCCTATGAGTATTCTCGGTCTTGAGTCGAAGACGTTATGTAGAAGTGAGATCCGTTGGTAAAAGTTTAGTGAAGGAGTCCGAGTTCGGAGGAGGCCGCTGTGGCGGGAAGGACGGGATGAGAATGCAAGATCTGTGTTGTTTCAGTTTTAAGGACTTTCGAGGACGAAAGTCATAAAAAGGAGGGAATATTGTAACGACCTGTGTTTTCATACCGGTCTTCCGGTATGCCCTAGGGGTATTTTAGTAATTTGGTCGGGCCAGGACCGCTTATGTCTTTTTCCAGCCATTGCTAAAATTATTGGATGGATTTATGTAGGTTTTGGAAGGATTTGTGGTTTGGTTTGAGCAAGGTTTGGTGCAAAAGTAAAAATAAAGGAAATTGTGCAAACTGGGTTTGAACCCGGTCTCCGGGAAGCTTGTGGGGATGTGTACCAATTGAGCCATTAGGTGCTCTTGTTGCTCTCCCTGCATCATTTTATGGTTAGCCTTGCATTTTGGGAGTTTTGGAGCATTTGGTTAAATGAAATAGAAATTAGGTTTGTCTCATCTTCTTCTCCAAAGTGTGTGGCCGCCCAAGCTTTTCTCTCCATTGCCTTGCCGAGTTCTTCATCCTTGCACTCCCTTGGTTCAATCATCATTCCGGTAAGTCTTCATCCACTTCATCTTCTCGATTGGGTGTTCTTGTTGGCCGAAGGTAAGGAGAAGAGCTTGTGTGTGTGTGTGTTTTTGTTGCAGTCGCCCAAAGATGCCCAGATCTGCCAAAGAAGAAGCCCCAAAGCCGCCAGATCGCCTAGCAAGAAGCCCAGTGCCGCCTTCAGATCAAGCAGCAGCGAGCACCAGAGCCGCCAGCACCGCCAGCCGTCGCGCGCACACACCACCGAGCAGCCGCGCGCGCCGCGTCTCGCGCCGCGCTCCTTACTGCGCTCGTCGCTCGCGCATCGCGTCGCGCCGCCGCGCCAGCCCAGCGCTGTCCCGTCCGCTTGCCGCGCGCGTGCGCTGCGCCCAGCCAGCCGTCGCCTGCGCAGCGTCGCGCAGCTCTCTGCTCCTCCCCGCCCGTCAGCGCCCGATGTGCGGTCCTCGCCCCATCAGCCCCCTTCTGCGTCCGTCGGCGCCAAAAGCAGCCCGCCGTCTTTGCCGCCGCCGCGCCCGTGTCGGTCCCGAGCCGCGTGAGTTGCTCCCAGCCGAGCCTTGTTTATTTTATTATATTTAGGCTTATGGATTATGATTATCATTGTTTTGTTAGGTTCTCGGTAGCTAGCTCGGGTTCGTTCGCGGCTTAGGTTTTGTGTGTAGTTGCCCACGCCGTAAGGATTTCTTACCGAGTTGTGTGGACCTGCGATGTTCTATGTGATTGTTGTTTGTATGTTTGTTTGTGGTTATCGGCATGTATAGTTTAGGTGCTCGCTTCAATTCCTCGACTATCATGACTTCGTATGTTGTTCTCTCATGTTAGTCCATGCTAGGTTGTTCCGCTTACGCATGCTCATATCTGCTTCTTGCTTCGTAGTACCATGCTAGGTTCCTTGTATCTGTTGAGCACGTATTGGACCGCATTGATTGAATTGTTATTATTGCTATGGTTTAGAGTTCGTAGGTAGCATCATCCGGGCGGATGCATAACGTAACTTGCATCCCCGATGAGGACGTGCGAGATGGTACTCCGTCCCCGATCCCGTTAGAGTTTAGCTAACCCCTAACACCGCCCCGCAATCTTGGGTGAGGGTGGCGATCATTAAATGCCCCAACGGTCGGGATGATGACTTGGCATTGCCTCATCCTCGGCGATCGACACGCCCTCGCCGTGTTCGGCCAGAGCCCTTGATTGCCACCGATAGGGCAAGGACGGCTTCGGTGTAAGCCTACCACGACCGATTCCTTAGCCTCGTGCGGTGGTTCAGCCGACATAGTTCACGTGTCCGTGTCTCACACCCCTATGTCGGTGACACCGATCCGGAGATTTAGTTAGGCGTGGTGGATCGGACATGGGCGGCTTGCCACTAGACCCGCACTTCCATAGTCTCGCAGATGAGCACGCAGTGCGCGCGCTTACGCTCATTACAACCACGGCCGGAGAGCTCCTCGGGATCTTGAGCTAGTGCACCTTTCGTATCGACGATGAGAGTGCCGAGGCCGGGACTCGCTTCTCGTATAGGGCGTATTGTGTGGTGGATTTATTTCCGGACTAAGACCACGAGTTGGCATCCGAGGTCCAAGTGTGGACTTAAGCTATGTGCTCTATTCTGTGTTTATACTCATAGCTTGCATACATTCTTCTAGATGATCATGTATATCGTATTGTACCCGGTTGGGGATTCTTCTTGAGTAATTCGTTACTCACCCTTATTCTGTGGTTTTCCACAGTAACCAAGGCGCGAGACAGGATGGTCAAGGAGGAGCCGTGATCATGGAATCCTGCTTTGTCATCTCCGACCATTTTATTATATCTTGACTCTTGACTTTTGTTATTTCCCCGAATGCATGTAGACGGGCACGAGCCCTAGGATGTTTTCTTACGCTTTATGGATTCCAAAGATATTTGTACTTGTGGAATGTTTAAATGGTTTAAATAAATCTCTCGATCGAGTATGCTTTTAGAAATGTATGTTTTGATTGTTGAATGTTTCTGCTTTTTACTTGGGATCCAAACTTATTTTTCATAATGTCTTTTATTTTGAATACATGCATTGGGGTAAAGGCCCATTTAGAGCCCTTTTGGGTCGGGTCTTTACAGACCTGGACACGTGAACTATATCAGCCTGAACCACCGCACTTGAGGCTAAGGAACCGGTCGTGGCAGGCTTACACCAGGAAGCGGTCCTTGCCCTAACAGGTGGCAATCAAGGGCTACGGCTGAACACGCAGAGGACGTGCCGACTGCCGGGGATAAGGCAATGCCTTGTCATCATCCCGACCGTTGGGGCATTTAACGATCCGCCACCCTCACCCAAGATTGCCTTTGAAATTGCCGTTAGGGTTAGCTAAACCCTAACGGTGGATCAGGGATGGAGTACTACCTCGTACGTCCCTGCCGTGGATGCAAGTTACGTTATGCATCCTTGCCCGGATGATGCTACCTATCTGAACTCTAAACTATAACATAAACAGCAAACATTCCAAACGTGCTCAACAGAAACAACGAACCTAGTATGGTACTATGAAGCAAGAACAGATATCGAGCATGCCAGAACAGGACAACCTAGCATGGAACTAACATGAGAAACAATACGAGATTCATGCCAGTCAGAATTCAGAACAGAGCACCTATCCACTAACATGCTGATAAACATAAACAAGCAAACAAACAACAATCACATATTATATCGCAGGGCCCACACAACTCCGGTAAGAAATTCTTACCTTGGTCGGGAAGCAACTACACACAAGAATCCTATGATGCGATCGATCCCGAGCTAGCTAATGAGAACCTAACAAGCACAACAATAATCACAATCCATAGGCCTAAGTACAATAAAACAAGCAGGGCTCGGCTCGGGAGCACTCACACGCGCAAAGCCGCACACGCGGACAGTAGTGCGCGACGGCACCGAAGCGCCATTGGCGGCGAGGGCTGCGCGCGCGCGCTGGTGCGGACAAGCGGAAGCGAGCGATCGGGACGCGGACGTGCGGGCGTGGTGTACAGACGCGGACGATGAGATGCGGGCGTGCGCTGGAACGGTGCGCGGACCGGGCGCGCGGGCTGCTCAGCTGGGCGATGGCGTCTGGCTCGTGCGATGGGCTGCGACGGGGGCGATGGCATTTGGTGCGTGCGGCGGGCTGCGACAGGGCAATGCAGGGTTGCTGCTGGCTGCAACGCCGTCTGGCGCTGCTGCTGGGGCTCTTCTATCGGCCAGCTGCAAACAAAACACACAACTCACCTCTTTTCTCTCTCGGCCAACAGGGACACCAAACGGAAAAGTAGAAGAAGAGAAGGAAGAATCTTACCCGGGATGACAATCGAACAACGGGGCTGCTAGGGAGATGGAATTCGGCTGGAGGCTTGGGAGAGAAAAGCTTGGGCGGCTAGGGGGAGCTTGGAGAAGAATGAACATAAAACCTAATTTCCCTTCTTTTAATCAAATGCACCACAAACCCCAAGGACTCAAGGCTAACCAACTTATGCAGCGAAAAGAGTAACAAGAGCTCCCAATAGCTCAACTGGCACGCTACCTAACACACTTCCGGACACCTGGGTTCGAATCCCAACTGCTACACAATTAATTCCCAATTTTACTTTTGCATCTCACCATGCCCAAACACATCCACAAAGCCTCAAAAACCTACATAAGGCCACCCAATAATTTTAACAACTAAAAAAGACATAAACGGCCCTTACGGTCCGACCAAATTACCAAAATACCCCTAGGGCAAACCTGAAAGACGGGGATGAAAACCTGGGCCGTTCCAGTAAGAGGCCCTTGAGGACACCCACTGGGATTGGTTTTTGAGCTGATCATTTGGTCGAGGGAGATAGACCCTCGAGGGTGTCGGACATCTGTTGGGATTGGTTTTTGAGATGATCAATTGGCAGAGGGAGAAAGATCCTCGGAGATGTCCCGGGATTGGTTATGAGAACCAATAGGAGGCCGAAAGTAGGAGACTTCTGAGGACTCCAGATTTTTCCTTGTCAGCTCGTTGAGCTAAGATCCGTGTTGATATCTGTTTACATGTGTACTAGGTTGCTAGATGATTGATTGCATCGTATCGTACCCCAGTCGGGGATTCTTACTGAGTATGTTTGTACTCACCCTTTCCGTGGTTTTTCCACCATGTAACTTGGGACAGCACCGGGGCGGCTAGTGGAGGGAGTTGGGAGATCATGGATGCTGCTGACACTCTGTCGTGTCTTTAATTACATTTTTTTAATTCAGCATGGAGGGAAAACTTGTTTATTGCTGTCGAACTATCTTTTATGTTTTTAAGAAAGGTACTGATCAGTCACTGGTTTTAAATTGCATGGATTTGCTTAAGAATTATATGGTTTGATCTAAATGTTGTCCACTCTTTATGTTTGAAAAGTTTTTAAATTCAACTGCTGGTTGTGTCATTTATGTTTTTCACATGCATGCTGAGTAAAGACCTAGGTTTAGTACCGTATTTCGGGTTGGGTCTTTACACGATCGCCCGCATCACCTGTCAAGATCAGTCGCACTTTTTGCCTCGTAAAGCCTCTCACCCGAGAATTTGCCACTGTGAATCGTTCAGCCTGCGCCGCATCGCTTCACCCAAGCGAAGCAGCACGCCCCCTCACTTCGCCTTCACTGGTCCGCAGGGGCAGCCGCTAGCCCCTCGCCGGAGCCACACGCCCCGCATGCTGTGCCGCCCATGCTTGACCTATCCGCCGAGCAGCTTTGCCCAACCTTGTCGTGGCCTACCGCTCACACCCGTGCTGTGACAGCCCAAGTTTTCCTTTTGGTTCTCCTGGTATGTTTGGTTGCTATCCAGCTTTGCTTGGGCTGTTAGGGCTTCTTGAGCCTTCAAGGGCATTTTGGTCATTTTAATCTCCAGGGGTATTTTGGTCATTTTGTCCTCCGAGTTGTTCTCACAGTTACTCAGGGTTTCAGGAATGTCTGTGTTGGTTTTGGACTTCAGTTTTCCTCCAATTTTGGTTTCCAGGGCAAGAGTTCCATTTTATGAAAGTTTGGTGGTCTCCCGGGTGAATAGAGAAAATTAAAAATAATTTGTGTTTGAGCTAGGATTTGATCCTTGGTGTGTGGTGGTCAAAATTGGAGGCTTGTAGAGAGGAAAATAAATTGTTTTAAAAAGATGTTGGAGTTGGGATTCGAAGGGGGGGATTTTTTGGGGAATTTTAATTAAACAAAAATAGGAGAATTTGGACTAGGGTTCCATATCTTTCTCTCTCCCCCTCTTGGCTGATTTCCTCATGCTCTCTTCCCCTCTCCTTGGCCGAACTTGCAAGCTCCCAAATTCTCTCCATCTCCATTTCTTCCAACTTCAAGGTTTTCAAGTGTAGTTCATCTCCTTCTCCATTGTTTCTCCAACGTAAGCTTTTCTTTTCAAAATCCAATTCTCCCCTCTTCCTTTTGCCATGGCCGAAACTAGCTTCTCATGGGGAGATCGTGATTTTTCTTCTTCTCTTCTTGTATATCCGAGAGGCTTGTTTGGGATAGAGGAAAATTGTGCTAGTCCTTGCTTGTTGGAAATCCGAACTCAACTTCCTTCTCAATCCTCCATAGCCGAGAGCTTCAAGGTAAGAATAATGGTGTTTTTGTTGTGTTTGACTTATGGTTTGGATAAATCTAACTTGCTTCTCTTCCTTGTGCAAATCCTAACCCTAGCCGAATTGCCCCTTATTTGTGCTTGTTTTGGTCGAGACACCTAGTCCTTTGGGAAGCCTTGCCGAAAATCTATCTAGGTGAGTTGGTAAGTTGTATGTAAAGACCCGACCCGAATGGGGTCCTAAAATAGGTCTTTACCTCAATGCATGCATTCAAAACTAAAGTCAATATGCAGGAATGGTGTTTCGGATTCTAAGTAAAAACTAAAAACATAAAACCTCCATTTAAAAGTCAACATAAATTCCTGAAACCTATCCTTGTTTCAAAGCACCTGTTCCAAGACGAATACATTTCCAAAACTTACTCTGACCAGAGATTTATTTAAAACATTCAAAACATCCAACAATTACAATAGTGCTAGAATCCGGAAAAGCATTCAGAAAACAACCTAGGGCTCCGTGCCCAACTACATGCATTCAGAGGAAAAATAAGACAGAAAGAATCATAGATAAAATTCAGAGTTCGACAGCTGGATTCCATGATCACAGCTCCTCCTTCAGCCATCCTGTCTCGCACCTTGGTTACCTGTGGAAAACCACAAAATAAGGGTGAGTAACGAATTACTCAGTAAGAATCCCCAACCAGGGTACAATACGATGTACATGGTCATCTAGCAGAAAGGTATGCAAGCTATGAATATAAACACAGAAGAAAGCACATAGCTTAAATCCACACATAACTTCGGATGCCAACTCAGGGTCTTACTCCGGGATAATCCACCTCATGATACGATCCTATACGAGAAACAAGTCTCGGCCTCAGCCTGTCTAATGTCGATCTGAAAAAGTGCAATCGCTCACAATCCCGAGGAGCTCTCGATCGTATTTGTAATGAGCGTATCGCGCGCACCCGCATGCTCTTGCAAACCATGGGGGTGCCGGTCTAGTGGCAAGTCGCCGAGGTCCATTCACCATGCCTAACTAAATCTCTAGATCGGTGTCACTGACATAGGGGTGTGAGACCTGGACACGTGAACTATGTCAGCCTGAACCACCGCACCTGAGGCTAAGGAACCGGTCATGGTAGTCTTACACCAGGAAGCCATACTTGCCCTAACAGGTGGCAATCAAGGGCTACGACCGAACACGTTGAGGACGTGCCGACTGCTGGGGACAAGGCAATGCCATGTCATCATCCCGACTGTTGGGGCATTTAAGAGTCTGCCACCCTCACCCAAGATTGCGTGGCTGCGCCGTTAGGGTTAGCTTAACCCTAACGGGGAAATCGAGGATGCAATCTTGCCTCGTACGTTCCTGCCGTGTATGCAAGTTAAGTTATGCATCCTGGCCCGGATGATGCTACCTACCATATCTCAAACCTATAAACAGATACAACAAACAATACAATACATGCTCAACAGATACAACGAACCTAGCATGATACTACGAAGCAAGAACAGATAACGAGCATGCCAGAACGGAACAACCTAGCATGGACTAACATGAGAAACAATATAAGAAGTCATGCCAGTCGGGAATTCAAAACAGAGCACCTATCACTAAACGTGCTGATAAACACAAACAAGCATACAAACAACAATCACATATAATATCGCAGGGCCCACACAACTCTGGTAAGAAATCCTTACCTGGTCGGAAGGCAACTAAACACAAGAATCCTAAGCTGCGATCGATCCCGAGCTAGCTAAAGCGAACCTAACAAGCACAATAATTATCACAATCCATAGGCCTAAATATAATAAAATAAATAGGGCTCAGCTTGGGAGCAACTCACACGCACACGGTAGCGCGCGGACGGACGGAGTTGCATGATGGGGGCTGCTGGGCGCTGATGGCGGCGAGGATGCGCGGCTGGCGTTTCGCACGGCGCGCCAAGGCGGCTGGGCGCGGACGAGCTGTGGGCGTGGGGCGCAGACGCAGACAGGCTCACGCGGGCCTGCGGGCGCGAGCTCGGCTGGGCAATGGCGTCTGGTGCGCGCAACGGGGCGCGGACGGGCTATTGGGCTGCGACGATGGGAGTGCGGCGCTGCTGGGCGTGCGAGAGGATGCAAAAGCGACTGGGTTGCTCGGCTCTGCTGCTGGCTGGGTCATCTGGTGCGACACAGGGGCTGCTGCTTGCTTGCGCGACCTCTTTGCTTTGCTCGGGCCGCCGCTTGCTCGGCTTTGACGGCCGATGGATGAAGCTTTTCACGGGGAAGAAAATCACGGCAATGGAGCTTGAGGAAAAGTGTTGGGCGGCCATGGAGTTTGGAGATCCCAAAGAGAAGAAAACCTATTTTTCTCTTCATTTAATCAAATGCACCAAAACCCCAAAGATCCAAGGCTAACCAAGATATGCCGCGGAAAGAGCATGAATAACAGCTCGAGGCTCAACCTGGGTTCGAAACCCAACTGCTACGCTTTAATTCTCAATTTTTCTTTTGCATCTCCCCATGCCCAAATACATCCACAAAGCATCAAAATCCTACTTAAGTCCATTCAATAATTTTAACAACTGAAAAAGACATAAACGGCCCTGACGGCCCGACCAAATTACCAAAATACCCCTAGGGCATACCTGGAAGACCGGGATGAAAACCTGGGCCGTTACAATATTCCCTCTTTTTTATGACTTTCGTCCTCGAAAGTCCTTAAGACTGAAACAGCTCAGGATAACGCAATCTCATCTCGTCCTCCCCGCTCACGAGCGGCTTCATCTGAACTCTTACTCCTCCACTAAACCTTTACCAAACGGATCTCACGATTACGCAACGTCTCCTTCTCAAAGACCAGAACACTCATAGGCTTCCCCTCAAAGCTCAAATCCTCAATCAGCTGCAAAGGCTCAAAGTCCACAATGAGCGATGGGCTCGGCACATAGTGCATCAACATCGATTAATGAAAACACTATACAGCTGACAATGACGGGAAAAGACTAACAGATATGCAACTCTGCCAATCCTCTCGAGAATCTCAAATGGTCCAATAAAACGGGGACTCCATTTCCCTCGCTTACCAAACCTCAACACACCTCACATCGGTGCAACCTTAGAACACGTACTATCAAACCTCAAACTCCAAATCTCGACGCCGAACATTGGCGTGACTTTTCTGCCTGCTCTGAGCTGCCAACATACGGGCTCTAAACTCCTGCACTTCACTGTTGGTCAACAGCAGCAACTCAGGACCCAAAAAAAAACTGACGGCCACCAACCTTTCCCAGAACACTAGAAACCTGCAACACTTACAGTACAACACCTCAACGAAACTATATGAACTAACAGCTGGGAACTGCTACCCAAGGCAAACTCATAAAACCAACATTGGTCTCCCGCGCCTAACCACGGAAACACCAACTCGCAACAAGCTCTGAAGGATCTGGCTCACTGTAAGGGACCGACCCGAATGGGGCACTAAATGGGCCCTTACCCCAATGCATGCATTCAAAGTAAAGGACATTAAACAGACATGATTTCGGATTCCAAATAAAACAAAACATTCAAAATAACCCCTTTAAAAACTAGACAATTTCCTGGAACTCGTCCCCTGCTTCCAAGCACTGCTCCAAGATAAATACATTTCCAAAGTTTACTCCGATCGAGAGATTTCTTAAAATCATTCAAAACATGTCTAGATACAATAATGCCGGAATCCAAAAATATTCGAGAAAACACCCTAGGGCTCAGTGCCTTCCACATGCATTCAGGGGGAAATAAAAACATCAAGAGTCATAACACAAAATCGAGTTTGATGACTCGAGCCTCATGATCACAGCTCCTCCTTCACCATCTTGTCTCAGTAATTTGGTTACTGTGGAAAAACCACAATAATAAGGGTGAGTAACGAATTACTCAAGAAGAATCCCCAACCGGGGGTACAATACGATATACATGGTCATCTCGATGAATGTATGCAAGCTATGAGTATCAACACAAAATAGAGCACATAGCTTAGCCCACACTTGGGCCTCGGATGCCAATTTAGGGTCTTAGTCCCGAATAATATCACCACACAAGTCGCCCTATACGAGAAACAAGTCCTCGGCTTCACTGTCTCATCGGTCGACGAAAGGTACACCGGCTCACAATCCGAGGAGCTCTCCACGGCGGCGCCAGAATGAGCGTAAGCATGCACCGCGTGCTCATGCAGAACTATGGGGTGCCGTCCGAAGGCAAGCTGCCCATGTCCATCACCACGCCTAACTAAATCTTTGGATCGGTGTCACCGACATAGGGGTGTGACACGGACACGTAAACTATGTCACCTGAACCACCTCACCGGGGTCAAGGAACGGTCGTGGTAGGCTTACACCGTGAAGCCGCCCTGCCTTAACAGTG
The DNA here is from genome assembly GCA_036507275.1 of Sicyos edulis. Classification (NCBI taxonomy): domain Eukaryota; kingdom Viridiplantae; phylum Streptophyta; class Magnoliopsida; order Cucurbitales; family Cucurbitaceae; genus Sicyos; species Sicyos edulis. The sequence continues at coordinate 23,675,723 of CM071855.1, read as the reverse complement.
GCAATCGTGGCTACTACGGACAAACACGCCGAGGACGTGCCGATCGCCGGACGCGAGGCAATGCCAAGTCATCATCCCGACCGCTGGGGCATTTAACATCCGCCACCCTCACCCAAGATTGCGGGGCCTACCGCTTGGGTTAGCTAATCCCTCAAGGGGTCCAGGGACGGAGCACTGTCTCGACATCCCTGCCATGGATGCAAGGTACTTTATGCATCAGGCCCGTATGATGCTATCTATCTGCAACTCTAACCTGCCCTAGCAATCAGCAAACAATTCCATAAAATCCAATACGTGCTCAATAAGAATACAACGAGCCTAGCATGATACTACGAAGCAAGAGCAGTATACGAGCATGCCAGAGAGAGGAACAACCTAGCATGGATTAACATGAGAATTAAATCAGGAAAATCATGCTAATCGGGAATTCAGAATGGAGTACCTAGCTACACATGTCAATAAACACAAACAAGCAATCAATCAGCAATCACATATAATATCGCAGGGTCCACACAACTCCGGTAAGAAATCCTTACCTTGGTTGGGGACGATTTGACACGAAAACCTAAATTGCGAACGAACCCGAACAAGCTATCGAGAACCTATCAATCACAACAAAAATCACACAATAGGCCTAAATATAATAAAATAAACAAGGCTCAGCTCGGGAGCAACTGACGAGGCGCGACGAACGCACGAACAAGCTGATTGCACGAACGGGGCAGCAATGGGGCTGGCTGGGCGCGCGGACGAACAGGGCGTTGGCGATGCGGCTCGGCTGGGCGCAGACGCGGATCTGGGCGAGGATTCGCGGCGTGACAGGCGGGTGCTGGTCGGCGACAAAGCAAGTCAAGCTTCCGCGAAGAAGGGTCGGCGCGCAGCTCGGCGGGTCAATGCGACAGAGCACGCGAACAGGGGCGAACAGGGGCGATGAAGAAGAAACGAATTCGAGCGATTGGAGAGGATTCGACGGTCGATTCGCTGATGGACGAACTCCCCTACTCCAGCTGCACAAAACCCACCCAGCATTTCATCTCGACTCGGCCGGAAAATGGAAGACGGAAACAGGGGAGAGCTTCGACGGAAAAGGGAAGGAGAAGAAGAAGAGAAGATGTACCTGCTGCTCGGGGGAGATCGACTTCAAATTTGGGAGAGGAAACTCGGTCGAAAATGGAGCTGGAGGGAGGACAAATCGCGAAGGAAAACGTTGTCGGTCGATGGAGATTTGCGAAGAAGAAAGGAGAAGAAAGGGGAAGAAGCTCGGCGATTTTCTGCTTATAAATAAGACGCACGAAGACACGGTCATATACAAGATCGCGTGCGAAGATTAACAAACACGCCCAGTGGCTCGATTGACAGCGACCCTTGCCTAGCTTGCAGTGCGTCCTTGGCTCGAATCTCACTCGACGCGCTATTTAATTCCCTATTTATTTTTACCTTTTTCCAAGCCCAAATGTCTTCACCAAAATTCCCGATCCCATTCAAATCGACTCATAATTTTTCCGACAATTTAAAAATATATAACCGGCCCTGTCGGCCAGACCAAAATTACCAAAATGCCCCTGGGCCTCCCGGGAAGACCGGGATGAAATTTCTGGGCCGTTACACTCACTCCTCCCAAAAGACCATCGGTCAGAGGGTGAAAACACTACCGGGACTGAACTCGGCTCATAAGCCTCTTAGGAACGCCCTCCAGAACCACGGTTCTTCCACGTACTGCCTAGAATAAACCTTTGTTGCCACACCCTGGTGCCAACAACCCTAGCCTGAAAATGCCATGTCACTACTCCATAGTAATGACATCTCCACCGGGACGAGGTGCGAGCTCTAGCTAATGAAACTAATCCACCAAAAATCCGAACTCACACAACAACCTCAAACCGCACACTTTATAACCACGCCATTCCACTCAACTCTAGCTGTTACATCTCCACCGGGACGAGGTGTGAGGGTGGCAGACTGTTAAATGCCCCAACGTTCGGGATGATGACTTGGCATTGCCTCGTCCCCGGCAGTCGGCACGTCCTCAGCGTGTTCGGCCGTAGCCCTTGATTGCCACCTGTTAGGGCAAGGACCGCTTCTGGTGTAAGCCTACCACGACCGGTTCCTTAGCCTCGGTGCGGTGAGTGCCGTGACATAGTTCACGTGTCCGTGTCTCACACCCCTATGTCGGTGACACCGATCCGGAGATTTAGTTAGGCATGGTGATCCGAACACAGGCGACTTGCCACTAGACCGGCACCCCCGAGTTTGCAGTAGCATGCGCGGCTGCGCTACGCTCATTACAGAGCCGATCGAGAGCTCCTCGGGATCTTGAGCCGTGCACCTTTCGTGATCGATAGTAGACAGTGCCGAGGCCGGACTTGTTCCCGTATAGGGCGTATAGTGTGTTGTGGTATTTCCGAACTAAGACCACGAGTTGGCATCCGAGGTCCAAGTGTGGACTTAGCTATGTGCTCCGCTCTGTGTTTGTACTCATAGCTTGCATACATTCTTCTAGATGATCATGTATATCGTATTGTACCCCGGTTGGGGATTCTTCTCGAGTAATTCGTTACTCACCCTTATTCTGTGGTTTTCCACGGTGTAACCAAGGCGCGAGACAGATGGTCAAGGAGGAGCTGTGATCATGGAATCCTCGCTGTCATCTCTCGACCATTTTATTATATCATGACTCTTGACTTTTGTTATTTCCCCGAATGCATGTAGACGGGCACGGAGCCCTAGGATGTTTTCTTACATTTTATGGATTCCAAGATATTTGTACTTGTGGAATGTTTAAATGGTTTAAATAAATCTCTGATCGAGTATGCTTTTAGAAATGTATGTTTTGATTGTTGAATGTTTCTGCTTTTTACTTGGGATCCAAAATTTATTTTTCATAATGTCTTTTATTTTGAATACATGCATTGGGGTAAAGGCCCATTTAGAGCCCCTTTTGGGTCGGGTCTTTACACTTATCATGGCGAGACCAAAGACTGGATCAGTGAATCGTGATCGACCTCGCCAACAGGCGTGGGGGGCCCGCCACCGTATTGTAGACCCTATGGTAAACAAAGATTGGGGGCATTGTGGTGGTAACCCTAGAGCTTGCTATAATCAGGTAAGTAAGAGGGCATCAAGCCCGGCATTGCAACCGTAAGGCGGTGGTGGCACAAACAAATTTCAAGTGACGAGGGAAGAGTATATGCTACGACTCGCCAGGAGGCTGAGAGAGCCGGATCCGCAGTGGCAGGTACGCTCCTAGTTCTTGATCACCTCGCCTTTGTGTTGTTTGATTCGGGTTCCACCCATTCTTTTGTTTCTGCTGCTTTTGCCGAGCGTGCTTGCATGAATTTAGAGAGCCTCTAGGTTTTGAGTTATCTGTCGCTACTCCCTGAACTAGTATCTTTGGCTAGCAGCTGAGCAGGTAAGGGATGGTCGGATACGTGTCCGACTGACATCTGCAGTTACCCTCATAGTGTTAGCTATGAGCGGTTTTGATGTGATCCTCGGCATGGATTGGTTAGTGATAACCACGCTATGATTGGTATGTCGTTGTAAGGAGGTGGTGTTCAAGCGCCGGGTAGGCCTAGCTTTAAATTTCCGGGGCACCCAGAGTGGGGTGTGTCCGCGGTGATTCGCGATTAAAGCTCACCGTTTGTTAGCTCGAGGAGCTTGGGGTTTCTTAGCTAAGTTGACCGGGAGAACTGTGACCAATTATCTGCCGAGCAGTGCCCATAGTGCAAGAGTTTGCGCATGTTTTTCCCGAAGAGTTGCACGCTCGCCGCCAAGAGGGGGTGGATTTCTCAATAGAGCTTGAGCCGGGGACTCGCCCTATCTCGAAAGCTCCTTATCGTATGGCGCCAGCAGAGAGCAGAAAGAGTTAAAAGAACAAACTGCAAGAGTTGCTTGACAGAGGATTTATTAGGCCGAGTGTGTCCTCGTGGGAGCACCCGTCTTTGTTTGTTAAGAAAAAAATGGCTCGATGCGTCTATGCATCGATTACGAGGAACCGAACAAGGTAACCATTAAGAACAAGTATCCGCCGCCTCGTATCGATGACTGTTTGACCAGCTCCGTGGAGCTTGTGTGTTTTCAAGATTGACTTGAGGTCGGGCTACCACCAGCTTGAGGATTCGGGATGCGAGATATTCCCAAGACAAATGCGTTCAGTCGAGGTATTGGCATTATGAGTTCGTAGTCATGTCTTTCGGTCGACGAACGCCCCAGCTGCATTCATGGACATGATGGACAGAGTGTAACGACCGAGGTTTTTCTTCCCGGTCTTCCAGGTATGCCCTAGGGGTATTTTAGTAATTTGGTCGGGCCGTCATGGTCGTTTGTGTCTTTTCCACCGCTAAAATTATTGGATGGTTTTATGTAAGTTTTTGAGGCTTTGTGGATGTGTTTGGGCATGGGGAGATGCAAAGGAAAATTGTGTGTTAAAAGTGTGTTTGGTGGGTTTCAACCTGTGTGTCCGAGAAGTCGTGTGGGTGGTGTGGCCAGCTTGAGCTATTGAGATCTCTTGTTGCTCCTTCCGGGTCATTTTATGGTTAGCCTTGGGTTTTGGAGTTTTGTTGTTTTTGGTTAAAAGAGAAAGGAAGCTAGGTTTGCATTTCTTCTCCAACACCTCTCTTTGCCGCACAAGCCAAGCTGACCCCAAAGCCAGATCCGCCCGGCACCAAGCAGATCCACTGTCGCCCAACCGGCGAAAGCAAAGACGCCAGCCCGACTGCAACGGCCTCGTCGCACCCTCGCTTTGCCGCCGCAGACGCCCTCGACCAAAGAACATGCACACGAATCCGGCCGAGGATCGCAGATCGCTTGTCGCCACGCCAGTCGCAAACCAGAAGCCATCGCCCGATCGCACCAGATGAGCCCGCGTCGCGCGCCAAAGAATGCTCAGATCGCCGAGCAACACGCCCGACGCGCGGTCACCACTGCCGCCGCCGCGACACCAAGAAATACCCAGATCCGTCCATCGCGACGCCCGATCTCGCAGACAGCCCGCCGTCGCACGCACTTCCGCGCGCAGCGCAGCGAGATCGCCGTGTCCGCTTGCCGAATCGCTTTCGCCAGCGCGCCGATCGCGTCTGCGTCGCCAAGCCGCTCGCCACGCCAGCGCCGCGCGCGCCGCCGCAGACGTTCGCCGCGCGCATCCTCGCCGAGCCGCTCGCCGTGTCCGCATCGCCGCGCAGCTGGCGCCAGCGCCCTCGCCCGAGACGCTTCGCCGTGCTGCGCTCGCGTCCCGTGCGTGCAGTAGCGCGCCGCCGCCAGCCACTGCCGTGCCCGGCTTGCCAGCCAGCTCCAAGCTCGTGTCGTCGTGCGCGTGAGTTCCCCGAGCCGAGCTTGCATTGTTCTATTATTGTTTAGACATTTTAGATGCCGATTATTGTTGGTTTGCTAGGTTCCCGCCGCTAGCTCGGGATTGTTCCGCACTTAGGATTTGTGTGTAGAAGCCTCCCACCAAGGTAAGGATTTCTTACGGAGTTGTGTGGACCTCGCGATGTTCTATGTGATTGTTGTTTGTATGTTTGTTTGTGATTATCAGCATGTATAGTTTAGGTGCTCTGTTCGATTTCTGACTAGCATGACTTCGTATGTTGTTCTCTCATGTTAGTCCATGCTAGGTTGTTCCGCTTACGCATGCTCTTATCTGTTCTTGCTTCATAGTACCATGCTAGGTTCGTTGTATCTGTTGAGCACGTTTTGGATTGTATTGGATTGTATGTTATTGATATAATAGGTTAGAGTGTAGGTAGGTAGCATCATCCGGGCCCGATGCATAAAGTATCTTGCATCCATGGCGGGGGCGTTTGAGGTAGTACTCGCCCCCGGACCCCGTTAGGGTTTAGCTAACCCGGCCGTAGGCCCCGCAATCTTGGGTGAGGGTGGCGATCGTTAAATGCCCCAACGGTCGGGATGATGACTTGGCATCGCCTGCCTCGTCCCGGCGATCGGCACGTCCTCGGCGTGTTCGGCGTAGCCCTTGATTGCCACTGTTAGGGCAAGGACCGCTTCGGTGTAAGCCTACCACGACCGGTTCCTTAGCCTCAAAAGCGTGGTTCAGTGACATAGTTCACGTGTCCAGTCTCTCACACCCTATGTCGGTGACACCGATCCGGAGATTTAGTTAGGCGTGGTGGCCGGACATGGGCGCTTGCCACTAGACCCGCACCCCCATAGTCTGCAGTAGAGCACGCGCGGCGCGCTTACGCTCATTACAACAGCCGACCGAGAGCTCCTCGGGATCTTGAGCTAGTGCACCTTTCGCACCGAACGAGAGACAGTGCCGAGGCCGGGACTCGTTTCTCGTATAGGGCGTATTGTGTGGTGGATTTATTTTCCTGACTAAGACCCCGAGTTGGCATCCGAGGTCCAAGTGTGGACTTAAGCTATGTGCTCTATTACGTGTTTATACTCATAGCTTGCATACATTCTTCTAGATGATCATGTATATCGTATTGTACCCCTGTTGGGGATTCTTCTTGAGTAATTCGTTACTCACCCTTATTCTGTGGTTTTCCACAGTAACCAAGGCGCGAGACAGATGGTCAAGGAGGAGCCGTGATCATGGAATCCTGCTTGTCATCTCTCGACCATTTTATTATATCATGACTCTTGACTTTTGTTATTTCCCTGAATGCATGTAGGCGGGCACGGAGCCCAGGATGTTTTCTTACGCTTTTATGGATTCCAACATATTTGTACTTGTGGAATGTTTAAATGGTTTTAATAAATCTCGATCGAGTATGCTTTTAGAAATGTATGTTTTGATTGTGGAATGTTTCTGCTTTTTACTTGGGATCCAAATTTATTTTTCATAATGTCTTTTATTTTGAATACATGCATTGGGGTAAAGGCCCATTTAGAGCCCCTTTTGGTCGGGTCTTTACAGCTTGGTATCGAGCTCGAGTCATAGATTCTCAGACCGACCTTTTGTTGTAGGTCATCCTTCCATGATCACCAAAGACTCAAAGCTATCATCAGTGCGCCTAGGTTTATTGTTTTAGAAAGAAAAAGGGTTAAGAATTTACAATACCGTCATCTTGTGTATGCCTTGTGTAGTGTTGTGGAGCGCTGAGACGAGCGGTGTTACGACTCGTTGTTGGTTTGGGCTTTGTGAGCCATCATGCCAACTTTCCCGAAGTGCGAGCAGCTTTTTTAGCGACTTGTTGAGGTATCCAGATAGATTCGGATGCCCCAGGACATCGCTCGGAGGGAGGCGAGCTTAGACTCCGCTGGCCATTTGTGGCCCGATTCTTTCGCTTTCCCTAGTGAGAGGGTGGTGGTGCTTCGTGCGCGATCGCCAAGATGTTGATCGCACCCGCAGGAGCAGCAGGCGCTTGGCATGTCCGACCGAGGAGTTGGACCGATCGTGTTGATGTTGAGGCCGCGTCCGGGTTGTTAGGCCCGCATGCCGTTTGGCCCCGGCAGCTGAGTTGCCTAGAGGAGGGGGTAGAGGCTAGCGGCGCCTCGAGTGAGACTCCTTGAGCAGAGTGTGCTCCACCCATGAGAGATTTGATGGCGTGTCTTTAGCTATCGAGAGAGCTGAGACCCAGCGCAGCTTTGTAGCGCGTAGTGAGGAGTCCCGGCACGAGATAGCCCAAATTGACAGAGTTTGTTTCACATTTTTCCCCAGTAGCTCTTGTAGCCCCTGAGGTTCCCGGAGGGCATGATCAAAGAGTTTAATCGGATGAGTTTGTTGGCGTTGATGGAGACGCCCGTGTTGGCAAGTGGATGCCCAGAGAGCTCGATGTTTTAGTAAGTCCTACTCGCTAGTAGTAAAGTAGTTGGCCAGGGTTTGAGTTTAGCATCCGTGTGTGGGATGCCCCGCTGCTCGAGGCCGAGGTGTGCCGTTCTGTCTTTATTTGGTTCATCGGATGGTGGTGGAAGTCCCTTGTGAGAGGTCGACTAGCGAGTCTCCACCACGCGCCCGATTGTTTGGCAAGTTGCCGTGTTAGTGGCTTGAAGCGGATGAAGGGTCATCTTTGCCCCCTTTCGAGCCTCTTTGTTGTTTAACACCCGGCTTCCTCGGATGTGGATTTGGTAGTAGTAGCACTTGAGGTGCATTGGTTGGTGTGCCACTTTGGCACTAAGTCCGGTTCGAGCTTGAGTTTGGCTTGGCATAGCGGATGGTTCTATGCCGTTCGGAGTTCAGCGTACTCCTTTAGCCTTGGATCTGCTTTATGGCGCTTGCACCCGTTTAGGTCGTGCGGAGGGTTAGTTCGGTGGTAGTCGATGGACTACAAGCGAAAAGGATGCTCGAGAAGAGCCGAGAGCCTCTTCCCGTGTTTCCGGAGGTTGAGTAAGTCGCCAGCTTGCGGTTGGTAAGTGTTGGTGCGCGTGAGTCTCGCGCTAGTGTTAAGGCCAAGAGATTTTCTTTGTGGTTGGTAGTGCGGTCAACTACCTTCGAGGGCCTAACTGAGGAGAGTTGAGCATCGTATATGCGAGTTTGGTCCAAAGAGAGGATCCTCGAGTTGGATGCTCATGAGATGAGTGGATGCCTATGAGGCGAGATGAGTGATGCCTTGCGAGAGGTTTTGGATGCCTTAGGGGTAAGCACCCTTGGTTGAGGCTTGGTACAAAGTAAGTTTGGTTTGGCATGATTATGCTTTGGTAGAGCAAGGTTGCCTCGGCTTCGAGTATCGTGTGGAGATGGAACTTTTGGTGTTCCTTGGACTGCTTGTATCTATGCCAGGAGCTAGTGTTGCTTTTTGGGAAAAGCGCTTGTTAGTCTTGGATCTCTAAAGGAAGGTTGAGAGTTGTGCACACAAGTGTGTTTTGTGTGGTTCGTTCCGTGGCGAGAGTTTCGAGATCCATGTAGGGTTTGCTTTGGGGATCTAGTGCTCGGTTCTGGAGAAGTTGGACTCGGATGGATGTTGTAAGGCCTTGGTTGAGGTGGTAAGGATACCGTGCTCGTGGTATCAAGTTGTTGCTTAGGCAAGATTTGTTAAGTTGGACCTAAGCTTGGTTGGTGGATCTTTTGTTGATCGTTGGTTGGAGTTCGATTTGAAACCGAACAAGAGCGATAGCTAGCTAAGCCGCGGGTTTCGATCGTCATGGTCGAGAGAGTTGTTCGGATCCTTCCTTGGATAGGAGTTATGTTGTGGTTAATGTCCGAGTAGGAAGATGACGCGTGCAGTAGCGTTTCGGTCCTCAAGGTTCCCAAGGAGTTGGAGTTGGCCAAAGCATGGTTGGGATCTTGGAAATTGGAGTTGTTGTTCGAGCGGTTGTCCATTAGATCGTATGCCTGGCGAAGTGTGTGTGTCGAGGGTTGCCGAAGAACCCTAGGTTGTGGAGAGCCTCTCCAGAGCTCGGTCGAGCCCAGCTAGTGAGTTTCATTGGCTAGCCGGAGGCGTGTAGTTTGTAGCCTCGGTGGAGTTGCTAGCAGTCTTGGTAGACTAGCAAGCTAGTGTTTATTTGGAGTAAAGTCCGGAGTGGTTTCGGTGTGGTGGCAAGTTGATGCTTGGTGTTGACCAAGGTGTGGATTGGTGTTGTTAGAGTTTAGTTTTGCTCGTGGGGCGAGTGGTTTGTACCATGTTGGTTGTTTTTCCTGTTTCCAGGATGTTGAGTTGCCCCATTTGGCGTTTGGCATTTAGCGCCCTCGCATCTAGCAACGTTGGCAAATCCCAAAAGTATCATAAGGAAAGACCTCGGGAGAGCAGAAATAGAAGTGTTGTTAGGGGATGTTACCGCTGTAGTAGCTCATTGACCATCCACTGCGGTAAGGCAAAGGATTATTGACGGCCGCTTGAATGATCCTAAGTTGAAAAAGTTGTATGAGAGGGTCCAGCCGATGGTGACTTTGGTTTTGAGATATTTGCAGATGGTGGCTTGAGATATAAGGGTCGGCTATGTGTCCCAGCCGATGCCGGTATTCGTTCGGAGTTGTTGACCGAGGCTCACACCTCGCCTTTTGCATGGCACCCAGGGGGTAACAAGATGTACCAAGATCTTAAGCAGACTTTTTGGTGGATGGGGATGAAGAGAGAGATTGCCCAGTTTGTCAGTCGGTGTCTCACTTGTCAGCAAGTGAAGGCGCCTAGGCGGCTCCCAAATAGGGGTTGCTACTGATCGCTCGGGGTGCCACAGTGGAAGTGGGAGGAAATTACCATGGATTTTATTTCAGGATTGCCCAGTACCCCTAGAGGATATGCACAGATTTGGGTGGTCGTTGATAGGTTGACCAAGTGTGCCCACTTCATTTCGGGTAGGATAAACTACACCGTGGAGCAGTGGGCACAGCTGTTCCTTGAGCAGATAGTGAGGTACCACGGAGTGCCAGTTAAAATTATCTCCGACCGAGATTCCCGTTTTACATCACGATTTTGGAAAGCCCTTCAGGCAGGTTTGGGCACAGAGTGCAGCTACAGCACAGCCTTCCACCCACAGACCGATGGCCAGACTGAGCGGGTAAATCAGATCTTAGAGGATATGTTGCGAGCCTGTGTGTTGGATTTCCCTGGTAGTTGGGACCAGTACTTGTATTTGATGGAGTTCACCTACAACAATAGTTTTCAGTCAACCATTCAGATGGCACCGTTTGAAGCGTTGTATGGTAAGCGCTGCAGATCCCCGGTATTCTGGGAAGAGGTTGGAGACAGGCAGGTATTGGGTCCAGAGTTGCTCCAGTTGACCAATGAGGCTGTCCAGAAGATCAGAGCTCGTATGTTGACTGCCCAGAGCAGGCAGAAGAGCTACGCCGATGTCAGACGTAGAGAGTTGGAGTTTGAGATTGGCCAGCACGTGTTCCTTAAGGTAGCTCCGATGCGTGGAGTTCTGAGGTTTGGTAGGAAGGGAAGCCGAGCTCGTGTTTGTTGGACCATTCGAGATCCTCGAGAGGATTGGGGCCGTAGCTTACCGGTTAGCATTGCCGCCATCCTTGGCTGCAGTGCATAGTGTGTTCCATGTTTCGATGCTCCGCCAGTATGTGGCAGACCTTTCGCATATCATAGATTTCGAGCCTTTGCAGCTAAACCATGACTTGAGCTTTGAGGAAAAACCCATAAAGATCTTAGCATTTGAGAAGAAAGTCTTGAGGAACCGAGCTATTGATTTAGTGAAAGTGCAGTGGCGGAATCAGAGAGTTGAGGAAGCTACTTGGGAGTTGGAAGGGGAGATGAGGAGAAATTACCCGGAGTTGTTTTAGTGCAGCAACTTCCGAGGACGGAAGTCCTCCAAGGAGGGAGTATTGTAACAGCCCGGATTTTTGTTAAATATAAAATAAGGTTTAAAAGATGTTTTTTGGAGGACTCGAACCCTCGGCCTCAAAGAGAGATGGGAGTTTGGAACTAATTAAGGAAAATAAATGCGTCAGCTAGGGTTTGAAGGAGGAAAGCCTTGGGAAGGGAATTTTAGATTTCCAAAGCTTATTTAATTTGAGGAAGAAAAAAAAAAGAAAAAAAAAAGGAAAACTCTCCTCTCGCAAAACCCTCTCCCACACTCTCCTCACCGCGCCATACGTCGCCGTCACTCGCCCACCCTCGCCCCAAGACCGACCAGTCCACCCGGCCAGAGAGCCGGCCGGCCCGTCCGCACCGCCGCGCCCCTGGCCGCCGCCGCCACCGTGCTCCCCCCTGCCCACCGCCGTCGCCGCACCGTGCGCCCCAGCCCACCGCCCGCATCGCTCCGTCCGGCCGCATCCTCACGACCGCGCACTAGCGCACCAGCTGCGTCGCTCGTCCGTCTGCCCGCGTCGTCCCAACGTGTCGCTCGTTCCAGCGCCGGCCCCGCAGCCCAGGTCGCCCGCACGCTGCCCGCTGTCCAGACGCCTTGACCGTGCGCCCGAGCCAGTGCCAGCTCCAGCGTCTCTGCCGCACCAGCAGCGTCGTTCTTGCTCCTTGCTGTCGAGACGTGTGCTTCTCGGTTGGTAAATTCCCGAGACTGACCCTATGGACTTTATGTTCTTTTTAGCTGCTGTTGGTTAATTAGGTTGATTTTATTACTTGTTTAGGTTTTCAGGTTCGCTTAGAAGCTCGAGAGTCATACGTTGATCGTTGGTTCTATTCACTTCCAGGTAAGGATTTCTTACCGGGGTTGTGTGGACCCTACGAATACTTGATAGCATGCCATGTGTTGTGTTTGTATGGAATTTCTAGTGGATAGGTTGCTTGCTCTTTCTTGTTTCCAGGTGATTTTTGTGCTTGAGATTCCTAATATATCCTGTTAGTTATCATGCTAGGAGTTAAATTGTCTCGGCATATCTGTGACCTTGTTATCCTGTTAGTGCCATGCTAGGACTTGGCGGATGATGTATAGTGTAAGAGATTGTAGAGGTAACTAGTGCGTCCCGCTCGGGGAAGGCCCCGATGGACATCCGGAGGTGTAAGACCCCGATGGGCATCCTAGGTGTATAAGTCCCCGATGGGCATCACTGAGTTGGAGGTGTAAGACCCCGATGGGCATCCTAGGTGTATAAGTCCCCGATGGGCATCACTGAGTTGGAGGTGTAAGACCCCGATGGGCATCCTAGGTGTATAAGTCCCGATGGGCATCAACCGAGTTGGAGGTGTAAGACCCGATGGGCATCCTAGGTGTATAAGTCCCAGATGGGCATCGCTGAGTTGGAGGTGTAAGACCCCGATGGGCATCCTAGGTGTATAAGTCCCTGATGGGCATCACTGAGTTGGAGGTGTAAGACCCTGATGGGCATCCTAGGTGTATAAGTCCCCGATGGGCAACACTGAGTCCTAGGTGGTGTAAGGCTCGAAGGACACCCAGGTGTGGAACCTAGGGTAGTTGGTAGCTGTAAGCCTCGAATAGGCAAGCCCCAAGAGTGACGTTCTGTTGACCCATCTGTTTGCTCTGAGTCATTGCATGGTTGCATGTCCGTGTGCTAAATGATATGTTTTTGTATTGTACCCTGGTTGGGGATTCTTACTGAGTAACTCGTTGCTCACCCTTATTTTCTGTGGTTTTCCACCAGGTAACTTGGGACATCGGCAGGATGGCTAGGAGGAGGCGGCTGGATGATCATGGATAGCTGACTCTGGGATGCATGTTCTTTAATTGTTTTCTTTATGATTTAGCATGTAGTGGGACTTGGGTCCCTAGGGAAACACTCAAACTATTTTATGGTTCTCGTACCGTACTCTTATTTGTTTTTAAGAAAAGCACTGATCAGTCAAATTACTCTTGATTTTTACATTGGCTTTTGTGGTTTGTTTAAAGTTCTATTGATTGCAAAAGTTTTAAATTAGTAAGTTGGATGGTGTTTTACATTCCTAGACATGCATGCTAAGTAAGGATCTAGGTTAGAGACCGCTTCTTTGGGTCGGGTCCTTACAGAACACGCTGAGGACGTGCCGACTGTCGGGGACGAGGCAATGCCAAGTCATCATCCCGACCGTTGGGGCATTTAACAGTCTGCCACCCTCACCCAAGATTGCAGGGCCAGCCGTTAGGGTTAGCTATACCCTAACGGGATCAGGGACGGAGTACTGTCTCATACGTTGCTGTCGTGGATGCAAGTTACGTTATGCATCCGGCCCGGATGATGCTACCTACCTGAACTCTAAACTATAATATCAACAACAAACAATCCAAAACAATCCAATACGTGCTCAACAGATACAACGAACCTAGCATGATACTACGAAGCAAGAACAGAAACGAGCATTCCAGAACGGAACAACCTAGCATGGACTAACATGAGAAACAACATAAGAAATCATGCCAGTCGGGAATTCAGAATAGAGAACCTATCACTAAACATGCTGATAAACACAAACAATCATACAAACAACATCACATAATATATCGCAGGGCCCACACAACTTCGGTAAGAAATCCTTACCTTGGTCGGGAGGCAACTACAAACAAGAATCCTAAGCTGCGATGGATCCTGAGCTAGCTAACGAGAACCTAACAAACACAATAATTATCACAATCCATAGGCCTAAATATAATAATCAAACAAGGCTCGGTTCGGGTGCAACTCACGCGGCGCGGCTGACACGCGGACGGGCAGGCTGCACGACACTGGGCGTGCTGGCACGCCGCTGATGGGCGGCAGGGGCTGCACTCGCGCTCGCGCGGACGGCTGGCTGGCGCAGGCGCACGGGCGCAGACAAGCTGGACGCGGGCGGGAGAGCGACACGGCACGGGCGCGATGGCGCTGGGTACGGACGAGGAGCGGGCGCGAACTCCGGTTAAGGCGACCAGGCGTCGCGACAAGGGCCGCTCTGCGGCGTCTTGGCGGCTTTGGTGCTCGGCTGGGCCGCGACCTCCGCTTCTTTCGGTTGGGCGCTTTGCTTTCGGTTGAAATTTCTTTGCTCACCGGACGACCAGGGCCGCAAGGGAGAAGGAGCTCGGCAAGGAACTAGGGAGGGAGAACTTGGGCGGCCTAGGATCTTATGGAGAAGAAAGCCAAAAACTAATTTCCTTTCATTTAATCAAATGCACCAAAATCCCGAAAACTCAAGGCTAACCAAGATATGCCGCGGAAATAGCAACAAGATCCTCCTGTGGCTCAACTGGCCACACCACCAACCTGACTGCCTAGCACTCCAAGTTTGAATCCTAACAAACACATCTTTATTCATCAATTTTTCTTTTGCATCTCACCATGCCCAAACACAACCTCAAAGCATCAAAATCCTACTCAAGCCCATCCAATAATTTTAGAAACTGCAAAAGACATAAACGGCCCTGACGGCCCGACCAAATTACCAAAATACCCCTAGGGCATACCTAGAAGACCGGGATGAAAACCTGGGCCGTTACAATATTCCCTCCTTTTTATGACTTTCGTCCTCGAAAGTCCTTAAGACTGAAACAGCTCAGGATACTGCAATCTCAACCCGACCTCCCCGCTCACGAGCGGCTTCTTTAGAACTCCAACTCCTCCACTGAACTTTTACCGAACGGATCTGACGATTACGCAACGTCTTCGTCTCAAGACCGGAATACTCACAGGCTTCCCTTCGAAGCTCAACCCTCACTCAGCTGCAAAGGCTCAAAGTCAACAATGAGCGATGGGTCCGGCACATACTGCCTCAACATTAATACATGAAAACACTGTGCACAGCTGACATCAACGAAGGAAAGGCTAACCAATATGCAACTCTGCCAATCCTCTCAAGCATCTCAAATGATCCAACAAAACGGGGACTCCACTTCCCTCGCTTACCAAACCTCAACACACCTCACATCGGTTCAACCTTAAAAACACGCACTGTCCAACCTCAAACTCCAAAACTCGACGCCGTACATCGGCGTAACACTTCTGCCTGCTCTGGGCTAACAACATACGAGCTCTAAACTTTTTGCACTTTGCTCTTGCCAATCAAGCTGCAGAACTCAGACCCAAAACAAATCTGACGACCACCAACCTTTTCCCAGAACACTGAAATCCTGCAACACTTACAATACAACGCCTCAACGGAACTATATGAACTAACAGCTCGGAACTGCTACCCAAGGCAAACTCACAAAACCAACACTGGTCCCTCGCTGCCTAGAATAACCTTTGTTGCCACACCCTGGTGCCAACAACTCTAGCCTGAAACTACCATGCCACTACTCCACAGTAATGACATCTCCACGTGCAGTACTACAAAAATCAATATAGTTGACGCTTGATATTTTTTAAAATTGACGTTTTTGTAACGACCAACGATTCCTGGCTAAACATACATAATCATCATCTAGAGGCTGAGAGCGGACATAACGTACCTTGTCCCCACCGGTCGGGAGTAGAGCGAAGCATAACGTACATTGCTTCCCCGGCACCAATGAGGATTAGCTACCTCATTGGCATAAGCCGCTTGTAGCTGCTAGAGCGGAACCACGCCAACGGTGCAAGCCTACCTTGGCCGGTTCATAGCTTCGTGTCGGTGGTACAGCGCCGCACGCATGAGTGCCGAGGGCCTCGCACTCTCGTGTTCGGTGACACCGCCCGAGTCTTTAGGCATGCGTGCAGCCCGCGTAGTTTGTACTTAGGCCCCCACATTTACGCCGGTTGCGGCAAGATGCGTCAGCGCGCACACGCGCGTTAGTCGCCCAGTTCGAGAGCTCCCGGGCTAATGTTCGTGAGTACACCCGTTCTTTCCAGCTTTAGAGCCAAACTTTGGGTACTCTCCCGATAGTCCGTTTGTTAGCGAGGGTAAGAGGCCCTTGAGGACACCCATTGGGATTGGCTTTTGAGTCGATCATATGGTCGAGGAGAAAAAGACCTCGAGGGTGTCGGACATCTTTGGGATCGGTTTTGAGTGATCAATTGGCCGAGGAGAAAGACCCTCGGAGATGTCCCGGATTGGTTATGAGAGCCAATCATTAGGCCGGAAGTAGGAGACTTCGAGGATTCCAGATTCTGCCTTGTAAGCTCGTTGAGCTATGATCCGTGTTGGTAATCGTTTGCATGTATACTAGGGTGCCGATGATTGATGTATTGTATTGTACCCGGTTGGGGGATTCTTACCGAGTATGTTTATACTCACCCTTATTTCTGTGGTTTTCCACCAGTAACTTGGGACAAAGACCGGACGGGCTAGCGGAGGGAGCTAATTGATCATGGAGCCGCTGCACTCTGTCTTTATTGTTTGCATATTTGTTCAAAGATGTAGATGGACAGAGTCCTAGGGGAAACATTATTAAAAGTTGTTTGAACTGTTTTTGAATGTTTTTAGATACTTGCAGGGCTTGTTTTACTTCGTTGGTTTTTCTTAAACAAAATTGTTGATTATGTTTTAAGCATTCCCGTTCTAAATGTTTTGGAAGGTTTTAAATATGAGCACTAAACCGCTCGGTGAAATATTTAACTTGCATGCTAAGTGAGAACCTAGGTTTAGGACCGTATTTTGGGTCGGGTTTTTACAGTTGGTATCAGAGCATAGAGTCATAGATTCTGTAGACTAACCTTGCTTTGTAGGTTGTTGCCCCCATGATCATCGCACTCACTCATGGCCGTCGTCGTTTTGTCTCGAGTTCATTAAGCTAAGGGTTTTATTTTACAATACTGCATCTAGTATACATGTGTTACCCTTGTTTGGCAGTGAGAGCCCCAGCGTGGGCTAGCTTTTATGCTTTGTGTGGATCGCTAGTAGGTTGATTGCACTTAGAGGAGCAGGGGGCGTTTGGTATTTCCAACCGAGGAGTTGGACTGCTTCATGTTGATCATGAGACCACGTCTAGGGTTGTCTAGACCCAGTAGGCCACCTTTGGCCCCGGCGAGATGAGTTGCCAAGAGTAGGGGGGGTTGAGGCTAGCACGCCTCAGAGTGAGACTCCTTGAGCAGAGTGTGCTCCAGCCATGAGGGAGTTGATGGCAGGTCTTTTAGCTAACAAAGAGCGGAGACCCAGGCGCAATTTGTAGCGCGTAGTGAGGAGTCTTGGGCACAGAGATAGCCCAAATTGGCAGAGTTTATTTAGAAGACACCCCTCCTTGTAGCTCCAGTAGCCCCGGAGGTTCCCAGGAGGGCTCGATCAGCAGGTTATGCTGATAAGTTAGTTGCCGTTGATCGAGCCGCCGAGTTTGGCAAGTGAAAGCCTGTAGAGCTGGATGTTTTTTAGACCTACTGCTAGCAGCAAGGTGGTTGGCCAGGTTCGAGTTTATCATCCAAGTGTTGGGATGACCTGGTGTCCAGAGGCCGATGACCAGATGTTTAGAGGTCGAGGCGCGCCATTCTGGTGTTGTTTGATGCAGCAGTGTGGTGGTGGAAGTCCTCTGTGAGAGGCGGACCAGCAGAGTCTCCACCAGCCACCCGGTCGATTGGCAAGCTTCCAAGTTAGTAGCTTTTGAGGAAGATGTAGAGACATCTTGTCCTCATGCAAGCCTGCAGTCATTTTGCAGCCAGTTCTTTTAGTACCCTCGTAGCCAGGGGGTATTGTGGAGTTTGCTTGTCAGGACTTAATCCGTCCGTGGTTTTCAGCTGGCTAGTAGAGAGAAGCACCTTCTGTTAGCATGTTCCAGGTGTGGAGCTAGGTGCTGCCACCCAAGGGTTGGCCTGAGTATTCGTTGAGCATCGAGTGGGATGCAGGAGTGGGCCTTGGCTTGTCTGTTAGACGTGATGTCAGAGAGTAGTCTACTCGATTGTTGAGACTCTTGTGTTGAGTGCCATTGCCCTGTCACCTGGAGTGTGACCTTCCCTACCCTCAGAAGGGCTTAAAGCCCGTAAAGGGATGTTTGTGTTGTAAAGGAAGTAGTGCCTATTGGCACCAAGCTTTGGAAGGAGGCCTAGTTTCAGGCCAGTTGGCACTTTTTGTGCAGGTGGTTCCAGGACCCGCCTGGAGTTTAGCATCCCCACTAGTCTTGTATCCATTCCTGAGGCTGCACCTGTTTGGGCTGCATAATAGATCTAGCTCGGTGGTAGTCAGAGAACTACAAGTGTGAGACCGTTCGAGGGATAAGTAGGAGCCTTTCAGGGTCACCGAGAGTTGGGTACAAAGGATGCTGTTGGTTGTTAAGGGCTAGCACGTCCGAGTTCTCGCACCTGTGTTGTGGGCTTGTGAGCCAGTTGGATGGTAGTGTGATTCGACTACCCTGGAGTTACCCTAATATGAGTAGGGTTGGCATCGATGATGCGTGGTTGATCCACTGTTAGAGCCATGAGTTTGATGGTTGATCGGAGCACGTTTAGTGGACCATTGGTATGAGGTAAGTTAGCTTGGTGTCGCTATGCTCTTGTAAGAGTGAGTCGACCAATGTGGCATTCCGGGTGAGTTGACCCCGAGTGGGTTGAACTCTTGTTGCTCCTTTGCTAGATGTGGCTCTATTGGGAGGCAAAAGTTGCCTTGTGTGAGAATACTTGTTGGTTTGGATCTTAAGGAACCAAGTTGGAGCTGTACACGCCGGTGTACTTTTGTGTAGCTTGTTCCGTGGTGTATTTTTCAAGAACCACGAGGGGTTTCGGGTTGTGAAACCAGTGCTCAGTTCTGAGGAGTTAGGACCTTAGCTCTTGGCAAGTGCCCTAACTTGGGTTGAGAGGTTACCGTGCCGGTAGCCGGGTTGTTGCGTAGGCAAGTTATGCCAGTTGGCCCTTGACCAAGGTAGACGCATTTCTTGTTGATCGATGGTTGGAGTTCACTGGGAACTGATCCAAGGCGATGGTAGCAAAATTGCGGAGTTTCTGGCCGCCATGGCTAAGAGTGTTGTTCAGATCCTTACCCTGGGTAGAAGTTACGATGTGGCTGATGCTTTGAGCAAGAGGAAGTTTGGGTCTTCAAGTGGTTCCCGCTCAGGTGGATAGCAGACTCGCCGACAGGGACAGTCTAGGGGTCGGGATCAGCGCCGACCGCAGGTTAGAGCTCAGGATCGTCAGTAGGGCGGGGCCAGGCCGCCGACTCATTGCATTAACTCTGGTAAGGCACTTTTCGGATTGTGTGGAGCATCGCCCGTGCTTGCTATAGATGTGGCAAGGAAGAGCTTTTGGCCAGCACAGTTGAGATGCTGGAGGGAGATGTGCTCGTGTAGCCAGTTGTCTGTTAGACCGTTTGACGACAGTGTGTGTCGGACGGCGATCGGAGGAACCCTAAGTTGTGGAGAGCCTCACCAGAGCTCAGTCAGACCCAGGCAGTATTCCTCGGTTGAGTTGCTGGATGCTTGTTGTCGGTTAACAAGCTAGAGTTGTTCTTGGTAACCTCCACGTTAATTTTCAGAATTCTTAGCCAGGTGGTGCTTGGTGTTGACCAAGGTTTGGTTCACATGTTGTTTCGTGAGCTAGCTCGGTTCGAGCAAGCGGGCGTTGCCCTGAGGACTTGTTACTAGTCAGGAAGTTTTAGGAGTTGACCCCTCCCTCGGCAATTCGGTAGGCACTGCTAGTTCCAAGTTGGGGGTTCAAGCGATTGAGGATCCTCGGATGTTGCTTCCGAGAGAGTTGGTTGTTGTTGCCCTTGGGTTTGAGCTAGACAGCGAGCGTGCGTGAAGTTCGCTGTCCTTCGGAAGTTTGCTTGCTGGTAAATCGTTCCTGTTGAGGAGGAGTCAGCTTAGCTCCTGAGTTGTGTAGTTGATCGTGAGTAGCGCAATGGTCACCCAAATGAGAGTGTCCTGCGTTTATTTGTTAGCAAGCGGAAAGTTGTTTGTTCCCGCAAGGGAAGAGGCCTGCCAGTTCAAGGGCTTGAGTTGTTGCTGGAATGTTGTTGGATCTTTGGAGTTTGTAGAACCCCTTAGTTCTTGGGTAGTTGAGTTGCACCGTGGATGCCGGCCTCGAGTTTTAACTTTTGAGGTAGTCTTGCCGACTCGTGTTGTTCAGGATCCGCAAGCTTGTGGTCGTCGCTATCCTTATTCCTCGCGATGTTTCGTGGGTGGAGTTTCTGGATTGGAAGAAGAGTTAGGTCTAAGCTATAAGGAGGAAGTCCTTGGAGCAGCCAGATGGGCTTAAGAGTTGAGTGGCAGCTTGGAGGCGAGCCTTGCTCGTTATAAGCTTGGGTTGAGTTTCTGCAGAGCAAGCCTTCTCGGGCTTTGTTCCTAGTTGATGTGTGTTCGCAGTTGGCGTTATAGCTGAGCCACAGTTGAGTGGGTTGGCACAGAGATGTCGTGGCATTGGTTGGAAACCTTAGAGTTGTTATCCTCTAGCTATTGTGTTGCTAGTAGCCACGTAATGTTTTATTCCTTGCTGCTCGAGATTTCCGTAAGAGGAATGTTGTTTGTTTTTCTGTCTGGCGATGTTCTCTTAGGCTAGTGGCTGATCGGATTGCATTGGAAAGTTTGTTGTCGGCCGTTGAGGGGCTCCAGTTTGTTAGTTTGGCCGGGTGGAGCCTGTTCCTGGACCTTGTTGTTCAGGGGTGGCCGAAGCTGAAGTTTCAGCTAGTGTGAGTGGTGGTAGCCGCTTGGTGAACCAGAAAAGTGCCCCTTGGCTTTGATGCTTCGATTTCTCGTAAGATGGTTGCTTAAGTGTTGTGGACGCATGCTAGTTGGAGAAGGTTGCCTAGGGATCACCACCGATTGGTGGTTCGAATTGATTTCGTTAAGGATTGTAGGCAACCAAAGGGTTCGCAGTGCTCTTGCGAAGTATGAGTAGGCCGTTTAGTTTCAAACCACGGGAGGTTCAGTTGTTTGGTCAAGATGGTGAAGGGTCGAGGTCGCTTTGATAACAACTATGAGCATTCGAGAGAAGTTACGCCGGAGCGTGGCGTAGAGTTTTAGAACTTGTGACCCGTCCACGAGTTTGCTGAGAGTAGCGCCGTAGAGAGGCATTCCGAGTTGGGTTAGCAGGGATAAGTGAGCCCTAGAGTCGTAGACCGTTTGAGAGTTGGTGCGAGTCAGAGGATGTGGCTCACCGACTAGTTATCGCATGTTTTCTTCGAAGCTAAGTGTTGGTTCAGTTTTGGTTGAGATAGTTCGTGGAAGACTCGGTGTCTGTTGGGCTTGGAGCCTTTGGGAACCCAAGAGGGTTCGGTTTCAAAGAAGGATTTGTGTTGTCTTAATCAGGAGCTTGGTTGGTTAAGAATCAGTGGAGTTTTCCTAGAGTTGTTTTCGTCTTAGGACTTTTGAGGACGAAAGTCTTAAAAGGAGGGAGTATTGTAACGGCCCAGTTTTCTATTTCTGTTACCCAGGTCATTTCGGGTCATTATTCGGATGTTCGGATGGGCCATTAGAGCTGTTTTAACCCTTAGGGGCATTTTGGTCTTTTGCCCCCGGTCAGGGTTTTGAGGATTTTCAAGATTTCAGGGCCTTTCCTGCCTTCGTCGAGGTTTGGTGGTTGTTGGTTGCAAGACCCAAGAGGTTTGGGCAAGTTGTGTGGGAGTTTGGAGGTATTTTAGTTATTGGCAAAATTAATGGGTTTTTAGTGTCGCTTTGGGATTTGAACCCTTGCCCTAAATGGTTTTGGGAGTTTGAAGGAAAAAGAGTTTTATTAGAAAGAAAAGTTTGTTTGGGCCGGGTTTTGAAAAAGGAAGCTTTGGGAAGGGATTTTAGACCCATTTAAATTAGGAAAAGGGAAGAAAATCAAGAAAGTCCCTTTCCCCTTGTTTTGTAATTTCTCTCTCGCTCTCTCTCTCTCTCTCTCTCTCTCTCTCTCTCTCTCTCCTTGCCGTCCTCACCAAGAAAACCCAACCCTAGCCGCACCCCACCCTAGCAAAGCACTAACCCGAGTCACACCCGCCTTGTACCGCACCGCACCACCCTTTCACCCATGCCCAAATTGCTTCGCACCAGCGCGCCGCGCAGTCAGCCACTGATCCGCCCGGGCGCGCACCGACCGCCCCGCACCAGGTCGCCGAGACGTGCCGCGCTGCCTCGCACCAGGCCGCCCTGCACCGCGCCGCTCATTGCCGTCCGCACTCGTCGCTTCCGCGCCGCCGCCCCGCGCCTCTCGCCAGGTGCGCCCAGACGCGCCGCGCCGCTCCCGCACTAGGCCGCCCAGACGCGACCGCGCGCTCCTCCGCTTCGCCTCAGACGCGCCGCGCTCACAGATCGCCCTGTCTCGCAGACCCGGCGTCTCTCGCCAGCGCGCCCGACCAGCGTGTTCGCTTACAACACCCTCGCTCAGCATCTCATCGCTCATCCTCGCTAGCGCTAGCGCCAGCGCCAGTGCCAGCGCAGCGCCCAGCGCCAAAGCGCGCCTGCTTGTCCTTGCAGACGGACACCGCCTGCCTGCCGTGGCGAGTTGGGGCGTGACCTTGTGTCTTCTCGATCGCAAATTCCCGAGTCTTTTCTCCTTTGGGCACTAGGTCATTGGTCTTTGCTTATTTAATTAGGTTGTTTTTACTAAAATGCTAAGGTTGCTCGGTTTCGCTTTAAAGCTCGAGGGTCATTATTTGATTGTGAAAGTTATTTCTGCTCGTTTCCAGGTAAGGATTTCTTACCGTGGTTGTGTGGACCCTGCGATGCTTTCTTGATTGTGCCTTATATGCATGTTTACTTTTATGAACATGATTAGTGGATAGGACAGCTTGTGATTGCATTCTTGCTAGCATGTTTGCTTGTATGAACATGATTAGTGGTAGGCTTGCTTGTTTGTACATGTTAGTGCCATGCTAGGATTGTTCTTCCAGCATGCTTGAGATTCCTGCTTTAAGTTCGTAGTATCATGCTAGGTTATGTATGATTGATGATGATTATGTATGTTTAGCCAGGAATCGTTTACTCTATACTCTAGCTAGTGTGTTAGGGCTTTCATCATCTAGAGGCTGAGAGCGGACATAACGTACCTTTTCCCCACCGGTCGGGAGTAGAGCGAAGCATAACGTACATTGCTTCCCCTGCAAAACCAATGAGGATTAGCTACCTCATTGGCATAAGCCTAGTTTGTAGCTCTGCTAGAGCTGAACCACCGCCAACGGTGCAAGCCTACCTTGGCCGGTTCTTAGCTTCAGTGTCGGTGGTGGCAGTGCCGCACAGATGAGTGCCGAGGGCCTCGTACTCATCGTGTTCGGTGACACCGCTTTGAGTCTTTAGGCATGCGTACTGCCCGCGTGAGTTTGTACTTAGGCCCCACATTTACGCCGGTTGCGCGCAAAGATGCGTGTGTGCGCGCACACGCGTTAGTCGCCGATTCGGAGAGCTCCCCCGGGCTAATGTTCGTGAGTACACCCGTTCTTTCCAGTTTAGAGCCAGACTTCGGGTACTCTCCCGATAGTCCAGATTTTTTAGCGAGGGTAAGAGACCCTTGAGGACACCCATTGGGATTGGCTTTTGAGCTGATCAAATGGTCGAGGAGAAAGACCCTCGAGGGTGTCTGGACATCTTTGGGATCGGTTTTGAGTGATCAATTGGCCGAGGGAGAAAGACCCTCGAGATGTCCCGGATTGGTTATGAGAGCCAATCATTAGGCCGGAGTAGGAGACTTCGAGGATTCCAGTTCTCGCCTTGTATGCTCGTTGAGCTATGATCTGTGTTGGTAATCTTGCTTGCATGTATACTAGGGTGCCGATGATTGATGTATCGTATTGTACCCCGGTTGGGGATTCTTACTGAGTATGTTTATACTCACCCTTATTTCTGTGGTTTTCCACCAGGTAACTTGGGACAGCACCGGGACGACTAGCGGAGGGAGCTGATTGATCATGGGAGCTGCCAACACTCTGTCTTTATTGTTTGCATATTTGTTCAGCATGTAGATGGACAGGAGTCCTAGGGGAAACATTATTAAAAGTTGTTTGAACTATTTTGAATGTTTTTAGATACTGGCCAGGCTTGTTTTACTTCGTTGGTTTTTCTTAAACAAAATTGTTGATTATGTTTTAAGCATTCCCCGTTCTAAATGTTTTGGAAGGTTTTAAATATGAGCACTAAACCGCTCGGTGAAATATTTAACTTGCATGCTGAGTGAGAACCTAGGTTTAGGACCGTATTTTGGGTCGGGTTTTTACAGTTTTGAACATAAAATGTCAACTAAAATGTCTCTTACATGAAAAAACGTCAACTAAATAAAAAACAGCGTATGTGAACTTTATTTTTTTATACTTGGTTTTAGTTGATGTTGTGTGCGCGTCAACTATAAAATAAATATGTTGACTAATAAAAGAAAAGGTAAGAGTAACAAAACTAGGGCACGATTGCATTCGCAATTTTTCCAGATACTCCTTCGTTGTCATCAAGCCCACCACGCACTCTTCCATTCCCTTCATCTTATTCACGTTTTCCTTGTGGTGGATTGAAGATTGTGAAGAGGCTAGGTATTCAAGCGAATCTCATCACCAATGGCCATTTCCATTTCTCTTCATCTCGCACCAGCTTCTCAAGCATTACGCCATTTCCCTCTTCAACGATCTCCCTCACGCCATCCATATTTTTCGTCCTTCGCGGCGCCGTACCAAGCTCTAATCCCTCAAATGCCATTTTCTAAAACACATCCTTTGCTTCCTCAAATGGGTTTCACAAAGTTGATGCTCTTTTTTGTTCTTTTGCTCTCAAAGCTTATGCTAGTGCATTGACTTGTTCTAAAGCCAAGCAGTTACATTCATAGGTTTTGTGATTTGGGTTTGATGTTTATTCTTCTGTAGACCATGTTGCTTGATGCCTATGGGAAATTTAGAGATCTTGATCTTGCACGGAAGGTGTTCGTTGAAATGTCGCTACTAGATATCGCCTTGTGGAATGCTTTGGTGTGCGTAAGTTTTCTTTCCCATGGTATATTTGCTTAAAATGATGCAGGTTTAGGGAAAACGGTACCAAGTTATCATTGAATTGTTGAGCCACTTGTTGAACTTTTGTAACGGCCCAGTTTTCCATTCCGGTTTCCCAGTTACTCTCGGTTCAGTATTGGGTCAATCGGTTGGGCCGTTAGAGCTTTATAACCTTTAAGGGTATTTTGGTCTTTCTGCTCCCGGCGCAGGTCGAGGATTTTCGTGATTTCGTGGTCATTCCGGCCTTCGTTGTGGCTTGTTGATGTGATTGCAAAACCCACGGAGTTTGGGTTAGTTGTTTAGAAGTTTGGTAGCATTTAGGTTAATGGGAAAATTAATTGAAAATTAATTGGTTCCATCGGGATTTGAACCCTTGCCCTAAATGGTGAATTTGGAGTTTTAGAAAAGAGTCTTATTAAAAGGAAAAAAAAAAGGTTGCTTTAGCCAGGACCCGCAAGAGGAAGCCTTGGGAAGGGAATTTAGGTCTCCTAACCTATTTAAAAATAAGGAAAAGAAGGAAAATCAAGAAAACCCCTAATTTTCCCCTCATAGCCGCATTCTCTCTCTCTCTCTCTCTCTCTCTCTCTCTCTCCTAAATCGAGCCAAGCACCCTAACCCAGCCAAGCACCACCCACCCGAGCCACCCCACCCACCACATCGCACCACACCCCGCCGCACACCGGCCTGCGCGCACGCACTGCACCACACCACCCAGGCCACCCGCCTGCATCGCCAAATTTCCTGCGCCCGCCCGCGCCGACGCTTGCGCACGGAAGCCCCACCGTCGCAGCCATCACCGCCCGACGCCGTCTGGCTGACGCCACCTGCGTCGCTGCAGCGCATCCACGCCCAGCCTGAGCCCGCTTCGCTCGCGCCTCGCCGCGCGCGACGCTCGCTTGCGCGCCTCATTGCCAGACGCTGCGTGCCGCGCGCCGCTTCCTCAGTGCTTCCGTTCGCCTTGCCGCGCGCCCGAGCCCAGCGCCTAGCGCCCATACCTGCCCCTTGCTGCCGAGAGCCCGTGTCTTCTCGGCTGGTAATTTTCGAGCCTTTTCCCTTTTGATTTTTAAGTCAACTTGGTCACTTGATATTTATTTAGGATGCTTTTAATATGCCTAGGTTGCTCAAGTTTGTTTTAAAGTTCGAGGGTCTTGCTTGACTCGTGTTAGCATTTTCCACTTATTTCCAGGTAAGGATTTCTTACCGTGGTTGTGTGGACCCTGCGATGCTTTCTTGATTGTGCCTTATGTGCATGTTTAATTTTATGAACATGATTAGTGGATAGGACAGCTTGTGATTGCATTCCTGCTAGCATGTTTGATTGTTTGTACATGTTAGTGTCATGCTAGGATCGTTCTTCCAGCATGCTTGAGATTCCTGCTTTAAGTTTGTAGCATCATGCTAGGTTATATATGATGGATGATGATTATGTATGTTTAGCCAGGAATCGTTTACTCTATACTCTAGCTAGTGTAGTAGGGTTGTCATCATCTAGAGGCTGAGAGCGGACATAACGTACCTTGTCCCCACCGGTCGGGAGTAGAGCGAAGCATAACATACATTGTTTCCCCCCGGCAGCCAGTGAGTATTAGCTATCTCATTGGCATAAGCCTAGTTTGTAGCCTGCTAGAGCGGAACCCTGCCAACGGTGCAAGCCTGCCTTGGCGGTTCTTAGCTTCGTGTCGGGGTGGTACAGTGCAGCACAGATGAGTGCCGAGGGCCTCGCACTCATCGTGTTCGGTGACACCGCTTCCGAGTCTTTAGGCATGCGTACTGCCCGCGTAGTTTGTACCTAGGCCCCACATTTACGCCGGGTTGCAGCGAAGATGCGATGTGCGCGCACGACACGCGTTAGTCGCCGGTTCGAGAGCTCCCCGGCTAATGTTCGTGAGTACACCGTTCCTTCCAGTTAGAGCGGACTTGGGTACTCTCGATAGTCCAGTTATATAGCGAGGGTAAGAGGCCCTTGAGGACACCCATTGGGATTGGCTTTTGAGCTAATCAATTGGTCGAGGGAGAAAGACCCTCGAGGGTGTCGGACATCTTTGGGATCGGGCTTTGAGCCGATCAATTGGCCGAGGAGAAAGACCTCGAAGATGTCCCGGATTGGTTATGAGAACCAATCATTAAGTCGGAAGTAGGAGACTTCCGAGGACTCCGATTTTCCTTGAGAGCTCGTTGAGCTAAGATCCGTGTTGATAATCAAGTGCATGTGTACTAGGTTGCTAGATGATTGATTGCATCGTATCGCACTCCGGTCGGGGATTCTTACTTGAGTATGTTTATACTCACCCTTATTGTGGCTCCTTCCACAGTAACTTGGGACAAAGACCGAGGCGGCTAGCGGAGGGAGTCAGATCATTATAACGGCCCGATTTTCTATTCCAGCTTCTCGAGGTGCTTCCGCCTGTCGATTCAGGGTTGGTTGGGCCGTTAGAGCTGTTTAGACCCTTAGGGGTATTTTGGTCTCTTTGCTCCCCGGGCCGGATTTGTGGATTTTCAGGGCTTCGAGGCAGCTCCTGCCTTTGTTGAGGCTTGTTTGTTGGTGGCTGCGAGTCCCGAGATGTTTGGGGTATTCGTTTGGGAGTTCGGTTGTGATTTGGGTTTTGGGCAAAGTGATCGTTGTTTGGGTGTTTCCTTTGGGATTCGAGCCTAGACCCTTAGAGATGATTTGGGAGTTTGTTTTAAGTGAGAGTTATTGTTTGGAAAAGGTTGCTTCAACCGGGTCTCGAAGGAGGAAGCCGGGAAATGGGATTTAAGGACTTTAAGACTTATTTAAATTTGGAAAGAAAATTGGTTAAGGATGGAAAGGAGGATAAAATCCCATTTTTCCTTTTATTTCCCTTTTCTTTTATTTTTTCCCTTTTTGTCCAAACCCATTTTCCTTTTATTTTTATTTTTCTTTTCTTTTTCTTTTCTCTTTTCTCTCTCTCTCTCTCTCTCTCTCCCCGACCTAGCCGCACTTTGACTGAGCCTGCCGTGCGCCGTCGCGCCACCACCGGAGCCGGCCGGTCGCCACGCCACCGCCGTCGCGGCCAAAGATCGCCTCACCAGCCAGCCCCTCGCGGGCCCAGATCGCGCCGTCGCCTAGTCCGTCGCCCAGCAGCCGAGATCGCGCGTCGTCGCACCAGATGCCCAGATCCGAGCTCACCCTCGCCAGATCTCGCCCACATCACCGTCGCTCGCCGTCGCTCCCCCTCGCGTGCCCAGATCTGTCCGCGCCGTGCCATCCCTGCCGAGCCGCGTCGCGCGTCCCAGCGCTCTTGTCGCGCGCCCTCGTGCCTGCGCTCCGTCCCCTGCGCCGAGCCGCTCCGAGTCGCGTCCGTGTAGCGCGTCGTCGCGCCCTCTTCCCTGCTCTCCCGCGCGTTGCGCGCCCTGCTTCGCCCAGCGCCCAGCCCGCCTGCCCTGTGCCCATCGCCCCAGCCCAGTTCCCAGCAGCCTGTTTGTGATGTGTTGGCTTGGCCCGAGCCTTGTGGCTTCTCGGATGGTATTTCTCGAGTCTTTTCTTCGGTGGGCCCTGTTTTGTTGGCTGCTGGTTGTTGATTTATTTGGGCTGTTTATGTATGTGATTTGGCTGCTTTATTTGATGTTTAGGCTGTTTGGTTCGATTAGAGGCTCGAGGATTGCTTGGTTGATTTGTGATTATTTTCTGCTTGTCCCAGGTAAGGATTTCTTACCGTGGTTGTGTGGACCCTGCGATATATCTCGATTGTTCCTTGTATGTTTGCTGATTGTTATGAGCATGATAGTGATAGGCAGCTTTGTTTGATCTCTTGCTAGCATGTTTGTTGATTTTACATGTTAGTGCCATGCTAGGTTTGTTCTTCAAGCATGCTTGTGATTCCTGTTTAAGTTGTAGTATCATGCTAGGTAAATGTGATTGATGTCAGTCATTGCTTGCTAGCCAGGAATCATTGATTTACTCGGTATTCTTAGATAGCGTAGTAGGGTTTGTCATCATCCGGAGGGCCGAGAGCGGACATAACGTGCTTTGTCCCCACCGGTCGGGAGTAGAGCGAAGCATAACGTACATTGCTTCCCCGGCACCGATGATGTGGATGTAGCTACCACATCGGCATAAGCCTAGTTTGTAGCTGCTAGAGCGGAACCACGCCAGCGGTGCAAGCCTGCCTTGGCCGGTTCTTAGCTTCAGTCGGTGGTGGTACAGCCGCATAGATGAGTGCCGAGGGCCTCGCACTCATCGTGTTCGGTGACACCGCTTCCGAGTCTTTAGGCATGCGTGCGACCCGCGTAGTTTGCCCTTAGGCCCCGCATTTACGCCGGTTGCGAGATGAGCATGCGGTGTGCGCGCGACACGCTGCGTTAGTCGCCGGTTCGGAGAGCTCCCGGGCTAATGTTCGTGAGTACACCATTCCTTCGATTTAGAGCCGGACTTGGGTACTCTCCGATAGTCCAGATTGTTAGCGAGGGCAAGGAGGCCCTTGAGGACACCCATTGGGATTGGCTTTTGAGCTAATCAATTGGTCGAGGAGAAAGACCCTCGAGGGTGTCGGACATCTTGGGATCGGTTTTGAGTGATCAATTGGCCGAGGAGAAAAGACCCTCGGAGATGTCCCGGGATTGGTTATGAGAACCAATCATTAGGCCGAAAGTAGGAGACTTCCGATGATTCCGAAAGTAAGAGACTTAGATGTTTCCGCATCTTATTTTATGAGCTCGTTGAGCTATGATCCGTGTTGATAGCTGCTTTGCTTGCATGTTGAGGTGCTAGATGACCGATGTATCGTATTGTACCCCGGTTGGGGATTCTTCTTGAGTATGTTTATACTCACCCTTATTTATCTTTCGTAACTTGGGACAACACCGAAGGGCTAGCGGAGGAGCCGATTGATCATGGGAGCCGCCAGACTGTCTTTTATTGTTGCATTGTTTATTCAAATGTAGATGGACATGAGTCCTAGGGGAATATTGTTTAAAAAGTTGTTTAAATTGTATTGTATATTTTGATAAATACTGGCCAGGATGTTTTACTTTGTTGGATGGTTTAAATGAAAACTGTGGTTTATGTTTTAAGGGTTCCCCCTTCTCATATGTTTTGAATGGTTTTTAAATATGAGCACTAAACCGCTTGTTATCATATTTAACTTGCATGCTGAGTGAGAACCCCGGTTTAGGACCATGTTTTGGGTCGGGTTCGCTTCAGTTGGTATCATAGCACAGAGTCATAGATTCTGTAGACTAACCTGCTCTGTAGGTTGTTGTTCCCATGATCATCAGCACTCCACAGCCACCAGGTTTGTCTGAGTTCAATTAAGTTAAGGGGTAAGAATTTACAATACTTTTCTTCTAGCTTTTATGCATGTGTAGAGTTGTGGAGCGGAGACGAGCGAGTTTCTCGACTCGTTGTTGGTTTGGGCTTAGAGAGCCATCATGCCAACTTCGCGCGCAGTGCAGCAGTTTGTTGAGCGGTGAGAGCCCCAGTGTGGGCCAAAGATTTATGCTTTGTGCGGTCGCCAATGTGTCGATCGCACTCGAGGAGAGCGAGAGATTAGACTCCCATAGGCCATTTGTGGCCCGGTTGTTGGTTTCTCCCCTAGTGAGAGGGTGGAGGTGCCTTGTGCGGATCGCCGATGTGTTGATCGCACTCAGAGGAGCGAGGATGCTTGGCATGTCCGACCGAGGAGCCGGACCGATCGTGTTGATGTTGAGGCCGCGTCCCCGGGTTGTTTAGCCCGTTGGCGAGTTGGCCCCGGCGCTTGAGTTGCCTAGAGGAGGGGGTAGAGGCTAGCACGCCTCGCAGTATGACTCCTTGAGCGAGTGTGCTCCACCATGAGAGGGGGTTGATGGCGGTGTCTTTAGCTATCGAGAGCAAAGACCAGTGCGCGATTTGTAGCACGTAGTGAGGAGTCTCGAGCACAGATAGCCCAAATGATGAGTTTGTTTCAACATTTTTCCCCAGCAGCTCTTGTAGCCCCTGAGGTTCCCGGAGGGCATGATCAGCAGTTTTATGCAGATTGAGTTTGTTGGCGTTGATGGAGCCGCCCAGTTTGGCAAGTGGATGCCTGTAGAGCTCGATGTATTAGAAAGTCCTGCTGCTAGTAGTAAAGCGGTTGGCCAGGTTTGAGTTTAACATACGTGTGTTGGGATGTCCTGCTGTTCAGAGGCCGAGGTGTGCCGTTCCCGTGCTGTTTGGTACAGAAGTTGGTGGTGGTAGTCCCTTGAGAGATGGGACTAGCAGAGTCTCCACCAGTCGCCCGATTGATTGGCAAGTTGTCGTGTTAGTGGCTTGAGGCAGATGTAGAGACATCTGTGCCCCCTTGCAAGCATGTCGTCGTTGTGCAGCCAGTTCTTTTAGTGCCCTCGTAGCCAGCGTGCAGTTTGGAGTTTGCTTGCCAGGGTTTGATCCGTATGTGGATTTCAGCGGGCTAGTAGAGTGGAGCACTCTTTTTATTTGGATGTTCCCATAGTGGAACTAGTTGACGCCACCCGAGGAGTTAGCCTGAGCTTTTGTTGAGCATCGAGTGAGATGCAAAAGTTAGCCTGAGATTTTGTGAGCATCGAGTGGGATGCAGGAGTAGGCCTTGGCATGTCTGTTGGTCGAGATGCCAGAGATTAGACTGCTCGAGTTCTTGGACTCTTGTGTTGAGTGCCATTGCCCCGTCACTTGGAGTGTGACCTTTGCTCAGAGGGGCATAAAGCTCGTTGTAGGCTGATTTGTGTTGTAAAGGATGTTGTGCCTGTTGGCACCAGGCTTTGAGAGGAGGCCTAGATTGAGGCCAGTTGGCTCTGTTGTACAGGTGGTTCCATGGCCGCCCAGAGTATAGCATCCCCGTTAGTCTTGTACCCATTTCCTGAGGTTGCACCTGTTTGGTTGCATAAGAGTTCTAGCTCGGTGGTAGTCAGAGGACTACAAGTATGAGGTTTTCGAGGAAAGGAGGAGCTTTCCTTAGTCACCGAGAGTTGGTTGCAAAGGATGCCGTAGGTCATTAAGAGCTAGCGCGTTCGAGTTCTCGCGCTTTGTGTTGTGAGCTTTGTGAGCCGGTTTGATGGTAGCATGATTCGGCTACCCTCTAGTTACCCTAGTATGGGTAGTGTTGGCATCGAGGATGCGTGATGAATCCAGTGTTAGAGCCATGAGTTGGATGGTTGTTCGGAGCACGTTTAGTGAGCACATTGGCTTGAGGTTTGATTTCTTGGTATGGATTTGCTCTTGTAGAGTAAGTTGGCCAATGTGGCTTTTAAGTGGTGAGTTGGCCCCGAGAGGGTTTGGACTCTTGTTGCTCCTGGTTAGTAGTGGCTCTGTTTGGAGGCAAAAGTTGCCCAATGTTAGAGCCCCGATGGCATTGGATCTAGTTGGAGCCGTACGCGCGGGTGTACTTTTGTGTAGCTCGTTCCGTGGTTTATGTTTGGAGAACCACGAAGGGTTCGTGTTGAGGAGCCAGTGCTTAGTCTTTGGGTTGTCAAGGCTTTGGTTCTTGGCAAGTGCCCCAGCTTTGGTTGTAAGGATGCCGTGCTCATTGTCGGGTTGTTGTTTAAGCAAGTTTTGCTTGTTGGTCCTTAGCCTGGTCGAGTTTTATTGGATCTTGATCAAGAGCGGTGGTAGTAGCCGCGTAGTTTCTGATTGTTATGGTTGAGAGAGCTGTTCGGATCCTTGCCTTGGGCAGAAGGTTTATGGAGGCTAGTTGGTGCTTGGTGTTGACCAAGTTTTGGTTCTCTTGATGTTTCAAGAGCTAGCTCGGTTCGAGCCAGAGGGCGTTGCCCTGAGGATCTATTCCTAGTCAGGTTGTTTTGGGAGTTGACCCCTCCCTCGGCAGTTGAGTAAGTTCTGCTTGTTCTGGTTGGTGGTCCAATCAGTTGGGTTTCCCCTTGGGTGTTGCTTAAAAGAGAGTTGGTTGTTGTTGCCCTTGGGTTTGAGCTAGTCAGCGAGCGTGTGTGTAGTTCGCTGCCCTTCAGAGTTTGCTTGCTGGAAAATCGTTCCCGTTGAGGAGTCAGCGTAGCTTCTGAGCTGTGTAGTTGATCAGAGTAGCGCAGTGGTTAGCCCAGCGAGAGGGTCCCTGCATGGTGTTGTTAGCAAGCGAAGTTGTTTGTCCCTACAAGAGCGGTGGCCAGTCAGTTTAAGAGTTGAGTTTTTGCTGGTAAGTTGTTGGTTCTTTGGGGTTTGAAGAGCCCCTAGTTTCTATGGTGGTTGAGTTGCACCATGGATGCCAGCCTCGAGTGTTATCTTCGGAGATAGACTTGTCGGTCCGTTTTCCTTGCGATGTTCCGTGTGTGGAGGTTCTAGTCGCAAGATGATTTAGGCCTTGGCTAAACGGTGGAAGTCCTTTGAGTAGCCAGTTGGACTTAAGAGTTGAGTGGTAGCTTGGAGGCGAATTTTGCTCGCGATGAGCTTGAGTTGAGTTCTGCTGAGCAAGTCCTTCTCGGGCTTTGCTTCTTGTTGTTGTGCTTTCGCAGTTGGCGTTAGCTGAGCCTCAGTGGAGTGAGTTGGCACAGAGGTGCCGTGGCATTGGTTGGTTAGCCTTTGGGTTGTTCTCCTCAAGCTGTTGTGTTGCTGGTAGCCCTGTGAGGGTTTGGTCCTTGTTGCCGAGATTTCCATGAGAGGAGCGTTGGTTGTTTCCTTGCCTGGCAAAGTTCCCTTTGGCCAGTTGCTAGTAGATTTTCATGGAAAAGTTTGTGTTCAGCCGTTGAGAGGCTCCAATTTGTTGGCTAGGCCGAGTGGAGCTTGTGCCTGGTTTTGGCCATTTAGGGTTGGCCGTAGCTGAAGTTTTAGCTCGTGCAAGTGGTGTTAGCCGTCGGGTGTACCAGGATGGTGCCTCTTGCCTTTGGTTCGGCGATTTCTCCTTAAGACGATTGCTTAAGTGTTGTAAGCTTGTGCCTATCGGAAAAGTTTGCCTTTTGGATCAATCGCCAGTTGGTGGTTCGATTGTTTTTCGTTAAGGCTTTAGGCAAGCTTTGTGGTTCGCTGGTCTCTTGTGAAGCGGTGAGTAGGTTGTTTTGGTTTCGGAACCTGAGAGGTTCAGTTGTTTGGCCAGCATGGTGTAGAGTTGAGGCTGTTTGTTAACAGTTGTGGGCATTCAGAAAAGTTACGCCAGTGCGTGGCGTTAAGTTTTGGAGCTTGTGCCAGTCTGCGAGTTTGCTGAGAGTAACACCGTAGAGAGGTGTTCCGTGTTGGATTAGTAGGGTTTTGATTGAGCCCCTGGTTTGTAGGCCTTCTGAGATCCTTGAGCGGATCGGAGCAGTGGTTAGCTTTGCCCAGTCTTTGTTGAGCTAGTCTTTGGCAGACTGGAGAGCATTGTGGCTTTGAGCCTTTGAGAACCCAAGAGGGTTTGGTTATCAGAGAAGGGCTAGTGTTGTTTTAGCCGAGAAGTAAAGTTGGCTAAGAATCAGTGGAGTATTCATAGAGCTGTTTCGTTTTAGGACTTTCGAGGACGAAAGTCTTAAAAGGAGGGAGTATTGTAACGGCCCAGTTTTCTATTCCAGTTCTCGAGGTGCTTCCGGTTCAGATTCGATGGTTCGGTTGGGCCGTTAGAGCTATTTTGACCCTTAGGGGTATTTTGGTCTCTTTGCTCCCGGGCAGATTTGTGGATTTTCGGGGCTTGAGGCGCTCCTGCCTTTGTTGAGGCTTGTTTGTTGGTGGCTGCGAGTCCCGAGATGTTTGGGGTATTCGTTTGGGAGTTCGGTTGTGATTTGGGTTTCGGGCAAAGTGATCGTTGTTTGGGTGTTTCCTTTGGGATTCGAGCCCAGGCCCTTAGAGATGATTTGGGAGTTTGTCTTAAGTGAGAGTTATTGTTTGGAAAAGGTTGCTTCAGCCGGGTCTCGAAGGAGGAAGCCGGGAAATGGGATTTAAGGACTTTAAGACTTATTTAAATTTGGAAAGAAAATTGGTTAAGGATGGAAAGGAGGATAAAATCCCATTTTTCCTTTTATTTCCCTTTTCTTTTATTTTTTCCCTTTTTGTCCAAACCCATTTTCCTTTTCTTTTTATTTTTCTTTTTCTTTTTCTTTTTCTTTTTTCTCTCTCTCTCTCTCTCTCTCTCCCCCGACCTAGCCGCACCCCACCTCACTCTTTGCACGCTGTCGCGCGCCACAAATGAGCCGGCGGTCCGCCGCTGCTGCCGTCGCGATCAACATCGCCGCACCCAGCCCGACCCTCGCGCGCCCAGATCGCGCCGTCGCCGAGTCCGTCGCCCAGCAGCCGAGATCGCGCGTCGCGCACCAGATGCCCAGATCCGAGCTCGCCCTCGCCAGATCTCGCCCACATCGCCGTCGCTCCCCCTCGCGCGCCCAGATCTGTCCGCGCCGTGCCATCCCTGCCGAGCCGCGTCGCGCGTCCCAGCGCTCTTGTCGCGCCCTCGCGCCCGCGCGCCGTCCCCTGCGCCGAGCCGCTCCGAGTCGCGTCGTGTAGCGCGTCGTCGCGCCCGCGCGCCCTCTCTTCCTCGCTCGCGCGCGCGCGCGCGCGCCTATCCTTCAGCCAGCGCGCCCGTGTTCGTGTCCGCGCGCCCGGTAGCCAGCGTGTCGGCGCGCGCCTGCGCTCTCCGCGCGCCGCCTGTGCCCATCGCCCCTGCCCAGTGCCCAGCAGCCTGCTTGTGATGTGTTGGCTTGGCCCGAGCCTTGTGGCTTCTCGGATGGTATTTCCAGTCTTTTCTTCGTTGGGCCCTGTTTTTGTTGGGCTGCTGGTTGTTGATTTATTTGGTCTGTTTATGTATGTGATTTGGCTGCTTTATTTGATGTATAGGCTGTTTGGTTGGATTAGAGGCTCGAGGATTGCTTGGTTGATTTGTGATTATTTTCTGCTTGTCCCAGGTAAGGATTTCTTACCGTGGTTGTGTGGACCCTGCGATATATCTCGATTGTGCCTTGTATGTTTGCTGATTGTTATGAGCATGATAGTGATAGGCAGCTTTGTTTGATCTCTTGCTAGCATGTTTGTTGATTTTACATGTTAGTGCCATGCTAGGTTTGTTCTTCCAAATGCTTGTGATTCTGTTTAAGTTGTAGTATCATGCTAGGTAAATGTGATTGATGTCGGTCATTGCTTGCTAGCCAGGAATCATTGATTTACTCGGTATTCTTAGATAGCGTAGTAGGGTTTG
Source organism: Sicyos edulis (assembly GCA_036507275.1). Lineage (NCBI taxonomy): Eukaryota > Viridiplantae > Streptophyta > Magnoliopsida > Cucurbitales > Cucurbitaceae > Sicyos > Sicyos edulis. The sequence continues at coordinate 23,639,686 of CM071855.1, read as the reverse complement.
TCATCATCCAGAGGCTGAGAGCGGACATAACGTACTTTGTCCCCACCGGTCGGGAGTAGTGCGAAGCATAATGTAAAGACCCGACCCAAAAGGGGCTCTAAATGGGCCTTTACCCCAATGCATGTATTCAAAATAAAAGACATTATGAAAAATAAATTTGGATCCCAAGTAAAAAGCGAAACATTCAACAATCAAAACATACATTTCTAAAAGCATACTCGATCGAGAGATTTATTTAAACCATTTAAACATTCCACAAGTACAAATATGCTTTGGAATCCATAAAATGTAAGAAAACATCCTAGGGCTCCGTGTGCGTCTACATGCATTCGAAATAACAAAAGTCAAGAGTCATGATATAATAAAATGGTCGGAGATGACAAGCAGGATTCCATGATCACGGCTCCTCCTTCACCATCCTGTCTCCCGCCTTGGTTACTGTGTGGAAAACCACGAATAAGGGTGAGTAACGAATTACTCAAGTAAGAATCCCCAACCGGGGTACAATACGATATACATGATCATCTAGAAGAATGTATGCAAGCTATGAGTACAAACACAGAGCGGAGCACATAGCTAAGTCCCCACTTGGACCTCGGATGCCAACTCGGGGTCTTAGTCCGAAAATACCACAACACACTATACGCTCTATACGGAACAAGTCCCCGCCTCGGCTTCATCTGACGATCTGAAAGGTGCACTGGCTCAAGATCCCGAGGAGCTCTCGATCGCGCCAGTAATGAGCGTAAGCGCGCACCGCATGCTCACGCAAACTCGGGGTGTGCGGGTCTAGTGGCAAGCTGCCCGAGTTCGATCCACCATGCCTAACTAAATCTCTGGATCGGTGTCACCGACATAGGGGTGTGAGACACGGACACGTGAACTATGTCGGCTGTACCACCGCACTGAGGCTAAGGAACCGTCGTGGTAGGCTTACACCGAGCGCGGTCCTTGCCCTAACAGTGGCAATCAAGGGCTACGGCCGAACACGGCCGAGGACGTGCCGACTCACCGGGGCGAGGCAATCCCAAGTCATCATCCCGACCATTGGGGCATTTAACGATTTGCCACCCTCACCCAAGATTGCGGGCCAGCCGTTAGGGTTAGCTAAACCCTAACGGGATCGAGGACGAGTACCATCTCGTGCACGTCCTGTCGGGGATGCAAGTTACGTTATGCATCCGGCCCGGATGATGCTACCTACGAACTCTAAACTATAGCAATAATAACAATTCAATCAATGCGATCCAATACGTGCTCAACGAGATACAAGGAACCTAGCATGATACTACGAAGCAAGAACAGATATCGAACATGCGAGAATGGAACAACCTAGCATGGGCTAACATGAGAAACAATACAAGAGTTCATGCGATCGAGAATTGAAATGAATCACCTAGGGCTAAACATGCTAATAATCATACACAGCATACAAAACAACAATCACAAATATACCGCGAGGCCCACACAACTCGGTAAGAAATCCTTACCTTGGTCGGGAGGCTTCTACACACAAATCCTAAGGCTGCGAACAATCCCGAGCTAGCGGCGGGAACCTAGCAAACCAATAATAATCAGCATCTAAAACGTCTAAAAACAATAGAACAACAAGCTCGGCTCGGGGCACTCACGCAGCACGGCGACGACACGAACTTAGAGTTCTTGGCAGGTAACACGGCAGCGGCTGGCGGGCGCTGGCCGCGCGCGGATGGGCGCTGGCGCGCGCGCAGCGCGCCACGGCAAGCAAACACGGCACGAGCGCGCGGCAGCGAGATGGCGCGCAGCGGGGCGAGCATCTGGCGTCGCGGCGCGGCTGGGCGCGCGAGCCGGGCGAGAGCCTCTGGCATCGCGAGCGATCGGGCGAGACGAACGGCGATCTGGGGCTGCTTCTTTGGCGCGATCCGGGCGTCTGGCGGCTGCCGGCAGATCTGGGCGTGGGGCCGCCGCCGACGACAAGGCTAGCTGCATCATCGACGAACGGCAAGGCCGCTAGGCGGATCTGGCGTCTGGCGGCCGCCGATAGATCTCGGGCGTGGGAGCCGGTTGGGCCGGACGCGCGACGATTCTTCTTGCTGGCCGGCTTCTCTCGGTGGCCGCAATCAACACAAACACACTTGGCCAAACAAAGACACCAAACGGATGAGAAGAAGAAGAGGAAGATCGATACCTACCCGGAATGATGATGATCGATCCAAAGGAGCTGCAAGGATGAAGAACTCAGCAAGGCAATGGAGAGTAAAGCTTGGGCGCCCACACACTTTGGAGAAGAAGATGGACAAACCTAATTTCTATTTCATTTAACCAAATGCACCAAACACCAAAGATCCAAGATTAACTAAGATGTGATGCGAGAAAGAGCAACAAGAGCAACTAATGGCTCAAATGGCACACATCCCCACAAGCTTTCGGAGACCGGGTTCAAACCCCGATTGCAAAGACAATTTCCTTTATTTTTACTTTTGCATCAAACCTTGCTCAAACCAAACCACAAATCCCTCCAAAAACCTACATAAATCCATCCAATAATTTTAATAATGAAAAGACACAAACGCCCTGACGGCCCGACCAAATTACCAAATTACCCCTAGGACATACACGGAAGACCGGGATGAAAAACACAGGTCGTTACAATATTCCCTCCTTTTTATGACTTTCGTCCTCGAAAGTCCTTAAGAACTGAAACATTTCGGGATAATGCAATCTCATCTCGTCTTCCCGCTCCCAAGTGGCTTCCTCGAACCCCGACTCTTCCACTCGAACCTTTACCAAACGAATCTCGCGATTACGCAGCGTCTTGGTCTCAAAGGCAAGGATCCTCACCGGCTTCTCCTCGAAGTTCAAATCCTCATTCAGTGCAAAGGCTCAAAGTCTACAATGTGCGACGGGTCCGGCACATCTTGCCTCAACATCGATACATGAAAAACACTATGCACCGATAGTGACGGAGGTAGGGCTAACCGGTAAGCAACTCTGCCAATCCTCTCTAGGATCTCAAATGGACCAAAAAAGCGGGGACTCAACTTCCCACGCTTGCAAACCTCGTAACACCTCGCATCGGAGCAACCTTAAGGAACACATGCTTGACCAACCTCAAACTCCAAATCTCGGCGCCGAACATCGGCGTAACTCTTCTCTGCTGCTCTGAAATTTGTCAACATCGAGCTCTAATCTTACGCCTTGCACCATTGGTCAAGCTGCGATAACTCGGGACCCAAAACACATCTATCACCAACCTCTTCCCGAACACGGGGGACCGAGACAACGCTTACCATACAATGCCTCGAATGGAGCCATCTGAGATAAATCGGTGAGTAATCTGTTGTTATAGGCAAACTCCATCAAATCTGAATCTTGGTCCCAAGCGCACGGAAATCCAACACACACAAGCCCTCAACATATCCTCGAGAATCGATTCACTCTCTCGATCGACCATCCGTCTGAGGGTGAAAAGCATCTCTTTGAAATCGCACTCTGTGCCCAAACCCTTACGGGCGCTCTCGAAGCGAGAAGTGAACCGCGAGTCACGATCGGACACAATCCTCACCGGCACACCATGATAACGGATGATCTGTTCCAAAAACAAGCTGCGCCTTTGTTCCCACGGTATAAGTGTCTCTACAGGGAATGAAGTGTGCGCTCTTGATCAAGCGATCGACTATCACCCAAATGCGAGAGAACTTCCTCGAGTCCTTGGCAAACCAGAGATAAAGTCCATGGAGATCTCTTCCCATTTCCAGCAGGGTACACTCGATGCATTTGCAACAAACCAGGTGGCCTCTGCACAGGTGCCTTCACTGGCGACAAGTGAGACAGGTGACAAACTCTGCCACATCTCTCTTCATTCCCATCCACGGAAAGGTGCAGCTTAAGGTCTGATACATCTTGGTACCCCGGGGTGCCAAGCAAATGAGGAAGCTGTGGGCCTCACGAGAGCAACTCACTCGCAATCCTGCAATGTCCGGAACACACAACCGGCCTCTATAAGTCAACCCAGCATGCGGTGAATAAACAAAGTCAAAGTCTCAAAAATCGGCACTAACTCTGTCAACCAATCTCTTAAGTGCGGGGTCACCCAACTGGTACATCTATAATCCATTTGCCCTAATCGGCGGTGAGCAGTCAATCGAGCTACCACAGCGGTAACCTCACCCAACAACACGCAACCTCGGCCGCTCGAACTCTCTCATAAACTGGTGGGGAACTCAACAACGCCGCGGTGCGGCGTCTTTCTACTCAAAGCATCGGCCACTACATTGGCTTTACCGGATGGTACAAAATCTCGCAGATTATAATCCTTTACCAACTCTAACCATCTCCTCTGCCTCATATTCAACTCCTTACGAGTAAGCGGATACTTGAGGATCTGGTGATCGGTAAACATCTGAATCCGCTCACCATACGGTAATGCCTCCGGATCTTGATTGCAAACACCACTGCCGCCAACTCCATATCGTGAGTCGGGTAGTTACTGCTCATACGGTTTCAGTGACGGGAAGCATAGGCGATGACCTTCCGTCTTTGCATCAACACACAACCTAAACCAAACTTGGAAGCATCAGTAAACTATGAAACCACTGTCCCCTCGGGATGCCAACACAGTCTTTGAAGTCAAAGCTGCGCTTGAGCACAGCAAAGCTCTCATCACACTGCTTCCCCCAAACAAACTCGACACCCTTCCTCGTCGGGGCGAGTGAGGCGAGAGGCTATAGCGAAAAAGTCCTTGACGAACCGGCGGTAATACCGAGCCAAACCAGAAAGTCGCTGCGAATCTCGGCAGCCCGAAGTCGGCTTGGCCCATGAACTCACGGCCTCAATCTTCGCGGGGTCCACGGCTATACCATCTCTCGAAACCACGTGGCCTAGGAAGGCCACTGCTCCAACCAAAATCACATTTGGAAAACTTCGCATAAAGTGGTTTTCCCTCAAAGCCGCCAATACTACCTCAAATGCTCTGCATGGTCTTCTTTAGACCTCGAATAAATCGAGAATATCGTCAATGAACACGATGACGGAAGCTTGTCCAAAAATGATTTGAACACCCTATCCATCATGTCCATGAACGCCTTGGTGGGGCATTGGTCAATCCAAACGACATGACCACAAACTCATAGTGACCATATCTAGACACGAAAGTCATCTTAGGAATGTCGGCATCCACGATCATGGCCCAGTGGTAACCGGATCTCGGATCTATCTTGGAGAACACGGCTCCACTGAAGGCGATCGAACAAATCGTCAATACGGGGCAACGGATACTTATTCTTCATTTGTCACCTTATTAAGCTCGCGGTAATCAATACATAAGCGCATAGAACCATCCTTCTTTTTCACAAATGCAGGCGGTGCTCCCACGGGAACACACTCGGACGGATGAACCCTCGATCTAACATCTCCTGCAACTAAATCTTGATTCCTTTAACTCGCTGGCGCCATACGATCACGGGCCTTCGAGATAGGGAGGGTCACGGCTCGAGCTCAATTGTGAAGTCAACCTCTCTCTTGGGGCAACCCGTAACTCCTTAGGAAACACATCCGCAAACTCCCGCACGGCCGGTACACGATCAACGACGAGGGGCGGCTCTCCCCAGAACAACTTGGCTAGATAGCCCCAAGCTCCATGAGCTAGCAAGCGACGAGCTTTCACGGTGACACCATCGGCGGGCAAACTCCACCACTGGACTCCACGAAACTTAAAGTTGCGGGCGACTGGCGGCGGCTGAACACTACTTCTTTCGGTGGCGGTCAATCAGCGCGTGGTTAGCGACTAACCACTCCATACCAAGAATCACATCAAAACCACTCATAGGCGGAACTATGGCGTAGCCACAAGCAACTCTCCGGATATCTCGATCCGGCCATCCCTAATCTTATCTCTAGCCAACATATTAACTCCGAAGGAGTTGCAGCAGAATAACTCGAAACCTAGAGGCTCTAGTCTTAACATAGCATGCTCGACAAACAACACGATACAAAAGAATCGTAGAACCAGAATCAAACAAGACAAATGCGCGATGATCTAAAACAAGAAGCGTACACGCCACAGCGGCATCCGTGCGCTCGGCCTCTGACGGGTCGTAGCAAACACTCGACCTGTTCTGCTGCTTTGTTGGCTGTTTGTGCCATATTTGGCTGATCACAAAAACAGGCCATGTGCCCCTCTCTACCACAACGGAAGCACAATCTAGGTCGGTCGACAAGCTCCAGCGTGGACTTTCCCACAAGTAGCACAAGCGGGAACTGCTGGGTCCTCCTGCTGCTGGGTCGAGTGGAAGCGGATTTGGAGCTCTCCGTGATCTCTGATGCAAAAGCGCCTTTGGCGGCGTGGCGCCTCCCGAAAATCAAACTTCCTCTTACGCCCCACAGTGTCTTTGGGGACGGGGCGACTGAGCAGGAGGCGGCAACAACCCGCTCGGCGGGATACTTCCCATTATAGATCGTGGCTAAGCTGGGCAGCCTAGCATAAGTGTCGGGGGCACGAGCCTTGACATCTGAGAAACACCTGCCTCAATCCGGATATGAACTTCCGAATCTTGACTCTGGGGTGGCTATCAAGCTATGAGCAAAATATCCATACTCAGAGAACTTCCTCTCATATTCCTCAATGGAATCGAACCACCTTGAGTTGGGAAGAGCTCCACCATCTTCTCTTGAGCCTCATCAGCGATGAACTTTACCTTGAACTCGGCCTTGAAGAACTCCCAAGTAGCGGGTGGAGACCCGGTGGTCTCTCGCTCAAGTGGACTCCCACCACCATCTCGATGTGCCTCCTAGCACATGAGCCGCACACCTCGGCCTCTGAATATCGGGGCACACCATGATCGGGAAGGTGTACTCCAAATGGGCAATCCACACAGGCTGCCGCTAGCGCATCACCGGTGGCATCAAATTTCTCGAGCTTCCACTTCACAAAATCCTTGACCACCTACCCAACTCCTCGGCACCCTCTGCCATATATACGCCTCTGGGGCTACTTGCTCTGTGGAGTGGAGGTGCTGCTCTTGTGTGCTCTCTTGAACCAATCGAGTCACCGCCTCAATGCTGGCTCGGGACTCTTCCCATGCGCTTCCAACAAGGCACAGGTCTACGCCCTCTGGTCACTCAACATGCTGACCATAAAAGCCCTCATAGACTCGGCAAATTCTGCTCCGGGAAGCGATCTCTCACGGCGCTCGATCGCCTCAACGCCCGCTCTAAGCGTAACGGGGAGGATCTGGCGGTGGAATGCCATCGATCTCGGCTTGGGGCGATGTCCCTGCGATGTCGAGATCCGATCCACGATACCTCGACACGCTCTCGAACCTCCTCTCCCGATGCGGGTGGTAGCATCTTGGCGATCTACATCCAAACCAACAACGAATCAAAACACACTTTGTCACCACTCCACAACACCAAACAAGGCATACACTAGATGAAAGGTATTGTAAATTCTTAACCCTTTTTCTTTCTAAAACAATAAACCTATGCGTGCTGATGGTAGTCAGATCTTTGGTGATCATGGAAGGATGACCTACAACAAAAGGTCGAGTCTCTGAGAATCTATGACTCTGAGCTCGATACCAAGCTGTAAAGACCCGGCCCAAAGGGGGGCTCTAAATGGGCCTTTACCCCAATGCATGTATTCAAAATAAAAGACATTATGAAAAATAAATTTGGATCCCAAGTAAAAACAAAAACATTCAACAATCAAAACATACATTTCTAAAAGCATACTCACGATCGAGAGATTTATTTAAACCATTTAAACATTCCACAAGTACAAATATCTTTGGAATCCATAAAGCGTAAGAAAACATCCTAGGGCTCGTGCCCGTCTACATGCATTCGGAGGAAATAACAAAAGTCAAGAGTCATGATATAATAAAATGGTCGGAGATGACAGCGAGGATTCCATGATCACGGCTCCTCCTTCGACCATCCTGTCTCCTTGCTTGGTTACTTGTGGAAAACCACGAGAATAAGGGTGAGTAACGAAATTACTCGGTAAGAATCCCCAAGCAGGGTACAATCGATATACATGATCATCTAGAAGAATGTATGCAAGCTATGAGTACAAACACGAGGCGGAGCACATAGCTAAGTCCACACTTGGACCTCGGATGCCAACTCGGGGTCTTAGTCAGGAAAATACCACAACACACTATACGCTCTATCACGGGAACAAGTCCGGCCTCGGCTGTCTCTTGACGATCTGAAAGGTGCAACGGCTCAAAATCCCGAGGAGCTCTCGATCAGCGCTTGTAATGGCGTAGCGCGCCACCGCATGCTCTGCAAACTCTCGGGGTGCGGGGGTCTAGTGGCAAGCCGCCCGGTTCGATCACCATGCCTAACTAAATCTGGGATCGGTGTCAGCGACATAGGGTGTGAGACTGGACACGTGAACTATGTCGGCTGTACCACCGCACTTTGAGGCTAAGGAACCGGTCGTGGTAGGCTTACACCGAGAAGCGGTCCTTGCCTAACAGTGGCAATCAAGGGCTCTGGCCGAACACGCCGAGGACGTGCCGCCTGCGCCGGGGCGAGGCAATGCCAAGTCATCATCCCGACCGTTGGGGCATTTAACGATTTGCCACCCTCACCCAAGATTGCGGGGCGGCCGTTAGGGTTAGCTAAACCCTAACGGGATCGAGGAGACGAGTACCATCTCGTCGTCCACTGTCGGGGATGCAAGTTACGTTATGCATCCGGCCGGATGATGCTACCTACGAACTCTAAACCATAGCAATAATAACAATTCAATCAATGCGGTCCAATACGTGCTCCATGAGATACAAGGAACCTAGCATGATACTACGAAGCAAAAACAGATATCGAACATGCGAGAATGGAACAACCTAGCATGGGCTAACATGAGAAACAATACAAGAGTTCATGCGATCGAGAATTGAGCAGATCACCTAGGGCTAAACATGCTAATAATCATACACAGGCATACAAAACAACAATCACAAATATACGCGAGGCCCACACAACTCGGTAAGAAATCCTTACCTTGGTGGGGAGGCTTCTACACACAAATCTAAGGCTGCGGAACAATCCCGAGCTAGCGGCGGGAACCTAGCAAACCAATAATAATCAGGCATCTAAAACGTCTAAAAACAATAGAAACGACAAGCTCGGCACGGGCACTCACGCGCGCGCGGCGACACGAACTTGGAGTTCTTGGCGGTAGCACACAGCAGGCTGGCGGCTGGCGCGCGGATGGCGGCGCCGGGCGCGCTGCTGCGCGCGGCAAGCAAGGCAAAACACAGGCGCCGCAGCGAGGCAGCAGCGTGGCGCGCTGGCGCGCGCGAGCGGCGCGCTTCGGGCGGAGCGAAGGCGCTTGGCGGCGTCACGATAAGCGGCAGGCGACGCGGGCGCCGGGCGCGCCTTGCGCCAGCGAGAACCTCTGGCGTCGCGGCGATCGGGCGAGGACGAAGCAGCGATCGTCTGCTGCTTCTTCTTTGGCGCGATCGGCGTCTGGCGGCGCTGCCAGCGAATCTGGGCGTGGGGCCGTTTGCCGACGACAAGGCTAGCCCAGTTTGCTTTGACGAACAACAAAGGCGCTAGGCGGATCTGGCGTCTGGCGAGGCGCCGGCAGATCTGAGGGTGGGAGCCGGCGGTGGGCGCGCGACGATTCTTCTTGGCCGGGCTTCTCTCGGTGGTGCAATCAACACAAACACACTTGGCCAAACAAAGACACCAAACGGATGAGAAGAAGAAGAGGAAGATCGATACCTACCGGAATGATGATGATCGATCCAAAGGAGCTGCAAGGATGAAGAACTCGGCAAGGCAATGGAGAGCAAAGCTTGGCGGCCACACACATTGGAGAAGAAGATGGACAAACCTAATTTCTATTTCATTTAACCAAATGCACCAAACACCAAAGATCCAAGATTAACTAAGATGTGATGCAGAAAGAGCAACAAGAGCAACTAATGGCTTAAATGGCACACATCCCCACAAGCTTTCCAGGAGACCCGGGTTCAAACCCCGGCTGCAGCACAATTTCCTTTATTTTTACTTTTGCATCAAACCTTGCTCAAACCAAACCACAAATCCTCCAAAACCTACATAAATCCATCCAATAATTTTAATAAGCTGGAAAAGACACAAACGGCCCTGACGGCCCGACCAAATTACCAAATTACCCCTAGGGCATACCTGGAAGACCGGGATGAAAAACTTGGGTCGTTACACATAACGTACATTGCTTCCCCGAAGCGGTAGATGTGGATGTAGCTACCACATCGGCATAAGCCTGGTTGTTTGTAGCTGCTGAGCGGAACCACCTTAGCGGTGCAAGCACTGCCTTGGCGGGTTCTTAGCTTCGTCGGTGGTACAGTGCCGCAGATGAGTCCGAGGGCCTCGCACTCACGTGTTTCGATGACACCGCTTCTCAGTCTTTAGGCATGCGTGCGACGCGTAGGTTTGCCCTTAGGCCCCGCATTTACGCCGGTTGCGGATGAGCATGCGGTGTGCGCGCTGCTTACAGCCGCGTCGCCGCCCGTTGGAGAGCTCCCGGGCTAATGTTCGTGAGTACACCGTTCCTTCGATTTAGAGCCGGACTTTGGGTACTCTCGATAGTCCAGTTGTTAGCGAGGGCAAGGAGGCCCTTGAGGACACCCATTGGGATTGGCTTTTGAGCTAATCAATTGGTCGAGGAGAAAGACCCTCGAGGGTGTCGGACATCTTGGGATCGGTTTTTGAGTGATCAATTGGTCGAGGAAAAGCGTAACGACCAGGTTTTTCTTCCCGGTCTTCGGTATGCCCTAGGGGTAATTTGGTAATTTGGTGGGGCCGTCGAGTCGTTTGTGTCTTTCGATTACTAAAATTATTGGATGGTTTTTGTAGGTTTTGGAGGGGTTTGTGGTTTGGTTTGAGTAAGGTTCGTTGCAAAAGTAAAAATAAAGGAATTTGTCTTTGTGTGGGGGTTTGAACCGGGTCTCTGGGAAGCTTGTAGAGAGGTGTGCCAATTGAGCCATTAGGTGCTCTTGTTGCTCTTTACGCATCACATCTTAGTTAACCTTGGATTTTGGAGTTTTGGTGCATTTGGTTAAATGAAATAGAATTAGGTTATTCCATTTTCTTCTCCAAAACACCTCTTGGCACCCAAGCTCTCCATCTCCATAGCCTTGCCGATTCTTCATCCTTGCATCTCCTTGGGTTCGATCATCATCATTCCGTAGGTATTGATCTTCTTCTTCTTCTTCTCATCCGTTTGGTGTGCGTTTGGCCAAGTGAAAAGAGGTGTGTTGTGTGTGTTGTGTTGATTGCGGCCGGTAGGAGTGTAGCCGAGCCAGCAACCTGGATCGCCCCGATCGCTCCACACACCCGTGATCTGTCCCAGCGACCTTATCGTTCGCCCAGCCTGGATCGCCCACAATCGTCGCCGCGTTCGGCCGATCGTTCGCCGCGCCCGAATCTGTCCCAGCGACCTTTGTCGTTCGCCCAAAGCAGATCGCCGCCCGCGCCGCTCGCCGCGTCCAGCCCGATTGTTCGCCACGCCCGAGTCGTCCCGCGGCCTTGCCGGTCGCCCGCCGCGCGCGAATCGCCCGTCGCGCGCGCCCTCGCCGTGTCCGCTTGCGAGCTTGCCGAGCGCTCGCCCGCGCGCCTTTGCCCGAGCGCTTCGCCCGCGCGCGTCCGTCCTGCCCCAGCTTTCGCCCGTGTCCGCGCCGCCACGCGCCAGCGCCGCGCGCCGCCGCCCGCGCGCCTTCGCCGCGCGCGCGCCGTACGCGTCCTGCCCGTCCTGCCGTGCGTGCGTGCGTGCAGTAGCGCGCCGTCCGTCCGTCCGTGCGTAGCGCGGCGGCGCAGCGTCCTTGCCGTGCCGGCTTCGCCAGCCCCAAGCTCGCTCGTGTCGTCGCGCGCGTGAGTTCCCAGGCCGAGCTTGCATTCATTCTATTGTTGTTTAGATATTTTAGATCTTGATTATTGTTGGTTTGCTAGGTTCCCTCTCGCTAGCTCGGGATTGTTCCAGCGACTTAGGATTTGTGTGTAGAAGTCTTCCGACCAAGGTAAGAATTTCTTCACCAGGGGTTGTGTGGACCTGCGGTATATTTGTGATTGTTGTTTTGTATGCACTGTGTATGATTACTAGCATGTTTATCTCTAGGTGCTCTGTTGCAATTCTGGTGGCATGAACTCTTGTATTGTTTCTCATGTTAGCCCATGCTAGGTTGTTCTATTCTAGCATGTTCGATATCTGTTCTTGCTTCGTAGTATCATGCTAGGTTCTTTGTATCGATGAGCACGTATTGGGTGCATTGATTGAATCGTTATTATTGTTAAGGTTTAGAATTGAGGTAGATAGAATCATCAGGGCCCGATGCATAAAGTATCTTGCATCTATGGCAAGGGCGTTCGAGACAGTTCTCGTCCTTGGACCCCGTGAGGATTAGCTATCCCAACCGGTAGGCCACAAATCTTGGGTGAGGGTGGCGGTATTAAATGCCCCAGCGGTCGGGATGATGACTTGGCATTGCCTCGTCCCGGCGATCGGCACGTCCTCGGCGTGTTCGGCGTAGCCCTTGATTGCCACTGTTAGGGCAAGGACCGCTTCGGTGTAAGCCTACCACGGCCGGTTCCTTAGCCTCGGTGCGGTGAGTGCGGTGACATAGTTCACGTGTCGAGTCTCACACCCCTATGTCGGTGACACCGATCCGGAGATTTAGTTAGGCATGGTGGCCCGAACACAGGCGACTTGCCACTGACCGGCACCCCGAGTTTGCGGTAGCATGCGGTGCGCGCTTACGCTCATTCTGACGCCCGGTGGAGAGCTCCTCGGGATCTTGAGCTAGTGCACCTTTACGTATCGTCGATGAAGCGGTGAGCGGGACTTGTTCCGTATAAGCGCGTTTAGTGTGTTGTGGTATTTCCGGACTAAGACCACGAGATGGCATCCGAGGTCCAAGTGTGGACTTAGCTATGTGCTCAAGCTCTGTGTTTGTACTCATAGCTTGCATACATTCTTCTAGATGATCATGTATATCGTATTGTACCCGGTTGGGGATTCTTCTTTGGGTAATTCGTTACTCACCCTTATTACGTGGTTTTCCACGGGTAATCAAGCGGGAGAGCAGGATGGGTGATGGAGGAGGCGTGATCATGGAATCCTGCTTTCATCTCTGATTATTCTATTTTATTTATCATGACTCTTGACTTTTATTTATTTCCCACACAGAATGCATGTAGGCGGGCACAGAGCCCGGGATGTTTTCTTACGTTTTATGGATTCGAGCATATTTATACTTGTGGATTGTTTTAATGGTTTAAATAAATCTCTGATCGAGTATGCTTTTAGAAATGTATGTTTTGGTTGTTGAATGTTTACTGTTTTTACTTGGGATCAAAATGTATTTTTCTTAATATCTTTTATTTTCACTACATGCATTGGGGTAAAGGCCCATTTAGAGCCCCTTTTGGGTGGGTCTTTCTGATTGGTATCGAGCTTCGAGTCATAGATTACGTAGGCCCGACCTTTTGTTGTAGGTCGTTTTCCATGATCATCGGCACTCAAGACGCGTCATCAGTGCGCCTAGATTTATTGTTTTAGAAAGGAAAAGGGTTAAAATTTACAATACCTATCATCTAGTGTATGCCTTGTTTGGTGTTGTGGAATGGTGACGAGCGAGTTTTGATTCGTTGTTGGTTTGGATGTAGATCGCCCGCATGCGATCCACCGTCACAGGAGAGGAGGTTCGAGAGCGGTCGAGTATCGGGATCGGATCGATCTGCGGGGACATCCTCCCAGGCGACAACGATGGCATTCCACCGGCGGCTCCTCTGTTACGCCTAGGCGGGCGTTGAGCGGCCAGCGCCGTGTGAGACTGCTCTGGAGCGAGTTTGCTTTGAGTCTATGAGGGCTTTTATGGTCGACATGTTGAGTGACCGAGCGAGAGACCGAGCCTTGTTAGCGTATCGGCGGGAAAGAGTCCGAGCCCGGTCGAGCGGTGACTCGATTGGTTCAGTGAGCTCGATAGCACCTCGGCTCCACGAGGAGCAAGTAGCCCAGGCGCGATATGGCGGAGGGTGCCGAGGAATTGGGTAGGTGGTGAAGGATTTTGTGAAGTGGAAGCTTTGAAGTTCGATGCCACCGGTGATGCGTTAGCGGCGGCCAGTGGATTGCCCATTTGGAGTACACCTTCACGATCATGGTGTGCCCCGATATTGAGAGGCCGAGATGTGCGGCTCATGTGCTAGGAGGCCTGGCGAGATGGTGGTGGGAGTCCACCTTGAGCGAGAGACCAGTGGGTCTCCACCCGCTACTTGGGAGTTCTTCAAAGTGAGTTCAAGGTAAAGTTCATCGGTGATGAGGCTCGGGAGAAGATGGTGGAGCTCTTCGGAACACGAAGCGAGGTTACGATTCCATTGAGAATATGGCGCAAGTTCTCGAGTATGGATATTTTGCTCCTCGATTGATTGCCACCCGGAGTGAAGATTGGAAGTTCATATCTGGATTGAGCGAGTGTTTCCCGAGATGTCGAGGGCTCGGGCCCACGACACTTATGCTAGAAGTATCGATTAGCCACGATCTATAATGGGAAGTATCTGCTTTGGCGGGTTGTTGCCGCTCTGTTCGGCGTCTGTCCCGGCGGTGTGGGCGAAGAAAGTTTGACTTTCGGGGGGCGGCGCGCGCCAAAAGCGATTCGAAGCGAGATCGGCGGAGAGCTCGGTCCGTTTCGGCCGAAGCGAGAGAGGACCCGAGCGATTTCCGCTTGTGCTACTTGTGGGAAAGTCCACGCCGAGCTGTCGGCTGGACCTGGGTGTGCTTCCGTTGTGGTAGAGAGGTCACATGGCCCGTTTTGTGATCGGCCCGGCTATGGCGGCTCGGCCAGCCCAGGCCGGCGAGTCGAGTGTTTGCTCGACCGTCGGGCCGCAGCGTCACGGATGCGTTGTGGCGAGTGCGCTTCTTGTTTTAGATCAACTGCGCATTTGTCTTGTTTGATTACGGTTCCACGCATTCTTTTGTATCTGTGTTGTTTCTTTGAGCATGCTAAGTTGAGGCTAGAGCCTCTAGGTTTTGAGTTATCTGTTGCAACTCCTTGGGGAGTTAATATGTTGGCTAGAGATAAGATTAAGGATGGCCGGATCGAGATATCAGGAGAGTTGCTTGTGGCTACGCTCATAGTTACGCCTATGAGCGGTTTTGATGTGATTCTTGGTATGGAGTGGTTAGCTGCTAACCACGCGTTGATTGCCCCCCACGAAAGAAAGTAGTGTTGAGACCGCCCGGTCGGCCTAGCTTTAAGTTTCGTGGAGTCGAGGTGGAGTTTGCCGCCCGATGGTGTCATTATGGCTTCGTCGTTTGCTAGCTCATGGAGCTTGGGGCTATCTAGCCAAGTTATGCAGGAAGAAGCGCCCCTCGTTTGTCTGTTGATCAGTGCGGTGCGTGCGTGCGAGTTCGCGGATGTGTTTCTGAGGAGTTCAGGGGTTGCCCCCAAAGAGAGAGGTTGACTTCATTATTGAGCTCGAGCGAGGACCCTCCCTATCTCGAAGGCTCCGTATCGCATGGCGCCAGTGATTAAAGGCGAAGATCGATTCACGGGAGATGTTAGACCGAGGGTTCATCCGTCCAAGTGTGTCCCGTGGGAGCACGATTTTGTTTGTGAAAAAGAAGGATGGTTCTATGCGCTTATGTATTGATTACCGCGAGCTTAATAAGGTGGCGATGAAGAATAAGTATCCGTTGCCCGTATCGATGATTTGTTCGATCGGCTTGGGGAGCTTGGTGTTCTCAAGATAGATCGAGATCAGGTTACCATCGATTCTGCGGATCGGGGATGCGACGACATTCCTAAGGCGACTTTCGAGTCGGATATGGTCACTATGAGTTTGTGGTCATGTCGTTTGGATTGACCAATGCCCGGTAGCGTTTATGGACATGATGGATAGGGTGTTCAAATCATTTTTGGGCGGCCGTCATCGTGTTCATTGGCGATATTACGATTTATTCGAGGTCTAAAGAAGACCATGCGAGCATTTGAGGCGAGTATTGGCGGCTTTGAGGAAAACCGGCTTTATGCGAAGTTTTCCAAATGTGATTCTGGTTGGAGCGGTGGCCTTCCTAGGCCACGTAGTTTCGAGAGATGGTATAGCCGTGGACCCGCGAAGATTGAGGCCGTGAGTTCATGGGCCAAGCCGACTTTCGATTCTGCGAGATTCGCGACTTTGCAGGTTTGGCGAGTTACTACTGTCGGTTCGTCAGAGACTTCTCTGCTTTAGCCTCGCCCCTCACTCGTCGGCGAGGAAGGGTGTCGAGTTTGTTTGGGACAGCGTGTGATGAGAGCTTTGCGAGGCTCAGCGCGATTTGACTTGGCACCGATGTTGGCGATCCGGAGGGAGCGGTGGTTTAAGTGGTCTCTGATGATGCTTCCAAGTTTGGATTAGGTTGTGTGTTGATGCGTACGGGAAGGTCATTGCCTATGCTTCCGTCGGTGGCCGTATGGCGAACTACCCGACTCATGATATGGAGTTAGCGGCGATGGTGTTTGCCCGAAGATTTGGAGGCATTACATGCGGTGGCGGATTGAGATGTTTACCGATCACGAGCCTCAAGTATCTGTTTTACTCGAAGGAGTTGAATATGAGGCGAGAGAGATGGTTAGAGTGGTAAAGGATTATGGCTGCGAGATTTTGTACCATCGGGTAAAGCCAATGTAGTGGCCGATGCTTTGAAGCGAAAAACGTCGCACTCTGCGGCGTTGTTGAGTTCAGCCCGGTTTGCGAGAGAGAGTTCGAGCGGGCGAGGTTGCGATGTTGTTGGGAGAGGTTACCGCCGAGAATCGCTCGATTATATTCGTGCGTCGATTCGGCGTGGATTATAAACGGCCAGTTAGGTGACCCGCGCACTTAAGAGATTGGTTGTGAGTCGATCTTGTGGTGACTTTGACTTTGTGTATTCACGAGCGACGGTGGGTTGACTTATAGAGGCGGTTGTGTGTTCCGGACATTGCGAGTTTGCGGCCGAGTTGCTCTCGGAGGCCCACTGTTCCCCTTTTGCTTGCACCACCGGGGTACCAAGATGTCGAGACCTTAGCGGACTTTACGGTGGATGGGGATGAAGAGAGATGTGGCGAGTTTGTCGGTAGGTGTCTCACTTGTCGACAAGTGAAGGCACCCGAGCGAGAGGCAGTGGTTTCTTCTGCGACCAGCGAGTGTACCCAGATGGAAATGGGAAGAGATCTCTATGGACTTTATATCTGGTTTGCCAAGGACTCAGGAAGTTCTCTCGATTTGGGTGATAGTCGACCGTTTGACCAAGAGCGCACACTTCATTCCCGGACGAGACACTTATCTGAGTGGAGCGATGGGCGCGCGCAGTGTTTTGGAAGCGAGATCATCCGTTATCATGGTGTGCCGGTGAGGATTGTGTCCGTCGTGACTCGCGGTTCACTTCTCGTTTACGGAGCGCTCGAGAAGGGTTTGAGCACAGAGTGCGATTTTAAACCTGACTTTTCACCCTCGGACGGATGGTGGGTGAGAGAGTGAATCAATTCTCGAGGATATGTTGAGGGCTTGTGTGTTGGATTTCCCGGCGATTGGGACCCGATGCTCGTACTTGATGGAGTTTGCCTATAACAACGATTACGATCGGCGATTGAGATGGCTCCATTCGAGGCATTGTATGGTAGCGTTATCGGTCCCACAATGTTGCAGGAAGAGGTTGGTGATAGACGAGTTTTGGGTCCCGAATTCTGCGATTGACCAATGGTGCGATCACGAGAAGATTAGAGCTCGTATGTTGACCGCTCGGAGCGAGCGAGAGAAAATTCTGCCGATGTTAGGCGTCGAGATTTGGAGTTTGAGGTTGGTCGGCATGTGTTCCTTAAGGTTGCTCCGTCACGAGGTGTTACGAGGTTTGGTAAGCGTGGGAAGTTGAGTCCCGATTTGTTGGTCCGTTTGAGATCCTAGAGAGGATTGGCGAGTTGCTTACGGTTAGCCCTACCTCCGTCACTATCGGTGATTGCATAGTGTTTTTCATGTATCGATGTTGAGCGGTATGTGCGGACCGTCGCACATTGTGGACTTTGAGCCTTTGCGGTGAATGAGGATTTGAACTTGAGGAGAAGCGGTGAGATCCTTGCCTTTGAGACCAAGGCGTTGCGCAATCGCGAGATTCGTTTAGTAAAGGTTCGATGGAAGAGTCGGGGTTACGAGGAAGCCACTTGGGAGCGGGAAGGCGAGATGAGATTGCATTACCCGAGAGCTGTTTACATCTTAAGGACTTTCGAGGGCGAAAGTCATAAAAAGAGAGGAATATTGTAACGACCCGGTTTTTCTTCCCGGTCTTCGGTATGCCCTAGGGGTAATTTGGTAATTTAGTCGGGCCGTCGAGTCGTTTGTGTCTTTCGATTACTAAAATTATTGGATGGTTTTGTAGGTTTTGGAGGGTTTGTGGTTTGGTTTGAGTAAGGTTCGTTGCAAAAGTAAAAATAAAGGAATTTGTCTTTGTGTAGGGTTTGAACCCGGGTCTCTGGGAAAGCTTGTAGAGAGGTGTGCCAATTGAGCCATTAGGTGCTCTTGTTGCTCTTCTTCTGCATCACATCTTAGTTAACCTTGGATTTTGGAGTTTTGGTGCATTTGGTTAAATGAAATAGAATTAGGTTATTCCATTTTCTTCTCCAAAACACCTCTTGGCATGCCCAAGCTCTCCATCTCCATAGCCTTGCCGATTCTTCATCCTTGCATCTCCTTGGGTTCGATCATCATCATTAGGGTAGGTATTGATCTTCTTCTTCTTCTTCTCATCCGTTTGGTGTGCGTTTGGCCAAGTGAAAAGAGGTGTGTTGTGTGTGTTGTGTTGATTGCGGCCCGGTAGAGTGTAGCCAGAGCAGGCCGAACGAGTCGCCCCCGTCGCTTTCGCTCGCGCCCCAATCATCCCAGCGGCCTTATCGTTCGCCAGCCCGAATCGCCCGCCGTCGTCGCCACGTCCGGCCCGTCGTTCGCCACGCCCGAATCTGTCCCAGCGGCCTTTGCCGTTCGCCCGGCCAGCCTGGTCGCCCGTCGCTCGCGTCCGCCCGATCGTTCGCCGCGCCAGAATCGTCCCAAAGCGCCGCCTTGCCGGTCGCGCGCCCGCGCGCGAATCGCCCGCGCGCGCCCTCGCGTGTCGCTTGCCGAAGCCCCGCTCGCCGCGCGCGCCGCCCGACGCTCGCCCGCGCGCGCGCCCTGCCGCCCTCGCGCCGTGTCCGCGCGCCGCGCCCGCGCCGCGCGCCGCCGCCGCCGAGCGCTTCGCCAGCGCGCGCGCGCGTCCTGCCGTCTTGAGCCCAGCGCGCGCCAGTAGCCAGCGTCCGTCCGTGCCGTGCTGCCAGCGCGCGGCAATAGCGCGTCCTTGCTGCCGTGCCCGGCTTCGCCCGGCTGACCCCAAGCTCGTGTCGTCGCGCGCGTGAGTTCCCGAGCCGAGCTTGCTTTGTTCTATTGTTGTTTAGATATTTTAGATCTTGATTATTGGTTGTTTGCTAGGTTCCCGCTCGCTAGCTCGGGATTGTTCATGACTTAGGATTTGTGTTTAGAAGTCTTCCGCCAAGGTAAGAATTTCTTCACCCGGGGTTGTGTGGACCTGCGGTATATTTGTGATTGTTGTTTTGTATGCACCGTGTATGATTACTAGCATGTTTATCTCTAGGTGCTCTGTTACGAATTCTGGTGGCATGAACTCTTGTATTGTTTCTCATGTTAGCCCATGCTAGGTTGTTCTATTCTAGCATGTTCGATATCTGTTCTTGCTTCGTAGTATCATGCTAGGTTCTTTGTATCCGATGAGCACGTATTGGACTGCATTGATTGAATCGTTATTATTGTTAAGGTTTAGAATTGAGGTAGATAGAATCATCAGGGCCCGATGCATAAAGTATCTTGCATCTATGGCAGGGCGTTCGAGACAGATTCTCCGTCCTTGGACCCCGTGAGGATTAGCTATCCCAACCGTAGGCCCTGCAATCTTGGGTGAGGGTGGCGGTATTAAATGCCCCAGCGGTCGGGATGATGACTTGGCATTGCCTCGTCCCGGCGATCGGCGCGTCCTCGGCGTGTTCGTAGTAGCCCTTGATTGCCACTGTTAGGGCAGGACCGCTTCACGGTGTAAGCCTACCACGGCCGGTTCCTTAGCCTCAGTGCGGTGAGTACGGTGACATAGTTCACGTGTCGAGTCTCACACCCCTATGTCGGTGACACCGATCCGAGATTTAGTTAGGCATGGTGGTCGAACACGGCGGCTTGCCACTGACCCGGCACCCCGTAGTTTGCGGTAGCATGCGGTGCGCGCTTACGCTCATTACGGCGCCGGCCCGGAGAGCTCCTCGGGATCTTGAGCTAGTGCACCTTTCGTATCGTCGATGAGCAGTGAGGCGGGACTTGTTCCGTATAAGCGCGTTTAGTGTGTTGTGGTATTTCGGACTAAGACCACGAGATGGCATCAGAGGTCCAAGTGTGGACTTAGCTATGTGCTCCGCTCTGTGTTTGTACTCATAGCTTGCATACATTCTTCTAGATGATCATGTATATCGTATTGTACCCGGTTGGGGATTCTTCTTGGGTAATTCGTTACTCACCCTTATTACGTGGTTTTCCACGGGTAATCAAGCGGGAGACAGGGATGGTGATGGAGGAGGCGTGATCATGGAATCCTGCTTTGTCATCTCTGATTATTCTATTTTATTTATCATGACTCTTGACTTTTGTTATTTCCCTGAATGCATGTAGGCGGACACAGAGCCCCGGGATGTTTTCTTACGTTTTATGGATTCCAGCATATTTATACTTGTGGATTGTTTTAATGGTTTAAATAAATCTCTGATCAGAGTATGCTTTTAGAAATGTATGTTTTGGTTGTTGAATGTTTCTGTTTTTACTTGGGATCCGAAATGTATTTTTCTTAATATCTTTCATTTTCACTACATGCATTGGGGTAAAGGCCCATTTAGAGCCCCTTTTGGGTCGGGTCTTTACAAAGACCCTCGGAGATGTCCCGGGATTGGTTATGAGAACCAATCATTAGGCCGGAAGTAGGAGACTTCAGATGATTCCGAAAGTAAGAGACTTACGATGTTTCCAGATCTTGTTTTATGAGCTCGTTGAGCTATGATCTGTGTTGATAGCTGTTTGCTTGCATGTTGAGGTGCTAGATGACTGATGTATCGTATTGTACCCCGGTTGGGGATTCTTACTGAGTATGTTTATACTCACCCTTATTTATCTTTCAGGTAACTTGGGACAACACCAGGAGGGCTAGCGGAGGGAGCTGATTGATCATGGGGAGCCGCCAACACTCTGTCTTTTATTGTTGCATTGTTTATTCAGCATGTAGATGGACATGAGTCCTAGGGGAACATTGTTTAAAAAGTTGTTTAAATTGTATTGTATATTTTGATAAATACTGGCCAGGATGTTTTACTTTGTTGGATGGTTTAAATGAAAACTGTGGTTTATGTTTTAAGGGTTCCCCCTTCTCATATGTTTTGAATGGTTTTTAAATATGAGCACTAAACCGCTTGTTATCATATTTAACTTGCATGCTGAGTGAGAACCCCGGTTTAGGACCATGTTTTGGGTCGGGTTCGCTACAATCATGGATGCTGCTGACACTCTGTCGTGTCTTATTTTACTGCTTTATGATTTCAGCATGTAGTTGGACATGGGTCCGTAGGGGAAACTTATGATTTGAACTATTTTATGTTTTTAAGGAAAGTACCGATCAGTCACTGTTTTAAATTTGAATGGTTCGTTTTTTTGCCTAATGAATGTTTACTTTGTTTTTAATGTTTTCCACTCTTATATTTGAAAAGTTTTACAAACCGACCTTAGCTGGGTTCTTTTATGCTTTTCACTTACATGCTGAGTAAAGACCTAGGTTTAGCACCGTTTTCAGGTCGGGTCTTTACTGATTGGTATCGTGAGCACGAGTCATAGATTCTCAGTAGACTAACTGTTTGTAGGTTGTGTTCCCATGATCTCCAGCACTCCAAGGCCGCCAGGATTGTCTAAGTTCAATAAGCTAAGGGTTTTGTTTACGATACTATATGCAGTACACATGTGTTATCTTTGTTGGCAGAGAAAGTCCGAGCGTGGACTAACCCGTTGTGGTTTCCGTGTAGATCGCCAAGATATCTGCGGTTACACGCAGATGGAGCAGTCCGTCTGAAATCGCAAATAGAGATGCCGCAGAGCCAGCAGCCGGGTATATCGAGCTCGTAGGCGCCCGTGGCACCGCAGGCTAACTTGCCCGAGAGAAGGGGTGGAGGCCGCTATGCCTCAAGGTGCAGCTCCAGGAGGAGATATTTCGCTATGAGAGACATGATGATGGGCCTAATGGCCGAGCAGAGAGTCGAGACTCAGCGCAGCCTAGCGGTCAGAGAGAGAAGTCTAGGGCACAGATAGCCCAGTTGACACAGCTCATGCAAAGAGCACCCCAAAGAGCTCCAGTAGCCCGGTAGCTCAACCGGGGGCAGGTCATCGGGACCACCGGACTCACTTGATAGTGCGAGAGGAGCCGCCGAGTTTGGCAAGTGGTTGAAAGATTTCACCAAGTGGAAGCCAAGGGAATTTGATGCTTGAGAGAACCCACTTGTGGCGATCGGTGGTTGGCAAGAATGGAGTACATCTTTAGAGTTATGGGATGCCCAGGATGTACAGAGGCCGAGATGTGCGGCCCATGTTCTCTCTAACACACCGAGTGGTGGTGGGAGTCCACAGATAGAGCTAGACCAGTGGATCTTCTCCGACCACACAGGAGTTCTTTAGAACGAAGTTCGAGCTAAGTATGTTAATGACGAGGCTCGGCAGGGAGATGGCAGAGGCCTTCTCGAATCAAACAGAGGATCGAGATAGTATTGCCGCCTATGAAAAGAAGTTCTCTGAGTATAGCTATTTCGCGGCGAGCTCATTGCCACCGAGGAGCTCAAGATTAAGAAGTTCATTTGTGGGGTGAGGAAGGAGGTTGTTCAGATGTTCGAGCACTCGCCCCGAGAGTTATGATCGAGCAAAGAGAGTTGGCCACGATTTATAATCCGAAGTATCCGCCAAATCACGAGATTCTGTTGCACCACTCGGGCTCGATTCGGCTGCTCGCAGATTCCGGCGAGGAAATCTGTGACTTCTAGTGGTTTCCGCTCACTGGTCAAGAGACTTCGCCGTCGGGGCGATCTAGAGGTCGAGATCGGCGCACACCACGGGGAGAGCCCGGATCGCCAAGGCGGGCGGGGCGAGCGGCCCGACTCATTGCAACAAGTGTGGTGTAAAGACCCAACCCGAAGATGGGACTAAATCTAGATCTTTACTCGGCATGCAAGTGAAAAGTTTAAAAGGACCTACTGGGGTCGGTTTGTAAAACTTTTCAAATATAAGAGTGGAAAACATTAAAAACAAAGTAAACATTCATTAAGCGAAACGAACCATTCAAATTAAAAACGATGGATCGATCGATTTCTTTCCTTAAAACATAAAATAGTTCAAATCATAGTTTTCCCTACGGACCTAAGTCCAACTACATCTTGAAATCCAAAAGCAGTAAAATAAGACACGGCAGAGTGTCACGGATCCATGATCTCCCGGCTCTCTCCGCTAGCCACCTCGGTCTTTGTCCCAAGTTACCTCGTGTAAGAAACCACGATAAGGGTGAGTATAAACATACTCGGTGAAGAACCCCGACCGGTAGTGCGATACAATGCAATCTATCATCTAGCAACCTAGTACACATGCCACAAATATCAACACGGATCTTAGCTCAACGAGCTCACAAGGCAAATCCGGAATCCTCGGAAGTCTCCTACTTCCGCCTAATGATTGGCTCTCAAACCAATCCGGACATCTCAAGGGTCTTTCTCCCTTGGCCAATTGATCACTCAAAACCGATCCCAAGATGTCCGACACCCTCGAGGGTCTTTCTCCTCGACCAATTGATTAACTCAAAAGTCAATCCCAATGGGTGTCCTCAAGGGCCTCTTACCCTCGCTTATAAATCTGGACTATCGGGAGAGTACCCAAGTCCGGCTCTAAACGGGAAGGAACGGTGTACTCACGAACATTAGCCCGGGAGCTCTCGAATCAAGCTACTACGCGCGTGTGCGCGCACACCGCATGCTCTTCTGCAACCGGCGTAAATGCGGGGCCTAAGGGCAAACTACGCGCGCTGTGCGCATGCCTAAGACTCGGAAAGCGGTGTCACCGAACACGCGTGGTGCGAGGCCCTCGGCACTCATCATGCGGCGGCTGTACCACCGACACGAAGCTAAGAACCGCCAAGGTAGGCTTGCACCGTAGGCGGGGTTCCGCTCTAGCGGGCTACAAACTAGGCTTATGCCAATGAGGTAGCTAATCCCCACCGGCCGCCGGGGAAGCAAGGTGCGTTATGCTTCGCTCTACTCCCGACCGGTGGGGACAAGGTGCGTTATGTCCGCTCTCGACCTCTAGATGATGACAAACCCTATCATACTAGCTTAAACTACCAAGTCGTGATTCTGGCTAACATTCACAAAGACATCTGTCATACATAGCCTAGCATGATACTACGAGCTTAAAGCGGAATCTCAAGCATCTTTGGAAGAACAAACCTAGCATGGCACTAACATGTACAAAAAGGCAAAACATGCTAGCAAGAATTCAATCACTAGCTATCCTATCCACTAACATGCTCATAAAGGTAAACAAGCATACAAGGCACAATTAAGAAAGCATAGCAGGGTCCACACAACCACAGTAGGAAGTCCTTACACGAAACAACAAGTGGAGAATAGCTATCACAACCAAAAAGACCCTCGAGCTTAATACGAACTCGAGCAACCTAGGCATAAATAAAGCATCCTAAGTAAATACATACAAAGCAACGGAAGCTTAGAAAACACAAAGGGATTGGTTCGGGAATTACCACCGAGAAGACATGGGCCTCGCAGCAAGGAGGGTGGCTTGGCGCTGCAGTGCGGTGGGGCGCCCAGCGCTGGCGCGCGTAACGCGTCGGCGGACGCGGAGGCAGGCGGCAGCGCGCGGTGTGCGGCTGCACAGGCGAAGCGACGCGAGCGAGCGCTCGCCCCAGGTTGGCGCGCGGCGAGGGATCGCGCTGAGCGAGGCGGCGTCGCGGCGAGCGTCGTCTGAGGCTGCGTTGCGGCCTTGTCGCGACCACGGCGGCGTCCACGAGCGACGCTTTGGCGGGCGCCGCCACGCGACGCCAAAGCGGCGATGGGTGTCGCGACGGTGGGAGCCACAGTGCGCAGCGCGTCTGATGGCGTGGCAGGCGGGGCGGCGGCGTGGTCAGTGCGCGCGCAGGCGGAGCGCGCAGGGTGTCGCGGCGCGGTGGTGCGATGGAGCGGTGGTGCGTGCGGCTAAAAGGGTGGGGTGGCTCGGGGTGGTTCGATGGTGGTTCGATGGTATGGCTAAAGGCTTGCTCGGCTAGGGTTTTAGGAGAGAGAGAGAGAGAGAGAGAGAGAGAGAGAGAGAGAGAGAATGCGGCTATGAGGGGAAAATTAGGGGTTTTCTTGATTTTCCTTCTTTTCCTTATTTTTAAATAGGTTAGGAGACCTAAATTCCTTCCCAAGGCTTTTCTCTTGCGGGTCCCGGCTAAAGCAACCTTCTTCTTTTTTTTTTTTTTTAATTAAGACTCTTTTCTTAAAACTCCAAATTCACCATTTAGGGCAAGGTTCAAATCCCAAAAGATTCAATTAATTTTCCAATTAATTTTGTTTTTAACCGGGAAGGAAAACGGGGCCGTTACATGTGGAAAGGCACACTTTGGTTTGTGTGGAGCATCGCCCCGTGCTTGCTACAGATGTGGCAAGGAAGGGCACTTGGCCAGATTCTGCACTCAGGATTTAGCAAAGAAATGGGACCGGCCCAACAAATAGGTCGGGTGTCGCCACTACTCGCCAGAGGCGGAGCGTCATCGATGATGCGATTCTGGTCTGTTGCTTGTCTTACAAACACTATGCATTTGTATTGTTTGATTCGGGTTCGACCCATTCCTTTGTTTACGATGCATTCGTTAGACAAGCTTGTGTGGAACTCGAACCTCTAGGGTTTGAGTGTGTGTTGCCACTCCTTGGGTGTGAGTATGTTTGCTAGCGATAGAGAGTTAAGCATGGCGGATCTGATTATCCGATGAGATTTTAGAGGCTACCCTCATAGTGCCGTCTATGAGCGGTTTCGATGTGATCCTTGGCATGGATTGGTTGGCGAGAGAACCATGCATTGATAGGCCCAGGAAAGAAGTGGTGTTTAGGCCGCCTCGGAAGCCAGAGCTTCAAGTTTCATGCGGTGTCGGTGGAACTTGCCCGCCATTGATCTCAGCAGCGAAGGCCCATAGATTGTTGGCTCGAGGAGCTTGGGGCTTCTTGGCAAAGCCGTCGAGAGATAGTAGTCTTCGTTGATTGCTGACATGGTCCTGTGGTGCAAGAGTTTCTTGATGTCTTTCTGAAGAGTTGCTGGGTTTACCCAGGCGGGAGTTAGACTTCACCATTGAGCTGGACCCGTGGACTCTTCCCATTTCTAAAGCCCCGTATCGTATGGCGCCACCGTGAGTTAAAAGAGCTCAAAGTGCGATTGCAAGAGATCTTTGGATCGAGGTTTCATCCGTCCGAGTGTGTCCCCGTGGGGAGCACTCATCTGTTTGTTAAGAAGAAGGATGGATCCATGCGTTTGTGTATAGACTATAGAGAGTTGAATAAAGTCACGGTGAAGAATAAGTATCCCCGCCGCGTATAGATGATCTGTTTGATCACCTTGAGGAGCCTCGGTGTTTTCTAAGATTGATTTGAGGTCGTGTACCATCACCGAGGATTCGAGATGCGAGATATCCCAAGACCGCGTTCGGATCGAGGTATGGTCATTATGAGTTCGTGGGCATGTCTTTCGGACTCACGAACGCCGCCCCAAGAATATGAGGACCCGACCCAAAAGAAGCGGTCTCTAACCTAGATCCTTACTTAGCATGCATGCCTAGGAATGTAAAACGTCATTGAGTTTGAAATTTAAATCCTTGAAGTAAGTACATTAAAAACAAGTAAAATATAATTCCATTTAAAATAAGCGGTAGATGATCTGATCAAGACTTTCTTAAAAACAAATCAAGGGAAACGATGCGAGAAACACAAAATAGGTTTTGAGTACTTTTCCTAGGGACTCAAGTCCCACTACATGCTAAATCATAAGAAAACAATAAAAGAACATGCATCCCAGAGCCGGCTATCCATGATCATCCAAAGACCTCCTCCTAGCCATCCTGCCCGATGTCCCAAGTTACCCGGTGGAAAACCACGAGAAAATAAGGGTGAGCAACGAGTTACTCAAGAAGAATCCCCAACCGGGGTACAATACGAAAACATATCATTTAGCACACGGACATGCAACCATGCAAAGACTCGAGCAAGCAGATGGGTTAACAGTAACGTCACTCTTGGGGCTTGCCTATTCGAGGCTTCAGACTACCGGCTACCCTAGGTTCCACACAGGTGTCCTTCGAGCCTTTCACAACCTAGGACTCGGTGTTGCCCATCGGGGACTTATACACCTAGGATGCCCATCGGTCTTACACCTCCAACTCGGTGATGCCCATCGGGGACTTATACACCTAGGATGCCCATCGAGTCTTACTCTTCCAACTCGGTGATGCCCATCGAGTCTTATACACCTAGGATGCCCATCGGTCTTACACCTCCAACTCGGTGATGCCCATCCGAGTCTTATACACCTAGGATGCCCATCGGTCTTACACCTCCGGATCGGTGATGCCCATCGGGTCTTATACACCTAGGATGCCCATCGGTCTTACACCTCCAACTCGGTGATGCCCATCGGTCTTATACACCTAGGATGCCCATCGGTCTTACACCTCCAACTCGGTGATGCCCATCGGTCTTATACACCTAGGATGCCCATCGGGTCTTACACCTCCAACTCGGTGATGCCCATCGGGTCTTATACACCTAGGATGCCCATCGGGTCTTACACCTCCGGATGTCCATCGGGGTCTTACCCGAGCGGGGCGCACTGATTACCCCTACAATCTCTTACACTATACAAATTCCTAGCATGGCACTAACGGGATAACGTGGTCACGGTTATGCCGAGACAATTTAACCCCTAGCATGAAACTAACGAGATATATCAGAATCACAAGCGCAAAACCATCCGAAAACAAGAAAGAACAAGCAACCTATCCACTAGCGGTTTCATACATACACAACACATAGCATGCTATCAAAGTATTCGCAGGTCCCACACAACCCCTGTAAGAAGTCCTTACCGGAAGTGAATAGAATCAACGATCAACGGATGACTCTCGAGCTTCTAAGCGTGCTCGACAACCTAGGCAAGTAATAAAATATCCTAATTAATAAACAACATCTAAAATCGGGAAGTCCATAGGGTGGAGGCTCGGGAATTTACCAACCGAGAAGGCACACGTCTTGGCGCTTAGCAACAAGGCCACGGCTATTCTTTGCGCGCGGAGTCTTTGCTGGCCGGCCTGTAGCCGCGCGCGCGGCAGGCGTGACGACACGGGCGGCGGCGCTGCTATCAAGGCTTCTGGATGGCGGCGATGTCACGGCGACTGGCGCGGCGGGCTGGCGCGCGAACGCAGCGACACGCTGGCCAGGGCGGCGCGCGGCGAGCGAGCGACGCATCTGCCTGGCGCTGAGTCTTGCTCGTCTGGGCGCGGGCCGAGGCGAGCGATCACGGGTGGTGCTGTTGGGAGTCTTTGCCGTCTGGCGCGGCCGGACGAAGCGGCGGGTGGTGCACAGGGCGCCGCAGTCTTGCGGCGGCGCGGCTGGGCGCCGCAGTGCGGCGGCGAAGCGCGGCTGGGCGCGCAGCGCGGCGGCGGCGGTAGGCTGCTCGACGCGGTCTGCAGGCTGGCGATGGCTCGGTGCGGTGCGGCGATGGCGGCGTGGCGTGGGCGGTGTGGTGGCTGGCCGGCCGGCTTGGTGCGGCTCGGCGATGGCGTGCGGGCGTCACGGCGTGGGTGTTGGGCGAGAGGGTTAGGGTTTTGCGAGAGAGAGTGTTTTTCCTTTTTTTTTTTCTTTTTCTTTCTTCCTAAAATTAAATAAGCTTGGAAATCTAAAATTCCCTTCCCAAGGCTTTCCTCCTTCAAACCCAAGTTGGCGCATTTATTTTCCTTAATTAATTCCAAACTCCCATCTCTCTTTGAGGCCGAGGGTTCGAGTCCTCCAAAATCATCCTTTAATCCTTATTTTAATTTAACTAAAATCCGGGCTGTTACAGCAACGTTTATGGACATGATGGACAGAGTGTTCAAGGCATTCTTGGATAACTTTGTCATCGTATTCATAGACGACATTTTGATTTATTCCAAGACCAAGGAGGACCATGCTTCGCATTTGAGGCAAGTTTTGGCGATTATGCGTGAGAATCGATTGTTCGCAAAGTTCTCTAAGTGCAAATTTTGGCTAGAGAGAGTAGCCTTCCTTGGACATATCGTGTCAGCAGACGGTATAGCGGTGGACCCCGCAAAGATACAGGCAGTTATGTAAAGACCCGACCCAAAAAGGGCTCTAAATGGCCTTTACCCCAATGCATGTATTGAAAATAGAAGACATTATGAAAAACACATTTCGGATTCCAAGTAAAAACAGAAACATTCAACAACCAAAACATACATTTCTAAAAGCATACTACGATCGTAGATTTATTTAAAACCATTAAAACAATCCACAAGTACAAATATCTTTGGAATCCATAAAACGTAAGAAAACATCCACGGGGCTCTGTGCCCGTCTACATGCATTCTGGGAAATAACAAAAGTCAAGAGTCATGATAAAATAAAATAGTCGAGATGACAAAGAGGATTCCATGATCACGACTTCCCTTCACCATCCTGTCTCCCGCCTTGATTACAGTGGAAAACCACGGAATAAGGGTGAGTAACGAATTACCAAGTAAGAATCCCCAACCGGGTACAATACGATATACATGATCATCTAGAAGAATGTATGCAAGCTATGAGTACAAACACGAGCGGAGCACATAGCTAAGTCCACACTTGGACCTCGGATGCCAACTCGGGGTCTTAGTCCGAAATACCACAACACACTAAACGCGCTATACGGGAACAAGTCGGCCTCGGCTGTCTCTCATCGCCGATACTGAAAGGTGCACTCGCTCAAGATCCCGAGGAGCTCTCCGGTGGCGCCATGTAATGAGCGTAAGCGCGCACCGCATGCTACCGCAAACTCGGGGGTGTCGGGTCTAGGGCAAGCCGCCCGAGTTCGATCACCATGCCTAACTAAATCTACGGATCGGTGTCACCGACATAGGGGTGTGAGACACGGACACGTGAACTATGTCGGCTGTACCACCGCACTCGAGGCTAAGGAACCGGTCGTGGTAGGCTTACACCGAGAAGCGGTCCTTGCCCTAACAGTGGCAATCAAGGGCTACGGCCGAACACGCCGAGGACGCGTGCCGATCGCCGGGGCGAGGCAATGTGTAACGACCTGTGTTTTCATCCCGTCTTCCGTATGCCCTAGGGGTATTTTAGTAATTTGGTCAAACCGTCAGGGCCGTTTATGTCTTTTTCCAGTTGCTAAAATTATTGGATGGATTTATGAAGGTTTTGAGGCTTTGTGGTTTGGTTTGAGCATGGGTAGATGCAATAGTAAAAATAAAGGAATTTGTCTTTGCCGCAGTAGGGTTTGAACCCGGTCTCTCGGAGCTTGTAGAGATGTGTGCCAATTGAGCCATTAGGTGCTCTTGTTGCTCTTTCTGCATCACATCTTAGTTAACCTTGGATCTTTGGTGTTTGGTGCATTTGGTTAAATGAAATAGAAATTAGGTTTGTTGTGTTTTCTTCTCCAAAAGAGTTGTGGCCGCCAAGCTTTCTCCCAAGCTCTCCTTGCCGATTCTTCATCCTTGCACTCCCTTGGATCGTTCATCATCATTCCGGTAAGTCTTCATCCTCTTCATCTTCTCGATTGGGTGTTCTTGTTGGCCGAAGGTAAGGAGAAGAGCTTGTGTGTGTGTGTGTTTGTAGCAGTGCCCAAAGATGCCCAGATCTCGCCAGAAGAAGCCCCAGCCGCCCGGATCGCCTAGCAACAAGCCCAGTTGCCCAGATCATTGGCAGCGAGCACCAGAGCCGCCGCCCGCACCGCCCGCCCGTCGCAAATCGCCGTCGCGCGCTGTTGAGCGGCCCGTCGCCCGCGTCTCGCGCCGCGCGCCGCTCCTCGCTGCGCTGCGCGCGCGCCATCGCGACGCGCGCGCCTCGCGCCAAGCAAGCTCGCTCTCGTCTCGCTTGCCGCGCCCGTCGCGCTGCTCCCGGCCACTGTCCACATGCGCTGCATGCGCCTGCCCTACCGCCTCTGCGCCCGTCGCGCCAAGTGTCGCGGTCCACGCCGCCATCGCCCCTCTCTGCGCGTCGTCGCGCGCCCAGCCAGCCGCCGTCTTTGCTGCCGCGTTCAGCGTGTCGGTCGTGCGTGCTGTGAGTGCCCCGAGCCGAACACGCTTGTTTTATTATATTTTTTAGGGCTATGATTGTGATTTCTATTGTGTTTGTTAGGTTCTCGTTAGCTAGCTCGGGATCGATCGCGGCGTAGGATTTTGTGTGTAGTTGCCCTCACCAAGGTAAGGATTTCTTACCGGAGTTGTGTGGACCTGCGATGTTCTATGTGATTGTTGTTTGTATGTTTGTTTGTGATTATCGGCATGTATAGTTTAGGTGCTCTGCTCAATTCTCGACTAGCATGACTTCGTATGTTGTTCTCTCATGTTAGCCCATGCTAGGTTGTTCCGTTCTAGCATGCTTATATCTGTTCTTGCTTCGTAGTACCATGCTAGGTTCGTTGTATCTGTTGAGCACGTTTTGGATTGTATTGGATTGTATGTTATTGATATGATAGGTTAAAGTGTAGGTAGGTAGCATCATCCGGGCTCGATGCATAAAGTATCTTGCATCCATGGCGGGGACGTCGAGACACTTCTCCGTCCCCTGGACCCCGTTAGGTTTAGCTAACCCGACCAGTGGCCCCGCAATCTTGGGTGAGGGTGGCGGTCGTTAAATGCCCCAACGGTCGGGATGATGACTTGGCATTGCCTCGTCCCCGACGATCGGCGCGTCCTCGGCGTGTTTGGCGTAGCCCTTGATTGCCACTGTTAGGGCAGGACCGCTTCGGTGTAAGCCTATCACGGCCGGTTCCTTAGCCTCAAAGCGGTGGTTCAGGTGACATAGTTCACGTGTCGTGTCTCACACCCCTATGTCGGTGACACCGATCCGGAGATTTAGTTAGGCGTGGTGGCTGGACATGGGCGACTTGCCACTAGACCGGCACCCCATTGTTCTGCGCGTGTAGCACGCGGTGCATGCTTACGCTCATTACGGCGCCGGCCGGAGAGCTCCTCGGGATCTTGAGCTAGTGTACCTTTCGTGACGGCGATGAGGCGGTGAGGCCGAGACTTGGTTCTCGTATAGGGCGTATTGTGTGGTGTGGATTATTCCGACTAAGACCACGAGTTGGCATCCGAGGTCCAAGTGTGGACTTAAGCTATGTGCTCTATTATGTGTTTATGTTCATAGCTTGCATACTCTCATCTAGATGACCATGTGCATCGTATTGTACCCCGATCGGGGATTCTTCTTGAGTAATTCGTTACTCACCCTTACTTATCTTCGTAACCATGGCGCGAGGCGGGATGGTGAAGGAGGAGCTATGATCATGGGAACGTCTTTGTCGTCTCGACTTTTTATTTCTATGACTCTTGTCTTTCATTTTCCCCAATGCATGTAGCGGGACACGAGCCCTAGGATGTTTTCTCAATGATTTTGTGGATTCCCGCTTTATTGAATTTGAGAATGTTCCAAATGGTTTAATAAATCTCTGATCGAGTGTACGTTTTGGAAATGTATTTGCCTTGAAACAGTTTGACAAACTATATTGATTTCTCGATTGAACCTTGATTGTTTTGTTTTAATTGGGAATCTAAAAACTTATTTGCATATTATCCTTTCCTTTGAATGTATGCATTGGGGTAAAGGCCTATTTAGAGCCCCTTTTGGGTCGGTCTTTCTGATTGGTATCGAGCTCGAGTCATAAACTTTGTAGACCGACCTTTTGTTGTAGGTCGTCTTTCCCATGATCACCAAGCACTCAAGCGGTCATCAGTGCGCCTAAGTTTTCTGCTTTTAGAAAAGGGTTAAGAATTTACAATACCTTTCATCTAGTGTATGCCTTGTGTAGTGTTGTGGAGCGGAGACGAGCGGGTTCGACTCGTTGTTGGTTTGGGCTTAGTGAGCCATCATGCCAACTTTCATGATCTGGCGCTTTGTTTGGCGGCTTGTTGAGGTATCCGATAGATTCGGATGCCCCGGAACATCGTTCGAGAGGGAGCGAGCTTAGACTCCGTTGGCCATTTGTGGCCTGAGTTGCTTTTTTCCCCTAGTGAGAGGGTGGTGGTGCTTGCGCGGTTGCGATTAGATGATGATCGCACCTCGAGGAGCGCGAGCGCTTGGCATGTCCGGCCGAGGAGTTGGACGGATCATGTTGATGTTGAAGCCGCGCCCGGGGTTGTTAGGCCCGCATGCGGTGCTGGCCCCTGAGCTTGAGTTGCCTAGAGGAGGGGGTAGAGGCTAGCAGCGCCTCAGTGAGACTCCTTGAGCAGAGTGTGCTCGACCATGAGAGATTTGATGGCGAGTCTTTAGCTATCGAGAGCGGAGACCCGTGCGCAGCTTTGTAGCGCGTAGTGAGGAGTCCCGCACAGATTAGCCCAAATGACAGAGTTTGTTTCAGCATTTTTTCCCCGGTAGCTCTTGTAGCCCCGGAGGTTCTCGGGAGGGCATGATCAGCAGAGTTTATTCGGATGAGTTTGTTGGCGTTGATGGAGACGCCTGGGTTGGCAAATGGATGCCCGCGAGCTCGATGTTTTAGTAAGTCCCTACCGCTAGTAGTAAAGTAGTTGGCCGGGTTTGAGTTTAGCATCCGTGTGTGGGATGCCTGCTCAGAGGCCGAGGTGTGCCGTTCTGTCTTTGTTTGGTTCATCGGATGGTGGTGGAAGTCCCTTGTGAGAGGTGGACTAGCGAGTCTCCACCGATCGCCCGATTGTTTGGCAAGTTGCCGTGTTAGTGGCTTGAGGCGGATGAAGGGTCATCTTTGCCCCTTGCGAGCTCGGCTGTTGTTTATGACCCCAGACTTCCTCGGATGTGGATTTGGTAGTAGTAGCACTTGAGGTGCATTGGTTGGTGTGCCACTTTGGCACTAAGTCCGCTCGAGCTTGAGTTTGGCTTGGGCATAGCGAGATGGTTCTATGCCGTTCGGAGTTCAAATACTCCTTTAGCCTTGGATCTGTTTATGGCGCTTGCACCCGTTTAGGTCGTGCGGAGGGCTAGTTCGGTGGTAGTCAATGGACTACAAGCGAAAAGGATGCTCGAGAGGAGCGGAGCCTCTTCCCGATGTTTACGGAGGTTGAGTAAGTCGGCGAGTTGCTTGGTTGGTAAATGTTGGTGCGCGTGAGTCTCGCGCTAGTGTTAAGGCCAAGAGATTTTCTTTGTGGTTGGTAGTGCGGTCAACCACCTTCGAGGGCCTAATCTGAGGAGAGTTGAGCATCGTATATGCGAGTTTGGTCCAAAGCAGAGGGATCTGAGTTGGATGCTCATGAGATGAGCCGGATGCCTATGAGGCGAGATGAGTGATGCCTTGCGAGAGGTTTTGGATGCCTTAGGGTAAGCACCCTTGGTTGAGGCTTGGTACAAAGTAAGTTTGGTTTGGCATGATTATGCTTTGGTAGAGCAAGGTTGCCTCGGCTTTCGAGTATCGTGTGGAGATGGAACTTTTGGTGTTCCTTGGAGTGTTTGTATCATTGCCGGGAGTTATCGTTGCTTTGTGGAAAAGCGCTTGTTAGTCTTGGATCTCTAAAGGAAGGTTGGGAGTTGTGCACACAAGTGTGTTTTGTGTGGTTCGTTCCGTGGCGAGAGTTTCGAGATCCATGTAGGGTTTGCTTTGGAGATCTCGTGCTCGGTTCCTTGAGAAGTTGGACTCGGTGGTTGTTGTAAGGCTTTGGTTGAGGTGGTAAGGATACCGTGCTCGTGGTATCAAGTTGTTGCTTAGGCAAGATTTGTTAAGTTGGGCCTAAGCTTGGTTGGCGGATCTTCTTGTTGATCGTTGGTTGGAGTTCGATTGGAAACCAACAAGAGCGATGGTAGCTAAGCGCGTGGTTTCGATCGTCATGGCTAAGAGAGTTGTTCGGATCCTTCCTTGGGTAGAAGTTGTTGTGGCCGATGCTTTGAGTAGGAGGATGACGCGTGCAGTAGCGTTTGGGTCCTCTAGGTTCCCAAGGATTTGGAGTTGGCCAGCATGGTTGGGATCTTTGGAATTTGGAGTTGTTTGTTCAGCGATTGTCTTTTAGATCGTTTGCCTAGGCGGTGTGTGTGTCGAGGGTTGCCGAAGAACCCTAGGTTGTGGAAAGTCTCTCCGAGAGCTCGATCGAGGCCCACTAGTGAGTTTGATTGGCTAGGCTTGGAGGCGTGTAGTTTGTAGCCTCGGTGGAGTTGCTAGCGATCTTGGTAGGCTAGCAAGCTAGTGTTTGTTTGGAGTAAAGTCCGGAGTGGTTTCGGTGTGGTGGCAAGTTGATGCTTGGTGTTGACCAAGGTGTGGATTGGAGTTGCTAGAGTTTAGTTTTGCTCGTGGGGCGAGTGGTTTGTACCATGTTGGTTGTTTTTCCTGTTTCCGGGATGTTGAGTTGCCCCGTTTGGCATTTGGAGGTTCATCAGAGATGGGCCCTTGTTGTGCCCCGTGAGACTAGATGTTGTTGCTCGGTGGAGCAAGACAAGTGGCGTATGTGGAGTTCTCTGTCCGTTGGTTGTCTGCTTGTAAGAGCCGTTTCCTTCGGGGAGTTGTCGAGTTACTCCTTGGTCTTGGAGTTAATGGTGGAAGCGCTAGCTTGAAGGAAAAGTTTGTTGGTCGCATGGAAGTAGTCGTTTGTCCAGGATTAAGCGGATTCTTGGATGGTGTTCTAGAGGCCGCAGTAAAGGTTGTTCTGCCTCTTGTGAGTGTTTGGCCAAGATTTGGTTCGTTTGTTGTTTGAGAGCTAGTTCGGTTCTAGGCGGAGCGTTATACACGAGGTCTTGTTCCTAGTCGATAAGTTTTGGGAGTTGACCCCTCCCTCAGCAGATTGAGCAAGTCTTTGTTTGTTTCGGTTTGGTGGTCCGATTGGTTGAGTTTTCTCTTGGGTGTTGCTTCCAAGAGAGTTGGTTCTTGTTGCCTTGGGTTTGAGCAAGTCACGAGCGTGTGTGGAGTTCGCCGCCCTTCTAGAGTTTGCTTGCTTGGGAAGTCGTTTCCCGTTTGGCGAGAGTCGACTTAGCTCCCGAGTTGTGTAGTCGATCGAGTAGCGCAAATGATCACCCAATGAGAGAGGTTCTGTTTTGTGTTGTTAGCAAGCAAGAGTTGTTTGTTCCCGCAAGGGCGGAGGCCAACCAGATGGAGTTGAGTTGTTCTGGCAAGTTGTTGGTTCTTTGGGGATTGAAGATTTCCTTTCCCTCTAGCCTCTGTGGTGGTTGAGTTGCTCCTTGGATGCCAGCCTCGAGTGATAGCTTGCGAGGTAGTCTTGCGGATTCGTGTGGCCCAGGATCCGTAAGCTTTGAGGTCAGTCGTTATCCGCTTTCCTTGTGAGGTTTTGGGAGTGGAGCTTACGGTTGGAAGATGAGTTAGGCTTAGGCTTAAAGGGAAGTCCTTCGATAGTAGCGGTTGGATTTTAAGAGTTGAGTAGTAGCTTGGAGGCGAGCGTTGCTCGTTAT
This sequence comes from Sicyos edulis, assembly GCA_036507275.1. Taxonomy (NCBI): domain Eukaryota; kingdom Viridiplantae; phylum Streptophyta; class Magnoliopsida; order Cucurbitales; family Cucurbitaceae; genus Sicyos; species Sicyos edulis. The sequence goes on along the minus strand of CM071855.1, from coordinate 23,602,997 downwards.
AAGTTTGGGTTGAGTTCTGCTGAGCAAGCCCTTCTCGGGCTTTGTTCCTAGTTGTTGTGAGTTCCCAGTTGGCGTTAGTAGAGCCGCGTTTGAGTGAGTTGGCATAGAGGTGCCATGGCATTGGTTGGTAAGCTGTTGAGCCGTTTTCCTCAAGGTGTTGTGTCGCAGATAGCTGCGTGATGGTTTAGTCCTTGCTTCCCGAGTTTTCCTTGAGAGGAATGTTGGATGTTCCTTGCTGTCGATGTTCTCCTTGGTGGTTCTTTGGTAGGTGTTCGTTGGAAAGTTTGCGTTCGGCCGATGAGGAGTTCTAGTTTGTTGGCTTGGCCGAGTGGAGTCTGTGCTTGGCCCTTGTTCTTTTTTTTTAGGTGGCCGTAGCTGAAGTTTCAGCTGGTGTGAGTGTTGTTAGCCGTCTGGTGTACCAGGATGGTGCCCCTTGCCTTTGGTTCGGCGATTTCTCCTTAAGATGGTTGCTTAAGTGTTGTGGTCGTGTTCTAGTTGGAGAAGTTTGTCTTTTGGATCGATCGCTTGATTGGTGGTTCGTTTGTATCTCGTTAAGGTTTGTAGTCAAGGTTTGAGGTTTGTTGGTCTCTTGTGAAGTAAGAGTAGGCCGTTTAGTTTTGGAATCTGGAAGGTTCGATTGTTTGGTCGATTTGTTGTAGGGTTGAGTTTGTTTGTTGACAATTTGTGCACGGTGTTTTTATGTATCGATGTTGGGGCGGCATGTGCTGGACCCATTGCTCATTGTGGACTTTGAGCCCTTGCGGTGATTGAGGGTTTGGGCTTGAGGAGAAGCCTATGAGTATTCTCGGTCTTGAGTCGAAGGCGTTGCGTAGAAGTGAGATCCGTTGGTAAAAGTTTAGTGAAGGAGTCTGAGTTCGGAGGAGGCCGCTCGTGGCGGGAAGGACGGGATGAGAATGCGGTATCTGTGTTGTTTCAGTCTTAAGGACTTTCGAGGACGAAAGTCATAAAAAGGAGGAATATTGTAACGACCGTGTTTTCATCCCGGTCTTCCGTATGCCCTAGGGGGTATTTTAGTAATTTGGTCGGGCCGTTAGGGCCGTTTATATCTTTTTCGATTGCTAAAATTATTGGATGGATTTATGAAGGTTTTGAGGCTTTGTGGTTTGGTTTGAGCATGGGTAGATGCAAAAGTAAAAATAAAGGAATTTGTCTTTGCAGTAGGGGTTTGAACCCGGGTCTCTGGGAAGCTTGTAGAGATGTGTGCCAATTGAGCCATTAGGTGCTCTTGTTGCTCTTCTGCATCACATCTTAGTTAACCTTGGATCTTTGGTGTTTGGTGCATTTGGTTAAATGAAATAGAAATTAGGTTTGTTGTGTTTTCTTCTCCAAAAGAGTTGTGGCCGCCTGCTTTCTCCCAAGCTCTCCTTGCCGATTCTTCATCCTTGCAGCTCCCTTGGATCGTTCATCATCATTCCGGTAAGTCTTCATCCTCTTCATCTTCTCGATTGGGTGTTCTTGTTGGCCAAGGTAAGGAGAAGAGCTTGTGTGTGTGTGTGTTTGTAGCAGTCGCCCAAAGATGCCCAGATCTGCCCAAAGAAGCAAGCAAAGCCGCCCGGATCGCCTAGCGGCAAGCCAGCTGCAGCTGCCTGATCGCGGCCAGCGAGCACGAGCCGCCCGAACCGCCCAGCCAATCGCGGCCGTCGCGCGCACTGACTGGCGGCGGCCAGCGCCGCGTCTCGCGCCGCGCGCCGCTCCTCGCTTTGTCGCGCGCCGCATCGCGTCGCTTCGCCTCGCGCCAGGCCGCGCTCGTCTCGTCGCTTGCCGCGCCCGTGCGCCTGCGCCCACGTCACCCGCCCATAGCGCGCCCCGCCCCGCCTCCTCTGCCGCCGTCGGCGCCAGATGTCGGTCCTTGCCGCCATCAGCCCTTCTCTGCGCCGTCGGCGCCCAGCCGCGCCAGCCGTCTTTGCTGCCCGTCCGCGTGTCGATCGTGCCGTGTGAGTGCCCCGGCCGAGCACGCTTGTTTTATTATATTTTTTTAGGGCTATGATTGTGATTTCTATCGTGTTTGTTAGGTTCTCGTTAGCTAGCTCGGGATCGATCGCGGCGTAGGATTTTGTGTGTAGTTGCCCCGGCCAAGGTAAGGATTTCTTCACGGAGTTGTGTGGACCTGCGATGTTCTATGTGATTGTTGTTTGTATGTTTGTTTGTGATTATCGGCATGTATAGTTTAGGTGCTCTGTTGCAATTCTGACTAGCATGACTTCGTATGTTGTTCTCTCATGTTAGCCCATGCTAGGTTGTTCCGTTCTAGCATGCTTATATCTGTTCTTGCTTCGTAGTACCATGCTAGGTTCGTTGTATCCGCTGAGCACGTTTTGGATTGTATTGGATTGTATGTTATTGATATGATAGGTTAAAGTGTAGGTAGGTAGCATCATCCGGACTTTGATGCATAAAGTATCTTGCATCCATGGCGGGGGCGTCGAGACACTTCTCCGTCCTGGACCCGTTAGGTTTAGCTAACCCGCCGGTAGGCCCCGCAATCTTGGGTGAGGGTGGCGATCGTTAAATGCCCCAGCGGTCGGGATGATGACTTGGCATTGCCTCGCCCCGACGATCGGCACGCGTCCTCGGCGTGTTCGGCGTAGCCCTTGATTGCCACTGTTAGGGCAAGGACCGCTTCCTGGTGTAAGCCTATCACGACCGGTTCCTTAGCCTCAGTGCGGTGGTTCAGCCGACATAGTTCACGTGTCCGTCTCACACCCCTATGTCGGTGACACCGATCCGAGAGATTTAGTTAGGCGTGGTGGTGGACATGGGCGGCTTGCCACTAGACCGGCACCCCCATAGTCTCGCAGTGCACGCGGTGCATGCTTACGCTCATTACTGGCGCCGGCCGGAGAGCTCCTCGGGATCTTGAGCTAGTGTACCTTTCGTATCGGCGATGAAGCGGTGGCCGAGACTTGGTTCTCGTATAGGGCGTATTGTGTGGTGTGGATTATTCCGGACTAAGACCACGAGTTGGCATCCGAGGTCCAAGTGTGGACTTAAGCTATGTGCTCTATTATGTGTTTATGTTCATAGCTTGCATACTCTCATCTAGATGACCATGTGCATCGTATTGTACCCCATCGGGATTCTTCTTGAGTAATTCGTTACTCACCCTTACTTATCTTTCGGGTAACCATGGCGCGAGGCGGGATGGTGAAGGAGGAGCTATGATCATGGGAACGTCTTTGTCGTCTCGACTTTTTATTTCTATGACTCTTGTCTTTCATTTTCCCCAGATGCATGTAGCGGGACACGAGCCCTAGGATGTTTTCTGAATGATTTTGTGGATTCCCTTTATTGAATTTGAGAATGTTCCAAATGTTTTAATAAATCTCGATCGTGAGTATACGTTTTGGAAATGTATTTGCCTTGAAACAGTTTTTCACAAACTATATTGATTTCTGATTGAACCTTGATTGTTTTGTTTTAATTGGGAATCTAAAAACTTATTTGCATATTATCCTTTCCTTTGAATGTATGCATTGGGGTAAAGGCCTATTTAGAGCCCCTTTTGGGTGGGTCTTTACACAATGCCAAGTCATCATCCCGACCGTTGGGGCATTTAACGATCTGCCACCCTCACCCAAGATTGCGGGGCGGTAGTTAGGGTTAGCTAAACCCTAACGGGATCGAGGACAGAGTACCATCACGTCACGTCCCATGCCGGGATGCAAGTTACGTTATGCATCCGGCCGGATGATGCTACATACACGAACTCTAAACCATAGCAATAATAACAATTCAATCAATGCGATCAATACGTGCTCAACAGATACAAGGAACCTAGCATGATACTACGAAGCAAGAACGAGATATCGAACATGCCGAATGGAACAACCTAGAATGGGCTAACATGAGAAACAATACAAGAGTTCATGCCACTCGAGAATTGAAACAGAGCACCTAGGGCTAAACATGCTAATAATCATACAGGCATACAAAACAACAATCACAAATATACCGCGAGGCCCACACAACTCCAGTAAAAAATCCTTACCTTGGTCGGGAGGCTTCTACACACAAATCCTAAGGCTGCGAACAATCCCGAGCTAGCGGCGGGAACCTAGCAAACCAATAATAATCAGCATCATCTAAAACGTCTAAACAACAAAAGAATAGCAAGCTCGGCTCGGGGAACTCACGCGGCGCGGCGACATGAGCTTGGAGCTGGCAGCAAGCGGCACGGCAGGTGGGGCGCTGCCGCACTGCACCAGCAGGCAGGGCGCGGCTGCGCGCTGGCCCACGCACAACGCAACGGATACCGCGGCGAGGACGCGCGCGCGCGGCGCGTCTGGGTGTCTTGGGCGAGCGGCTTCGAGCGAAAAGCGCGCGGCGCCCAGCGTCGACACGAGCGTCTGAGGCCGCGCGCGTGGCGGCGCGGCATCACATCGCGGCGCGACGCGAATCTGGCGGCGCGCGCGCGCGGCGGCTTCGGGCGGCGGCGCTGGCCGCGTGGGCGTCTGGCGTCTGCTGCTGCTGCGCGCTTCTCTCGCCACGACGACGAGCGATGGCGTCGCGGGAGGCTGCGCGACGGTGGATTTCGGCGCGACTGGTGAGCAATGGCGTCTGGCAGGGTCGCTTCAACGATCTCTGGCGACTGGTGAGCGATGGCGTCGCGGGAGGTTCTGCGACGGTGGATCTGGCGAAAATTTCTTTGTCCGGCTTTGGCGTCTGGCGGGGCTACTTTCAACGAGATCTGGGCGAGGGGCTGGCCTACCGGATGGGCGGCGGCGATGGTCGCTTCTCTCGGCTGGCTGCAATCAACACAAACACAGACAACACTCTACATCTTACCTTCGGCCAGCATCAAAAACCAAATGAGGAGATGAAGAGGATGAAGACTTACCCGGAATGATGATGATCGAACCCAAGGAGATGCAAGGGAAAGAAGAATCGGCAAAGGCTATGGAGAGGGAGAGCTTGTGCGGCCAAGAGGAGATTTGGAGAAGAAGATGGAATAAACCTAATTTCTATTTCATTTAACCAAATGCACCAAAACTCCAAAATCCAAGGCTAACCATAAAATGATGCAGGAAGAGCAACAAGAGCACCTAATGGCTCAATTGGCACACAACCCCACAAGCTTTCCAGGAGACCCGGGTTCAAACCTCAGCTGCAGCACAATTTCCTTTATTTTTACTTTTGCATCAAACCTTGCTCAAACCAAACCACAAATCCTTCCAAAAACCTACATAAATCCATCCAATAATTTTAGTAATGGAAAAGACACAAACGGCCTGTGACAAAGACCAAATTACCCCTAGGGCATACCGGAAGGCCGGAAGAAAAACACGAGTCGTTACAATATTCCCTCCTTTTTATGACTTTCGTCCTCGAAAGTCCTTAAAACAAAACTTATTTCTCAGGGTAATGCAATCTCATCTCGTCTTCCCGCTCCCAAGTGGCTTCCTCGGAACCCCGACTCTTCCACCGAACCTTTACCAAACGAATCTCGCGATTACGCAACGTCTTGGTCTCAAAGGCAAGGATCCTCACGGCTTCTCCTCGAAGTTCAAATCCTCATTCACCGCAAAGGCTCAAAGTCCACAATGTGCGGCGGGTCCGGCACATCTTGCCTCAACATCGATACATGAAAAACACTATGCACGTGATAGTGACGGAGGTAGGGCTAACCAGGTAAGCAACTCTGCCAATCCTCTCTAGGATCTCAAATGGACCAACAAAACGGGGACTCAACTTCCCACGCTTGCAAACCTCGTAACACCTCGCATCGGAGCAACCTTAAGGAACACATGCGACCAACCTCAAACTCCAAATCTCGACGCCGAACATCGGCGTAACTCTTCTGCTGCTCTTCTCGCTACCTGTCAACATACGAGCTCTAATCTTCTGCCTTTGCACCATTGGTCAAGCTGCGGTAACTTTCGGGACCCAAACACATCTATCACCAACCTCTTCCCGAACACACGGGGGCCGAACAACGCTTACCATACAAAGCCTCGAATGGAGCCATCCAGATCGCCGATCGTAATAGCTGTTGTTATAGGCAAACTCCATCAAGTACATATCTTGTCCCAATCGCTGGGAAATCCAACACACAAGCCCTCAACATATCCTCGAGAATCGATTCACTCTCTCGATCGACCATCCGTCTGAGGGTGAAAAGTCATGTCTTTGAAACAAACACTCTGTGCCCAAATCAGTAAAGACCCGACCCAAAAGGGGCTCTAAATAGGCCTTTACCCCAATGCATGCATTCAAAGTAAGGACAATGTGCAATTAAGTTTTCGGATTCCAATTAAAACAAAACAAAAGAGATTCAATCAGAAATCAAATAGATTGCTGAAACCTGTCCCTGTTTCCAAGCACCTGTTTCAAGGCAAATACATTTCTAAACGCATACTGATCGAGATTTATTAAAACATTTGAAACAATCCTCAAATACAACAAAGCTGAATCCATAAAAACATTCAAGAAAAACATCCTAGGGCTCAGTGCCGTCATGCATTCGGGGAAAATAAAAGACAAGAGTCATAGAAATAAAAAGTCAGAGATGACAGCAGGTTCCCATGATCACAGCTCCTCCTTCAGCCATCCTGTCTCGCACCTTGGTTACCTGTGGAAAACCACAAAATAAGGGTGAGTAACGGATTACTCAGTAAGAATCCCCAACCGGGGTACAATACGATGCACATGGTCATCTAGATGAGTGTATGCAAGCTATGAATATAAACACGAAATAGAGCACATAGCTTAAGTCCACACTTGGACCTCGGATGCCAACTCGTGGTCTTAGTCCGGAAATAAATCCACCACACAATACGCCCTATACGAGAAACGAGTCCCGCCTCGGCCGCATCTCACATCGATCGAAAGGTGCACTAGCTCAAGATCCCGAGGAGCTCTCCGTCGTGCGTCAGAATGAGCGTAAGCGCGCACCGCGTGCTCTGCGCAGACTATGGGGTGCCGTCTAGTGGCAAAATTGCCCATGTCCGATCCACCACGCCTAACTAAATCTGGATCGGTGTCACTAACATAGGGTGTGAGACTGGACACGTGAACTATGTCGGCTGAACCACCGCACCGAGGCTAAGGAATCGATCGTGGTAGGCTTACACCGGAAGCCGTCCTTGCCCTATCGGTGGCAATCAAGGGCTACGGCCGAACACGCCGAGGACGTGCCGATTGCCGGGGCGAGGCAATACCAAGTCATCATCCCGACCGTTGGGGCATTTAACGATCGCCACCCTCACCCAAGATTGCGGGGCCTACCGGTCGGGTTAGCTAAACCCTAACGGGGTCGAGGGACGGAGAACTGCCTCGACGTCCCCGCCATGGATGCAAGATACTTTATGCATCGGGCCCGATGATGCTACCTACCTGAATTCTAACCTGCCTTAACAATCAGCAAACAATCCAATACGTGCTCAAAAGAATACAACAGACCTAGCATGGTACTACGAAACAAGAATGAATATGAGCATGCCAGAACGGAACAACCTAGCATGGACTAACATGAAAGAACAACATACGAAGTCATGCGATCGAGAATTGAATGCGAGCACCTAAACTACACATGCGATAATCACAAACAAACATACAACATCAATCACATAGAACATCGCAGGGTCCACACAACTCCGGTAAGAAATCCTTACCTTGCCGGGAGGCAACTACACACAAAATCCTAAGCTGCGATCGATCCCGAGCTAGCTAACGAGAACCTAACAAACACAATAGAAATCATAATCATAGCCCTAAAAATATAATAAAACAAGCGTGGCTCGGCTCGGGCACTCACACGGCACGACGACACGGGCCGAGTCTTCTTTGTTTGGTGCGGCTAGGCGCGCGCTGGCAGCGCTGCCCAGAGGCGCAGTGGCGCGCACGCGGACACGCACGCAGGCGCGCAACTGCGCGCGCTCAGGCGCTAAGCGCGAGCGGCCGGCACGAGCGGAGCGTCTGAGCATGCGGGCGAAGCGGCTCGGGCGGCGCGCGCGCGGCGGGCTGGCGGCGGCGCGACACGGTGATCTGCTGCTGCGCGCGGGCCAGGTGCTCTGGCGGGCTGCGCGCGAATGGTGTCGCGATGGAAGGATCTGGGCGGCGCTAGTGTGCGACGGCGATGGGCTGGCCGCGCGCGTCGGGGCGTCTTTGCTCGGCGGATCTGGACGGGACGGCCGGCGCGCGCGCGACGGGCTCATGTGCGACACAGGCGAGCCGCTCGGGCGATCTGCCGGTGGTGGGCGAATCCGCGCGCCTAGGCGGACTGCAACAACACACACACACACACGGGCACCTCCTCTTACCTTCGACCAAAGAAAACAACCTATCGAGAAGATGAAGAAGATGAATACCTACCGGAATGATGATCGAACTACGGAGCAAACAAGGGGATGAAATTCGGCTAGAGAAAGTTGGGGAAACAAGCTTGGACGGCTAGGAGGATGTGTTGGAGAAGAAGAACAAAACCTAGCTTTTCTTTTCCATTTAACCAAATGCACCAAAACCCCAAAATCCAAGGCTAACCATAAAATGACACGGAAAGAGCAACAAGAGCTCTCAATAGCTCAACTGGCACGCATTCCACAAGCTTTCTTGGAGACCCGGGTTCAAAACCCAGTACAACACAAAATTCCTTTATTTTTACTTTTGCATCAAACCTTGCTCAACCCTTCCACAAAGCCTCACAAACCTACATAAATTCATCCAATATTTTTAGCAACTAGAAAAGACATAAACGGCCCTGACGGCCCGACCAAATTTCCAAAATACCCCTTGGGCATACACGAAGACCGGGATGAAAACCTGGGCCGTTACAATATTCCCTCCTTTTTATGACTTTCGTCCTCGAAAGTCCTTAAGACTCAAAACGGCCACAGATATCACGAAATCTCATCCCGTCTTCCCCGCTCACGAGCGACCTCCTCTGAACTCGACTCCTCCTCCGAACTTTTACCAAACGGATCTCACGATTATGCAACGCCTCTTCGTCTCAAAGACCGAGAATACTCACGAGCTTCCCCTCGAAGCTCAAATCCTCGATCAGCTGCAAAGGCCCAAAGTCCACAATGAGCGATGGGTCCGACACATACTGCCTCACACCGATACATGAGAACACTGCACACGGCTGACAAGGACAGAAAGAGCTAACCAATATGCAACTCTGCCAATCCTTTCGAGAATCTCAAATGGTTCAACAACAGGAGGCTCCACTTCTCCCGCTTACCAACCTCAACACAACTCACAACGGCACAACTTTAAAACTACGCATTGTCCAACCTCAAACTCTAAAACTCGACGCCGAACATCGGCGTAACTTTTCTGCCTGCTCTGAGCTAACAACACTAGCTCTAAACTCCTACACATCACCTCTGGTCAAATGCAACAACTCAGGACCCAAAACAAAATTGATGGCCACCAACCTTTTCTTAGAACACTGGAAACCTGCAGTACTTACCTTGCAATGCCTCAATGGAACCACAAGAACTGACCGCTGAGAACTGCAACCAAAGGCAACCTCATAAAACCACTCTAGTCTTCCGCTGCCTAATCACGGAAACACCAACTCGCAACAAGCTCCAAAGGTTCTGGATCACTCCTCCCAAAAGACCATCGGTCAGAGGGTGAAAACACTACAGAAACTGCACCCGGCTCATAAGCCTCTTAACAACGCTCTCCAGAACCACGGTTCATCACGCACTACCTAGAAAAATCTTTGTTGCCACACTCTGGAGCCAACAACTCCAGCCTGAAACTGACATGCCACTACTCCACAGAATGACATCTCCACTTGGGCGAGGTGCGAGCTCTAGCTACTGAAGCCAATCCTCCAAAAATCCGAACTCACACAACAACCTCAACTAGCTGACAGCTCCCACACGGAAACTTACAATCCAACAACTTGAGTGCTACGAACTAGGAAGCTCAAACAACTACAAACTGCATAGCTATGCCAATCCACTCAACTCTAGCTTGGCTCAAATCACTGGCTGGACAAGTCAGCCTGCCAACAACCGGCCCTAAAGGGCTCCCTCCACCAAGCCTACCTCCATGCAAGCAACGGAACGAAGCTTGCCTCAAATATGAAGCACATCTCACAAGTCCAAACGATAACACATACAAAGCTTAACCCTCTAGCTTAGGCTTATTGCACCTTCCCACCGAAACTTCATAAACGAAACTCCACTACTCGGTTAACACCAACTACCAGAACCAGATTACCAATAATGGTCGGGAGCACAAACCACACTAACCAAAGAAAGATCCTCAAAATGTCAAGACCCTAATCCATCCACAATGGTGCAACCTCAACCCACAACTGATACAAAGAAGTTCTTCCACTACAAAGGTGCAACATCTTCCATGCCAACACACAAAAATCTTAACCAACTAGGCCAAACACTCATAAGAGGCGAGAACAACCCTTACCGCAACTTCCAGACACCACTCAAGTCCCTTAACTTGGACAAACAACTGCTTCCAAGCAACCAACAAACTTTTCCTCCTACTGGCACCACTACTACCAATTCCAAGACCAAGGAATAACTTGACAACTCCCAAGGAGAAACAGATCCTTACAAGAGGACAAACGAAGGACAGAGAGCTCCACAACCGCTCGCTGTCTTGCTTAGCTAAGCACGGCATCCAACTCTCCTAGAGGCAACAACAAGGGGGTCCACCACAGACTAGACCGTCAACCATGGGCAAGAGAAGACTCACCCCCAAACACCAAATAAGGGCACTCTCAAACTCGGGAGCAGGAGAGATATCCTCTGGGGGCAAACCACTTACCCACGAACAAGGCTAACTCCTTGGCAACTCGAAAACCACACCTTGGCCAACATCAAGCACCAACTTGCCACCACACCGGAACCAAATCCGGACTCTACTCCAAACAAACTCTGGCTTGCTAGCCTACCAAAACTGCCAGCAACTCACCCGAGGCTACAAACTACTCGACTCTGGCTTGCCAACTAAACTCACTACCTAGGTCTAACTGAGCTCTGGTGAGGCTCTCCACAACTAGGGTTCTTCGACAACCCTCGACACACACTGTCGTCTAACGGTCTAACAACCAACTGCCTGAACAAACAACTCCTTTTCCCAGCATCACAACCACGCTGGCCTGCTCCAAACCTCGAAACCAAAAAGACCAGAAATGCTTCAGAATGTGTCACCCTCCTACTCAAAGCGTCAGCCACCATGTAGCTTCCACCCAGGGTAAGGATTCCGAGCAACACTCTTAGCAACTGCGATCAGGAACTACGCGGCTTCACTACAACCACCATTTGTTCAGTACCATCTAAACTCCAACCATGAACAACAAGAGGTTCCACCAACCAAGCTTAGGTCCAACCTAAACAAACATGCCTAAGCAATAACCCGACTACGAGCACGATGTCCTTACAATCTCAACAAGCCTTACAACATCCACCTGGAGTCCACCTTCTCCAAGAACTGAGCACCAGTTCTCCAATGCAAACCCTTCATGCTTCAGAAACTCTCGCCACCAGAACGAACTACACAAAAGCACACTTGTGTGCACAACTCCCAACCTTCCTTTAGGGATCCAAGGCTAACAGGCGCTTTCTAAAAGAAAAGCAACAACTACCTTCCGGCAGGGATACAACCAATCAAAGGAACACCCAAGGGTTCCAACCCCCCCACAATACTCGAAGCTGTGGCAACCCTGCTCTACTAAAGCATAACAATGCCAAACCGAACTTACCTCATACCAAAGGGGCTTACACACAAGGCAGCCCACTCATCTCATAAGCATCCAACTCACCTCATGAGCGTCCAACTCACCTCATGAGCATCCAACACACCTCCTGGACATCCAGCTCATCTCATGAGCATCCAACTCACCTCATGAACAACCAACTCATCTCGTGGGCATCCAACTCATCTCGAGAGCATCCAACTCACCTCATGAACAACCAACTCATCTCGTGAGCATCCAACTCATGGTCCATCTGCTGGACCGAACTCGCATCTACAATGCCCACTCAACTCAGGTTTAGGCACTCGAAGGTAGTGGACCGCACTACCAACCACAAAGATCTCTTGGCCTTAGCACTAGCGTGAGACTCACACGCACTAACACTTACCAACCGCCAACCTGCTGACTTACTCAACCCCCAGTAACACTGGGAAGAGGCTTCAGCTCCTCTCGAACATCCTTTCACTTGTAGTCCTCCGACTACCACTGAACTAGCCCTCTTGAACGACCTAAACAAGTGCATTTCCCATAAATGGAATCCAATGGCTAAAGAAGTGTGCTGAACTCCGAACGGTCATAGAACCATCTGCTATACCCATGCCAAACTCAAGCCTGAACCAGACTTAGTGCCAAGGTGGCACACCAACCAATGCACCTCAAGTGCCGCTATTACCAAATCCACAACTTACTACAAATGGGGCCCGCAAGGTCACAACCTCAAGTGACAAAAACTATGGCTAGAAATACAAGGGCTCAAAACTCAAACAACCAGACTATGGCATCTCATCAAACTGGGGGCTCACGGCCTACTCTTGCATCTCCACATGATGCTCAACAAAACTCTGGCCGGCTCTCTCAACATGCAGCAGCTAGCCCTACTCTAGGGCTCACCAAAAGAAGAGTGTTCAACTCTACAAAACAACTGAGGAAACCGCCAACGGATCAAGTCCAATGGGAACACTGCTCGCTGCACTCTTAACTACAGGGTTCCGGCTTACTAGCTGCAAACAACAACATTTATAAGAGAACAAAGATGTCTCAGCAACCTCCTCGAAGGCTACCAACTCTGCAGCTACTCAATGGGCAAACAGACAATCTGCTAAGGTTCAAGATCCACACCTGAACTACCCAGGCTAGCCCACTTGGGACCTGCTCCACAAGCATCAACATGAGCAAAAGCCAAAGCTAACTCCTCTCCTGGAATGGTGCTCCAGGGCAAAACACCTCCACCCTCTCATTAGGGGAATTAACAGCTGGGCCACACGTGGCCTACGGGAGTCTAACCTCTGCCTCCATCTGGAACGATGTTCCAGCGGTATCCGAATCTATCTGGATATCTCAACAAACCACAACATACAAACTCACATCAAGGGAAGTTGGCATGATGGCGCTCTAAACCCAAACCAACGACGAGTCGAACCCGCTTCGTCTCCGCTCCACAACACAAAACAAGGCATACACTAGATGAAAGGTATTGTAAATTCTTAACCCTTTTCTAAAAACAGAAAACTTAGGCGTACCTGATGACTGTCGGAGTGCTGGTGATCATGGGAAAGACGACCTACAACAAAAGGTCAGTCTACAAAGTCTATGACTCAGCTCGATACCAATCAGAAAGACCCGACCCAAAAGGGGCTCTAAATAGGCCTTTACCCCAATGCATGCATTCAAAGTAAGGACAATGTGCAATTAAGTTTTCGGATTCCAATTAAAACAAAACAAAAGAGATTCAATCAGAAATCAAATAGATTGCTGAAACCTGTCCCTGTTTCCAAGCACCTGTTTCAAGGCAAATACATTTCTAAACGCATACTCTGATCAGAGATTTATTAAAACATTTGAAACAATCCTCAAATACAACAAAGCTGGAATCCATAAAAACATTCAAGAAAAACATCCTAGGGCTCCGTGCCTTCTCTACATGCATTCGGGGAAAATAAAAGACAAGAGTCATAGAAATAAAAAGTCGAGATGACAAAGAGTTCCCATGATCACAGCTCCTCCTTCACCATCCTCTGCCTCGCACCTTGGTTACCTGTGGAAAACCACAAAATAAGGGTGAGTAACGGATTACTCAAGAAGAATCCCCAACCGGGGTACAATACGATGCACATGGTCATCTAGATGAGTGTATGCAAGCTATGAATATAAACACGAGATAGAGCACATAGCTTAAGTCCACACTTGGACCTCGGATGCCAACTCGTGGTCTTAGTCCGGAAATAAATCCACCACACAATACGCCCTATACGAGAAACGAGTCCCGCCTCACCGCTCTCGCCGATCGAAAGGTGCACTAGCTCAAGATCCCGAGGAGCTCTCCGGTCGGCGTCAGTAATGAGCGTAAGCGCGCACCGCGTGCTCTGCGCAGACTATGGGGGTGCCGGGTCTAGTGGCAAGTCGCCCATGTCCATCCACCACGCCTAACTAAATCTCCGGATCGGTGTCACCGACATAGGGTGTGAGACTGACACGTGAACTATGTCGGCCAACCACCGCACTGAGGCTAAGGAATCGATCGTGGTAGGCTTACACCGAAGCCGCCCTTGCCCTATCGGTGGCAATCAAGGGCTACGGCCGAACACGCCGAGGACGTGCCGATCGCGGGGACGAGGAAATGCCAAGTCATCATCCCGACCGTTGGGGCATTTAACGATCCGCCACCCTCACCCAAGATTGCGGGGCCTACCGGTCGGGTTAGCTAAACCTAACGGGGTCCAGGGACGGAGAACTGTCTCGACGCGTCCCCCGCCATGGATGCAAGATACTTTATGCTTCAGTGCCGGATGATGCTACCTACCAAATTCTAACTCGCCTTAACAATCAAAGAAACAATCCAATACGTGCTCAAAAGAATACAACAGACCTAGCATGGTACTACGAAACAAGAATGAATATGAGCATGCGAATCGGAACAACCTAGCATGGACTAACATGAAAGAACAACATACGAAGTCATGCCATCGAGAATTGAATGCAGAGCACCTAAACTACACATGCCGATAATCACAAACAAACATACAACATCAATCACATAGAACATCGCAGGTCCACACAACTCCGGTAAGAAATCCTTACCTTGCCGGAGGCAACTACACACAAAATCCTAAGCTGCGATCGATCCCGAGCTAGCTAACGAGAACCTAACAAACACAATAGAAATCACAATCATAGCCCTAAAAATATAATAAAACAAGCAGACTCGGCTCGGGGCACTCACACGGCACGACGACACGGGGCCGAAAAGCCTTCTGGGTCAGCGGCTAGCGGCTAGGCGCGCTGGCAGCGCTGGGCGCGCTGCGCAAGGCGACACGCTGGGCACGGCAGACGGCGAAGGCGCGCGGGCGCTAGCGCGAAGGCCGGGCACGAGCGAGCGGCTTCGGAGCGGCGGCGCGCGCGGCGCTGGGCGAGCGGCGCGACACGGTGATCTGGCTGCTGCTTGCGCGGCGATCGGTGCTCTGGCGGGCTCGCGCGCGAATCGGGCGTCGCGATGGAAGGATCTGGGCGGCTGCTAGTGTGCGACGGCGATAGGGCTGACCGGCGCGTTCTGGGCGTGCTGCTCAGGCGGATCTGGACGGCTCCTGGCGCGCGACGGCTCACTTTGTGCGACTGGCGAGCCGCCGGGCGATCGGCCGCACTGCGGGTGGCGATCCGCGCTGGCGCACTCTGCAACAACACACACACACACACGGGCACCTCCTCTTACCTTCGGCCACAAAAAACAACCTCGAGAAGATGAAGAAGATGAATACCTACCCAAATGATGATCGAACTACGGAGCAAAGCAAGGGGATGAAATTCGGCTAGAGAAAGTTGGGGAAACAAGCTTGGACGGCTAGGAGGATGTGTTGGAGAAGAAGAACAAAACCTAGCTTTTCTTTTCCATTTAACCAAATGCACCAAAACCCCAAAATCCAAGGCTAACCATAAAATGACACGGAAAGAGCTCTCAATAGCTCAACTGGCACGCATCCCCACAAGCTTTCTTGGAGACCCGGGTTCAAAACCCAGCTGCAACACAAATTCCTTTATTTTTACTTTTGCATCAAACCTTGCTCAACCCTTCCACAAAGCCTCACAAACCTATATAAATTCATCCAATATTTTTAGAAACTAGAAAAGACATAAACGGCCCTGACGGCCCGACCAAATTTCCAAAATACCCCTTGGGCATACCTGGAAGACCGGGATGAAAACCTGGGCCGTTACATAAACCCTTCTGGAGCGCTCTCCAGAAACGAGAAGTGAACCGCGAGTCACGATCGGACACAATCCTCACCGGCACACCATGATAACGGATGATCTGCTCCAAAAACAATCACTACTTCATCGCTCCACTCAGTATAAGTGTCTCTACCGGGAATGAAGTGTGCGCTCTTGGTCAAACGGTCTACTATCACCCAAATCGAGAGAACTTCCTGAGTCCTTGGCAAACCGTAGAGATAAAGTCCATGGAGATCTCTTCCCATTTCCACCGGGGCACACTCGGTCGTGCAACAAACCACCGGCCTCTGCACTGGGTGCCTTCACTTGCCGACAAGTGAGACACCGGCCGACAAACTCTGCCACATCTCTCTTCATTCCCATCCACCGTAAGGTCCGCTTAAGGTCTCGATACATCTTGGTACCCCGGGGTGCCAAGCAAAAGGGGGAATGTGGCCTCCGAGAGCAACTCGCTCGCAAACTCGCAATATCCTAACGCACAACCGGCCTCTATAAGTCAACCCACCGCCTGGTGAATATACAAAGTCAAAGTCACCGTCAAGACTAACTCACAACCAATCTCTTAAGTGCGGGTCACCCAATCGGCCGTCTATAATCCATTTGCTTAATCGACGGTTTGATAGTCAATCGAGCTACCATGGCGGTAACCTCACCCAACAACACTCGCAAACTCTCGCCCGCTCGAACTCTCTCCCGCAAACTGGCTGGGAACTCAACAACGCCGCGCAGAGTGCGACGTCTTTCTACTCAAAGCATCGGCCACTACATTGGCTTTACCCGGATGGTACAAAATCTCGCATCATAATCCTTTACCAACTCTAACCATCTCCTCTCGCCTCATATTCAACTCCTTACGAGTAAACAGATACTTGAGGCTCGTGATCGGTAAACATCTGAATCCGCTCACCATACGGTAATGCCTCCAAATCTTCATTGCAAACACCATCTGCGCCAACTCCATATCATGAGTCGGGTAGTTCTACTCATACGGCTTGGTGACGGGAAGCATAGGCAATGACCTTCCGTGCCTTTGCATCAACACACAACCTAATCCAAACTTGGAAGCATCATCAGAGACCACGAAACCACTGTCCCCTCTCCGGATCGCCAACACCAGTCTGCCGGTCAAACTACGCTTGAGCCCGCAAAGCTCTCATCACACTGCTTTGTCCCAAACAAACTCGACACCCTTCCTCGTCCGACGAGTGAGGGGCGAGGCTAAAGCGTAAAAGTCCTTGACGAACCGACGGTAGTAACTCGCCAAACCTAGAAAGCTGCGAATCTCGAAGCGGTGAGTCGGCTTGGCCCATGAACTCACGGCCTCAATCTTCGCGGGGTCCACGGCTATACCATCTCTCGAAACCACGTGGCCTAGGAAGGCCACCGCTCCAACCAGAAATCACATTTGGAAAACTTCGCATAAAGTGGTTTTCCTCAAAGCCGCCAATACTCGCCTCGGATGCTCGCATGGTCTTCTTTAGACCTCGAATAAATCGAGAATATCGCCAATGAACACGATGACGGTTGTCCAAAAATGATTTGAACACCCTATCCATCATGTCCATGAACGCACCGGGGCATTGGTCAATCCAAACGACATGACCACAAACCGATAGTGACCATATCTAGACTGAAAGTCGTCTTAGGAATGTCGGCATCCCCGATCCGCATGAATCGATGGTAACCGGATCTCGATCTATCTTGGAGAACACGAAGCTCCTCAAGGCCGATCGAACAAATCATCGATACGGGGCAACGGATACTTATTCTTCACTCACACCTTATTAAGCTCGCGGTAATCAATACATAAGCGCATAGAACCATCCTTCTTTTTCACAAACAGAATCGGTGCTCCCCACGGGGACACACTCGGACGGATGAACCCTCGATCTAACATCTCCCGCAATCTTGATTCGCCTTTAACTCACGGGCGCCATACGATACGGAGCCTTCGAGATAGGGAGGGTCCGGCTCGAGCTCAATTGTGAAGTCAACCTCTCTCTTCGGGGCAACCCCGTAACTCCTCGAGAAACACGTCCGCAAACTCCCGCACGACCGGTGCACGATCAACAGATAATGAGGGGCGGCTCTTCCCGCACAACTTGGCTAGATATCCCCAAGCTCCATGAGCTAGCAACCGACGAGCTTTCACACCGACACCATCGGCGGGCAAACTCCACCTCGACTCCACGAAACTTAAAGTTTGGGCCGACACGGCGGCCTGAACACTTCTTCTTTCCGGTGGCGATCAATCAACGCGTGGTTAGCGACTAACCACTCCATACCAAGAATCACATCAAAACCGCTCATAGGCGTAACTATGAGCGTAGCCACAAGCAACTCTCCTGATATCTCGATCCGGCCATCCCTAATCTTATCCCTAGCCAACATATTAACTCCCGAAGGAGTTGCAACAGATAACTCGAAACCTAGAGGCTCTAGTCTTAACTTAGCATGCTCAAAGAAACAACACGCAGATACAAATGAATGCGTAGAACCAGAATCAAACAAGACAAATGCGCAGTGATCTAAAACAAGAAGCGTAGGAAACCACCACGGCGGCATCCGTGACGCTCGGCCTCCCGACGGGTCGTAGCAAACACTCGACCTCGCTGCTGCGGCTGGCCGAGCCGCCATAGCCGGTGATCACAAAAACGGGCCATGTGCCCCTCACAACGGAAGCACAATCTAGGTCCGATCCTAACAAGCTCCGCGTGGACTTTCCCACAAGTAGCACAAGCGGGAACTCGCTCGGGTCCTCCTCGCTGCTGGGCCGAAACGGACTAGAGCTCTCCGCAGATCTCTGCTCGAAATCGCCCTTGGCGGCGCCGCCGCCTCAAAATCAAACTTCCTCTTACGCCCCCACAATGGCTTTGGGACGGAGACGTTGAGCAGAGCGGCAACAACCCGCTCAAAGGGATACTTCCCATTATAGATCGTGGCTAATCGGGCTGACCCTAGCATAAGTGTCGGGGCACGAGCCCGACATCCGAGAAACACCCCCCTCAATCCAGATATGAACTTCCGAATCTTCACTCCGGGTGGCAATCAACCGAGGAGCAAAATATCCATACTCGAGAACTTGCGCTCATATTCCTCAATGGAATCGTAACCACTGCTTCAGTTCTCCGGGAAGAGCTCCACCATCTTCTCTTGAGCCTCATCACCGATGAACTTTACCTTGAACTCACCTTGAAGAACTCCCAAGTAGCGGGTGGAGACCCGGTGGTCTCTCGCTCAAGGTGGACTCCCACCACCATCTCATTGTGCCTCCTAGCACATGAGCCGCACACCTCGGCCTCTGAATATCGGGGCACACCATGATCGGGAAGGTGTACTCCAAATGGGCAATCCACACGGCCGCCGCTAACGCATCACCGGTGGCATCAAACTTCTCGGGCTTCCACTTCACAAAATCCTTCACCACCTACCCAATTCCTCGGCACCCTCGCCATATCTCCTCTGGGCTACTTGCTCTTGAGGAGCCGGAGGTGCTCTTCGAGCTCTCTTTGAACCAATCGAGTCACCGCTCGATCTGGGCTCGGGACTCTTCCCGGCTGGCCGCCAACAAGGCACAGGTCTCTCGCCTCTGGTCACTCAACATGCTGACCATAAAAGCCCTCATAGACTCGATGAAACTCTACTCTAGGAGCGATCTCACGGCGCTCGATCGCCTCAACGCCCGCTCTAGGCGTAACGTGAGGAGCTCGGTGGAATGCCATCGGTCCTCGGCTTGGGACGATGTCCCCGCAAAGATGTCGATCCGATCCACGATACCTCGACACCGCTCTCGAACCTCCTCTCCCAGACGCGGGTGATAGCATGTTTGGCGATCTACATCCAAACCAACAACGAATCAAAACTCGTGTCACCATTCCACAACACCAAACAAGGCATACACTAGATGATAGGTATTGTAAATTCTTAACCCATTTCCTTTCTAAAACAATAAATCTAGGCGTACTGATGATAGCCGAGTCTTTGGTGATCATGGAAGGATGACCTACAACAAAGGTCGGTCTCACGAGAATCTATGACTCGAGCTCGATACCAATCAGAAAGACCCAGACCCAAAAGGGGCTCTAAATGGCCTTTACCCCAATGCATGTATTGAAAATAGAAGACATTATGAAAAACACATTTCGGATTCCAAGTAAAAACAAACATTCAACAACCAAAACATACATTTCTAAAAGCATACTCACGATCGAGATTTATTTAAAACCATTAAAACAATCCACAAGTACAAATATGCTGGAATCCATAAAACGTAAGAAAACATCCTGGGCTCTGTGCCCGCTCTACATGCATTCGGGAAATAACAAAAGTCAAGAGTCATGATAAAATAAAATAGTCGAGAGATGACAAAGAGGATTCCATGATCACGCTTTCCCCTTCACCATCCTGTCTCCCGCTTTGATTACCCGTGGAAAACCACGTAATAAGGGTGAGTAACGAATTACCCAGTAAGAATCCCCAACCGGGTACAATACGATATACATGATCATCTAGAAGAATGTATGCAAGCTATGAGTACAAACACAGAGCGGAGCACATAGCTAAGTCCACACTTGGACCTCGGATGCCAACTCGGGGTCTTAGTCCGGAAATACCACAACACACTAAACGCGCTATACGGGAACAAGTCCCGGCCTCACCGCATCTCATCGCCGATACGAAAGGTGCACTCGCTCAAGATCCCGAGGAGCTCTCCGATCGGCGCCAGAATGAGCGTAAGCGCGCACCGCATGCTCACCGCAAACTCGGGGGTGCGGGTCTAGTGGCAAGCCGCCCGTGTTCGATCACCATGCCTAACTAAATCTCCGGATCGGTGTCACCGACATAGGGGTGTGAGACTCGAACACGTGAACTATGTCACCTGTACCACCGCACTGAGGCTAAGGAACCGGCCGTGGTAGGCTTACACCGTGAAGCGGTCCTTGCCCTAACAGTGGCAATCAAGACTCTACGGCCGAACACGCCGAGGACATGCCGATCGCCGGGACGCGAGGCAATGCCAAGTCATCATCCCGACCGTTGGGGCATTTAACGATCGCCACCCTCACCCAAGATTGCGGGCCACCGTTAGGGTTAGCTAAACCCTAACGTATCGAGGACGAGTACCATCTCGCACGTCCCCGCATCGGGAATGCAAGTTACGTTATGCATTCGGCCCGGATGATGCTACCTACCCGAACTCTAAACCATAGCAATAATAACAATTCAATCAATGCACCCAATACGTGCTCAATGGATACAAGGAACCTAGCATGATACTACGAAGCAAGAACAGATATCGAACATGCCGAGATGGAACAACCTAGCATGGGCTAACATGAGAAACAATACAAGAGTTCATGCCACAGAATTGAGCAGAGCACCTAGGGCTAAACATGCTAATAATCATACACAGCATACAAAACAACAATCACAAATATACCGCAGGCCCACACAACTCCTGTAAGAAATCCTTACCTTGGTCGGGAGGCTTCTACACACAAATCCTAAGTCATGGAACAATCCCGAGCTAGCGAGCGGGAACCTAGCAAACCAATAATAATCAGCATCTAAAACGTCTAAACAACAAAAGAACAACAAGCTCGCTCGGCTCGGGAACTCACGCGCGGCGGCGACACGAGCTTGGAGCCGCTGCAAGCCGCACGGCAGGGTGGCGCCGGCTGCGCGCTACCGCACGGCAGGCCGGGCGCTTGCTGCTTGCTACCGCACGCACGACGCACGGATGGATGCACGGCGAGACGCGCGCGCGGCGCGAGCGTCTCGGTGTGCGAGCGGCGCTGGCGGCGCGGCGCGGGCGCTGGCGCGTCGCGTCACGGCGCGGCGACGCGGACGCGGGCGGCGCGCGCGGCGGCGAGCAGCTTCGGCGAAGGCGCGTGGGCGCTGGCGTGGCGGCGAGCGACGCGGCGACGCGGCGGCGCGCGCGCGGCGTCTGGCGTCGGCGCTCGCTGCTGCGCGCTATATGTCACGACGACGCAGCGATGGCGTCGGCGGGAGGCTGCGACGGTGGATTCTCGCGCGACACGTGAGCGATGGCGTCGCGCGCGGCTGCGCTCAACAGATCCGGCGACTGGTGAGCGATGGCGTCGCGGGAGGTTCGCGACGGTGGATCTCGCGAAAAACGCTTTGTCCGCCCGGCGTGCGTGCGAGGCCGCTTCAACAGATCTGGGCGAGGGGCTGGCGGGTGGATTTGACGATGGTCGCTTCTCTACCGGGCCGCAATCAACACAAACACACACAACACTCTACATCTTACCTTCGGCCAAAGATCAAAAACCAAATGAGGAGATGAAGAGGATGAAGACTTACCCTAATGATGATGATCGAACCCAAGGAGATGCAAGGGAAAGAAGAATCGGCAAAGGCTCGAGAGAGGAGAGCTTGTGCGGCCAAGAGGAGATTTGGAGAAGAAGATGGAATAAACCTAATTTCTATTTCATTTAACCAAATGCACCAAAACTCCAAAATCCAAGGCTAACCATAAAATGATGCAGAAGAGCAACAAGAGCACCTAATGGCTCAATTGGCACACAACCCCACAAGCTTTCCAGAGACCCGGGTTCAAACCCAGTGCAGACAATTTCCTTTATTTTTACTTTTGCATCAAACCTTGCTCAAACCAAACCACAAATCCTTCCAAAAACCTACATAAATCCATCCAATAATTTTAGTAATCGAAAAGATACAAAAGCGGCCCGACGGCCCGACCAAATTACCAAATTACCCCTAGGGCATACCGGAAGACCGGAAGAAAAACTGGGTCGTTACAAGTTAGCTCATGGGCGGGACCGACGACGGTCGCCGAGATACGCAGCTTTTTGGGTCCGGCAGTTATTACCGGCGTTTCGTGAAAGACTTTTCATAAGGCGGCACCCCTAACCCGTCGACCAAGAAGGGTGTTGACTTTGTTTGGGATGCTAGATGTGAGGAAAGTTTTGCCCACTTAAGCTCGGTTTGACGACGACAAGACTGTGTTGGCGATTCCGGAAGGAATAGGAGGTTTCGTAGTTTATAGTGATGCTTCCAAGTATGGTTTAGGACGTGTGTGTTGATGCAAAGATGGGAAGGTGATAGCTTATGCTTCCAGCAGCTTGAAGACTTATGAGAAGAACTATCCAACTCATGATATGGAGTTGGCTGCAGATTGTTTTTGCTCTAAAGATTTGGAGGCATTACTTATATGGTGAGAGGATTCAGTTGTTCACGGACCACCGTGAGCCTCAAATATTTCTTCACTCGTAAGGAGTTGAACATGAGGCAGAGGAGGTGGCTCGAGTTAGTAAAGGACTACGATCGTGAGATTTTGTATCATCCCGCAAAAGCCAATGTTGTGGCCGATGCACTGAATAGGAAGACGTCGCATTCAAAGCAGCTTTGCTGAGCTTCCAAGTTGAATTGCGGAAAGAGTTTGAGCGAACCGGTATTGCGATCTTGTTGGGAGAGGTTACCGCCAGGTAGCCTAGCTATCGATTCAAATGTCGCTTAGCGAGGATCATCGACACCACCGAGTGATCCCAAGTTGAGGAGATTGCTCGAGAGAGTTGAGGCTGATGGCGATTTCGACTTTGTTGTGGCACCAGACGGAGGCTTGAGGTACAGAGGTCGGTTGTGCGTCCCGGATGACGCAGAGATTCAAGCAGAGTTGTTCGCCGAGGCACATAGTTCCCATTCACTTGGCACCCGGATGTACCAAGATGTATCAGGATCTCAAGCGGGCGTTACTCGTGGATGGGCATGAAGCGAGATATAGCGGAGTTTGTTAGCGGTGTCTCACTTGTCAACAAGTGAAGGCTCCCGCATGAAACCCTGCAGTTTATTGCAACCATTAAGTGTTCCACAGTGGAAATGGGATGAGATTTCAATGGATTATATCTCTCGGGTTGCCGAGGACACCGAGAGGGTTTACACAGATCCGGGTAGTAGTGGACCGGTGACCAAGAGTGCACACTTTATTCCCGGAGGATTAGTTATACCGTGGAACAAAGGGCACATTGTTCCTTGAGCAGATTGTGCGGTACCATGGGGTACCCGCAAAGATAGTGTCGATCGGGATTCTCGGTTCACATCTCGCTCGAGAGCGCCCGTAAGGTTTGGGAAGCGAGTGCGGCTTTCAAAGATCGCTTTCCTTCCAAAGAAACCGATGGTCGATCGAGAGGGTGAATCGAGTTTCGGAAGATATGTTGAGAGCCTGCGTTTTGGACTTCCCAGCGATTGGGACCAAGACTGTATTTGATGGAGTTCGCTTACAACAACAAACTATCGGCGACTATTCGATGGCCCCATTCGAGGCGTTGTATGGTAGCGTAAGCGCAGATCCCCAGTGTTTTGGGAGGAGGTTGGTGATGCATGTGTTACTGGGACCCGAGTTACTTCGATGACGAACGACGCAGCTGCGTAAGATAAGGGCTCGCATGTTGACAAAGACAAAGTAGGCGAGAAAAGTTACGCCGATGTGAGGCGTAGAGATTTGGAGTTTGAGGTGGGTCAACATGTTTTCCTGAAGGTAGCACCTATGCGTGGGGTGTTAAGGTTTGGAAAGCGAGGCCGCTTGAGCCCTGTGTTTGTAGGGCCTTTTGAGATCCTTGAGCGGATCGGAGCGAAGGCCTATCGGTTAGCTTTACCCCGTCCTTAGCGGTGCATAATGTGTTCCACGTTTCGATCTTTGAGAAAGTACGTGGCGCACTGTCGCATGTGCTAGAGCATGAGCCCTTAGAGTTGAGTAAAGATTTATCCTTCGAGGAGAAGCCCGTGCAGATTTTGGCTTATGAGCGCAAGGTATTGCGCAGCCGGGAGATAAGTCTAGTAAAGGTTCTTTGGAGGCATCAGAGGCGCGAGGGAAGCGACGTGGGAGCTAGAGGATGAGATGAGGACTCATTACCCGAGAGTATTCGATCTTAGGACTTTCGGGGGACGAAAGTCTTTTAAGGAGGGAGTATTGTAACGGCCCAGTTTTCCATTCCAGTTTCCCAGTTACTCTCGGTTCAATATTGGGGCAATCGGTTGGGCCGTTAGAGCTTTATAACCTTTAAGGGTATTTTGTTCTTTCTGCTCCCCGGCCAGAGGTCGAGGATTTTCAGGATTTCAGGGTCATTCCGGCCTTCGTTGTGGCTTGTTGATGTGATTGCAAAACCCACGGAGTTTGGGTTAGTTGTTTAGAAGTTTGGTAGCATTTAGGTTAATGGGAAAATTAATTGAAATTTAATTGGTTCCATCGGGATTTGAACCCTTGCCCTAAATGGTGAATTTGGAGTTTTAGAAAAGAGTCTTATTAAAAGGAAAAAAAGGTTGCTTTAGCCGGGACCCGCAAGAGGAAGCCTTGGGAAGGGAATTTAGGTCTCCTAACCTATTTAAAAATAAGGAAAAGAAGGAAAATCAAGAAAACCCCTAATTTTCCCCTCATAGCCGCATTCTCTCTCTCTCTCTCTCTCTCTCTCTCTCTCTCTCTCTCTCTCTCTCTCTCCTAAATCGAGCCAAGCACCCTAACCCACCCACCCACCACCACTCCTAGAGCCACCCACCACATCGCACCACACCGCCTGCCACACACACCCGGCCCCTGCGCCACACTGCACCACACCGCCCGTGCCACCCGCCCGAGCAGCTCAATTGCCGCCGCCCGGCCGCGACGCGCTTGCGCACTGAAGCCCCACCGTCGCGCACCCATCACCGCCCGACGCGTCGGCGACGCCAGCCCACGCCGTCGCTGCGCAGCATCACGCCCAGCGAGCCCGCTCGCTCGTGCATCGCCTTCGCAGCCGATCGCCCGCGCGCTGCCCCGCTGTCCAGACGCCGTGCCGCGCGCCTGCTCATGTGCTTCTGTTCGCCTTGCCGCACGCCCGAGCCCAGCGCCCAGCGCCCAGCCGCACCAGCAGCGCCCATACCCCCTTCTTTGCCGCCGAGCCCGTGTCCTCTCTACCGTAATTCTCGAGCCTTTTCCCTTTTGATTTTTAAGGCTCTGGTCTTTGTATATTTATTTAGGATGCTTTTAATATGCCTAGGTTGCTCGAGTTCGTTTTAAAGTTCGAGGGTCTTGCTTGACTCGTGTTAGCATTTTCCACTTATTTCCAGGTAAGGATTTCTTACCGTGGTTGTGTGGACCCTGCGATGCTTTCTTGATTGTGCCTTATGTGCATGTTTACTTTTATGAACATGATTAGTGGATAGGACAAACTTGTGATTGCATTCCCGCTAGCATGTTTGATTGTTTGTACATGTTAGTGCCATGCTAGGATCGTTCTTCCAAAGATGCTTGAGATTCCCGCTTTAAGTTCGTAGCATCATGCTAGGTTATATATGATGGATGATGATTATGTATGTTTAGCCGTGAATCGTTTACTCTATACTCTACCTAGTGTAGTAGGGTTGTCATCATCTAGAGGGCCGAGAGCGGACATAACGTACCTTGTCCCCACCGGTCGGGAGTAGAGCGAAGCATAACGTACATTGTTTCCCCGGCACCGGTGAGGATTAGCTACCTCATTGGCATAAGCCTAGTTTGTAGCTCGCTAGAGCGGAACCCCGCTTAACGGTGCAAGCTGCGCCTTGGCCGGGTTCTTAACTTCAGTCGGTGGTACAGCCGCACGGATGAGTGCCGAGGGCCTCGCACTACCGTGTTCGATGACACCGCTCCGAGTCTTTAGGCATGCGTACAGCCCGCGTAGTTTGTACCTAGGCCCCACATTTACGCCGGTTGCAAAGAAGATGCGGTGTGCTCGCACACGCGCGTTAGTCGCCGGTTCGGAGAGCTCCCGGGCTAATGTTCGTGAGTACACCGCCTCCTTCCATTAGAGCCGGACTTCGGGTACTCTCCGATAGTCCAGATTTATAGCGAGGGTAAGAGGCCCTTGAGGACACCCATTGGGATTGGCTTTTGAGCTAATCAATTGGTCGAGGGAGAAAGACCCTAGTAACCTCGAGGGTGTCGGAGAAAGACCCTTATTGTGGCTCCTTCCACAGGTAACTTGGGACAGCACCGAGGTGGCTAGCGGAGGGAGCTGGGGGATCATGGATGCTGCTGACACTCTGTCGTGTCTTATTTTACTGCTTTATGATTTCAGCATGTAGTTGGACATGGGTCCGTAGGGGAAACTTATGATTTGAACTATTTTATGTTTTTAAGGAAAGTACTGATTAGTCACTGTTTTAAATTTGAATGGTTCGTTTTTTTGCCTAATGAATGTTTACTTTGTTTTTAATGTTTTCCACTCTTATATTTGAAAAGTTTTACAAACCGACCTTAGCTGGGTCCTTTTATGCTTTTCACTTACATGCTGAGTAAAGACCTAGGTTTAGCACCGTTTTCAGGTCGGGTCTTTACAACTTTCTACACCATAGATGAGAACTTATTATTTAATAAGTAATTAATACTTAATTTCTTGTTTGATATTGGTAGCTACTAGGTTCTTTCTTATAGGCACCACTATGTAAGACATAATGAGGTGTTTAAGACGCTCGAATAGCTATTGGAATTTGAGGCAAAGGAATTTGATGAGCTTAAGGGCTTATGTTGGGGAAGGGGAATAGAGAACCTACATGATTTGTTGAAAAAAGTTAAAGAGAGTGAAGTTAGATTAGATTGGGAAGTGAGACTTGAGATTGAAGTTGGGGTTAGTAAAATCATTTCAATATCTTCACTTTCACTGTGATCCTCAGATTCTTCACTACAATTTGAAACTTTCAAATGTGATGTTGGATGCTTAAGTTTGAAACAAGTTTAGTTGGGAAGGAAAATTCGAATATGTAACCTCATGGTTACTAGGTCGTATATATTTTCTAGGGTAGAATATAAGTTTAGTTCCTATGATTTGAAGAAAGTTAGAATTTAGTTCACATGGTTTCAAAAACTAGATTTTAATCCATATAGTTTGAAAAAATTAGAATTTTATGGTTTTATTAAATCGAAAATATAGTCCTTATCATAAGTAATCGTTAGCGAATTAAATTAAACTCTAACTTTCTACCAACCACAGGGACTAAACTTATATTTTACTCTAATTTTTATGTATAAAGTTCTATGATATTATCAAGTCCACCATCGCATTGCAAGTTATATGATTTTTATGTAATTAATTTCATTAGTTCCACTTTCTTACTAAGTCATTTGTCTCTCTCAAAATACTTCAAAACAAACATGTTTGTGTTTCTAGAAATTACATAAATTCTCCATTACTGTTTCTGGTCTTATTTGTGATTTCTCCATTTCTGCTTCTTGAAATTAGAATTGTTGAACAATCAAAGCAATTTCTTTATTTCTCTTGCGACGTTCATTCTTAAGGTATGTACAAATTACTTTTTTTTTTTTTCTTTTTGATTTTTTATTTTTGTTAATAAACTTCAAAATATGGGATTTTTTTTTTCTTTTTGTGAAAAGAGAACACCATGCTGGAATGTTGTATTATTTTTTTTTAGGATTTTAGTAGCACACCAAGCCTTGTTGCAGCTTCAATTTTGAAGTTTATTTAGGTTTTTTTAGCAAACTCATTTTATTGTAGCTTCAATTTTGAAGTATTTTGAAATTGGGATAGGGGAAATTTGAACAACATAATTTGAAATCCACCCTAAATTTGAGGGGGGTTGAATTAAGTTGTGAATGTGGAAAATTCATGAAAACTAGTACAACTCTTATGATAAACCATACCTCAAAGATTTTTTACTTTGTGATGAGTACAAAAAAACCTCAAACTCAACAAATTTGCATGAATTTCATTGTTCTGCTCTAGAGTTTCGATATTGTTTTTCATCCATAGATTAACCAAAACTTCATGATGGAATAGCTTAGATTCATTTTCATTATTTAAAGTATCATTTTTCTTGTTGTATTGTTCTCTAGATGCTTTTGTTTATAATCCTTGCTGCAAATCATTTAAGTTCTAGATTTAGATTAGATTGGATTGGTATATTTGAAGATGATTTGTTGTCTTTTGTCTAATCTTTATAACCCATTCCTATAAATAATATTTAAGAAAAATGAATACTAAACCAAAGCACAAATTTGTAAAACACAAGCTACCGATTTTTCAATTAGTTAATGGAGAATCCAAAAAGATACATTTTGAGAGACATGTTGAGGAGGATCTCACATAGGAATTCTAGTGTGTATTATAAGTGGGGAATATAGAGTGTGACTATTATATGATGAAAAATATGAGAGACGTCATAAAATAGATAACATAATCATCACAAATACAGTATATTATTTATTATATTGTTTAGTTTGAAAATTTATTATTAATCGTCACAAAAAAAATTACCATTTGAGTCTTAATTAATTTTAGCGGGTAGATACAAGAGACTTATACACACAAGATGAGTTGGATCAAGTGCGTGTGGATAAGCTGAATTTCTAGTATCCTACACGTGAACGGGATAAAGTGCATGCAGAATGTTGTATTTTGTTTCTTTGCAACATATATTTAGGAAGACTACAAACTTTGAAAAATATTTCATATTTATTTTTGTATATATAGTTAGTTCTGGACATAATTAGGCTATTTTTGGAAATTAGTATTTTTTTTTGTATATTTAGGAAGATAACTTTGAAAAATATTTCAAAGTTGAGAATGTGGTTCCATACTTTCTTTGTAATTTTGGATTATGTAAAATATTAGTATTAAGTTTATGCTATTTAAGTTGAAATAGTTAGTAATTTATAATTGGGATTCTGTCTAGTAATATATCATTTGACAAGATGAACAGGAAATCTAGATAAATTCGACAAAATTTAAAAAACAAAAGAAGGTATATGATCCAATTGACGTTAAATAAGCGTCAACCTTATTTAACAATGACGTTTTTGGTTAAATTTGTTGACGTTTCTAAAACATCAACCAATACTTTTGTTAACATTTAAAAAACGTCAATCGATGTACATTTACTTGACGTTTTCAAACAATTGTTGACATTCACCAAACGTCAACAAAGCTCTTGGTTGACGCTCTATAAATGTTGACCAAACCATCACATGACGCTTCTAATGTGTCAATCACTTATGGTCTTGACATTTTGTACATGTCAATTATATCATTAGATGACGTTGTAGCAAGCGTCAACGATAGTGACTTTAGTTGACAGTCGATTCGTTGACGCTTTCAAAAGCGTCAACTAAACTATATAGTTGACATTTTTTGTGCGTCAACTAACCCATTTTTTGTAGTAGTACTGGGCGAGGTGCGAGCTCTAGCTACTACAACTAATCCGCCAAACATCCGAACTCACACAACAACCTCAACCAACTGCCAGCTTCCACACGGACTCCTACAAACCAACAATTTGAATGCTACGAACTCGGTAGCCTAACCAACCGCACACTGCATAACCACGCCAATCTACTCAACTCCAACTCGACCTAGATCACTGTCTGGAAAAGTCAACCTGCTATCAACAGGGCCCCAGAGGGCTCCCTCCACCAAACTTACCTCCATGCAAGCAATGGAACGAAGCTTGCCTCAAATATGAAACACGTCTCACAAGTCCAAACGATAACACTTACCGGCTTAACCCTCTAGCTTGGGCTTATTGCACCTTTCCACCGAAACTTCACAAACGGGACGCCGCTACCCAGTTAACACCAACTACCAAGAACAAGAATACCAACAATGGTTGGCAGAGCACAAGCTACACTAACCATCAAAGATCCCTCAAAAGGTCATGACCCTAATCCAGCCACAATGGTGCAACCACATCCCACAACCGATACAAAGGGGTTCCTCCACTACAAAGGTGCAACAGCTCCTAGGCCAAACACACAAAGAACCTTAACTAACTAGGCCAAACACTCATAGGAGGCAGAACAACCCTTACTGCAACTTCCAGAACACCACTCAAGAGTCCGCTTAACTAGACAACAACTGCTTCCAAGCAGCCACCAAACTTTTCCTTCCTGCTAGCACCACTACCATCAACTTCAAGACCAAGGAATAATTTGGCAACTCCCAAGGAGAAACAGTTCCTTACAAGCGGACAACCGAAGGACAGAGAGCTCCACACACGCTCGCTGTCTTGCTCAGCTAAAGCAACAACACCTAAGTCTCACGGGGGCAACAATAGGGGGGGTCCACCACAGACTGAACCTCCAACCACACACTAGCCAAGACACACCTCCAAACACCAAAGGGGCAACTCTCAACATCCTGGAAACAGGAAAACAACCAATAGGGCACGAACCACTTGCCCCACGAGCAAAACTAACTTCAAGCAACTCAAAACCACACCTTGGTCAACACCAAGCACCAACTTGCCACCACACCGGAACCAATCCGGACTCTACTCCAAACAAACTTCAGCTTGCTAGCCTACCAAATCTGCCAGCAACTCACCTGAGGTCTACATCCTACACGACTCCGGCTTGCCAACTGAAACTCACTACCTGGGCCTGACTAAGCTCTGGTGAGGCTCTCCACAACTAGGGTTCTTCGGCAACCCTCGACATACACTGCCGTCTAACGGTCTAACAACCAACTGATTGAACAAACAACCCCTTTTTCCAGCATCACAACCATGCTGGCCTGCTCCGAACCTCGAAACCAAAAAGACCAGAAACGCTTCAGAATGTGTCATCCTCCTACTCAAAGCATCAGCCACATCGTAGCTTCCACCCAGGGTAAGGATTCCGATCAACACCCTTAGCAACTACGGTCAGGAAATACGCGGCTTCACTACAACCACCATTTGTTCAGTACCATCTCAACTCCAACCATGGACACAAGATGTAAAGACCCGACCCAAAAGGGGCTCTAAATAGGCCTTTACCCCAATGCATACATTCAAAGGAAAGGATAATATGCAAATAAGTTTTTAGATTCCCAATTAAAACAAAACAATCAAGGTTCAATCAGAAATCAATATAGTTTGGTTTGAAACTGTTTCAAGGCAAATACATTTCCAAAACGTACACTCGATCGATCGATTTATTAAAACATTTGGAACATTCTCAAATTCAATAAAGCGGGAATCCACAAAATCATTCAGAAAACATCCTAGGGCTCGTGCCCGTCTACATGCATTCGAGGGAAAATGAAAGACAAGAGTCATAGAAATAAAAAGTCGAGACGACAAAGACGTTCCCATGATCATAGCTCCTCCTTCACCATCCCGCCTCGCGCCATGGTTACCCGAAAGATAAGTAAGGGTGAGTAACGAATTACTCAAGAAGAATCCCGATCGGGTACAATACGATGCACATGGTCATCTAGATGAGAGTATGCAAGCTATGAACATAAACACATAATAGAGCACATAGCTTAAGTCCACACTTGGACCTCGGATGCCAACTCGTGGTCTTAGTCCTAATAATCCACACCACACAATACGCCCTATACGAGAACCAAGTCTCGGCCTCACCGCTCTCTTGTCGTCGATACGAAAGGTACACTAGCTCAAGATCCCGAGGAGCTCTCCGGTCGGCGTTGTAATGAGCGTAAGCATGCACCGCGTGCTCTGCACTATGGGGTGCCGGGTCTAGTGGCAAGTCGCCCATGTCCAAATACCACGCCTAACTAAATCTCGGATCGGTGTCACCGACATAGGGGTGTGAGACTGGACACGTGAACTATGTCACCTGAACCACCGCACTGAGGCTAAGGAACCGGCCGTGATAGGCTTACACCGAAGCGGTCCTTGCCCTAACAGTGGCAATCAAGGGCTACGCCGAACACGCCGAGGACGTGCCGATCGTCGAGGGCGAGGCAATGCCAAGTCATCATCCCGACCGTTGGGGCATTTAACGATCGCCACCCTCACCCAAGATTGCGGGGCCTCACCGGTCCGGGTTAGCTAAACCCTAACGGGGTCCGTGGACGAGAATCTGCCTCGACGCCCCCGCCATGGATGCAAGATACTTTATGCATCGTGCCCGATGATGCTACCTACCTACACTTTAACCTATCATATCAATAACATACAATCCAATACAATCCAAAACGTGCTCAATGATACAACGAACCTAGCATGGTACTACGAAGCAAGAATAGATATAAGCATGCTAGAACGGAACAACCTAGCATGGGCTAACATGAGAGAACAACATACGAAGTCATGCTAGTCGAGAATTCGAGCAGAGCACCTAAACTATACATGCTGATAATCACAAACAAACATACAAACAACAATCACATAGAACATCGCAGGTCCACACAACTCCTGTAAGAAATCCTTACCTTGGCCGGGGGCACTACACACAAAATCCTACGCCGCGATCGATCCCGAGCTAGCTAACGAGAACCTAACAAACACAATAGAAATCACAATCATAGCCCTAAAAAATATAATAAAACAAGCGTGCTCGGCTCGGGCACTCACACGGCACGATCGACACGCTGGACGGGCAGTAAAAGACGGCGGCTGCTGGCTGGCGCGCCGACGCGCGAAGGGGCTGATGGCGGCGAGGACCGCACACCGGGCGCCGACGGGCAGCGAGGCGGCGGAGGCTGCGCAGCGCGCGCGCGCGCGACGGTGGTGGCCGGCGCAGCGCGCGCGCGCGGGCAAGCGGACGAGACGAGCGCGCTGGCGCGAGGCGCGACGCGGCGCGCGCGCGCGCGCGCAGCGAGCGGCGCGCGCGGGCGCGACGCGGCGCGCGGGCGCTCAGCCAGTCTGCGCGACGGGCCGCGACGGGATGGCGGTCCAGGGCGGCTCGTGCTCGCTGCTGCGCGATCCGGGCAGCCCGGCTTGCTGCTAGGCGATCCGGGCGGCTCGGGCTTGCCGGGGCGGATCTCGGGCATGTTGGGCGACTGCTACAAACACACACACACACAAGCTCTTCTCCTTACCTTCGGCCAACAAGAACACCCAATCGAGAAGATGAAGAGGATGAAGACTTACCCGGAATGATGATGAACGATCCAAGGGAGCCGCAAGGATGAAGAATCGGCAAGGAGAGCTTGGGAGAAAGCTTGGGCGCCACACTCTTTTGGAGAAGAAAACACAACAAACCTAATTTCTATTTCATTTAACCAAATGCACCAAACACCAAAGATCCAAGGTTAACTAAGATGTGATGCGAGAAAGAGCAACAAGAGCACCTAATGGCTCAATTGGCACACATCTCTACAAGCTTCCCAGAGAGACCGGGTTCAAACCCCTACTGCAAAGACAAATTCCTTTATTTTTACTTTTGCATCTACCCATGCTCAAACCAAACCACAAAGCCTCAAAACCTTCATAAATCCATCCAATAATTTTAGCAATCGAAAAAGATATAAACGGCCCCGACGGCCCGACCAAATTACTAAAATACCCCTAGGGCATACCTCGAAGACCGGGATGAAAACTGGGTCGTTACAATATTCCTCCTTTTTATGACTTTCGTCCTCGAAAGTCCTTAAGATCTGAAACAACACAGATACCGCATTCTCATCCGTCCTTCCCGCTCACGAGCGCGCCTCCTCCGAACTCGCTCTCTTCACTAAACTTTTACCAACGGATCTCACTTCTACGCAACGTCTTCGACTCAAGACCAGAATACTCATAGGCTTCTCCTCGAAGCCCAAACCCTCAATCACCGCAAGGGCTCAAAGTCCACAATGAGCAATGGGTCCGGCACATGCCGCCCCAACATCGATACATAAAAACACTGTGTGCACACCACAACAAACAAACTCAACCCTACAACAAATCGACCAAACAATCGAACCTTCCAGATTCCAAAACTAAACGGCCTACTCTTACTTCACAAGAGACCAACAAACCTCAAACCTTGACTACACCTTAACGAGATACAAACGAACCACCAATCAAGCGGCGATCCAAAAAGACAAACTTCTCCAACTAGAACACGACCACAACACTTAAGCAACCATCTTAAGGAGAAATCGCCGAACCAAAGGCAAGGGGCACCATCCTGGTACACCGACGGCTAACAACACTCACACCCAAACTGAAACTTCACCACGGCCACCTAAAAAAAAAAACAAGGGCCAAGCACAGGACTCCACTCGGCCAAGCCAACAAACTAGAACTCCTCATCGGCCGAACGCAAACTTTCCAACGAACACCTACCAAAGAACCGACCAAGGAGAACATCGCCAGCAAGGAACATCCAACATTCCTCTCAAGGAAAACTCGGGAAGCAAGGACTAAACCATCACGCAGCCTATCTCGCGACACAACACCTTGAGGAAAACGGCTCAACAGCCTTACCAACCAATGCCACGGCACCTCTATGCCAACTCACTCAAACGCGCTCTACTAACGCCAACCGGGAACTCACAACAACTAGGAACAAAGCCCGAGAAGGGCTTGCTCGTGAACTCAACCCAAACTTATAACGAGCAACGCTGCCTCCAAGCTACTACTCAACTCTTAAAATCCAACCGCTACTCGAAGGACTTCCCTTTAAGCCTAAGCCTAACTCATCTTCCAACCTGAAGCTCCACTCCCAAAACCTCACAAGGAAAACGGATAACGACAAATTCAAAGCTTACGGATCCCCGGCCACACGAATCCGCAAGACTACCTCGCAAGCTATCACTCGAGGCTGGCATCCAAGGAGCAACTCAACCACCACAGAGGCTAGAGGGAAAGGAAATCTTCAATCCCCAAAGAACCAACAACTTGCCGAACAACTCAACTCTTCTGGCCGGCCTCCGCCCTTGCGGGAACAAACAACTCTTGCTTGCTAACAACACAAAACAGAACCTCTCTGCAATGGGCTGACATTTGCGCTACTCGATCGACTACACAACTCAGGAGCTAAGTGACTCTCGCCAAACGGAAACGACTTCCCAAAGAAGCAAACTCGGAGAGAGGGCAAAACTCCTCCACACACGCTCGCGACTTGCTCAAACCCAAGGCAACAACAACCAACTCTCTTGGAAGCAACACCCAAGAGAAAACTCAACCAATCGGACCACCAAACCAAAACAAACAAAGACTTGCTCAATCACGAGGAGGGGTCAACTCCCAAAACTTACTCGACTAGGAACAAGACCTCGTAGGCAACGCCCTCCAGGCTAGAACCGAACTAGCTCTCGAAACAACAAACGAACCAAATCTTGGCCAAACACTCACAAGAGGCGTAACAACCTTTATGCAACCTCTAGAACACCATCCAAGAATTCGCTTAATCGGACAAACGACTACTTCCAAGCACCAACAAACTTTTCCTTCAAGCTAGCGCTTCCACCATTAACTCCAAGACCAAGGGAGTAACTCGACAACTCCCCAAGGAAACGGCTCTTACAAGCGGACAACCAACGGACAGAGAACTCCACATACGCTCACTGCCTTGCTCCACCAGAGCAACAACATCTAGTCTCACGGGCACAACAAGGGTCCATCTCGGTCAACCTCCAAATGCCAAACGGGGCAACTCAACATCCTCGGAAACAGGAAAAACAACCAACATGGTACAAACCACTCGCCCCACGAGAAAAACTAAACTCTAGCAACTCCAATCCACACCTTGGTCAACACCAAGCATCAACTTGCCACCACACCGAAACCACTCCGGACTTTACTCCAAACAAACACTAGCTTGCTAGCCTACCAAGATCGCTAGCAACTCCACCGAGGCTACAAACTACACGCCTCAGGCTAGCCAATCCTGAACTCACTAGCTGGGCTCGACCGAGCTCGAGAGACTTTCCACAACCTAGGGTTCTTCGGCAACCCTCGACACACACACACTCCGCCAAAACGATCTAAAAGACAATCGCTCGAACAAACAACTCCAAATTCCAAAGATCCCAACCATGTCGGCCAACTCCAAATCCTTGGGAACCTAGAGGACCCAAAACGCTACTGAATCGTCATCCTCCTACTCAAAGCATCGGCCACAACAACTTCTACCCAAGGAAGGATCCGAACAACTCTCTTAGCCATGACGATCGAAACCACGCGGCTTAGCTACCATCAGCTCTTGTTCGGTTTCCAATCGAACTCCAACCAACGATCAACAAGAAGATCCAGCCAACCAAGCTTAGGCCCAACTTAACAAATCTTGCCTAAGCAACAACTTGATACCACGAGCACGGTATCCTTACCACCTCAACCAAAGCCTTACAACAACCACCTGGAGTCCAACTTCTCAAGGAACTGAGCACGAGATCTCCAAAGCAAACCCTACATGGATCTGAAACTCTCGCCACGGAACGAACCACACAAAACACACTTGTGTGCACAACTCCCAACCTTCCTTTAGAGATCCAAGACTAACAAGCGCTTTTCCACAAAGCAACGATAACTCCTGGCAGCGATACAAACACTCCAAGGAACACCAAAAGTTCCATCTCCACACGATACTCGAAGCTGAGGCAACCTTGCTCTACCAAAGCATAATCATGCCAAACCAAACTTACTTTGTACCAAGCCTCAACCAAGGGTGCTTACCCCTAAGGCATCCAAAACCTCTCGCAAGGCATCGGCTCATCTCGCCTCATAGGCATCCAAACTCATCTCATGAGCATCCAACTCGAGATCCTCTCACTGGACCAAACTCGCATATACGATGCTCAACTCTCTCTCAGATTAGGCCCTCGAAGGTGGTTGACCGCACTACCAACCACAAAGAAAATCTCTTGGCCTTAACACTAGCGCGAGACTCACGCGCACCAACATTTACCAACCGGCAACTCTGACTTACTCAACCTCCGAAAACATCGGGAAGAGGCTCCGGCTCTCTCGAGCATCCTTTCGCTTGTAGTCCATCGACTACCACCGAACTAGCCCTCCGCACGACCTAAACGGGTGCAACCGCCATAAACAGATCCAAGGCTAAAGGAGTACGCTGAACTCCGAACGGCATAGAACCATCTCGCTATGCCCAAGCCAAACTCAAGCTCGAGCGACTTAGTGCCAAAGTGGCACACCAACCAATGCACCTCATGTGCTACTACTACCAAATCCACATCTCGAGGAAGTCAGTGTTAAACAACAAAGAGTTCTCGCAAGGGGGCAAAGATGACCCTTCATCCGCCTCAAGCCACTAACACGGCAACTTGCCAAACAATCGGCGCGATGGTGGAGACTCGCTAGTCCACCTCTCACAAGGGACTTCCACCACCATCCGATGAACCAAACAAAGACAGAACGGCACACCTCGGCCTCTGCGAGCAGCAGGGGCATCCCACACACGGATGCTAAACTCAAACTCGCCAACTACTTTACTACTAGCGGTAGGACTTTACTAAAACATCGAGCTCGACAGGCATCCATTTGCCAACCCGGGCGTCTCCATCAACGCCAACAAACTCATCCGAATAAACTGCTGATCATGCCCTCCCGAGAACCTCCGGGGCTACAAGAGCTACTGGGAAAAATGCTTTGAAACAAACTCACACACCGGCTAATCGTGCCGGGACTCCTCACTACGTGCTACAAATCGCGCTGGGTCTCCGCTCTCGATAGCTAAAGACTCGCCATCAAATCTCTCATGGCCGGAGCACACTCGCTCAAGGAGTCTCACTGAGGCGCCGCTAGCCTCTACCCCTCCTCTAGGCAACTCAACTACGGGGCCAAATGCATGCGGGCCCAACAACAACCGGGCGCGGCCTCAACATCAACATGATCTGTCCCACTCCTCGGTCGGACATGCCAAGCGCCCTCCTCGTCGGTGCGATCATCATACGGCAATGCGCACGAAGCACCACCACCCTCTCACTAGGGGAAAAGCGACAACTAGGCCACAAATGGCCAACGGGAGTCTAAGCTCGCCTCCCTCTCGAACGATGTTCCAGGGGCATCCGAATCTATCTCGGATACCTCAACAAGCCGCCAAACAAATCTTTCGCATCGCGAAAGTTGGCATGATGGCTCACTAAGCCCAAACCAACAACGAGTCGTAACACCTTTCGTCTCCGCCACCACAACACTACACAAGGCATACACTAGATGAAAGGTATTGTAAATTCTTAACCCTTTTCTAAAACAGAAAACTTAGGCGTACTGATGACCGTCTTGAGTGCCGGTGATCATGGGAAAGACGACCTACAACAAAAAGGTCACTCTACAAAGTTTATGACTCGAGCTCGATACCAATCAGAAAGACCCGACCCAAAAGGGGCTCTAAATAGGCCTTTACCCCAATGCATACATTCAAAGGAAAGGATAATATGCAAATAAGTTTTTAGATTCCCAATTAAAACAAAACAATCAAGGTTCAATCGTAAATCAATATAGTTTGTTTGAAACTCGTTTCAAGGCAAATACATTTCCAAAACGTACACTCTGACGATCGAGATTTATTAAAACATTTGGAACATTCTCAAATTCAATAAAGCGGGAATCCACAAAATCATTCGAAAACATCCTAGGGCTCGTGTCTCGCTACATGCATTCAGGGGGAAATGAAAGACAAGAGTCATAGAAATAAAAAGTCGAGACGACAAAGACGCTCCCATGATCATAGCTCCTCCTTCACCATCCCGCCTCGCGCCATGGTTACCCGAAAGATAAGTAAGGGTGAGTAACGAATTACTCAAGAAGAATCCCCGATCGGGTACAATACGATGCACATGGTCATCTAGATGAGAGTATGCAAGCTATGAACATAAACACATAATAGAGCACATAGCTTAAGTCCACACTTGGACCTCGGATGCCAACTCGGGGTCTTAGTCCTAATAATCCACACCACACAATACGCCCTATACGAGAACCAAGTCTCGGCCTCGGCTGTCTCTCATCGTCCGATACGAAGGTACACTAGCTCAAGATCCCGAGGAGCTCTCCGGTCGGCATTGTGTAATGAGCGTAAGCATGCACCGCGTGCTCTGCAGACTATGAAGTGCCGGTCTAGTGGCAAGCGCCCCATGTCCGATCCACCACGCCTAACTAAATCTCCGGATCGGTGTCACCGACATAGGGTGTGAGACTCGACACGTGAACTATGTCACCTGAACCACCGCACTTTGAGGCTAAGGAACCGGCCGTGATAGGCTTACACCAGAAGCGGTCCTTGCCCTAACAGTGGCAATCAAGGGCTACGGCCGAACACGCCGAGGACGTGCCGATCGTCGAGGGCGAGGCAATGCCAAGTCATCATCCCGACCGTTGGGGCATTTAACGATCCGCCACCCTCACCCAAGATTGCGGGGCCTACCGGTCGGGTTAGCTAAACCCTAACGGGGTCCAGGGACGAGAATCGTCTCTCGCGTCCCCCGCCATGGATGCAAGATACTTTATGCATCAGGCCCGGATGATGCTACCTACCTACACTTTAACCTATCATATCAATAACATACAATCCAATACAATCCAAAACGTGCTCAACAGATACAACGAACCTAGCATGGTACTACGAAGCAAGAACAGATATAAGCATGCTAGAACGGAACAACCTAGCATGGGCTAACATGAGAGAACAACATACGAAGTCATGCTAGTCGAGAATTGAAACAGCACCTAAACTATACATGCTGATAATCACAAACAAACATACAAACAACAATCACATAGAACATCGCAGGGTCCACACAACTCCGGTAAGAAATCCTTACCTTGGCCGGGGGCAACTACACACAAAAATCCTACGCTGCGATCGATCCCGAGCTAGCTAACGAGAACCTAACAAACACAATAGAAATCACAATCATAGCCCTAAAAAATATAATAAAACAAGCGAGCTCGGCTCGGGCACTCACACGGCACGATCGACACGCGGACGGGCAGCAAGACGGCGGGAGCTGCTTCTTGGCGCTGACGGCGCAGAAGGCGGCTGATGGCGCGAGGACCGCACACTGGCGCCGACGGCGCGGCGAGGCGGCGGTGCTGCTGCAGCGCGCGCGCGGACGACGGTGGCTGGGCGCAGCGCACGGGCGCGAGCAGCGGACGAGACAGCGCGCCGGCGCGAGGCGCGACGGCAGCGATGCGCGCGCGCGCAGCGCGGCGAGCGAGCGCGCGGGCGCGCGACGCGGCGCGCGCGCTGCTCAGCCAGTCGCGCGCGACGGCGACGACGGGCCGGGCGATCCAGGCGGCTCGGTGCTCGCTTCTGCGCGATCCGGGCAGCTTTGGCTTCTTTGCTAGGCGATCGGGCGGCTCGGGCTTGCTCTTTGGCGAGATCTGGGCATCTTGGGCACTGCTACAAACACACACACACACAAGCTCTTCTCCTTACCTTCGCCAACAAGAACACCCAATCGAGAAGATGAAGAGGATGAAGACTTACCGGAATGATGATGAACGATCCAAGGGAGCTGCAAGGATGAAGAATCGGCAAGGAGAGCTTGGGAGAAAGCTTGGGCGGCCACAACTCTTTTGGAGAAGAAAACACAACAAACCTAATTTCTATTTCATTTAACCAAATGCACCAAACACCAAAGATCCAAGGTTAACTAAGATGTGATGCAGAAGAGCAACAAGAGCACCTAATGGCTCAATTGGCACACATCTCTACAAGCTTCCCGGAGACCGGGTTCAAACCCCTACTGCAAAAGACAAATTCCTTTATTTTTACTTTTGCATCTACCCATGCTCAAACCAAACCACAAAGCCTCAAAAACCTTCATAAATCCATCCAATAATTTTAGCAACTGGAAAAAGACATAAACGGCCCTGACGGCCCGACCAAATTACTAAAATACCCCTAGGGCATACCTGGAAGACCGGGATGAAAACCTGGGTCGTTACACAAGAGGTTCCACCAACCAAGCTTAGGTTCAACTTAACAAACTTGCCAAAGCAACAACCCGACTACGAGCACGGTATCCTTACAACCTCAACTAAAGCCTTACAACATCCACCTGGAGTCCAACTTCTCCAAGAATTGAGCACCGGTTCTCCAATGCAAACCCTACATGGTTATGAAACTCTCGCCACCAGAACGAACTACACAAAACACACTTGTGTGCACAACTCTCAACCTTCCTTCAGAGATCCAAGACTAACAGGTGCTTTCCAAAAGGCAACACTAACTTCTGGCAGAGATACAATCAACCAAAGGAACACCAAAAGTTCCATCTCCACACGATACTCGAAGCTGCGGCAACCTTGCTCTACTAAAGCATAACAATGCCAAACCGAACTTACTTTATACCAAGTCTCTACCAAGTGTGCTTACACATAAGGCGTCCAACTCCTCTCATAAGGCATCCTACTGATCTCCTAGGCATCCAACTCACCTCATAGGCATCCAGCTCATCTCATAAGCATCCAACTCGCCTCATAGGCATCCAGCACATCTCATAGGCATCCAACTCATGGTCACTCTGCTGGACCAAACTCGCATCTACAATGCCAAACTCTTCTCAGATTTAGGCACTAGAAGGTAGTTGACCGCACTACCATCCACAAAGTTCTCTTGGCCTTAACACTAGCGTGAGACTCACGCGCACTAACACTTACCAACCGTCAACCTGCTGACTTACTCAACCCCCAATAACAATGGGAAGAGGCTCCAGCTCCTCTCGAACATCCTTTCGCTTGTAGTCCTTCGACTACCACTGAACTAGCCCTCTTGCACGACCTAAACAGGTGCAACTGCCATAAACGGATCCAAAGGCTAAAGGAGTGCGCTGAACTCCAGACGAATTATAGAACCATCTGTCCTACTCATGCCAAACTCAGGCCTGAACAAGACTTAGTGCAAAAGCGTCACACCAACCAATGCACCTCAAGTGCCACTACTACCAAATCCACATCTTACTACAAATGGGGCCAGCAAGGTCACAACCTCAAGTGACAAAACTCTGGCTAGGCATACAAGGGCTCAAAACTCAAACAACCCTGGCTATGGCATCTCATCTAACTGAAGTCTCACGACCTACTCTTGCATCTCCACATGATGCTCAACAAAACTCCGGCCGGCTCTCTCAACATGCAGCAGCTAGCTCTGCTCTAGGAGCTCACCATAAGAAGAGTGCTCAACTCTACAAGACAACTGAGGAAACCACCAACGGATCAAGTCCAATGGGAACACTGCTCGCTGCACCCTTAACCACAGGGTTCTGGCTTACTGGCTACAAAACAACAACAACAATCTGCAAGGGAACAAAGATGTCTCTACATCTGTAAAGACCCGACCAAACTAACGGTCTCTAACCTAGATCCTTTCTTAGCATGCATAAATAAAATATGAAAACACTTATAGAGAGTACCAATTTAAAACTTTTCATTCAACACAACTAAGTTCAAGCATAAAATCCATTAAGCAAAACCAACAAGTAAAGTGACTGTTCGGTACTTTCAAGAAAATCAAGGAAACAGTCCGAGAAGTCTTAAACAAGTTTTTGAATGAATGATATTCTAATGACTCCAGTCCAACTACATGCTAAACCAACAAAAACATAATAAAGTGAAATAGTCTCAGAGTTGGGCCGTCCATGATCATCCAGCAGCCTCCTCCTAGCCATCCTGCCTCTGTCCCAAGTTACCTGGTGGAAGGACACAGAAAAATAAGGGTGAGCAATGTATTACTCAAGAAGAATCCCCAACAGGTACAATACGCAAACATAGCATTTAGCACACCGACATGCAACCATACAATGACTTAGGACAAACCAGTTGTTTAGGCTAAGAGCTAACACTAGAGCTGGCTCGCCAAGGGCTTACAATTACAACTCGCCCTAGGTTCTACACTGGATGCC
The DNA here is from genome assembly GCA_036507275.1 of Sicyos edulis. Lineage (NCBI taxonomy): Eukaryota > Viridiplantae > Streptophyta > Magnoliopsida > Cucurbitales > Cucurbitaceae > Sicyos > Sicyos edulis. The sequence continues at coordinate 23,559,551 of CM071855.1, read as the reverse complement.
CATCGGGTCTTACACCTCAATCAATGATGCCCATCGGGTCTTACACATACGGATGCCCATCGGGTCTTACACCTCAATCAATGATGCCCATCGGGTCTTACACATACGGATGCCCATCGGGTCTTACACCTCAATCAATGATGCCCATCGGGTCTTACACATACGGATGCCCATCGGGTCTTACACCTCTAGCCATCAATGCCACTGACGGGTCTTACACATCTAGGATGCCCTTCGGGTCTTACTCCACTAGGATCTCAGAGATGCCCATCGGGGTCTTATACTCTCCAGCTACATACGGAATCAGTGCAGTGCCCATCAAGGACTTACCTAATTTTTAGATCATCTGCCAAGCACTAACATATAACTAACAGATTATAATAGGAACACCAGCACAACACAAACTTGGAAGCAAGAGGAAATATGTAACCTATCCACTAGAAATTTATACAATCACAAGGTAAGACTTGCTAGCACTTATACGCAGGACCGACACACCCTCGGTAAGGAACCCTTACCTGGAAGCAAGCAGAGAAATATCAATCACACCCAACAAGTGACCCTCGAGCTTCTATGCGATCCCAAGCAACCGAGAAGGCAACAAGCTCGGCACCAAGCTATCACGGCCAGGCAGCCTCGGCGGCGGCGTCAGTGCGCGCAGGCAGGCGAGCGACAGCTTCTCGGTGGGGCGTCGGGCGCCGTTGCTTTTCGCCGGGCACCGGCTCCGACGCGATCGCGCAGATCACGACGGCAGCTGGCCGGGCGCGGGCGTCTGAGTGACGCGCGGCGAGCTCGCTACTGGGACGCGCGGCGACGGCCGGGCGACGCGGGCGAGATCGCTACTGACGGCGCGCAGCGACGGGCGGGCGACGCAGCGAGATCGCTACTGGGGCGCGCGCGGGCGACGGCGGGCGACGCGGCCGGCCGCGACCGCTGCGATGGATCTCGCCAGGGCTCCGCGCGGCGCGGCTGGCCGGGCGGCTGCGCTTCGCTAAAGCGAGCGACGACGACGCGATCAGGCTGGGCCGGTGCGAAGGATGGCGGCTAGCAAGGGCGACGACGGCGCTGGGCGGCGAGGCAAGGGGCTAGGCGACGGCTAGGGTGAGAAGGAGAGGGTGGGCGGCTAGGGTTTTCCTTTTTCCTTCTCTTTTCTCCTCTTTTGTTTTCCTTCCTAAAATTAAATCAACTTTGGAGAAATCTCAAGATCCCTTCCCAAGGCTTCCCTCCTTCGAGTCCTAGCTGACGCTTAATTTTTCTTTAATTAAATCCAAGCTTCCAATTCCCTTAAGTCTAGGGCCCGAATCTCCCAAGGAACCCTTAAAAGAAATTTCTTATTTCACCCCCGACCAATAAACCGCCAAAACCTTAACGAATCCAACTGCTCCTGGAAACAATGCTACAAAAACCTTATCTCACAATTAATGTAAACTCCGTACATTACAATACTCCTCCTTAGAAGACTTCCGTCCCCGGAAGTCGCTGTACTAGAATAACTCCGGGTAGTTTCTCCTCATCTCCCCTTCCAACTCCCAAGTAGCTTCCTCAACTCCCTGATTCTGCCACTGCACTTTCACTAAATCAATGGCTCGGTTCCTCAAAACCTTCTTCTCGAATGCTAAGATCTCTATGGGTTTCTCCTCAAAGCTCAGGTCACTGTTCAACTGCAAGGGCTCAAAATCTATGATGTGCGCAGGATCTGCCACTTACTGGCGGAGCATCGAAACATGGAATACACTATTCACTACAGCCAAGGACGGCAGTAGTGCCAACCGGTAAGCTACAGCCCCAACTCTCTCCAGAATCTCAAAAGGTCCCACAAACCTGGGGCTCAGCTTCCCCTTCTTACCAAACCTCAGAACTCCACGCATAGGAGCTACCTTGAGGAAGACATGCTGGCCAACTTCAAATTCTAACTCTCTACGCCTGACGTCGGCGTAGCTTTTACTCGCCTCGCTGCAGGCGGTCAACATACGAGCCTTAATCTTTTGGACCGCTTCATTGGTCAATTGGAGCAACTCCGGACCCAAAACTTGCCTGTCTCCATCCTCTTCCCAGAAGACCGGGGATCTGCAACGTTTACCATACAACGCCTCAAACGGTGCCATCTGAATGGTTACCTGATAACTTTTGTTGTAGGCAAACTCCATCAAATATAAGTACTGGTCCCAACTGCCCGGAAAGTCTAACACACAGGCTCGCAACATATCTTCTAAGATCTGATTTACCGCTCTATCTCGACCATCGGTCCGAGGGGTGGAAGGCGATACTATAGCCGCGCACTCGCGCCCAACCCGGCCAAGGGCTTTCCAAAACCGGGGCGTAAAGCGGGAGTCTCTATCGAGAGATAATCTTAATCGGCACTCCATGGTACCGACTATCTCGCTCCAGAACAATCGTGCCCACCGCTTGCTCCGCGGTATAATTAATCCTGCCAGAATGAAGTGCGCACTCTTGGTCAACTCCGTCGACGATCACCCAAATTTGTGCATAACCTCTAGGTGTCTGGCGGACCCGAGATAAAGTCCATGGTAATCTCCTCCCACTTCCATCATGCGGCACCCCAAGTGATCGCAATAACCCTCTTGGTTTACCGCTTAGGTGCCTTCACTTGTTGACAAGTGAGACATCGATCGACAAACTGGGCAATATCTCGCTTCATTCCCATCCACCAAAAAGTTTGTTTAAGATCTTGGTACATTTTGTTACCCCCTGGGTGCCATGCAAAAGACGAGGTGTGAGCCTCGGTCAACAACTCTATGCGAATCTTGGCCTCTACTGGGACACATAGTCGACCCTTATATCTCAAGCCACCATCTGCAGATACTACAAAATCGAAGTCACCATCGATCTGAACTCTTTCGTACAAACTCTTTAACTTTGGGTCATTCAGCTGGCCATCGATAATTCTTTGCCTTATCGACGGTTGGATGGTCAGCTGAGCTACCTTGGCGGCAACTTCTCCTAACAACACCGCTATTCCCCGCCTCTCTCAAGGTCTTTCCATATATTACTTCGGGGTTTGACAAATAATGCAAAATGCGAGGTCTTCCTACTTAGAGCATCAGCTACAACATTAGCCTTCCCAGGGTGATACAAGATTTCACAGTCGTAATCCTTTACAAGCTCCAACCACCTTCTCTGCCGCATGTTCAGGTCTTTCTGGGTAAAGAAATATTTGAGGCTCTGGTGGTCCGAGAAAATTTGAATCTTTTCCCCATACAGGTAATGCCTCCAAATCTTAAGAGCGAAGATTTGATACCGCCAACTCCATATCATGGGTCGGATAATTCTGCTCATGCGGTTTCAACTGCCTCGAGGCATACGCTATAACTTTACCGTGTTGCATCAGAACACAGCCTAAACCAAACTTGCTGGCATCACTGTACACTACGAAACCCCCTGTTCCCCTCGAAACTTCCAACACCGGTGCGGACGTCAAACTGGTCTTCAGCTTAGCGAAACTCTCGTCGCACTTCTCATCCCAAACGAAATCGACGCCCTTCCTCGTCAACCAAGAAAGCGGTGAAGCTATAACAGAAAAGTTCCGAACGAAACGGCGGTAATATCCGGCCAGACCCAGAAAACTACGAATCTCTGACACGGTTGTCGGTCTAGCCCACGAACTAACTGCCTCAATTTTCGAAGGGTCCACAACCACTCCCTCCTTGGACACCACGTGCCCTAGAAAAGCTACCTCCTCGAGCCAAAAGTCACACTTGGAAAACTTCGCATAAAGCTGGTTCTCGCGCAAGGCTGACAAAATCTGCCTTAGATGCGAAGCATGGTCCTCCTTAGACTTAGAATACACAAGAATGTCATCTATGAACACGATGACAAAGCGGTCCAAGAACGCCTTGAACACTCTGTCCATCATGTCCATGAATGCAATGGGGCGTTAAATCGGTCAAAGACATGACTACGAACTCATAATGACCATACCTCGACCTAAAACCTGTCTTAGGGATATCTGCATCCCGAATCCTTAACTGGTGGTAGCCCGACCTCAAGTCAATCTTTGAAAACACACATGCTCCCTGGAGCTGGTCAAATAGATCATCAATGCGCGGCAGTGGATACTTGTTCTTGATGATTACCTTATTCAATTCCCTGTAATCGATGCATAGACGCATCGAGCCATCCTTTTTCTTAACAAACAGCACGGGTGCTCCCCACGAGGACACACTCGGTCTGATAAATCCTCTGTCAAGCAACTCCTGCAATTGCTCCTTTAACTCTTTCAGTTCAGCTGGCGCCATACGATACGGAGCCTTCGAGATAGGGCGAGTCCCTAGCTCGAGCTCTATTGAGAAATCTACCTCCCTCCTTGGAGGCAGTGTAACGGCCCAGTTTTCTATTTCAGTTACCCAGGTGATTTCGGGTCATTATACGGATGTTCGGATCGGCCGTTAAAGCTGTTTTAACCCTTAGGGGCATTTTGGTCTTTTGCCCCCGGTCAGGGTTTTGTGGATTTTCAGGATTCCAGGGTCATTCCTGCCTTTGTCGAAGCTTAATGGTTGTTGGTTGCAAGACCCGAGAGGTTTGGGCAAGTTGTTTGGAAGTTTGGAGGTGTTTTAGAAAATGGCAAAATTAATTGTAATTTTGGTGCTTCCATTGGGTTTTTAGCCCTTGCCCTAAATGGTCTTGGGGAGTTTGTAGAAAAAGAGAGTTTTATTTTTAAAATAAGTTTTCTTCGGCCGGGTTTGGAAAGAGGAAGCTTTGGGAAGGGATTTTAGACCTATTTAATTAGGGAAAAGGAAAGAAAATCAAGAAAACCCCTTTTCCCCTTGTTTTGCAAAATCCTCTCTCTTTCTCTCTCTCTTTCTCTCTCTCTCTCCTAGCCTACCTCACCAAGAAACCCTAGCCGCCCAACCATGCCCAGCCGCAAGACCAAACCAAATTGCACCACCCTAGCCGCACTCCCGCTTCACCCAGCGCACTGTAGCCCACCGCCCAGCCCAGCGCACAGAGCAAATTTCACCACCCAGCCAGCGCACTGTGAAACCCAGCCGCTCCGCACCAGCCGCCAGGACGGCGCGCAGCCATTCTCAGACTCCGTCCAATCGCGCCGCACCGACCTGCATCAGGTCCCCCAGACGAGCCGCGCCGTCCCGCACCAGGCCGCACCTGCCGCGCGCCCGCGCCCAAGCACCGCCCGCGTCTGCATCTCCGTGCCGCTCGTCCGAGTCCGCTGCCCGGCCGCGCTGCGCCATACTGCCGCGCGATCCGCGCAGACAAACCAACGCCAGCGCCGTCCCCTACACGCCCGGCGCGCCAAGAAGACTTTGATAGCGCCCGACTGCTGCTCCCCCAGTGCGCGTCCTACTCCCCTTGCTTGCCGCGAGACCTAGTACCCTCTCGTTTGGTAATTTCCGAGCCTCCACACTTTTGGACCCTAAGCTGTTGGCTGCTGTTTATTTAATTAGGTTGTTTTTATTAAAATGCTTAGGTTGCTCGGTTTCGCTTTAAAGCTCGAGGGTCATTATTTGATTGTGAAAGTTATTTCTGCTCGTTTCTAGGTAAGGATTCCTTACCGTGGTTGTGTGGACCCTGCGATGCTTTCTTGATTGTGCCTTATATGCATGTTTACTTGTATGAACATGATTAGTGGATAGGACAGCTTGTGATTGCATTCTTGCTAGCATGTTTGCCTGTTTGTACATGTTAGTGCCATGCTAGGATTGTTCTTCCATCATGCTTGAGATTCCTGCTTTAAGTTCGTAGTATCATGCTAGGTTATGTGTGATTGATGTTAATATGTATGTCTAGCCAGGAATCAGTTATTTTGTACTCCTAGCTAGTATAGTAGGGTTTGTCATCATCCGAGGGCCGAGAGCGGACATAACGTACTTTGTCCCCACCGGTCGGGTGTAGAGCGAAGCATAACGTACATTGCTTCCCCGGCGGTGATGTGGATTTAGCTACCACATCGGCATAAGCCTAGTTTGTAGCTCTGCTAGAGCGGAACCACGCTAATCGTGGAAGCTCGCCTTGGCCGGTTCTTAGCTGCAGTCGGTGGTGGTACAGCCGCATGATGAGTGCCGAGGGCCTCGCACTCACGTGTTCGGTGACACCGTTTCCAAGTCTTTAGGCATGCGTTCTGGCCCGCGTAGTTTGTACTTAGGCCCCACATTTACGCCCGATTCTGCGGTAGCATGCGGTGTGCGCGCGCGCACACGCGTTAATCGCCGGCTCGAGAGAGCTCACCCGGCTAATGTTCGTGAGTACACCGCCTTCCGCTTTAGAGCGGACTTGGGTACTCTCCCGATAGTTCAGATTTGTTAGCGAGGGTAAGAGGCCCTTGAGGACACCCATTGGGATTGGCTTTTGAGTGATCATATGGTCGAGGAGAAAGACCCTCGAGGGTGTCGGACATCTTTGGGATCGGTTTTGAGCCGATCAATTGGCCGAGAGAGAAAGACCCTCGAGAGATGTCCCGGGATTGGTTATGAGAGCCAATCATTAGGCCAGAAGTAGGAGACTTCCGAGGATTCCAGATTCTGCCTTGTTAGCTCGTTGAGCTATGATCTGTGTTGGTAACTGGTTGCATGTATACTAGGGTGCTAGATGATTGATGTATCGTATTGTACCCGGTTGGATTCTTCTTGAGTATGTTTATACTCACCCTTATTTCGTGGTTTTCCACCGTAACTTGGGACAACATCGGACGGCTAACGGAGGAGCCGATTGATCATGGGAGCCGCCACACTCTGTCTTTTTATTGTTTGCATAATTTGTTCGAAGCGTAGACGCGGACAGGAGTCCTAGGGGGACGTTTTTAAAAGTTGTTTAAATTGTATTGTATGATTTTATAAACACTGGCCAGGCTTGTTTTACTTTGTTGGCTTTGCTTAAATGAAGGTTGTTGTTTATGTTTTAAGTGTCCCCACTTTTAAATGTTTTGAAAGGTTTTAAATATGAGCACTAAACCGCTTGATGAAGTATTTAACTTGCATGCTGAGTGAGAACCTAGGTTTAGGACCGTGTTTTGGGTCGGGTTCTTACAGTTGGTATCAGAGCATAGAGTCATAAATTCTGTAGACTAACCTGCTTTGTAGGTTGTTTCCCCATGATCATCAAAGACTCACGGTGTCAGTTTGTCTCGAGTTCATTAAGCTAAGGGTTTTATTTTACAATACTGCATCTAGTATACATGTGTTACCCTTGTTTGGCAGTGAGAGCCCCAGCGTGGGCTAGCTTTTATGCTTTGTGTAGATCGCTAGTATGTTGATTGCACTTAGAGGAGCAGGGACGTTTGGTATTCCAACCGAGGAGTTGGACTGTTCATGTTGATCATGAGACCACGTCTAGGGTTGTCTAGACCCGTAGGCCACCTTTGGCCCTGGCAGATGAGTTTCCAAGAGAAGGGGGTAGAGGCTAGTCTGCCTCAAAGTGAGACTCCTTGAGCAGAGTGTGCTCCAGCCATGAGGGAGTTGATGGTAGGTCTTTTAGCTAACAGAGAGCAGAGACCCAGGGGCAGTTTGTAGCGCGTAGTGAGGAGTCTTGGGCACAGATAGCCCAGCTGGCAGAGTTTATTTAGGAGACACCCCTCCTTGTAGCTCCAGTAGCCCCGGAGGTTCTCGGGAGGGCTTGATCAGCAGGTTTGTGCTGATAAGATAGTTGGCGTTGATCGAGCCGCCGAGTTTGGCAAGTGGAAGCCTGTAGAGCTGGATGTTTTTTAGACCTACTGCTAGCAGCGAGGTGGTTGGCCAAGATCGAGTTTATCATCCAAGTGTTGTGATGACCTGGTGTTCAGAGGCCAATGACACGATGTTCGTGAGGTCGAGGCGTGCCGCTCGGTGTTGTTTGATGCAAAGCAGTGTGGTGGTGGAAGTCCTGTGAGAGGCGGACCAACAGAGTCTCCACCACCACCCGGTCGATTGGCAAGTCGCCAAGTTAGTAGCTTTTGAGGAAGATGTAGAGACATCTTGTCCTCCCGCAAGCTGCATGATCGTTTTGCACCCAGTTTTTTTAGTACCCTCGTAGCCGTGGGGTAGTGTTGAGTTTGCTTGTCGTGACTTAATCCGTCCGTGGTTTTCAAACAGCTAGTAGAGAGAAGCACCTTCATTAGCATGTTCCGTGTGGAGCTAGGTGCCGCCACCCGAGGGTTGGCTTTGAGTATTCGTTGAGCATCGAGTGGGATGCGGGAGTGGGCCTTGGCTTGTCCGTTAGACGTGATGTCGAGAGTAGTATACTCGAGTGTTGAGACTCTTGTGTTGAGTGCCATTGCCTGTCACACCGGTGTGACCTTCCCTATCCTTAGAGGGGCTTAAAGCCCGTAAAGGGATGTTTGTGTTGTAAAGGAAGTAGTGCCTGTTGGCACCAAGCTTTGAGAGGAGGCCTAGATTCAGGCCAGTTGGCACTTTTCGTACAGGTGGATCCAGGACCTGCCCGGAGTTTAACATCCCCACTAGTCTTGTACCCATTCATGAGATTGCACCTATTTGGGCTGCATAAGAGATCTAGCTCGGTGGTAGCCAGAGAACTACAAGTTTGAGGTCGTTCGAGGGATAAGTAGAAGCCTGTTAGGGTCACCAAGAGTTGGGTACAAAGGATGTTGTTGGTTGTTAAGGGCTAGCGCGTCAGAGTTATCGCGCCTGTGTTGTGGGCTTGTGAGCTAGTTGGATTGTAGTGTGATTCGACTACCCTGGAGTTACCCTAATATGAGTAGGGTTGGCATCGATGATCCGTGGTTGATCCACTGTTAGAGCCATGAGTTGGATGGTTGATAGGAGCACGTTTAGTGGACCATTGGTATGAGGTAAGTTAGCTTGGTGTGGCTATGCTCTTGTAAGAGTGAGTCGACCAATGTGGCATTCCGTGGTGAGTTGACCCCGAGTGGGTTGAACTCTTGTTGCTCCTTTGCTAGATGTGGCTCTATTGGGAGGCAAAAGTTGCCTTGTGTGAGAATACTTGTTGGTTTGGATCTTAAGGAACCAAGTTGGAGCTGTACACGCCGGTGTACTTTTGTGTAGCTCGTTAAAGTGGTGTATTTTTCAAGAACCACGAGGGGTTTCGGGTTGTGAAACCAAAGGCTCAATTCTGAGGAGTTAGGACTTTAGTTCTTGGCAAGTGCCCTAACTTGGATTGAGAGGTTACCGTGCGTGAGTAGCGGTTGTTGCTTAGGCAAGTTATGCTAGTTGGCCCTTGACACGGTAGAGGCATTTCTTGTTGATCGATGGTTGGAGTTCGATTGGAACCGATCCAGGCGATGGTAGTAAAATCGCGGAGTTTCTGGCCGCCATGGCTAAGAGAGTTGTTCGGATCCTTACCCTGGGTAGAAGCTACGATGCGGCTGATGCGAGCAAGAGGAAGTTTGGGTCTTCTGTTTGTTCCCGCTCAGTGGATAGCGAACTCGCCGGCAGGGGCGATCTAGGGTCGCGATCGTGCCGATCGCAGTTAGAGCTCGGATCGCCGTCGGCGGGCGGGGCCGAGCGGCCGCTCATTGCATCAAGTGTGGTAAGGCGCTTTTGGGATTGTGTGGAGCATCGCCCGTGCTTGCTACAGATGTGGCAAGGAAGAGCTTTTGGCCAGCACAGTTGAGATGCTGGAGGGAGATGTGCCCGTGCCGCCGATTATCCATTAGACCGTTTGACGATAGTGTGTGTCGGAGGGTAATCGGAGGAACCCTAAGTTGTGGAGAGCCTCACCAGAGCTCAGTCAGACCCAGGCAGTGTTCCTCGGTTGTGTTGCTGGATGCTTGTTGTCGGTTGACAAGCTAGAGTTGTTCTAAGTAACCTCCGCATTGGTTTTCAGAATTCTTAGCAAGGTGGTGCTTGGTGTTGACCAAGGTTTGGTTCCCTTGTTGTTCTAGAGCTAGCTTGGTTCGAGCAAGCTGGCGTTGCCCTGAGGACTTGTTCCTAGTCAGGAAGTTTTGGGAGTTGACCCTTCCCTCGGCAGCTGAGTAGGCACTGCTAGTTCCAAGTTGGGGGTTCAAGCGGTTGAGGATCCTCGGATGTTGCTTCCGAGAGAGTTGGTTGTTGTTGCCCTTGGGTTTGAGCAAGGCAGCGAGCGTGTGTGAAGTTCGCTGTCCTTCGGAAATTCGCTTGCTGGGAAATCGTTCCTGTTGAGGAGGAGTCGACTTTAGCTCCCGAGTTGTGTAGTTGATCGAGTAGCGCGTGATCACCCCAGCGAGTGTCCTGCGTTTGTTTGTTAGCAAGCGGAAAGTTGTTTGTTCCCGCAAGGGCGGAGGCCTGCCAGTTCAAGGGCTTGAGTTGTTACTGGAAGGTTGTTGGATCTTTGGAGTTTGTAGAACCCCTTAGTTCTTTGGTAGTTGAGTTTCACCGTGGATGCCGGCCTCAAGTTTTAACTTTTGAGGTAGTCTTGCCGACTCGTGTTGTTCAGGATCCGCAAGCTTGTGGTCGTCGCTATCCTTATTCCTCGCGATGTTTCGTGGGTGGAGTTTCTGGATTGGAAGAAGAGTTAGGTCTAAGCTATAAGGAGGAAGTCCTTGGAGCAGCCAGATGGGCTTAAGAGTTGAGTGGCAGCTTGGAGGCGAGCCTTGCTCGTTATCAGCTTGGGTTGAGTTTCTGCAGAGCAAGCCTTTCTCGGGCTTTTCTTTTAGTCGTTGTGCATTCGCAGTTGGCATTTTAGCTGAGCCACAGTTGAGTGAGTTGGCACAGAGGTGCCGTGGCATTGGTTGGTAAAGCCCTTGAGTTGCGATCCTCAAGCTATTGTGTTGCTAGTAGCCGCGTGTTGTTTTATTCCTTGCTGCTCGAGGTTTCCGTGAGAGGAATGTTGTTTGTTTTCCTGTCTGGGGATGTTCACCTAGGCCAGTGGCTGATCGGATTGCATTAGAAATTTTGTTGTCGGCCGATGAGGGGCTCCGGTTTGTTAGTTTGGCTGAGTGGAGCCTTCTCGGACCTTGTCGTTCGGGGGCCGGCCAAGTCAAGTTTCAGCTAGTGTGAGTGGTGGTAGCCGCTTGGTGAACCAGAAAAGTGCCCCTTGGCTTGGGTGCTTCGATTCCTCGTAAGATGGTTGCTTAAGTGTTGTGGACGCATGCTAGTTGGAGAAGGTTGCCTTGGGGCCAGTCACCAGTTGGTGGTTCAATTTGGATTTCGTTAAGGATTGTAGGCAACCATTGGGGTTCGCAGGTCTCTTGCGAAGTAAGAGTAGGCCGTTTTGTTTCTGAAACCTGGGAGGTTCAGTTGTTTGGTCAGCATGGTGAAGGGTCAAGGCTGTTTGGTAACAGCTATGAGCATTTAGAGAAGTTACGCCGGAGCGTGGCGTAGAGTTTTAGAGCTTGTGACCCGTCCACGAGTTTGATGTGAGTAGCGCCGTAGAGAGGCATTCCGAGTTGGGTTAGCAGGGATAAGTGAGCCCTAGAGTCGTAAGACCGTTTGAGAGTTGGTGCGAGTCAGAGGGTGTGACTCACCAACTAGCTACCGCATGATTTCTTCGAAGCTCAGTGTTAGTTCAGTTTTTTTTTAGATAGTTTGTGGCAGACTCGGTGTCTTTTGGGCTTGGAGCCTTTGGGAAACCAAGAGGGTTCGGTTTCGAAGAAGGATTTGTGTTGTCTTAACCGGGAGTTTGGTTGGTTAAGGATTAGTTGTAACGGCCCAGGTTTTCATCCCGGTCTTCCAGGTATGCCCAAGGGGTATTTTGGTAATTTGGTCGGGCCGTTTATGTCTTTTCTAGTTGCTAAAAATATTGGATGATTTTATGTAGGTTTGTGAGGCTTTGTGGAAGGGTTGAGCAAGGTTTGATGCAAAAGTAAAAATAAAGGAATTTGTGTTGCAGCTGGGTTTTGAACCCGGGTCTCCTGGAAAGCATGTGGGGATGTGTGCCAATTGAGCCATTAGGTGCTCTTGTTGCTCTTCCTGCATCATTTTATGGTAAGCCTTGGATTTTGGGAGTTTTGGTGCATTTGGTTAAATGAAATAGAAATAAGGTTTGTTCCATCTTCTTCTCCAAAGTGTGTGGCCGCCCAAGCTATTCTCTCCATTGCCTTGCCGAGTTCTTCATCCTTGCAGCTCCCTTGGATCGATCATCATCATTCCGGGTAGGTATCGATCTTCCTCTTCTTCTTCTCATCCGTTTGGTGTGTTGTTTGGCCAAGTGAATAGAAGAGTGTTGTGTGTGTTTGTGTTGATTGCGACCACCGAGAGAAGCCCGACCAGGCCACCATCGTCGCGTCGTCCACCGCTCACCGCGCCTGCCGGATCGAGCAGCCAGCGACCGATCGCCCGAAGTTGCCCGACCCTCCGTCCGTCGCGCATGCAGCAGCAGCCCGGATCGCCAAAGGTCGCTCATTGCCGCGCCCATCGCGCACGCCGCCGATCGCCGCGATCGCCTCGCTGATCGCTCGCCGACGCAAAGAGGCCCTCGCCGGCGCCGCGCGCCGCGCTCCCGAGTTGATCGCCCAGACGCTTCGACGCTTTCGCCATGCCGGCTGCTCCTTGCCGCTGCGTCCGTCGTCGTGCCTTGCCTTACTGCCGCGCCCGGCCAGCGCCAGCCCTTCGTGTGCGGCCGCCAAAGCAACTCCAAGTTCGTGTCGCCGCGCGCGTGAGTGCCCTTTTTGAGCCGAGATTGCTTTTCTATTGTTTTTTAGACGTTTTAGATGTTGATTATTATTGGTTTGCTAGGTTCCCACTCGCTAGCTCGGGATTGTTCCGCAGACTTAGGATTTGTGTGTAGAAGCCTCCCGACCAAGGTAAGGATTTCTTCTGGGGTTGTGTGGACCTGCGATGTTCTATGTGATTGATGTTGTATGTTTGTTTGTGATTATCGGCATGTATAGTTTAGGTGCTCTGTCAATTCTGGATGGCATGACTTCGTATGTTGTTCTTTCATGTTAGTCCATGCTAGGTTGTTCCGTTACGCATGCTCATATTCATTCTTGTTCAGTAGTACCATGCTAGGTCTCGCTGTATTCTTTTGAGCACGTATTGGATTGTTTGCGATTGTTAAGGCGAGTTAGATCTCGGTAGGTAGCATCTTCCGGGCCCGATGCATAAAGTATCTTGCATCGATGGAAGGGACGTCGAGACGTTTCTCGTCCCCGAACCCCGTTAGGGTTTAGCTAACCCGACCGGTAGGCCACCGCAATCTTGGGTGAGGGTGGCGGTATTAAATGCCCCAACGGTCGGGATGATGACTTGGCATTGCCTCGTCCCGGCGATCGGCACGTCTCGGCGTGTTCGTAGTAGCCCTTGATTGCCACCTATTAGGCAAGGACCGCTTCTGGTGTAAGCCTACCACGACCGGTTCCTTAGCCTCAAAGTGCGGTGGTTCAGCCGACATAGTTCACGTGTCTAGGTCTCACACCCCCTATGTCGGTGACACCGATCCGAGAGATTTAGTTAGGCGTGGTGGATCGACATGGGCGGCTTGCCACTGGACCCGACACCCCTCATAGTCTGCAGTAGAGCGCGCGGTGCATGCTTACGCTCATTACTGGCGTCGGCCGGAGAGCTCCTCGGGATCTTGAGCTAGTGTACCTTTCGTGATGGCGATGAGACAGGTGAGGCCGAGACTTGTTTCTCGTATAGGACGTATGGTGTGGTGGATTTATCTCCGGACTAAGACCCTGAGTTGGCATCCGAGGTCCAAGTGTGGACTTAAGCTATGTGCTCTATTCTGTGTTTATATTCATAGCTTGCATACACTCATCTAGATGACCATGTGCATCGTATTGTACCCCGGTTGGGGATTCTTACTGAGTAATTCGTTACTCACCCTTATTTTGTGGTTTTCCACGAGTAAACAAGGTGCGAGAGCAGGATGGCTGAAGGAGGAGCTGTGATCATGGGAACCTGCTGTCGCCTCTGACTTTTTATTTCTATGACTCTTGTCTTTTTATTTTCCCCTGAATGCATGTAGTCGGGCACGGAGCCCTAGGATGTTTTCTGAATGTTTTCGTGGATTCCTGCTTTATTGAATTTGAGGATGTTTCAAATGTTTTAAGAAATCTCTGATCAGAGTGTACGTTTTGGAAATGTATTTTCCTTGAAACAGGTGCTTGGAGACAGGGACAGGTTTCAGCAAACTATCTTTATTTCTGATTGAACCTTGATTGTTTTGTTTTAATTGGGAATCCGAAAATTATTTGCATATTGTCCTTTACTTTGAATGCATGCATTGGGGTAAAGGCCTATTTAGAGCCCTTTTTGGGTCGGGTCTTTACATCAGTGGAGATTTCCTAGAGTTGTTTTCGTCTTAGGACTTTCGAGGACGAAAGTCTTAAAAGGGAGGGAGTATTGTAATGGCCCAGTTTTCTATTTCGGTTACCGTGAGATTTCGGTCATTATTCGGATGTTCGGATGGGCCAAGTTAAAGTTGCTTTTAACCCTTAGGGGCATTTTGGTCTTTTGCCCCTGGCCGGGTTTTGTGGATTTTCGTGATTCCAGGGTCATTCCCGCCTTTGTCGAAGCTTAATGGTTGTTGGTTGCAAGACCCGAGAGGTTTGGGCAAGTTGTTTGGAAGTTTGGAGGTGTTTTAGAAAATGGCAAAATTAATTGTAATTTTGGTGCTTCCATTGGGTTTTGAGCCCTTGCCTAAATGGTCTTGGGGAGTTTGTAGAAAAGAGAGTTTTATTTTTAAAATAAGTTTGCTTCGTAGGGTTTGGAAAGAGGAAGCTTTGGGAAGGGATTTTAGACCTATTTAATTAGGGAATAGGAAAGAAAATCAAGAAAACCCCTTTTCCCCTTGTTTTGCAAAATCCTCTCTCTCTTTCTCTCTCTCTCTCTCTCTCTCTCTCTCTCTAGCCTACCTCACCAAGAAAAACCTAGCCGCCCACCATGCCCACCAAGCACCACCCAAATTTCCAGCCCGCATCGCCCTAGCCGCACCCCCTCGCTCCACGCACAAACAGGCGCCCAGATAGCCGGCCGTCCAGCCCAGCGCACGAGAGACAGCCAGCCGCCCGGCCAGCGCACTGACAACAATTGGCCTCACACCAGTCGCCCGAGACGCGCCGCGCAGCCCTCAGATTCCGCCCAATCGCGCGCCAGATCGACCACATCGGTCGCCCAGACGCGTCGCGCCGTCTGCACGAGCCGCCCCTGCGCGCGCGCGCCGCCAGCCACCGCGTCTGCGTCTCCTGCGCCACTGTCGCGATCGCGCGCACACCAGCGCCAGGCGCCGTCCCCTGCCCGCGCCCCCAAGAATGCCCGGCTGCTTTCGCCCAGTGCATGTCCTGCTGCCCACTTGCCGCCGAGGCGTGTTTTGCCAAGATTGTTGGGGCGAGACCTAGTACCCTCTCGTTTGGTAATTTCCGAGCCTCCACTGCTTTTGGACCCTAAGTCGTTGGTCTTGCTTTATTTAATTAGGTTGTTTTTATTAAAATGCTTAGGTTGCTCGGTTTCGCTTTAAAGCTCGAGGGTCATTATTTGATTGTGAAAGTTATTTCGCTTTCGTTTCCGGTAATGATTCCCATCGTGGTTGTGTGGACCTGCGATGCATTCTTGATTGTGCCTTATATGCATGTTTACTTGTATGAACATGATTAGTGGATAGGACGACTTGTGATTGCATTCTTGCTAGCATGTTTGCTGTTTGTACATGTTAGTGCCATGCTAGGATTGTTCTTCCAAAGATGCTTGAGATTCTGCGCTAAGTTCGTAGTATCATGCTAGGTTATGTGTGATTGATGTTGATATGTATGTCTAGCCAGAATCGCTTATTTTGTACTCCTAGCTAGTATAGTAGGGTTTGTCATCATCCGTGGCCGAGAGCGGATATAACGTGCTTTGTCCCCACCGGTCGGGTGTAGAGCGAAGGATAACGGACATTGCTTCCCCAAAGAAATGATGTGGATTTAGCTACCACATCGGCATAAGCCTAGTTTGTAGCTGCTAGAGCGGAACCACGCCAATCGTGGAAGCTCGCCTTGGCGGTTCTTAGCTTCGTGTCGGTGGTACAGTGCCGCACAATGAGTGCCGAGGGCCTCGCACTCTCGTGTTCGGTGACATCGTTTCCAAGTCTTTAGGCATGCGTACACGCCCGCGTAGTTTGTACTTAGGCCCCACATTTACGCCGGCCGCAATAGCATGCGGTGTGCGCGCGCACACGCGTTAGTCGCCGGTTCGGAGAGCTCACCCAAGCTAATGTTCGTGAGTACAACAGTTCCTTCCAGCTTTAGAGCGGACTTGGGTACTCTCCTGATAGTCCAGTTTGTTAGCGAGGGTAAGAGGCCCTTGAGGACACCCATTGGGATTGGCTTTTGAGTGATCATATGGTCGAGGAGAAAGACCCTCGAGGGTGTCGGACATCTTTGGGATCGGTTTTGAGTGATCAATTGACCGAGGGAGAAAGACCCTCCGAGATGTCCCGGATTGGTTATGAGAGCCAATCATTAGGCGGAAGTAGGAGACTTACGAGGATTCCAGATTCTCGCCTTGTTAGCTCGTTGAGCTATGATCCATGTTGGTAATCGTTGCATGTATACTAGGGTGCTAGATGATTGATGTATCGTATTGTACCCCTAGAAGATTCTTCTTGAGTATGTTTATACTCACCCTTATTTCTGTGGTTTTCCACCGTGTAACTTGGGACAAAGACCGGACGGCTAAGCGGATGGGTGCCGATTGATCATGGGAGCCGCCGGCACTCATCTTTATTGTTTGCATAATTTGTTCAAAGATGTAGACGGACGGAGTCCTAGGGGACGTTTTTAAAAGTTGTTTAAATTGTATTGTATGATTTTATAAACACTGGCCAGGCTTGTTTTACTTTGTTGGCTTTGCTTAAATGAAGGTTGTTGTTTATGTTTTAAGTGTCCCCACTTTTAAATGTTTTGAAAGTTTTAAATATGAGCACTAAACCGCTTGATGAAGTATTTAACTTGCATGCTGAGTGAGAACCTAGGTTTAGGACCGTGTTTTGGGTCGGGTTCTTACAGGCAGACCAGGCAACTCTTTAGGAAAAACATCTGCAAACTCTTGCACAATGGGCACTTGCTTAACAGATAACTGACCACGACTTACTTCGGACAACTTAGCTACAAAGCCCCAAGCTCCTCGAGATACGAAACGGTGAGCTTTAACTGCCGAAATCACTGGCGGACACAACCCGCTCTGGGTGCCACGGAATCTAAAGCTAGGCCTGCTCGGCGGCCTGAACACTACCTCCTTCCGGCGGCAGTCAATCATCGCGTGGTTATCAGCTAACCAATCCATGCCGAGGATTACATCAAAATCACTCATAGCCAGTACTATGAGTGTAACCTGCAGGGACTCGTCGGAGACCTGTATCCAACCGTCCTTTACTTTCTGACTGGCCAACATACTAGCTCCCGAAGGGGTAGCCACTGATAACTCAAAACCTAGGGGTTCTAAAATCATGCAAGCATGCTCAGCAAAAACGGCAGAAACAAAAGAATGCGTGGAACCCGAATCAAACAACACAAAGGCAAAGTGATCAAGAACTAGGAGCATACCGCCATCATCGCGGCCGGCTTGCTCGACCTCCCGACGGGTTGTAGCATACACTCGCCCTCTTTGCTTGAGCTGGTGCATGAACTACCGCTTTCTGGTTGCAATACCGGGCCTGATGCCCTTCCTTACCACAGTTATAGCAAGCCCTAGGGTTACCTCCACAAGGACCCCAATGCGGCTTCCCACAAGGTTTACAAAACGTTAGCGGCCTCCCTACTCCCTGCTGGCGAGGCTTATCACAACTGCGGTTTCGATGCTGGTCTCGGCCCTGATAAGAACCCTAGTGGCGCTGACCGCCCACACGACCACTGCCTCCGGAATCAAACTTACGCTTCTGGCCCGAGTACGTTGGGGCCTTCTGCACAGCAGCACTAGCAACTTGTTCTGGAGGATACTTACCGTCATAAATCGTTGCCAGCTGCACAGCCTTGGCAAAAGTCTCTGGGCCTGCGCCCTAACATCCTGAGACACTCCATGTCTCAAGCCCGCAATAAACTTCCTGATCTTCAGCTCAGGGGTAACAATTAACTGCGGCGCGAAGTACCCATACTCCGAAAACTTTTTCTCATAAACCTCGATTGAATCGGAACCTTGCTTAAGGTTTGAAAATAGCTCAATCATCTTCTCTTGGGCTTCTTCACTGATAAAGTTTGCCTTGAACTCTGCCTTGAAGAACTCCCAGGTGGCCGGTGGGGACCCGGCCGGTCTCTCACTCAAGGTGGAATCCCACCACCACTTAGCTGTACCAGCTAACACATGAGCTGCACAACGAGCTCATTGCGCACTCAGACAAGCCATCACCATGAAGGTATACTCCAGCTCAGCTATCCATCTAGCTGCTACCAACGGTTCTCCAGGGCAACTGAACTTCTCAGGCTTCCATTTGACAAAATCCTTTAGCCACTTGCCCAAGTCCTCAGCACCTTCTGCCACAACGGCCTCATTCACAATCGGTTCCTGTGGAACTGGCGGTGCTGGTGGCACTACAGTCCTCTGCTGAACCAATTCCGTCAGCTGCTCTATCTGAACTCGGGACTCTTCCCTCTGCGCGGCTAACAAAGCCTGTGTTTCATCTCTCTGTTCGGCCCTCTGGTCAGCTAGCAACCCAACCATAAGAGCCCTCATGGACTCCGCAAAAGCTACTCCTTGTGTAGCCTCTCGAGGCTCAGATGCCTCCACGCCCTCCCCGGGCAACACAACAGAAGGGCCTGCAGGTGGCCTAACATCTGCTTCAGCTTGGGGCGACATCCCTCCAGTGTCATAATCGATACGAATGCCCTGAGCGGTCGGCCTTGACCCTACCCGCCCTCTGCAAGTAACTGGCATGCTGACAATCTGGACTCAGCTAACAATGAATCAGAACCGGTTTTCCTTCCCTACAACAACAAGTCATGATCATGCAAGTGCAAATAGTATTGTAATTCTTAGCCCTTAACCTTATGGACAAACCTGATGGCTGTCGGAGCGCTGATGATCATGGAAAACAACCTGCAATTGCACGTCAGTCTACAGAACCTATGACTCTGAGCTCTGATACCAACTGTAAAGACCCGACCAAACTAACGGTCTCTAACCTAGATCCTTTCTTAGCATGCATAAATAAAATATGAAAACACTTATAGAGAGTACCAATTTAAAACTTTTCATTCAACACAACTAAGTTCAAGCATAAAATCCATTAAGCAAAACCAACAAGTAAAGTGATCATTGGTACTTTCAAGAAAATCAAGGAAACAGTCCGAGAAGTCTTAAACAAGTTTTTGAATGAATGATATTCTAATGACTCCAGTCCAACTACATGCTAAACCAACAAAAACATAATAAAGTGAAATAGTCTCAGAGTTGGGACGTCCATGATCATCCAGCAGCCTCCTCCTAGCCATCCTGCCTCTGTCCCAAGTTACCTGGTGGAAGGACACAGAAAAATAAGGGTGAGCAATGTATTACTCAGTACGAATCCCCCAACCGGGGTACAATACGCAAACATAGCATTTAGCACAACGACATGCAACCATACAATGACTTAGGACAAACCAGTAGTTTAGGCTAAGAGCTAACACTAGAGCTGGCACGCCAAGGGCTTACAATTACAACTCGCCTAGGTTCTACACTGGATGCCCATCGGGTCTTACACCTCAATCAATGATGCCCATCGGGGTCTTACACATACGGATGCCCATCAGGGTCTTACACCTCAATCAATGATGCCCATCGGGGTCTTACACATACGGATGCCCATCGGGGTCTTACACCTCAATCAATGATGCCCATCGGGGTCTTACACATATGGATGCCCAGCGGAGTCTTACACCTCAATCAATGATGCCCAACGGGGTCTTACACATACGGATGCCCATCGGGGTCTTACACCTCAATCAATGATGCTCATCGGGGTCTTACACATACGGATGCCCATCGGGGTCTTACACCTCTAGCCATCAATGCTGCCCGATGGGGTCTTACACATCTAGGATGCCCTTCGGGGTCTTACTCCAGCTAGGATCTCAGAGATGCCCATCAGGGTCTTATACTCTCCAGCTACATACGGAATCAGTGCAGTGCCCATCGGGGACTTACCTAATTTTTAGATCATCTGCCAAGCACTAACATAGAACTAACAGATTATAATAGGAACACCAGCACAACACAAACCAGGAAGCAAGAGGAAATATGTAACCTATCCACTAGAAATTTATACAATCACAAGGTAAGACTTGCTAGCACTTATACGCAGGACCCACACACCCTCGGTAAGGAACCCTTACCTGGAAGCAAGCAGAGAAATATCAATCACACCCAACAAGTGACCCTCGAGCTTCTATGCGATCCCAAGCAACCGAGAAGGCAATAAGCTCGGCACCAAGCTATCACGGCCAGGCAGCCTCTCGGTAGGGCGTCTGCGGCGCGCAGGCAAGCGAGCGAGGGCTCGGTGGGGCATCGGCGCGTCGGCCGGGCCGACGCCACGGCTCCGGACGCGATCGGGCAGACACGACGGCGATGGGGCACTGGCGTACGGACGTGGGCGTACGGAGTGACGCGGCGAGCTCGCGCTGGGACGGCGCGAAGGACGGCGAGGCGACGCGGCGAGATCGCCCTGGGAAGGCGCGAAGGACGGCGGGGCGACGCGGGCTGGCTGCGACCGCTGCGATGGATCTGTTGCAGGGCTGCTCGACGCGGCCTGGGCTGGCGGCTGCGCGCGCTGAGGCAGAGCGACGACGACGCGATCAGGCTGGGCCGGTGCGAAGGACGGCGGCTAGCAAGGGCGACGACGGCTCTGGGCGGTGAGGCAAGGGGCTAGGCGACGGCTAGGGTGAGAAACAGAGGGTGAGCGGCTAGGGTTTTCCTTTTTCCTTCTCTTTTCTCCTCTTTTGTTTTCCTTCCTAAAATTAAATCAACTTTGGATAAATCTCAAGATCCCTTCCCAAGGCTTCCTTCCTTCGAGTCCTAGCTGACGCTTAATTTTTCTTTAATTAAATCCAAGCTTCCAATTCCCTTAAGTCTAGGGCCCGAATCTCCCAAGGAACCTTAAAAGAAATTTCTTATTTCACCCCCGACCAATAAACCGCCAAAACCTTAACGAATCCAACTGCTCCTGGAAACAATGCTACAAAAACCTTATCTCACAATTAATAGAAATCCGGGCTGTTACAACATCCTCCACGAAGGCTACTAACTCAGCAGCCACTCTTTGTGCAATCAAACAATCTGCTAAGGTTCAAGATCAACACTTGAACTACCCAGGCTAGTCCACACTGGAACCTGCTCCGCAAGCATCAACATGAGCAAAGCCAAAGCTAACTCCTCTCATGGAGTGGTACTCCATGGCAAATCACCTCCACCCTCTCTCTAGGGGAAAAACTAACAACTGGGCCACAAGTGGCCTACGGGAGTCTAATCTTTGCCTCCCTCTAGGACGATGTCCCAGCGGTATCTGAATCTATCTGGATACCTTGACAAGCTGCTAACATACTTCTTACACTACGGGAAGTTGGCATGATGGTGCTCTAAACCCAAACCAACAACGAGTCAGAACCTGCTCGTCTCCGCTCCACAACACTAAACAAGGCATACACTAGATGAAAAGTATTGTAAATTCCTAACCCTTTTCTAAAACTGTAAACTTAGGCGTACCTGATGACTGTCGGAGTGCTGATGATCATGGAAAAATGACCTACAACAAAAGGTCAGTCTACAGAATCTATGACTCTAAGCTCTGATACCAACTGTAAAGACCCGACCCGAATGGGGTCCAAAATAGGCATTTACCTCAATGCATGTGTTCAAAACTTAAAGACAATATGCAAGAATGGTTTTCGGATTCTAAATGAAAACTAAAACATTCAAACATATAGTTAAAAAGTCAATACAAAGTTCCTGAAACCTGTCCCTGTTTCCAAGCACCTGTTCCAAGGCAAATACATTTCCAAAACTCACTCTGATCAGAGATTTATTTAAAGCATTCAAAGCTTTTCAATAGTTACAATAGTGCTAGAATCTGGAAAAACAGTCAGAAAACAACCTAGGGCTCCGTGCCCAACTACATGCATTCAGAGGAAAAGTAAGACATAAAGAATCATAGACATAAACTCAGAGTTCAACAACGGGTTTCCATGATCACAACTCCTCCTCCAGCCATCCTGTCAAGCACCATGGTTACCTGTGGAGAACCACAAAATAAGGGTGAGTAACGAATTACTCAGTAAGAATCCCCAACAGGGGTACAATACGATATACATGGTCATCTAGCAGAAAGGTATGCAAGCTATGAATATAAACACAGAATAGAGCACATAGCTTAAATCCACACATAAACTTCGGATGCCATCTCAGGGACTTACTCCAGAATAATCCACCTCATGATACGCCCTATACGAGAAACAAGTCTCGGCCTCAGCCTATCTACTGTCGATACGAAAGGTGCACTGGCTCAAGATCCCGAGGAGCTTTCCGGTCGGCGCTGTAATGAGCATATGCGCACACCGCATGCTACTACAAACCATGGGGGGTGTCGGGTCTAGTGGCAAGCTGCCCAGGTCCAGTCACCATGCCTAACTAAATCTCTGGATCGGTGTCACTGACATAGGGGTGTGAGACCTGGACACGTGAACTATGTCGGCTGAACCACCACACACGAGGCTAAGGAACCGGTCGTGGTAGGCTTACACCAGAAGCCGTCCTTGCCCTATCGGTGGCAATCAAGGGCTACGGCCGAACACGCCGAGGCGTGCCGATGCCGAGGGCGAGGCAATGCCAAGTCATCATCCCGACCGTTGGGGCATTTAACGATGCGCCACCCTCACCCAAGATTGCGGGGCGGCCGTTAGGGTTAGCTAAACCCTAACGAGATCAGGGATGGAGTACCGTCTCATACATCCCTGTCGTGGATGCAAGTTACGTTATGCATCCGGCCCGGATGATGCTACCTACGAACTCTAAACTATAATATCAACGAAAAACAATCCAAAACAATCCAATACGTGCTCAACAGGATACAACGAACCTAGCATGATACTACGAAGCAAGAATGATCTGAGCATGCGAGAACGAACTTCCTAGCATGGACTAACATGAGAAACAACATAAGAAATCATGCCAGTCGGGAATTCAGAACAGAGCACCTATCACTAAACATGCTGATAAACACAAACAAGCATACAAACAACATCACATAATTCATCGCAGGGCCCACACAACTCCGGTAAGAAATCCTAACTTTGGTCGGGAGGCAACTACAAACAAGAATCCTAAGCTGCGATTGATCCCGAGCTAGCTAACGAGAACCTAACAAACACAATAATTATCACAATTCATAGGGCGAAATATAATAAAATAAATAAGGCTCGACTCGAGAGCAACTCACGCGTGGCGCGCGTGGTGACACGCGACGGGCAGTTGCGCATGACACCGGGCGCTGGCTGGCGGCATGGCCGCACGCTGGCGTCGGCGTCTTTGGCGCTACCGCACGACGCTTATGGGCGGTAGAGGCTGCACGCGCGCACGCACGAGGACGGCCCATGGTGGTGCGAGCGCCTGCAAGCGCGACAAAGCTAGATGCGAGCGGCGAAGCGCACGGCAAGGCGTGCGCGCCTGCACCGGGCGCAGACGTGGAGCGGGTGCGAGCTCGGTTGGGCGACTGGCGTCGACGGCCGCGCTGCAGCGACGCAGCAGTGGCGTGGGCGTGCCACGGCGCGATCTGGCGTCGCGGCGGCAGGCTCTCTGGGAGTCTTTGGGCGGCTGGTGCCTGCTGGCTACGACCTCTTTGCTTTCTGTGAAATTTCTTTGCTCGGCCAGGACGACGCACAAACGACGGGGCTGCAAAGGGGAGAAAGAGCTCGGCAAGGAACTAGGGAGGGGGAACTTGGGAGGCCAAGGAGCTTATGGAAAAGTGTAACAGCCCGGATTTTAGTTAAACATAAAATAAGGTTTAAAAGATGTTATTTGGAGGATTCGAACCCTCAGCCTCAAAGAGAGATGGGAGTTTGGAATTAATTAAGGAAAATAAATGCGTCAACTAAGGTTTGAAGGAGGAAAGCCTTGGGAAGGGAATTTTGGGATTTCCAAAGCTTATTTAATTTGAGGAAGAAAGAAAAAGAAAAAAAAAAAAAACTCTCCTCTCGCAAAAACCCTCTCCCCACACCCCAGCTCGCCGTCGCACCTGCCCAGCCTTCGCCGTTGCTGACCCTTTGGACTTTATGTTCTTTTTAGTTGTTGTTGGTTAACTAGGTTGATTTTATTACTTGCTTAGGTTGTCGGGTTCGCTTAGAAGCTCGAGAGTCGTCCGTTGATCGTTGGTTCTATTCACTTCCAGTGGGGATTTCTTACCGGGGTTGTGTGGACCCTGCAAATACTTTGATAGCATGCCATATGTTGTGTTTGTATGGAATTTCTAGTGGATAGGTTGCTTGCTCTTTCTTGTTTCCAGGTGATTTTGTGCTTGAGATTCCTGATATATCCTGTTAGTTATCATGCTAGGAGTTAAATTGTCTCGGCATAACCGTGACCTTGTCATCCTGTTAGTGCCATGCTAGGAATTGGCGGATGATGTATAGTGTAAGAGATTGAAGAGGTAACTAGTGCGTCCCGCTCGGGGAAGGCCCCGATGGACATTCCGGAGGTGTAAGACCCCGATGGGCATCCTAGGTGTATAAGTCCCCGATGGGCATCACTGAGTTGGAGGTGTAAGACCCGATGGGCATCCTAGGTGTATAAGTCCCGATGGGCATCACCGAGTTGGAGGTGTAAGACACCGATGGGCATCCTAGGTGTATAAGTCCCTGATGGGCATCACTGAGTTGGAGGTGTAAGACCCCGATGGGCATCCTAGGTGTATAAGTCCCCGATGGGCATCACTGAGTTGAAGGTGTAAGACCCTGATGGGCATCCTAGGTGTATAAGTCCCCGATGGGCAACACTGAGTCCTAGGTTGTGTAAGGCTCGAAGGACACCCAGGTGTGGAACCTAGGGTAGCTGGTAGCTGTAAGCCTCGAATAGGCAAGCCCCAGGAGTGACGTTCTGTTGACCCATCTGTTTGCTCTGAGTCATTGCATGGTTGCATGTCCGGGTGCTAAATGATATGTTTTCGTATTGTTCCCCGGTTGGGGATTCTTACTGAGTAACTCGTTGCTCACCCTTATTTTCTGTGGTTTTCCACCAGGTAACTTGGGACATCGGCAGGATGGCTAGGAGGAGGCGGCTGGATGATCATGGATAGTGACTGGGATGCATGTTCTTTAATTGTTTTCTTTATGATTTAGCATGTAGTGGGACTTGAGTCCCTAGGGAAACACTCAAACTATTTTATGGTTCTCGTACCGTACTCTTATTTGTTTTTAAGAAAAGCACTGATCAGTCAAATTACTCTTGATTTTTACATTGGCTTTTGTGGTTTGTTTAAAGTGTTGTTGATTGCAAAAGTCTTAAATTATTACAGTTGGATGGTGTTTTACATTCCTAGACTTGCATGCTAAGTAAGGATCTAGGTTAACGACCGCTTCTTTGGGTCGGGTCCTTACAGTTGGTATCAGAGCCCAGAGTTATAGGTTCTGTAGACTGACCTGCAGTTGTAGGTTGTTTTCCATGATCATCAGCGCTCCGCCAGCCATCAGGTATGTCCGAAAGTTTAAGGTTAAGGGTTAAGAATTTCCATACCATTTGCACCTTGCATGTATATGACTTGTTGTTGAGAAGCAGGGAAAACAGGTTCTGACTCATTGTTCGTTTGAGTGTAGATTGTCGTTATGCCAGTCACTCGTAGAGGGCAGGGAGGCTCGAGGCCGACTAACCAGGGCGTTCGTATTGATTCCGACACGGGAGGGACATCGTCCCAAGCTGTAAAGACCCGACCCAAAAAGGGGCTCTAAATGGGCCTTTACCCCAATGCATGTAGTGAAAATAAAAGATATTATGAAAAATACATTTCGGATCCCAAGTAAAAACAGAAACATTCAACAACCAAAACATACATTTCTAAAAGCATACTCGATCGAGAGATTTATTTAAACCATTAAAACAAACCACAAGTACAAATATCTTGGAATCCATAAAACGTAAGAAAACATCCTGGGGCTCTGTGCCCGTCTACATGCATTCGGGAAATAACCAAAAGTCAAGAGTCATGATAAATAAAATAGAATAAGCAGAGATGACAGCAGGATTCCATGATCACAGCTCCTCCATCAGCCATCCTGTCTCCCGCCTTGATTACCTGTGGAAAATCACAGAATAAGGGTGAGTAACGAATTACCCAGTAAGAATCCCCAACCGGGGTACAATACGATATACATGATCATCTAGAAGAATGTATGCAAGCTATGAGTACAAACACAGAGCGGAGCACATAGCTAAGTCCACACTTGGGCCTCGGATGCCAACTCGGGGTCTTAGTCCGGAAATACCACAACACACTAAACGCACTATCACGGAACAAGTCCCGGCCTCGGCTGTCTCTCATGTCGTCACGAAAGGTGCACCGCTCAAGATCCCGAGGAGCTCTCCGGTCGTATTGTAATGAGCGTAAGGATGCACCGCGTGCTTCTACGAACTATGGGGGTGCCGGGTCTAGTGGCAAGCCGCCCATATCCGGATACCACGCCTAACTAAATCTGGGATCGGTGTCACCGACATAGGGTGTGTGAGACACGGACACGTGAACTATGTCGGCTGTACCACCGCACTTGAGGCTAAGGAACGGGTCATGGTAGGCTTACACCAGAAGCCGTCCTTACCTTAACAGTGGCAATCAAGGGCTCTTTTGCCGAACACGCCGAGGACGTGCGGGGCTGCCGGGACTAGGCATTGCCAAGTCATCATCCCGACCATTGGGGCATCGCTTAGACTACCACCCTCACCCAAGATTGCGGGGCCTACCGGTTGGGATAGCTAATCCCTCACGGGGTCCAAGGACGGAGAATCTGTCTCAATCGTCCTTGCCATAGATGCAAGATACTTTATGCATCGGGCCCTGATGATGCTATCTACGAATTCTAAACCTTAACAATAATAACGATCCAATCAATGCGGTCCAATACGTGCTCAATGGATACAAGGAACCTAGCATGGTACTACGAAGCAAGACAGATATCGAACATGCGAGAATGGAACAACCTAGCATGGGCTAACATGAGAAACAATACAAGAGTTCATGCGATCGAGAATACGAGCAGAGCACCTAGGGCTAATCATGCTAGTAATCATACACAGGCATACAAAACAACAATCACAAATATACCGCAGGCCCACACAACTCCGGTAAGAAATCCTTACCTTGGTGGGAGAGGCTTCTACACACAAATCCTAAGGCTGCGGAACAATCCCGAGCTAGCGGCGGGAACCTAGCAAACCAACAATAATCGGCATCTAAAATATCTAAACAACAATAGAACAGCAAGCTCGGCTCGGGAACTCACGCGCGCGACGATCGAGCTTGGGATCTTGCGGCGAGCCGGCACGGCAAGGACGCTGCTGGCTGCTGCTGGCCCAACGCAACGCAAGCGAGGAGGGACGCGCGCGCGCTGAGCTCTCGCGCGGCGCCGCTGGCGCGGCGTCGCGATGCGGACACGGCGAGCGGCTTCGGCGAGGACGCGCGCGAGCGAACGTCTCGCGGCGCGCGCGGCGAGCGGCTCAGCGCGAGGAGCGCGCGCGAACGTCTGGCGGCGCGCGCGGCGGCGGCTTCGGCAAGCGGACACGGCGAGGGGCGCGCGCGCGCTGGCGACCCTCTGGCGCGAGCGATCGGGCGATCCGTCTTCTTTGGCGCGAACAGCAAGGCCGCTGGGACAGATCTGGGCTGAGCGTCGCGAAGCGATCGGCGGGGCGTGCGGCAGCGAGGAGCGATCTGTCTTCTTTGCTGGGACGAACGGCAAGGCTGCTGGGACAGATCTGGGCGTGCGAGCGATCGGCTGGACGTGCGGAGCGATCGGGCGATGGGCGATCTGTCTTCTTTGGCTCGGCTACACTCGGCTGGCTGCAATCAACACAACACACACAACACACCTCTTTTCACTTGGCCAAACGCACACCAAACGGATGAGAAGAAGAAGAAGAAGAAGATCAATACCTACCCGGAATGATGATGATCGAACCCAAGGAGATGCAAGGATGAAGAATCGGCAAGGCTATGGAGATGGAGAGCTTGGGCGGCCAAGAGATGTTTTGGAGAAGAAGATGAAATAACCTAATTCTATTTCATTTAACCAAATGCACCAAAACTCCAAAATCCAAGGTTAACTAAGATGTGATGCAGAAAGAGTAACAAGAGCACCTAATGGCTCAATTGGCACACATCTCTACAAGCTTCCCAGGAGACCCGGGTTCAAACCCCAGCTGCAGCACAATTTCCTTTATTTTTACTTTTGCATCAAACCGTGCTCAAACCAAACCACAAACCCCTCCAAAAACCTACATAAAACCATCCAATAATTTTAGTAACTGGAAAGGACACAAACGACCCTGACGGCCCGACCAAATTACCAAATTACCCCTAGGGCATACCTGGAAGACCGGGAAGAAAAACCTGGGTCGTTACAATATTCCCTCCTTTTTATGACTTTCGTCCTCGAAAGTCCTTAAAACAAAAACACTCGGGGTAATGCAATCTCATCTCGTCTTCCCGCTCCCAAGTGGCTTCCTCGTAACCCCGACTCTTCCACTCGAACCTTTACCAAACGAATCTCGCGATTACGCAACGTCTTGGTCTCAAAGGCAAGGATCCTCACCGCTTCTCCTCGAAGTTCAAATCCTCATTCAGCTGCAAAGGCTCAAAGTCCACAATGTGCGACGGGTCCGGCACATACTGCCTCAACATCGATACATGAAAAACACTATGCACCGCTGATAGTGACGGAGGTAGGGCTAACCGGTAAGCAACTCTGCCAATCCTCTCTAGGATCTCAAATGGACCAACAAAACGGGGACTCAACTTCCCACGCTTACCAAACCTCAGAACACCTCGCATCGGAGCAACCTTAAGGAACACATGCCACCAACCTCAAACTCCAAATCTCGGCGCCGAACATCGGCGTAACTCTTCTGCTCTCGAAATTTGTCAACATACGAGCTCTAATCTTACGCGATTTGCACCATTGGTCAAGCTGCGGTAACTCGGGACCCAAAACTCATCTATCACCGACCTCTTCCCGAACACGGGGGACCGACAACGCTTACCATACAATGCCTCGAATGGAGCCATCTCAGATCGTCGATCGTAAATCATTTGTTATAGGCAAACTCCATCAAGTATGAATCTGGTCCCAAGCGCTGGGAAATCCAACACACAAGCCCTCAACATATCCTCGAGAATCGATTCACTCTCTCGGTCGACCATCCGTCCGAGGGTGAAAAGTCATCTTTGAAATCGCACTCTGTGCCCAAACCCTTCTCGGAGCGCTCTCGAGAAGCGAGAAGTGAACCGCGAGTCACGATCGGACACAATCCTCACCGGTACACCATGATAACGGATGATCTGCTCCAAAAGCAGTGCGCCCACTGTTCCCACGGTATAAGTGTCTCTACAGGGAATGAAGTGTGCGCTCTTGATCAAACGGTCGACTATCACCCAAATCGAGAGAACTTCCTCGAGTCCTTGGCAAACCAGATATAAAGTCCATAGAGATCCCTTCCCATTTCCACTTTGGGTACACTCGGTGGTTGCAACAAACCACCCAGCCTCTGCTGGGTGCCTTCACTTGCGACAAGTGAGACACCGGTGACACAAACTCTGCCACATCTCTCTTCATCCCCATCCACCGTAAAGTCTGCTTAAGGTCTCGATACATCTTGGTACCCCGGGGTGCCAAGCAAAAGGGGGAACAGTGGGCCTCAGAGAGCAACTCGGCTCATGAAACCCGCAATGTCCGAACACACAACCGCCTCTATAAGTCAACCCACCGTCTGGTGAATACACAAAGTCAAAGTCACCGTCAAAGACTGACTCTGTCAACCAATCTCTTAAGTGCGGGGTCACCCAACCGGCTGTCTATAATCCATTGCCGAATCGATCACAGCAGATCCAATGAGCTACCACAGCGGTAACCTCTCCCAACAACATCGCAACCTCGGCCCGCTCGAACTCTCTCTCGCAAACTGGGTGAGGAACTCAACAACGCCGCAGAGTGCGGCGTCTTTCTCGCTCAAGCATCGGCCACTACATTGGCTTTACCGGATGGTACAAAATCTCGCAGATCATAATCCTTTACCAGCTCTAACCATCTCCTCTGCCTCATATTCAACTCCTTCGAGTAAACAGATACTTGAGGCTCTGGTGATCGGTAAACATCTGAATCCGCTCACCGTCACGTAATGCCTCCAAATCTTCGATTGCAAACACCACTCTTTGCCAACTCCATATCATGAGTCGGGTAGTTCTGCTCATACGGCTTCAAATGACGGAAGCATAGGCAATGACCTTCCGTCTTTGCATCAACACACAACCTAATCCAAACTTGGAAGCATCATCAGAGACCACGAAACCACTGTCCCCTCGGGATCGCCAACACCGTGCTTTGAAGTCAAATCGCGCTTGAGCACGCAAAGCTCTCATCACACTGCTGTCCCAAACAAACTCGACACCCTTCCTCGTCGGACGAGTGAGGGGCGAGGCTAAAGCAGAGAAGTCCTTGACGACCGACGCGGTAGTAACCCCGCCAAACCAGTAAAGCTGCGAATCTCGGCAATCAAGTCGGCTTGGCCCAAGAACTCACGGCCTCAATCTTCGCGGGGTCCACGGCTATACCATCTCTCGAAACTACGTGGCCTAGGAAGGCCACCGCTCCAACCAGAAATCACATTTGGAAAACTTCGCATAAAGTGGTTTTCCTCAAAGCCGCCAATACTCGCCTCAAATGCTCTGCATGGTCTTCTTTAGACCTCGAATAAATCGAATATCGTCAATGAACACGATGACGAAGCTGTCCAAAAATGATTTGAACACCCTATCCATCATGTCCATGAACGCGGGTGGGGCATTGGTCAATCCAAACGACATGACCACGAACTCATAGTGACCATATCTAGACTGAAAAAGCTCGTCTTAGGAATGTCGGCATCCACGATCGCAAATCGATGGTAACCGGATCTCGGATCTATCTTGGAGAACACTGAAGCTCCTGAAGGTGATCGAACAAATCATCGATACGGGGGCAGCGGATACTTATTCTTCATCACCACCTTATTAAGCTCGCGGTAATCAATACATAAGCGCATAGAACCATCCTTCTTTTTCACAAACAGAATCGGGTGCTCCCACGGGACACACTCGGACGGATGAACCCTCGATCTAACATCTCCTGCGATCCGAATCTTGGTTCCTTTAACTCACTGGCGCCATACGATCACGGAGCCTTCGAGATAGGGAGGGTCCTGGCTCGAGCTCAATTGTGAAGTCAACCTCTCTCTTCGGGGCAACCCGTAACTCCTCGAAACACGTCCGCAAACTCCTGCACGACCGGTGCACGATCATCAGACAAATGAGGAGGCGCTCTTCCCGCACAACTTGGCTAAATAGCCCGAAGCTCCATGAGCTAGCAAACGACGAGCTTTCACGGTGACACCATCGGCGGGCAAACTCCACCTGGACTCCACGAAACTTAAAGTGGGCCGACTGGCGGCTGAACACTACTTCTTTCCGGTGGCGGTCAATCAACGCGTGGTTAGCAACTAACCACTCCATACCAAGAATCACATCAAAACCGCTCATAGGCGGAACTATGAGCGTAGCTACAAGCAACTCTCCTGGATATCTCGATCCGGCCATCCCTAATTTTATCCCTAGCCAACATATTAACTCCCGAAGGAGTTGCAACAGATAACTCGAAACCTAGAGGCTCTAGTCTTAACTTAGCATGCTCAGCAAACAACACAGATACAAATGAATGCGTAGAACCAGAATCAAACAAGACAAATGCGCAGTGATCTAAAACAAGAAGCGTACCAGCCACAGCGGCATCCATACGCTCGGCCTCGACGGGTCGTAGCAAACACTCGACCTCGCTGCTGCTGCTGGCTGGCCGAGCCGCCATAGCCGGGCCGAGGACGAAACGGATCATATGTCCCTCTTTACCACAACGAAAACACACTCGGGCCCCGCTGCTCAAGCTCCAGTGTGGGTCCTCCCGCAAGAAGCACAAGCAGGAACCTGCCTGGGACCGCTCTGCTGGCGAGGCTGAAAACGGATCGGGGCCCTATGCTGATCCCGGCTTTGGAACTGCCCTTGGCGACGCTGGCCGCCACCCCGAAAGTCAAACTTTCTCTTACGCCCCACAGTGCTGGGACAGACGCCGAGCAGAGCGGCAACAACCCGCTCGGCGGATACTTCCCATTATAGATCGTGGCTAATCGGGACGGCCTAGCATAAGTGTCGGGGGCACGAGCCACGACATCTGGGAAACACCACGCCTCAAACCGGATATGAACTTCCGAATCTTCACTCTGGGGTGGCAATCAACCGAGGAGCAAAATATCCATACTCGAGAACTTGCGCTCATATTCCTCAATGGAATCGAACCCGCTTGTGTTCTAGAAGAGCTCCACCATCTTCTCCCGAGCCTCATCACCGATGAACTTTACCTTGAACTCACCCTTGAAGAACTCCCAAGTAGCGGGTGGAGACCCGGTTGGTCTCTCGCTCAAGGTGGACTCCCACCACCATCTCGCCGTGCCTCCTAGCACATGAGCCGCACATCTCGGCCTCTGAATATCGGGGCACACCATGATCGGGAAGGTGTACTCCAAATGGGCAATCCACACAGGCCGCCGATAACGCATCACCGGTGGCATCAAACTTCTCGGGCTTCCACTTCACAAAATCCTTCACCACCTACCCAATTCCTCGGCACCCTCTGCCATATCTCGCCTCTGGGCTACTTGCTCTGTGGAGCCGGAGGTGCTACTGAGCTCTCTTTGAACCAATCGAGTCACCGCTCGATCTGGGCTCGGGACTCTTCCCGC
Source organism: Sicyos edulis (assembly GCA_036507275.1). Lineage (NCBI taxonomy): Eukaryota > Viridiplantae > Streptophyta > Magnoliopsida > Cucurbitales > Cucurbitaceae > Sicyos > Sicyos edulis. The sequence goes on along the minus strand of CM071855.1, from coordinate 23,526,741 downwards.
TTGGCAGCGCCAACAAGGCACAGGTCTCGCCCCTCTGGTCACTCAACATGCTGACCATAAAAGCCCTCATAGACTCAAAGAAACTCTGCTCCAGGAGAGCGATCTCACGGCGCTTCGATCGCCTCAACGCCCGCTCTAGGCGTAACGAGAGAGCTCTTTGTGGAATGCCATCGATGTCGGCTTGGGACGATGTCCCCTGCAGATGTCGATCCGATCCTCGATACCTCGACACGCTCTCGAACCTCCTCTCCCCGATGCGGGTGATCGCATCTTTGGCGATCTACATCCAAACCAACAACGAATCAAAACACACTGTCACCATTCCACAACACCAAACAAGGCATACACTAGATGATAGGTATTGTAAATTCTTAACCCTTTTCCTTTCTAAAACAATAAATCTAGGCGTGCTGATGGTATGCCGAGTCTTGATGATCATGGAAAACGACCTACAACAAAGGTCGATCTCACAGAATCTATGACTCGAGCTCGATACCAACTGTAGAAGACCCGACCCAAAAAGGAGCTCTAAATGGGCCTTTACCCCAATGCATGTAGTGAAAATAAAAGATATTATGAAAAATACATTTCGGATCCCAAGTAAAAACAGAAACATTCAACAACCAAAACATACATTTCTAAAAGCATACTGACGATCGAGATTTATTTAAACCATTAAAACAAACCACAAGTACAAATATGCTGGAATCCATAAAACGTAAGAAAACATCCTGGGGCTCTGTGCCCGTCTACATGCATTCGGGGAAATAACCAAAAGTCAAGAGTCATGATAAATAAAATAGAATAAGCGAGAGATGACAAAGAGGATTCCATGATCACGCCTCCTCCATCACCGCCCTGTCTCCCGCCTTGATTACCCGTGGAAAATCACGAGAATAAGGGTGAGTAACGAATTACCCAGTAAGAATCCCCAACCGGGGTACAATACGATATACATGATCATCTAGAAGAATGTATGCAAGCTATGAGTACAAACACGAGCGGAGCACATAGCTAAGTCCACACTTGGGCCTCGGATGCCAACTCGTGGTCTTAGTCCGGAAATACCACAACACACTAAACGCACTATACGGGAACAAGTCCCGGCCTCACCGCTTCTCATCGCCGATACGAAAGGTGCACTGGCTCAAGATCCCGAGGAGCTCTCCGATCGTGCCGTAATGAGCGTAAGGATGCACCGCGTGCTTCTACAGACTATGGGGGTGCCGGTCTAGTGGCAAGCCGCCCATATCCGGATACCACGCCTAACTAAATCTGGGATCGGTGTCACCGACATAGGGGTGTGAGACACGGACACGTGAACTATGTCGGCCGCACCACCGCACTTTGAGGCTAAGGAACGGGTCATGGTAGGCTTACACCGAGAAGCCGTCCTTACCTTAACAGTGGCAATCAAGGGCTACTACCGAACACGCCGAGGACGTGCTTACCGGCGCCGGGACTAGGCATTGCCAAGTCATCATCCCGACCATTGGGGCATCGCTTAGACTACCACCCTCACCCAAGATTGCGGGGCCTACCGGTTGGGATAGCTAATCCCTCACGGGGTCCAAGGACGAGAATCTGTCTCAATCGTCCTTGCCATAGATGCAAGATACTTTATGCATCGGGCCCGGATGATGCTATCTACCTGAATTCTAAACCTTAACAATAATAACGATCCAATCAATGCAGTCCAATACGTGCTCAACAGATACAAGGAACCTAGCATGGTACTACGAAGCAAGACAGATATCGAACATGCCGTAATGGAACAACCTAGCATGGGCTAACATGAGAAACAATACAAGAGTTCATGCCATCGAATACGAGCAGAGCACCTAGGGCTAATCATGCTAGTAATCATACACAGGCATACAAAACAACAATCACAAATATACCGCAGGGCCCACACAACTCCGGTAAGAAATCCTTACCTTGGTCGGGAGGCTTCTACACACAAATCCTAAGCTGCGGAACAATCCCGAGCTAGCGGCGGGAACCTAGCAAACCAACAATAATCGGCATCTAAAATATCTAAACAACAATAGAAACGACAAGCTCGGCTCGGGGAACTCACGCGCGCGACGATACGAGCTTGGGGCTCACTGCGGCGGCCGGCACGCGCAAGCAGACGCCTTGCTGCCGCGGCTGCACGACGGCACAGCACGAGCAGCGACGCGCGCGCGCGGCGCAGCGTCGAAAGCGGCGCTGCGCGCGGCGGGCGTGCGATGCGAACCACGGCAAGCGGCTTCAGCGAGGAGCCTTGCGCGCGCGCGAACGTCGTCGCGCGGCGCGCGGGCGGCGGCGGCTTCAGCGAGGACGCGCGGCGAACGCGTCTGGCGAAGCGCGCGGCGAGCGGCTTCGGCAAGCGGACCGGCGAGGGCGCGCGGCGCCCGGCGAGACCTCGGCGCGCGAGCGATCGGGCGATCCGTCTTCTTGGGCGAACGCAGCAAGGCCGGCCCCAGGGCCAGATCTGGGCGTCGCGGCGATCGGTTTGGGCGTCGCGGCAGGAGCGATCGTCGTCTTCTTTGGCGAACGCAAAAAGGCTCTTGGGGGACCGATCTGAAGCGTCTGCGAGCGATCGGCTGGACGTCTGAGCGATCGGGCGATGGGCGATCTGTCTTCTTGGCTCGGCTACACTCCGGTGTTGCAATCAACACAACACACACAACACACCTCTTTTCACTTGGCCAAACGCACACCAAACGGATGAGAAGAAGAAGAAGAAGAAGATCAATACCTACCCGATGATGATGATCGAACCCAAGGAGATGCAAGGATGAAGAATCGGCAAGGCTATGGAGATGGAGAGCTTGGGCGGCCAAGAGATGTTTTGGAGAAGAAGATGAAATAACCTAATTCTATTTCATTTAACCAAATGCACCAAAACTCCAAAATCCAAGGTTAACTAAGATGTGATGCGAGAAAGAGTAACAAGAGCACCTAATGGCTCAATTGGCACACATCTCTACAAGCTTCCCGGAGACCCGGTTCAAACCCAACTACAAAGACAATTTCCTTTATTTTTACTTTTGCATCAAACCGTGCTCAAACCAAACCACAAACCCCTCCAAAACCTACATAAAACCATCCAATAATTTTAGTAATCGAAAAGGACACAAACGACCTCGACGGCCCGACCAAATTACCAAATTACCCCTAGGGCATACCCGAAGACCGGGAAGAAAAACACAGGTCGTTACACAAGCCGATGCGATGTTAGGCCGCCCTCTGAGGCCCTTTTGCTTTGTGTTGCCCGTGAGGGCGTGGAGGCAACTCAGCCTCGGGAGGTCTGCACCGGAGTTGCTTTTGTGGAGTCCATGAGGGCTCTTATGGTTGGGTTCTTTGTCGACCGAGGGCCGAACAGAGGGTGAGACGCAGCTCAAGTAGGCTGCACCTGCAGGGAGGAGTCCCTGATTCAGATAGAGCAAACGACCGAGTTGGTTCAAAGAGAGGACCGCAGTGCCACCAAGACTCCACTTCACAGAGGAGCCAATTGTGAAACGAGGCCGTTGTGGCGGAAGGTGCCGAGGATTTGGGCAAGTGGCTAAAAGATTTCGTCAAATGGAAGCCGAGAGAAGTTTAGTGCCCCGGAGAACCACCGTGGGCGTGCCAGTGGATTGCCGAGCTAGAGTATACTTTTATGGTGATGGCTTGTCACGAGGTGCAGCCCAGAGCTCGATGTGCGACTCATGCTTTAGCTGGAACAACTAAGTGGTGGTGGGATTCCACCTTGAGTGAGAGACCAGCTGGTCTCCCCACCACCACAGGAATTCTTCAAGGCCGAGTTCAAGGCAAAATTTATCAGTGAAGAGGCCCAAGAAAAGATGATTGAGCTGTTTTCGAACCTTAAGCAGGGGTCTAACCCAATCGAGGTGTATGAGAGGAAATTTTCGGAGTATGGGTACTTCGCACCGCAGTTGATTGCTACTCCCGAGTGAAGATCGGGAAGTTTATTGTGGGGTCCGAGCGAGGAGTGTCTCGGGATGTTAGAACACAGCCCCGAGACTTTTGCCAAGGCAGTGCAGTTGGCAACTATTTATGATGGAAAGTATCCTCCAGAGCAAGTTGTTAGTACTGTGGTGCAGAAGGCCCCAGTGTACTCGGGTCAGAAGCGTAAGTTTGACGCAGGAGGTAATGGACATGGAGGCGGTCACCGTCGTGGTACTTATCATGGTAGAGACCAGCACCGGGATCGTAACCGCGATCAGCCTCGCCAACAGGGCGTAGGGAGGCTGCCACCGTATTGTAGACCCTGTGGTAAACAGCATTGGGGGCCTTGTGGTGGTAACCCTAGAGCTTGCTATAACTGTGGTAAGGAGGGACATCAGGCCCGGCATTGCAACCAGAAGGCAGTGGTGGCACAGCCAGCTTCAAGTGAGCGAGGAAAGAGTATATGCTACGACTCGCCAGAGGCGAGAGAGCCGGACCGCAGCGATGGCGAGTGCGCTCCTAGTTCTTGATCACCTCGCCTTTGTGTTGTTTGATTCGGGTTCCACCCATTCTTTTGTTTCTGCTGCTTTTTTCTTTGGCGTGCTTGCATGAATTTAGAGCCTCTAGGTTTTGAGTTATCTGTCGCTACTCCTCGGAACTAGTATCTTTGGCTGCTAGCTGTAAGGTAAGGGATGGTCGGATACAGTGTCCGACCGGACTCTGCAGTTACCCTCATAGTGTTAGCTATGAGCGGTTTTGATGTGATCCTCGGCATGGATTGGTTAGCTGATAGCCACGCTATGATTGGCTGTCGTTGTAAGGAGGTGGTGTTCAGGCCGCAAGGTGGGCCTAGCTTTAAATTTCCTGGGGGCACCCAGAGTGGGGTGTGTCCGCCAAAGATGATTTCGCGATTAAAGCTCACCGCTTGTTAGCTCGAGGAGCTTGGGGTTTCTTAGCCGAGTTGGCCGGGGAGAACCGTGACCAGATTCTCTGTCGAGCAGTGCCCATAGTGCAAGAGTTTGCGGATGTTTTTCCCGAAGAGTTGCTCGCTGCTGCGCCAAGAGAGAGGTGGACTTCTCAATAGAGCTTGAGCCGGGGACTCGCCCTATCTCGAAAGCTCCTTATCGTATGGCGCCGGCAGAACTGAAAGATTTAAAAGAACAGCTGCAGGAGTTGCTTGACAGAGGATTTATTCGGCCAAGTGTGTCCTCGTGTGGAGCACCCGTCTTTGTTTGTTAAGAAAAGGATGGCTCGATCGTCTATGCATCGATTACAGGGAACTGAACAAGGTAACCATTAAGAACAAGTATCCGCTGCCTCGTATCGATGACCTGTTTGACCAGCTCTAGGGAGCTTGTGTGTTTTCGAAGATTGACTTGAGGTCGGGCTACCACCAGTTGAGAATTCGGGATGCAGATATTCCCAAAACAGCGTTCAGGTCGAGGTATGGGCATTATGAGTTCGTAGTCATGTCTTTCGGACTGACGAACGCCCCAGCTGCATTCATGGACATGATGGACAGGGTGTTCAAGGCGTTCTTGGACCGCTTTGTCATCGTGTTCATAGATGACATTCTTGTGTACTCTAAGTCTAAGGAGGACCATGCCTCGCACCTAAGGCAGATTTTGGCAGCCTTGCGCGAGAACAAGCTCTATGTGAAGTTCTCAAAGTGTGACTTTTGGCTCGAGGAGGTAGCTTTTCTGGGACACGTTGTGTCTAAGGAGGGAGTGGCTGTGGACCCTTCGAAGGTAGAGGCCGTTAGTTCGTGGGCCAGACCGACGACTGTGTCGGAGATTCGTAGCTTCCTGGGTCTGGCCGGATATTACTGACGCTTCGTTAAAAAAATTTCTGCTATAGCAGCCCCGCTTACTCGGTTGACGAGAAAGGGCGTCGATTTCGTTTGGGATAAGAAGTGCGATGAGAGTTTTGCTAAGTGAAGAACGACTTTGCGTCTGCGCCGGTGTTGGCGCCCAGAGGGAGCAGGGGGTTTCGTGGTGTACAGTGATGCTAGCAAGTTTGGTTTGGGATGCGTCCTGATGCAACACGGTAAAGTGATAGCGTACGCCTCGAGACAGTTGAAACAGCACGAGCAGAACTATCCGACTCATGATATGGAGTTGGCAGCGGTCTTTTGCACTTAAAATCTGGAGACACTACTTGTATGGGGAAAAGATTCAGATTTTCTCAGACCACCAAAGCCTCAAGTATTTCTTCACTCAGAGGGACCTAAACATGAGGCAGAGGAGCTGGTTGGAGCTGGTAAAGGATTACGACTGTGAGATATTGTATCACCCTAGAAAGGCAAATGTTGTGGCAGATGCACTAAGTAGGAAGACCTCGCATCTAGCAACGTTGGCAAATCCCAAAAGTATCATAAGGAAAGACCTCGAGAGAGCAGAAATAGCAGTGTTGTTAGGGGATGTTACCGCCAGGGTAGCTCAGTTGACCATCCAGCCTTCGGTAAGGCAAAGGATTATTGACGGCCAATTGAAAGATCCTAAGTTGAAAAAGTTGTATGAGAGGGTCCAGGCTAATGGTGACTTTGATTTTGAGATATTTGCAGATGGTGGCTTGAGATATAAGGGTCGGCTATGTGTCCCAGCCGATGCCGATATTCGTTCGGAGTTGTTGACCGAGGCTCACACCTCGCCTTTTGCATGGCACCCAGGGGGTAACAAGATGTACCAAGATCTTAAGCAGACTTGTTGGTGGATGGGGATGAAGAGAGAGATTGCCCAGTTTGTCAGTCGGTGTCTCACTTGTCAGCAAGTGAAGGCGCCTAGGCGTAAAAACAGCGGGGTTTGCTACGATCGCTCGGGTGCCACAGTGGAAGTGGGAGGAAATTACCATGGATTTTATTTCAGGATTGCCCAGAACCCCTAGAGGATATGCACAGATCTGGGTGGTCTTTGATAGGTTGACTAAGTGTGCCCACTTCATTCCGGGCAGGATAAACTACACCGTGGAGCAGTGGGCACAGCTGTTCCTTGAGAAGATAGTGAGGTACCACGGAGTGCCAGTTAAAATTATCTCCGACCGGGATTCCCGTTTTACATCACGATTTTGGAAAGCCCTTCAGCGAGTTTGGGCACGAGTGCAACTACAAAGACAGACCTTCCACCCATTGCACCGATGGCGGACCGAGCGGGTAAATCGGATCTTAGAGGATATGTTGCGAGCTGTGTGTTTGGATTTCCCTAGCAGTTGGGACCAGTACTTGTATTTGATGGAGTTCGCCTACAACAATAGTTTTCAGTCAACCATTCAGATGGCACCGTTTGAAGCGTTGTATGGTAAGCGCTGCAGATCCCCGGTATTCTGGGAAGAGGTTGGAGACAGATAGGTATTGGGTCCAGAGTTGCTCCAGTTGACCAATGAAGCTGTCCAGAAGATCAGGGCTCGCATGTTGACTGCCCAGAGCAGGCAGAAGAGCTACGCCGATGTCAGACGTAGAGAGTTGGAGTTCGAGATTGGCCAGCACGTGTTCCTTAAGGTAGCTCCGATGCGTGGAGTTCTGAGGTTTGGTAGGAAGGGAAGCTGAGCCCCAGGTTTGTTGGACCATTCGAGATCCTCGAGAGGATTGGGGCCGTAGCTTACCGGTTAGCATTGCCGCCATCCTTGGCTGCAGTGCTGTAACGGCCCAGTTTTCTATTTCGGTTACCCAGGTGATTTCGGGTCATTATTCGAATGTTCGGATGGGCCGTTAGAGCTATTTTAACCCTTAGGGGTATTTTAGTCTTTTTGCCCCCGGTCAGGGTTTTGAGGATTTTCAAGATTTCAGGGCCATTCCCGCCTTTGTCGAAGCTTAATGGTTGTTGGTTGCAAGACCCGAGAGGTTTGGGCAAGTTGTTTGGAAGTTTGGAGGTGTTTTAGAAAATGGCAAAATTAATTGTAATTTTGGTGCTTCCATTGGGTTTTGAGCCCTTGCCCTAAATGGTCTTGGGAAGTTCGTAGGAAAAGAGATTTTTATTTTTAAAATAAGTTTGCTTCGGCCGGGTTTGGAAAGAGGAAGCTTTGGGAAGGGATTTTAGACCTATTTAATTAGGGAAAAAGGAAAGAAAATCAAGAAAATCCCTTCTCCCCTTGTTTTGCAATCTCTCTCTCTCTCTCTCTCTCTCTCTCTCTCTCTCTCTCTCTCTCTCTCTCTCTCTCTCTCTCTCTCTCTCTAGCCGACCTCACCAAGAAACCCTAGCCGCCCTAGCCGCACCACGCTCAGCCACTTCGGCCAGCGCACGAGCGGCCAGTGCCCCTGACCCAGCGCACACAGCAGCCAGCCCGTCCAGCCCAGGCGCACCAGGCTGCCCAGACGCTCCGCACCAGGCTGCCCAGACGCGCCGCACCGACCTGCATCGGGTCGCCCAGACGCGCCGCGTCGTCCGTCGCACCGCACCAAGCCGCCACCGCGCCGCGCCGCGCGCGCGCCGCCCGCCGCGCGCGCCCGCCAAGACACCGTCAGCGTCTGCGTGCCCGTACCACTCGTCGCGTCGCCGCGCCGCCAGCGCGCTGCGCCTGTCGCGATCGCCGCGCGCCAGCCCAGCGCCCGTCCCCTGCCGCGCCAAGCCAAGCCCGAGCAGCGCCAGCGCCAGCGCCAGCGCCCAAATTGCCTTTCGCAGGCGCCAAAATCCCCTTTGCTGCGAGACCCGTGCCTTCTCGGTTGGTAATTCCCGAACCTATCCCTTTTAGATTTTAAGTCTGGTTCTCTGTATATTTATTTAGGATGCTTTTAAAATGCTTAGGTTGCTCGGTTTCGCTTTAAAGCTCGAGGGTCATTATTTGATTGTGAAGGTTATTTCGCTGTTTCGGTAAGGATTCCTTACCGTGGTTGTGTGGACCTCTGCGATGCTTTCTTGAATGTGCCTTATATGCATGTTTACTTTTATGGACATGATTAGTGGATAGGATGACTTGTGATTGCATTCTGCTAGCATGTTTGCTTGTTTGTACATGTTAGTGCCATGCTAGGATTGTTCTTCCAAAGATGCTTGAGATTCCCGCTTTAAGTTCGTAGTATCATGCTAGGTTATGTATGATTGATGATGGTTATGTATGTTTAGCCAGGAATCGTTTACTCTATACTCTAGCTAGTGTGTTAGGGCTGTCATCATCTAGAGGCTGAGAGCGGACATAACGTACCTTGTCCCCACCGGTCGGGAGTAGAGCGAAGCATAACGTACATTGCTTCCCCGGCCCGATGTGGATTTAGCTACCACATCGGCATAAGCCTAGTTTGTAGCTCGCTAGGCGCGGAACCACCGCCAGCGGTGCAAGCTGCCTTGGCGGTTCTTAGCTTCGTGTCGGTGAGTACAGTGCACAGATGAGTGCCGAGGGCCTCGCACTCACCGTGTTCGGTGACACCGTTTCCGAGTCTTAGGCATGCGTGCACGCCCGCGTAGTTTGTACTTAGGCCCCCACATTTACGCCGGTTGCAGCAGCATGCGGTGTGCGCGCACATGCATTAGTCACCGGTTCGGAGAGCTCCCCCGGGCTAATGTTCGTGAGTACACCAGTTCCTTCCTGTTTAGAGCCGGACTTGGGTACTCTCCGATAGTCCAGTTATAAGCGAGGGTAAGAGGCCCTTGAGGACACCCATTGGGATTGGCTTTTAAGGTGATCATATGGTCGAGGAGAAAGACCCTCGAGGGTGTCGGACATCTTTGGGATCGGTTTTTGAGCTGATCAATTGGCCGAGGGAGAAAGACCCTCGGAGATGTCCTGGGATTGGTTATGAGAGCCAATCATTAGGCCGGAAGTAGGAGACTTCCGAGGATTCCAGATTCTGCCTTGTAAGCTCGTTGAGCTATGATCCGTGTTGGTAATCGTTTGCATGTATACTAGGGTGCTAGATGATTGAAGTATCGTATTGTACCCGGTTGGGATTTCTTCTTGAGTATGTTTATACTCACCCTTATTTCTATGGTTTTCCACGAGTAACTTGGGACAAAGGGGACGCTAAGCGGAGGAGCCGATTGATCACGGAGCGCGCCAGCACTCTGTCTTTATTGTTTGCATATTTGTTCAAGCATGTAGATGGACAGAGTCCTAGGGAACATTATTAAAAGTGGTTTGAACTGCTTTTGAATGTTTTATATATAAACTGCCGGGCTTGTTTTACTTCGTTGGTTTTTCTTAAACAAAATCGTTGATTATGTTTTAAGCATTCCCGTTTCTAAATGTTTTGAAAGGTTTTAAATATGAGCACTAAACCGCTTGATGAAGTATTTTAACTTGCATGCTGAGTGAGAACCTAGGTTTAGGACCGTATTTTGGGTCGGGTTCTTACGGTTGGTATCGAGCACGAGTCATAGATTCTGTAGAGACTAACTCGCTTTGCGGTTTGTTGCCCCATGATCATCGAGTACTCATGGCCGTCGGGTTTGTCCGAGTTCATTAAGCTAAGGGTTTTATTTTACAATACCGCATCTAGTATACATGTGTTACCCTTGTTTGGCGGTGAGAGCCCAGCGTGGGCTAGGTTTTATGCTTTGTGCGGTCGCCAAAGGTGTCGATCGCACCCGGAGGGAGGTAGAGCTTAGACTCCGTGAGGCCATTTGTGGCCCGATTGTGGTTCTCCCCTAGTGAGAGGGTGGAGGTGCTCGTGCGGATCGCTAGTGCGTGGATCGCACTCTGAGGAGCGAAGACGCTTGGCATGTCCGACCGAGGAGTTGGACCGTTTGTATGGATGTTGAGGCCGCGTCCGTGGTTGTTTAGCCCGTTGGCGAGTTGGCCCCGGTAGTTGAGTTGCCTAGAGGAGGGGGTAGAGGCTAGCACGCCTCGAGTGAGACTCCTTGAGCAGAGTGTGCTCCAAACCATGAGGAGTTGATGGCGAGTCTTTTAGCTAACAGAGAGCGGAGACCCAGCGCGATTTGTAGCGCGTAGTGAGGAGTCTTGGGCATAGATAGCCCAGCTGGTAGAGTTTATTTAGGAGACACCCCTCCTTGTAGTTCCAGTAGCCCCGGAGGTTCCCGGGAGGGCTTGATCAGCAGGTTTATGCTGATAAGATAGTTGGCGTTGATCGAGCCGCCGAGTTTGGCAAGTGGAAGCTCAGAGAGTTGGATGTTTTGAGACCTCATCGCTAGCGGCAAGGTGGTTGGCCAGATCGAGTTTATCATCCAAGTGTTGTGATGACACAGTGTTCAAAGGCCGATGACCGGATGTTTAGAGGTCAAGGCGCGCGCCGTTCTGGTGTTGTTTGATGCAAGCGGTGTGGTGGTGGAAGTCCCCGTGAGAGGCGGACCAGCGAGTCTCCATCGACCACCGGTCGAATTGGCCACCGCCAAGTTAGTAGCTTTTGAGGAAGATGTAGAGACATCTTGTCCTCCTGCAAGTCCGCAATCGTTTTGCGGCCAGTTCTTTTAGTACCCTCGTAGCGGGAGGGTAGTGTGGAGTTTGCTTGTCGGGACCTAATCCGTCCGTGGTTTCCAGTGGCTATTAGTGAGAAGCACCTTCATTAGCATGTTCCGTGTGGAGCTAGGTGCCGCCACGAGGGTTGGCTCGAGTATTCGTTGAGCATCGAGTGGGATGCGAGGAGTGGGCCCCGGCTTGTCATGCATTAGACGTGAGGTCGAGAGAGTAGTCTACTCGATTCTTGAGACTCTTGTGTTGAGTGCCATTGCCACCTGCCACCGGAGTGTGACCTTCCCTACCCTCGAGTGGCTTAAAGCCCGTAAAGGGATGTTTGTGTTGTAAAGGAAGTAGTGCTGTTGGCACCAAGCTTTGAGAGGAGGCCTAGATTCGGGCCGGTTGGCACTTTCATGCGGGTGGTTCCAGACCCGCCCGGAGTTTAGCATCCCCACTAGTCCTGCACCCATTCATGAGATTTCACCTATTTGGGTTGCATAAGAGATCTAGCTCGGTGGTAGCTAGAGAACTACAAGTTTGAGGTCGTTCGAGGGATAAGTAGGAGCTTTCCATGGTCACCGAGAGTTGGGTACAAAGGATGTTGTAGGTTGGTGAGGGCTAGCGCGTCTGAGTTCTCGCGCTTGTGTGTGAGCTTGTGAGCCAGCTTGTTGGTAGTGTGTTTCGACTACCCTTGGAGTTACCCTAATATGAGTAGGGTTGGCATCGATGATGCGTGGTTGATCCATGTTAGAGCCATGAGTTGGATGGTTGAGTGGAGCATTTAGTGGGCACATTGGTATGAGGTATGTCGATTGGTGTAGTTAAGCTCTAGTAAGAGTGAGTCGACCAATGTGGCATTCCGTGGTGAGTTGACCACGAGTGGATTGAACTCTTGTTGCTCCTTTGCTAGAAGTGGCTCTATTGGGAGGCAAATGTTGCCTTGTGTGAGAATTCTTGTTGGTTTGGATCTTAAGGAACCAAGTTGGAGCTGTACACGCCAATGTACTTTTGTGTAGCTCGTTCCGTGGTGTATTTTTCAAGAACCACGAGGGGTTTCGGGTTGTGAAACCAAAGGTGCTCGATTCGAGGAGTTAGGACTTTAGTTCTTGGCAAGTGCCCTAACTTGGTTGAGAGGCTACCGTGCCGTGTTTGGGTTGTTGCGCGTGAGGAAAGTTATGCTAGTTGGCCCTTGGCCCAGGTAGAGGCATTTCTTGTTGGTCGTCGGTTGGTGTTCAGTTGAAACTGAACAAGGGCGATGGTAGCATAATCGCGTAGTTTCTGGCCGCCATGGCTAAGAGAGTTGTTCGGATCCTTACCATGGATAGAAGCTACATTGTGGCTGATGCTTTGAGCAAGAGGAAGTTTGGGTCTTCCAGTTGTTCCCTTTCAGTGGATAGCAGAACTTGCCGGCAGGGCGATCTAGGGGTCGGGATCGGCCACGATCGCGAGTTAGAGCTCGAGATCGTCGGCGAGGCGGGCCGAGCGATCGGCTCATTGCATCAAGTGTGGTAAGGCGCTTTTCGGATTGTGTGGAGCATCGCCCGTGCTTGCTACAGATGTGGCAAGGAAGAGCTTTTGGCGGCCACAGTTGAGATCTTTGTAGGGAGATGTGCTCGTGTAGCCGATTTTGATTAGACCGTTTGACGGCGGTGTGTGTGTCGGAGGGAGATCGGAGGAACCCTAATTTAAGGAGAGCCTCACGAGCTCAATCGCACCAGCGGTGTTCCTCGGTTGAGTTCTTTGGATGCTTGTAGGCGGTTGACAAGCTAGAGTTGTTCTTGGTAGCCTCGCGTTGGTTTTTTTTTGAATTCTTAGCAAGGTGGTGCTTGGCGTTGGCCAAGGTTTGGTTCCTTTGTTTGTTTTCTAGGGCTAGCTTGGTTCGACCAAGTGGCGTCGCTGAGGACTTGTTCCTAGTCGGTAGTTTTGGGAGTTGGCCACCCCTCGGCGGTTGAGTAGTACCGCTAGTGCTTAGTTGGTGGTTCAAGCGATTGAGGAATCCTTGGACGTTTCTTACGAGAGAGTTGGTGGTTGCTACCGGTTGAGTTTGAGCAAGGCAAATGAGCGTGTGTGAAAATCGTCATTGTCCTTCGGAAGTCCGCTTGCTAGGAAATCGTTCTGTAGAGGAGGAGTCGACTTAGTTCTGAGTTGTGTAGTTGATCGAGTAAGCGCGTGATGGTCACCTAGCGAGTGTCCCTGCGTCTGTTTGTTAGCAAGTGGAAAGTTGTTTGTTCCCGCGAGGGCGAAGGCCAGCCAGTTCAAAGACTTGAGTTGTTGGCGGAAGGTTGTTGGATCTTTGGAGCTTGTAGACCCCCTTAGTTCTTTGGTAGTTGAGTTGCACCGTGGATGCCAGGCCTCGAGTTTTAACTTTTGAGGTAGTCTTGCCGATCGGTGTGGTTCGGGATCCAAGCTTGTGGTCGTCGCTATCCTTATTCCTCGCGATGTTTCGTGGGTGGAGTTTCGGATTGGAAGAAGAGTTAGGTCTAAGCTATAAGAAGGAAGTCCTTGGAGCGTAGATGGGCTTAAGAGTTGAGTGGCAGCTTGGAGGCGAGCTTTGCTCGTTATGAGCTTGGTTTGAGTTTCTGCTAAGCAAGCCTTTCTCGGGCTTTTCTTTTAGTCGTTGTGCATTCGCAGTTGGCATTTTAGCTGAGCCACAGTTGAGTGAGTTGGCACAGAGGTGCCGTGGCATTGGGTGGTAAAGCCCTCGAGTTTCGATCCTCCAGATATCGTGTTGCTAGTAGCCACGTAATGTTATATTCCTTCTTTGCTCGAGGTTTCCGTGAGAGGAATGTTGTTTGTTTTCTGTCGGGCGATGTTCACCTAGGCCGTTTAGTTTCTTAAACCTGGGAGGTTCAGTTGTTTGGTCAGCATGGTGAAGGGTTGAGGCTGTTTGATAACAGCTATGAGCATTCAGAGAAGTTACGCCGGAGCGTGGCGTTGAGTTTTAGAGCTTGTGACCCGTCCACGAGTTTGCTGAGTGTAGCGCCGTAGAGAGGCGTTCCGAGTTGGGTTAGCAGGGATAAGTGAGCCCTAGAGTCGTGAGACCGTTTGAGAGTTGGTGCGAGTCGAGGGGTGTGACTCACCGACTAGCTATCGCATGATTTCTTGAAGCTTCGATGTTAGTTCGATTTTGGTTGAGATAGTTTGTAAGCGGACTCGGTATCTTTTGAGCTTGGAGACTTTGGGAAACCAAGAGGGTTCGGTTTCGAAGAAGGATTTGTGTTGTCTTAACCGGGAGCTTGGTTGGTTAAGAATCAGTGGAGTTTTCCTAGAGTTGTTTTCGTCTTAGGACTTTCGAGGACGAAAGTCTTAAAAGGAGGGAGTATTGTAACGGCCCGCTTTTCTATTTCCCGGTTACCTGGTGATTTGGGTCATTATTCGGATGTTCGGATGGGCCGTTAGAGCTATTTTAACCCTTAGGGGTATTTTAGTCTTTTTGCCCCCGGTCAGGGTTTTGAGGATTTTCAAGATTTCAAGGCCATTCCCGCCTTTGTCGAAGCTTAATGGTTGTTGGTTGCAAGACCCGAGAGGTTTGGGCAAGTTGTTTGGAAGTTTGGAGGTGTTTTAGAAAATGGCAAAATTAATTGTAATTTTGGTGCTTCCATTGGGTTTTGAGCCCTTGCCTAAATGGTCTTGGGAAGTTCGTAGGAAAAGAGATTTTTATTTTTAAAATAAGTTTGCTTCAGTAGGGTTTGGAAAGAGGAAGCTTTGGGAAGGGATTTTAGATCTATTTAATTAGTGAAAAAGGAAATAAAATAAATAAAATCCCTTCTCCCCTTGTTTTGCAATCTCTCTCTCTCTCTCTCTCTCTCTCTCTCTCTCTCTCTCTCTCTCTCTCTCTCTCTCTCCAAGAAACCTCACCAAGAAACCCTAGCCGCCCTAGCACACCACGCTCAGCCACTTCAGCCCAGCGCACCAGGCGGCCAGTACCTGACCAGCGCACAGCAGCCCAAATCCAGCCAGCGCACCAGTGCCCCAGACGCTCCGCACGCACCAGCCGCCCGCGCGCAGACCGACTCAGATCGGTCGCCCGACGCGCCGCGTCGTCCGCAAGACCAGCCGCCGCCACGCCGCCGCGCCGCCGCGCCGCCGCTGCCATGCGCTACAAGCTTCAAAGACTGCCCGCGTCTCATCGCGTCTGCGTGCGTACCACTTCGTCCGCGTCCGCCCACCAAGGCGCGCTGCGCCTATCGCGATCCTTGCAGCCAGCGCCAGCGCCGTCCCCTCTGCGCGCGCCAGTGCCAAGCAGCGCCAGCGCCAGCGCCAGCGCCCACTGCGCACACCAGCCAGCAAAATCGCTTCTTTGCTGCGAGACCCGTGCCTTCTCGGTTGGTAATTCCCGAACCTATCCCTTTAAGATTTTAAGTCTGCTGGTCTTTGTATATTTATTTAGGATGCTTTTAAAATGCTTAGGTTGCTCGGTTTCGCTTTAAAGCTCGAGGGTCATTATTTGATTGTGAAGGTTATTTCGCTCGTTTCGGTAAGGATTCCTTACCGTGGTTGTGTGGACCTGCGATGCTTTCTTGAATGTGCCTTATATGCATGTTTACTTTTATGGACATGATTAGTGGATAGGACACCTTGTGATTGCATTCCTGCTAGCATGTTTGCTTGTTTGTACATGTTAGTGCCATGCTAGGATTGTTCTTCCATGCTTGAGATTCTGCTTTAAGTTCGTAGTATCATGCTAGGTTATGTATGATTGATGATGGTTATGTATGTTTAGCCAGAATCGTTTACTCTATACTCTAGCTAGTGTGTTAGGGTTTGTCATCATCTAGAGGCCGAGAGCGGACATAACGTACCTTGTCCCCACCGGTCGGGAGTAGAGCGAAGCATAACGTACATTGCTTCCCCGTGTGATGTGTGGATTTAGCTACCACATCGGCATAAGCCTAGTTTGTAGCTTTGCTAGAGCGGAACCACGCCAGCGGTGCAAGCTGCCTTGGCCGGTTCTTAGCTTCAGTCGGTGGTACAGTGCCGCACATGATGAGTGCCGAGGGCCTCGCACTCTCGTGTTCGGTGACACCGTTTCCGAGTCTTAGGCATGCGTGCACGGCCCGCGTGGTTTGTACTTAGGCCCCACATTTACGCCGGTTGCGGCGAAATGCGGTGTGCGCGCCCACGCATTAGTCACCGGTTCGGAGAGCTCCCGGGCTAATGTTCGTGAGTACACCGGTTCCTTCTGTTTAGAGCGGACTTCGGGTACTCTCCGATAGTCCAGTTATAAGCGAGGGTAAGAGGCCCTTGAGGACACCCATTGGGATTGGCTTTTAAGGTGATCATATGGTCGAGGAGAAAAGACCCTCGAGGGTGTCGGACATCTTTGGGATCGGTTTTTGAGTGATCAATTGGCCGAGGAGAAAGACCCTCGGAGATGTCCTGGGATTGGTTATGAGAGCCAATCATTAGGCCTAAAGTAGGAGACTTCCGAGGATTCCAGATTCTGCCTTATGTAAGCTCGTTGAGCTATGATCCTGCATGTTGGTAATCGTTTGCATGTATACTAGGGTGCTAGATGATTGAAGTATCGTATTGTACCCGGTTGAGATTCTTCACTGAGTATGTTTATACTCACCCTTATTTCTATGGTTTTCCACCGAGTAACTTGGGACAAAGACCGGACGGCTAGCGGAGGAGGCGATTGATCATGGGGAGCCGCCACACTCTGTCTTTATTGTTTGCATATTTGTTCAACATGTAGATGGACAGAGTCCTAGGGGAACATTATTAAAAGTGGTTTGAACTGTTTTGAATGTTTTATATATAAATCGCCAGCTTGTTTTACTTCGTTGGTTTTTCTTAAACAAAACCATTGATTATGTTTTAAGCATTCCCGTTTCTAAATGTTTTGAAAGGTTTTAAATATGAGCACTAAACCGCTTGATGAAGTATTTTAACTTGCATGCTGAGTGAGAACCTAGGTTTAGGACCGTATTTTGGGTCGGGTTCTTACAAGTGCATAGTGTGTTCCATGTTTCGATGCTCCGCCAGTATGTGGCAGACCTTTCGCATGTCATAGATTTCGAGCCTTTGCAGCTAAACCATGACCTGAGCTTTGAAGAAAAACCCATGAAGATCTTAGCATTTGAGAAGAAAGTCTTGAGGAAGCGAGCTATTGATTTAGTGAAAGTGCAGTGGCGGAATCAGAGAGTTGAGGAAGCTACTTGGGAGTTGGAAGAGGAGATGAGGAGAAATTACCCGGGGTTGTTTTAGTGCAGCAACTTCCGAGGACGGAAGTCCTCCAAGGAGGGAGTATTGTAACAGCCCGGATTTTAGTTAAACATAAAATAAGGTTTAAAAGATGTTATTTGGAGGATTGAACCTCACCTCAAAGAGAGATGGGAGTTTGGAATTAATTAAGGAAAATAAATGCGTCAACTAAGGTTTGAAGGAGGAAAGCCTTGGGAAGGGAATTTTGGGATTTCCAAAGCTTATTTAATTTGAGGAAGAAAGAAAAAGAAAAAAAAAAAAAACTCCTCTCGCAAAAACCCTCTCCCCACACCCCACTCGTCAATCGCTTTGCCCGACCCTTCGCCCCGCACCGATCAGCCAGCCCGTCGCGCAGCCGTGGCGCCAATGCCACCGACCGCCCATCCACCCGTCTCGGCCGCATCCATACGATCACGCACAGCGCGACCAACCGCGTCGCTCGTCGTCCGTCCGCCGCGTCGCCCGCTTCGCCGCGCGTCGCGCCAACGTGTCGCTCGTTCGCGCGCCGCCCCCACGCCTGCCAGTCGCCGCTGACATCGCCCCATATGTCCAGACGCCTTGACCGTGCGCGCCGAGCGCGCAGCGCCAGCGCCCCTGCCGCACCAGCAGCGTCGTTCTTGCACCTTGCTGCCGAGACGTGTGCTTCTCGGTTGGTAAATTCTCGAGACTGACCCTTTGGACTTTATGTTCTTTTTAGTTGCTGGGTTGATTTTATTACTTGCTTAGGTTGTCGGGTTCGCTTAGAAGCTCGAGAGTCGTCCGTTGATCGTTGGTTCTATTCACTTCCAGGTAAGGATTTCTTACCGGGGTTGTGTGGACCCTGCGAATACTTTGATAGCATGCCATATGTTGTGTTTGTATGGAATTTCTAGTGGATAGGTTGCTTGCTCTTTCTTGTTTCCAGGTGATTTTGTGCTTGAGATTCCTGATATATCCTGTTAGTTATCATGCTAGGAGTTAAATTGTCTCGGTATAACCGTGACCTTGTCATCCTGTTAGTGCCATGCTAGGAATTGGCGGATGATGTATAGTGTAAGAGATTGTAGAGGTAACTAGTGCGTCCCGCTCGGGGAAGGCCTCGATGGACATCCGGAGGTGTAAGACCCCGATGGGCATCCAAGGTGTATAAGTCCCCGATGGGCATCACTGAGTTGGAGGTGTAAGACCTCGATGGGCATCCTAGGTGTATAAGTCCCCGATGGGCATCACTGAGTTGGAGGTGTAAGACCCCGATGGGCATCCTAGGTGTATAAGTCCCCGATGGGCAACACTGAGTCCTAGGTTGTGTAAGGCTCGAAGGACACCCAGGTGTGGAACCTAGGGTAGCCGGTAGGCTATGAAGCCTCGAATAGGCAAGCCCGGGAGTGACGTTCTGTTGACCCATCTGTTTGCTCTGAGTCATTGCATGGTTGCATGTCCGTGTACTAAATGATATGTTTTCGTATTGTACCCCGGTTGGGGATTCTTACTGAGTAACTCGTTGCTCACCCTTATTTTCTGTGGTTTTCCACCAGGTAACTTGGGACATCGGCAGGATGGTTAGGAGGAGGCGGCTGGATGATCATGGATAGCTGACTCTGGGATGCATCTTCTTTAATTGTTTTCTTTATGATTTAGCATGTAGTGGGACTTGAGTCCCTAGGGAAACACTCAAACTATTTTATGGTTCTCGTACCGTACTCTTATTTGTTTTTAAGAAAAACACTGATCAGTCAAATTACTCTTGATTTTTACATTGGCTTTTGTGGTTTGTTTAAAGTGTTGTTGATTGCAAAAGTCTTAAATTATTACAGTTGGATGGTGTTTTACATTCCTAGACTTGCATGTTAAGTAAGGATCTAGGTTAACGACCGCTTCTTTGGGTCGGGTCCTTACAAGAAGACAGCCAAAAACCTAATTTCCTTTCATTTAATCAAATGCACCAAAATCTCAAAAACTCAAGGCTAACCAAGATATGCCGCGGAAAGAGCAACAAGATCCTTCTGTGGCTCAACTGGCCACACTACCCACCTGACATCCTAGCACTCCAGGTTCAAATCCTAACAAACACATCTTTATTCCTCAATTTTTCTTTTGCATCTCACCATGCCCAAACACAACCTCAAAGCATCAAAATCCTACTTAAGCCCATCCAATAATTTTAGAAACTGCAAAAGACATAAACGGCCCTGACGGCCCGACCAAATTACCAAAATACCCCTAGGGCATACCTAGAAGACCGGGATGAAAACCTGGGTCGCTACAACTTGTGAGATGTGTTTCATATTTGAGGCAAGCTTCGTTCCGTTGCTTGCATGGAGGTAAGTTTGGTGGAGGCAGCCCTCTGGGGCCCTGTTGATAGCAAAGTTGACTTTTCGATCGATGATCTAGGTCGAGTTGGAGTTGAGTAGATTGGCGTGGTTATGCAGTGTGCGGTTGCTTAGGCTACCGAGTTCGTAGCACTCAAGTTGTTGGTTTGTAGGAGTCCGTGTGGAAGCTGGCAGCTGGTTGAGGTTGTTGTGTGAGTTCGGATTTTTCGTGGATTGGTTTCAGTAGCTAGAGTTGGCACCTCGCCCAGGTGGAGATGTCATTACTGTGGAGTAGTGGCATGGCGGCTTCAGGCTGGAGTTGTTGGCACCAGGGTTTAGCAACAAAGGTTATTCTAGGCAGTGCGTTGATGAACTCTGGTTCTGGAGAGCGATGTTAAGAGGCTTATGAGCCGAGTGCAGTCCTGTAGTGTTTTCACCCTCTGACCAATGGTCTTTGGAAGGGGTGAACCAAGTCCCTTAGATCTTGTTGCGAGTTGGTGTTCCGTGATTAGGCAGCGGGAGACCAGTGTTGGTTTTATGAGGTTGCCTTGGGTAGCAGTTCCCCAGCTGTTAGTTCATATGGTTATGTTGAGGCGTTGTATGGTAAATGTTGCAGGTTTCTAGTGTTCTGTGAGAAGGTTAGTGGCCGTCAGTTTTTGGATCCTGAGTTCCTGCAGTTGGCCAGTAGTGCAGTGCAGAAGATTAGAGCTCGTTTGTGTCAGCTTAGAGCAGGCAGAAGAGGTACGCCGATGTACGACGTCGAGTTTTAGAGTTTAAGGTTGGACAGTGCGGTGTTTTCATGTATCGATGTTGAGGCAGTATGTGTCGAGCCCATCGCTCATTGTGGACTTTGAGCCTTTGCAGCTGAATGAGGATCTCGGCTTCGAGGGGAAGCCTGTGAGTATTCTGGTCTTGGAGACGAAGACATTGCGTAATCGTGAGATCCGTTTGGTAAAAGTTCAGCGGAGGAGTTTGAGTTCTGAAGAAGCCGCTCGTGAGCAGGAAGGACGAGATGAGATTGCATATCCTGAGCTGTTTCAGTCTTAAGGACTTTCGTGGACGAAAGTCATAAAAAGGAGGGAATATTGTAACGGCCCAGGTTTTCATCCCGGTCTTCCAAGTATGCCCTAGGGGTATTTTGGTAATTTGGTCGGGCCGTCAGGGCCGTTTATGTCTTTTTTCAGTTGCTAAAATTATTGGTTGGTCTTAAGTAGGATTTTGATGCTTTGTGGATGTGTTTGGGGCATGGTGAGATGCAAAAGAAAAATTGAGATATAAAGTGAAGCAGTTGGGTTTCGAACCCAGGTGGTCTGGGAGGTCAATTGTGTGTCGTAGCCAGTTCAGCCTCGAGCTGCTCTTGTTGCTCTTTCTGCGGCATATCCTGGTTAGCCTTGAGTTCATGGGGTTTTGGTGCATTTGATTAAAAGAAAAGGAATTAGGGTTGTTGTTTCTTCTCCAAATCAGCCTTGGTTGCCCAACCTTCTTCTCTCAAGCCCCTTGCGTGAGTCTTCTCCCGAGAGCCCCACCGACCATCGTCCCGGCCAGCTAAGCAACCCAGCCGAGCAGCCCAGCCAGATCGCACCAAAGAAATTTCGTCGTCGCAGCAGAGCCGGTAACCGCGCAAAGAGTGTCATCACGGCCAAGAAATTTCACCGGCCGCCAGACAGCCAGCAGCCCGTCGCTCAAGCCTTTGCACGCCCAGACGTCGTCACCCAGCCCTGCAGTGCATCGCTCCAGAAGCCCCAGCGCCAGCTCGTCCGTGTCGCGTTGCGTCGCTCGTCCGCGCGAGCAGCAGCATCAGCCCGCGCGCCCTGTCCTCATGTAGCCCCAGCGCCTGCACGCCTGCGTCCGCGCCATCGTGTCTTCGTGTCCGCGCCATCGTGTCTACGTGTCCGCGCCAGCGCGCCTGAGCTCAGCTAGCCCGTCCGCGCGCGCGCGAGAGCAACCCTGGCGCCCTTTAGCGCCCATCAACGCCCAGCAGCGCCAAGCAAAGGCCGTCCGCGACTGTCGATCCGCAAGCGTCGGCCGTCTCTTGTGAGAGTTGTTCCCGAGAGCCGAGCCTGTTTATTTTATTCTATTTAGGCCTATGGATTGTGATAATTATTGTGCTTGTTAGGTTCTCATTAGCTAGCTCGGGATCGATCCCAGCTTAGGATTCTTGTGTGTAGTTGCCTTCCGACCAGGTAAGGATTTCTTACCGGAGTTGTGTGGGCCCTGCGATATTATATGTGATTGTTGTTTGTATGCTTGTTTGTGTTTATCAGCATGTTTAGTGATAGGTGCTCTGTTCTGAATTCCCGACTGGCACGACTTCTTATATTGTTTCTCATGTTAGTCCATGCTAGGTTGTTCTGTTCTGGCATGCTCGTTATCTGTTCTTGCTTCGTAGTATCATGCTAGGTTCGTTGTATCTGTTGAGCACGTATTGGATTGTTTGCTATATCTATTTATAGGTTGAGATATGGTAAGTAGCATCATCCGGGCCAGGACGCATAACGTAACTTGCATCCATGGCGGAAACGTGTCGAGGCAAGATTCGCCCCCGATCCCCGTTAGGGTTTAGCTAACCGTAACGGCAGGCTCTGCAATCTTGGGTGAGGGTGGCAGACTGTTAAATGCCCCAACGGTCGGGATGATGACATGGCATTGCCTTGTCCCCGACAGTCGGCACGTCCTCAGCGTGTTCGGCCGTAGCCCTTGATTGCCACCTATTAGGGCAAGGACGACTTCCTGGTGTAAGCCTACCACGACCGGTTCCTTAGCCTCAGGTGCGGTGGTTCAGGCTGACATAGTTCACGTGTTCAGGTCTCACACCCCTATGTCGATTAAACGACCAGTGTTTTTCTTCCGGTCTTCGGTATGCCTAGGGGTAATTTGGTAATTTGGTCGGGCCGTCATGGTCGTTTGTGTCTTTTCGGCTACTAAAATTATTGGATGGTTTTGTAGGTTTTGGAGGGGTTTGTGGTTTGGTTTGAGCAAGGTTTGTTGCAAAAGTAAAAATAAAGGGAATTGTCTTTGCAGTAGGGTTTGAACCCGGTCTCTGGGAAGCTTGTAGAGAGGTGTGCCAATTGAGCCATTAGGTGCTCTTGTTGCTCTTTCTGCATCACATCTTAGTTAACCTTGGAGTTTGGAGTTTTGGTGCATTTGGTTAAATGAAATAGAATTAGGTTATTCCATCTTATTCTCCAAAAACACCTCTTGGCCGCCCAAGCTCTCCATCTCCATAGCCTTGCCGAGTTCTTCATCCTTGCATCTCCTTGGGTTCGATCATCATCATTAAGGGTAAGTCTTAAGTCTTCTTCATCTTCTCATTTGGGTGTTTGTTGGCGAATGTAAGAAAAAGGGGTTGTGTGTGTGTGTGTGTTGTGCGGCCCGGTAGGAGGAGCGACCATCATCCCGGCCATTTCCGCCGCGCCCGGATCGGTCGAGCCCACCACATCGCGCGCCGGGATCGGTCGAGCCAGCCTGTCGCCGCACGCCCGGTCGGTCGAGCCCGGCCACCTCGCCGCGCCCGGACCTGTCGGCCGGCCTCGCCGTTCGCCGCTGCCGCCAGTCGCCCGATCGCTCGCCGCCGCGCGCCGAGAGTCCTCGCCAGCGCCCAGCGCGTCCGGCCGTCGCTCGCACGCGCTCGCCGTGTCCGCTTGCCGAGCTGCTTGCCGCGCGCGCCGCGCCGCTCGAGCGTTCGCGCGCGCGCGTCCTGCCGAAAGTGCTTTCGCGTTGCTCGCCGCGCATCGCGCGCGCGCGCCGCGCCAGCGCGCCGCCGCAGCGCCCGCGCGCGCGCGCGCGCGTCGTCGAGCGCTCGCCAGCGCGCGTGTCCACCTGCTGCCGTGCGGCGCGCGCGCAATAGCGATGTCCGTCTGCGTGCCGGTAGCGCAACCAGCCAGCGTGTCCTGCCGTGCGTGCCAGCGCGGCCAGCGCCCGACCTTGCCGAGCCGGCTTGCCCGGCGACCCCAAGCTCGTGTCGTCGCGCGCGTGAGTTCCCGAGCCGAGCTTGCATTCTATTGTTGTTTAGATATTTTAGATCTTTGATTATTGTTGGTTTGCTAGGTTCCCGCTCGCTAGCTCGGGATTGTTCCATGACTTAGGATTTGTGTGTAAAAGTCTTCCGACCAAGGTAAGGATTTCTTCACAGGGGTTGTGTGGACCTGCGGTATATTTGTGATTGTTGTTTTGTATGCTGTGTATGTTTACTAGCATGTTTAGCCTAGGTGCTCTGTTACAATTCTGGTGGCATGAACTCTTGTATTGTTTCTCATGTTAGCCCATGCTAGGTTGTTCTATTCTAGCATGTTCGATATCTGTTCTTGCTTCGTAGTATCATGCTAGGTTCTTTGTATCGATGAGCACGTATTGGGTTGCATTGATTGAATCGTTATTATTGTTAAGGTTTAGAATTGAGGTAGATAGAATCATCCGGGCCCGATGCATAAAGTATCTTGCATCTATGGCAAGGGCGTTCGAGAGCAGTTCTCCGTCCTTGGACCCGTGAGGATTAGCTATCCCAACCGGTAGGCCACGCAATCTTGGGTGAGGGTGGCGGTATTAAATGCCCCAGCGGTCGGGATGATGACTTGGCATTGCCTCGTCCCGGCGATCGACACGTCCTCGGCGTGTTCGGCCGTAGCCCTTGATTGCCACTGTTAGGGCAGGGACCGCTTCTGGTGTAAGCCTACCACGGCCGGTTCCTTAGCCTCGGTGCGGTGGTACGGTGACATAGTTCACGTGTCGAGTCTCACACCCTATGTCGGTGACACCGATCCGAGAGATTTAGTTAGGCATGGTGGCCCGAACACAGGCGGCTTGCCACTGGACCCGGCACCCCGAGTTTGCGGTAGCATGCGGTGCGCGCTTACGCTCATTACGGCGCCGGCGAGAGCTCCTCGGGATCTTGAGCGTGCACCTTTACGTATCGGCGATGATGAGCGGTGGGCGGGACTTGTTCCGTATAGTGCGTTTAGTGTGTTGTGGTATTTTCCGGACTAAGACCACGAGATGGCATCAGAGGTCCAAGTGTGGACTTAGCTATGTGCTCCGCTCTGTGTTTGTTCTCATAGCTTGCATACATTCTTCTAGATGATCATGTATATCGTATTGTACCCGGTTGGGGATTCTTCTTTGGGTAATTCGTTACTCACCCTTATTACGTGGTTTTCCACGGGTAATCAAGCGGAGAGAGGATGATGGGTGAAGGAGGAGCTATGATCATGGAACCTGCTTGTCATCTCTGATTGTTTTATTTTAATTATCATGACTCTTCACTTTTTATTATTTCCCTGAATGCATGTAGGCGGGCACAGAGCCCCGGGATGTTTTCTTACGTTTTATGGATTCCGGCATATTGGTACTTGTGGATTGTTTTAATGGTTTAAATAAATCTCGATCAGTGTGCTTTTAGAAATGTATGTTTTGGTTGTTGAATGTTTACTGTTTTACTTGGAATCAAAATGTATTTTTCATAATGTCTTTTATTTTCACTACATGCATTGGGGTAAAGGCCCATTTAGAGCCCCTTTTTGGGTGGGTCTTTCTGATTGGTATCGAGCTTCGAGTCATAGATTACGTAGTGACCTTTTGTTGTAGGTCGTTTTCCATGATCATCGGCCTCAAGCGGTCATCAGTGCGCCTAGATTTATTGTTTTAGAAAGGAAAAGGGTTAAGAATTTACAATACCTATCATCTAGTGTATGCCTTGTTTGGTGTTGTGGAATGGTGTGACGAGTTTTGATTCGTTGTTGGTTTGGATGTAGATCGCCAACATGCGATCCACCCATCTGCAGGAGAGGAGGTTCGAGCGGTCGAGTATCGGGATCGGATCGTCTGCGAGGACATCGTCCCAAGCCGACAACGATGGCATTCCACCAGCGGCTCCTCTGTTACGCCTAGGCGGGCGTTGAGGCGGCCAGCGCGTGAGGCGCTCTGGAGCGAGTTTCTTTGAGTCTATGAGGGCTTTTATGGTCGACATGTTGAGTGACCGGAGCGAGACCCGAGCCTTGTTAGCGTATGGCGGGAAGAGTCCGAGCCCGGATCGAGCGGTGACTCGATTGGTTCAGTGAGCTCGGTAGCTCCTCGGCTCCACAAGAGCAAGTAGCCCCAGGCGGATATGGCGGAGGTGCCGGGGTTGGGTAGGTGGTGAAGGATTTTGTGAAGTGGAAGCTTTGAGAAGTTTGATGCCACCGGTGATGCGTTAGCGGCGGCCAGTGGATTGCCCATTTGGAGTACACCTTCACGATCATGGTGTGCCCCGATATTGAGAGGCCGAGATGTGCGGCTCATGTGCTGGGAGGCACAGGAGATGGTGGTGGGAGTCCACCTTGAGCGAGAGACCAGTGGGTCTCCACCCGCTACTTGGGAGTTCTTCAAGGTGAGTTCAAGGTAAAGTTCATCGGTGATGAGGCTCGGGAGAAGATGGTGGAGCTCTTCGAGAACACAGGCGGTTACGATTCCATTGAGAATATGGCGCAAGTTCTCGGAGTATGGATATTTTGCTCCTCGATTGATTGCCACCCGGGTGAAGATTGGAAGTTCATATCTGGATTGAGCGAGGTGTTTCCCGAGATGTCGGGGCTCGGGCCCACGACACTTATGCTAGAGTACATCGATTAGCCACGATCTATAATGGGAAGTATCTGCTTGGCGGGTTGTTGCCGCTCTGTTCGGCGTCTGTCCCAGCGGTGTGGGGCGAGAAGAGAAGTTTGACTTTCGGGGCGGCGGCGCCGCCAAGCCAGGCGATTCGAAGCGAGATCGGCGGAGAGCTCGATCCGTTTCCGGCCCGTCGGCGAGGAGGACCCGAGCGATTTCCGCTTGTGCTACTTGTGGGAAAGTCCACGCCGGAGCTTATCGGCTGGACCTGGGTTGTGCTTCCGTTGTGGTAGAGAGGGTCACATGGCCCGTTTTGTGATCGGCCCGCTATGGCGGCTCGGCCAGTGCGGCCGGCGAGTCGAGTGTTTGCTCGACGACCGTCGGGAGAGCCAGCGTCACGGATGCCGCATGTGTGGCGAGTGCGCTTCTTGTTTTAGATCAACTGCGCATTTGTCTTGTTTGATTACTGGTTCCACGCATTCATTTGTATCTGTGTTGTTTCTTTGAGCATGCTAAGTTAAGACTAGAGCCTCTAGGTTTTGAGTTATCTGTTGCAACTCCTTCGGGAGTTAGTATGTTGGCTAGAGATAAGATTAAGGATGGCGGGATCGAGATATCCAGAGAGAGTTGCTTGTGGCTACGCTCATAGTTACGCCTATGGCGGTTTTGATGTGATTCTTGGTATGGAGTGGTTGGCGCTAACCACGCGTTGATTGGCCACCACCGAAAGAAGTAGTGTTCGGGCGCGCGTCGTCCCACTTTAAGTTTCGTGGAGTCGAGGTGGAGTTTGCCGCCCGATGGTGTCGGTATGAAAGCTCGTCGTTTGCTAGCTCATGGAGCTTGGGGCTATCTAGCCAAGTTATGCAGGAAGAGCGCCCCTCGTTGTCATCTGTGATCAGTGCCGGTCGTGCGGGGAGTTTGCGGACGTGTTTCTGAGGAGTTCTGGGGTTGCCCCCAAAGAGAGAGTTGACTTCATTATTGAGCTCGAGCAGGGGACCCTCCCTATCTCGAAGGCTCCGTGTCGCATGGCGCCAGTGAGTTAAAGGCGAAGATTGATTCTGCGGGAGATGTTAGGCCGAGGGTTCATCCGTCCAAGTGTGTCCCGTGAGAGCACGATCTGTTTGTGAAAAAGAAGGATGGTTCTATGCGCTTATGTATTGATTACCGCGAGCTTAATAAGGTGGCGATGAAGAATAAGTATCCGTTGCCCGTATCGATGATTTGTTCGATCGGCTTGAGGAGCTTACGTGTTCTCAAGATAGATCGAGATCCGGTTACCATCGATTCTGCGGATCGGGGATGCCGACATTCCTAAGACGACTTTGAGTCGGATATGGTCACTATGAGTTTGTGGTTATGTCGTTTGGATTGACCAATGCCCGGTAGCGTTCATGGACATGATGGATAGGGTGTTCAAATCATTTTTGGACAGCTTCGTCATCGTGTTCATTGGCGATATTACGATTTATTCGAGGTCTAAAGAAGACCATGCGAGCATTTGAGGCGAGTATTGGCGGCTTTGAGGAAAACCGGCTTTATGCGAAGTTTTCCAAATGTGATTCTGGATGGAAGCGGTGGCCTTCCTAGGCCACGTGGTTTCGAGAGATGGTATAGCCGTGGACCCGCGAAAGATTGGGCGTGAGTTCATGGGCCAAGCCGACTTGATTCTTAGAGATTCGCGGCTTTACAGGTTTTGGCGAGTTACTACCGTCGGTTAAATCAGAGACTTTTACTGCTTTAGCCTCGCCCCTCACTCGTCGGCGAGGAAGGGTGTCGAGTTTGTTTGGGGCAGCGAGTGTGATGAGAGCTTTGCGAGCTCAAGCGTGGTTTGACTTGGCACCGATGTTGGCGATCCGGAGGGGCGAGTGGTTTCGTGGTCTCTGATGATGCTTCCAAGTTTGGATTAGGTTGTGTGTTGATGCGGCCGCGGGAAGGTCATTGCCTATGCTTCCGTCAATGAAAACCGTATGAAGCGAGAACTACCCGACTCATGATATGGAGTTAGCGGCGATGGTGTTTGCATTGAA
The DNA here is from genome assembly GCA_036507275.1 of Sicyos edulis. NCBI lineage: Eukaryota > Viridiplantae > Streptophyta > Magnoliopsida > Cucurbitales > Cucurbitaceae > Sicyos > Sicyos edulis. The sequence continues at coordinate 23,498,363 of CM071855.1, read as the reverse complement.
GATTTGGAGGCATTACACAGTATGGTGGCGGATTGAGATGTTTACCGATCACGAGCCTCAAGTATCTGTTTACTCGAAGGAGTTGAATATGAGCGAGAGAGATGGTTAGAGTTGGTAAGGATTATGGCTGCGAGATTTTGTACCATCGGGTAAAGCCAATGTAGTGGCCGATGCTTTGAGCGAGAAGAGCGTCGCACTCTGCGGCGTTGTTGAGTTCAGCCAGTTTGCGAGAGAGTTCGGCGGGCGAGGTTGCGATGTTGTTGGGAGAGTTTCTGCGCGGTAGCTCGATTATTTATTCGTGCGTCGATTCGGCGTGATTATAAACGGCCAGTTTGGTGACCCGCACTTAAGAGATTGGTTGTGAGTTAGTCTTGTGGTGACTTTGACTTTGTGTATTCCCGACGGTGGGTTTGACTTATAGAGGCGGTTGTGTGTTCCGGACATTGCGAGTTTGCGAGCCAGAGTTGCTCTCGGAGGCCCACTTGTTCCCCTTTTGCTTGGCACCGGGGTACCAAGATGTATCGAGACCTTAGCGGACTTTACGGTGGATGGGGATGAAGAGAGATGTGGCGAGTTTGTCGGTAGGTGTCTCACTTGTCGACAAGTGAAGGCACCCGAGAGAGAGCAGCGAGGTTTGTTCGCGACCAGAGTGTACCCAGTGGAAATGGGAAGAGATCTCTATGGACTTTATATCTGGTTTGCCAAGGACTCAGGAAGTTCTCTCGGTTTGGGTGATAGTCGACCGTTTGACCAGAGCGCACACTTCCTTCCGGTAGAACACTTATCTGAGTGGAGCAGTGGGCGCGCGGTTTTTTTGGAAGCGAGATCATCCGTTATCATGGTGTGCGGTGAGGATTGTGTCGAGATCGTGACTCGCGGTTCACTTCTCGTTTACGGAGCGCTCGAAGGGTTTGAGCCGCAGTGCGATTTCAGCCTGACTTTTCACCCTCGGACGGATGGTGGGTGAGAGAGTGAATCAATTCTCGAGATATGTTGAGGGCTTGTGTGTTGGATTTCCCGAGCGATTGGGACGATGTCATGTACTTGATGGAGTTGCCTATAACAATAGTTACGATCGGCGATTGAGATGGCTCCATTCGAGGCATTGTATGGTAGTAGCGTTATCCGGTCCCACGTGTTACAGGAAGAGGTTGGTGATAGGCGGTTTTGGGTCCCGAGTTCTGCGATTGACCAATGGTGCGATCTGAGAAGATAGAAACTCGTATGTTGTATTTCGGAGCGAGCGAAGAAAGATTCTGCCGATGTTGGCGTCGAGATTTGGAGTTTGAGGTTGGTCGGCATGTGTTCCTTAAGGTTGCTCCGATCGAGAGTGTTTTGAGGTTTGGTAGCGAGGAAGTTGAGTCCCGTTTTGTTGGTCCGTTCGAGATCCTAGAGAGGATTGGCGAGTTGCTTGCAGGTTAGCCCTACCTCCGTCACTATCGGTGGTGCATAGTGTTTTCATGTATCGATGTTGAGCGGTATGTGCGGGACCCGTCGCACATTGTGGACTTTGAGCCTTTGCGGTGAATGAGGATTTGAACTTGAGGAGAAGCGGTGAGGATCCTTGCCTTTGAGACCAAGGCGTTGCGTGTCGCGAGATTCGTTTAGTAAAGGTTGATGGAAGAATCGGGGTTACGAGGAAGCCACTTGGGAGCGGGAAGGCGAGATGAGGTTGCATTACCACGAGTTGTTTACATCTTAAGGACTTTCGAGGGCGAAAGTCATAAAAAGGAGGAATATTGTAACGACCAGGTTTTCTTCCGGTCTTCGGGTATGCCCTAGGGGTAATTTGGTAATTTAGTCGGGCCGTCATGAGTCGTTTGTGTCTTTTCGGCTACTAAAATTATTGGATGGTTTTGTAGGTTTTGGAGGGTTTGTGGTTTGGTTTGAGCAAGGTTTGTTGCAAAAGTAAAAATAAAGGAATTGTCTTTGCTGTAGGGGTTTGAACCGGGTCTCTGGGAAGCTTGTAGAGAGGTGTGCCAATTGAGCCATTAGGTGCTCTTGTTGCTCTTTACTGCATCACATCTTAGTTAACCTTGGAGTTTGGAGTTTTGGTGCATTTGGTTAAATGAAATAGAATTAGGTTATTCCATCTTATTCTCCAAAAACACCTCTTGGCACCCAAGCTCTCCATCTCCATAGCCTTGCTTAGAGTTCTTCATCCTTGCATCTCCTTGGGTTCGATCATCATCATTAGGGTAAGTCTTCGTCTTCTTCATCTTCTCATTTGGGTGTTTGTTGGCGAATGTAAGAAAAAGGGTTGTGTGTGTGTGTGTGTGTTGTGCGGCCCGGTAGGAGGAAGCGACCATCATCCCGGCCCGGCTCGCCGCGCCCGGTCGGTCGAGCCGGTCCACCACCGCGCACGCCCGGTCGGTCGAGCGGCCACACCGCGCGCCCGGTCGGGTCGAGCGACCTGCCACTGCCGCGCCGCGACACTGTCCCAGCCCGGCCTCGCCGTTCGCCCGCCCGCCGGCGAATCGCCCGTCGCTCGCCGCGCCGAGAGTCCTCGCCCGCGCGCCCGGCGCGTCCGGCCGTCGCTTCGCACGCCCTCGCCGTGTCCGCTTGCCGAAGCTGCTTGCCGCGCGCGCCGCTCGAGCGTTCGCCCGCGCGCGTCCTGCCGAGTTGCTCGCCCGTGTCGCATCCGCGCCGCCGCGCCAGCGCCGCCGCCGCCCGCCGCCTTCGCGCCGCGCGCATCGCCGTCGAGCGCTTTCGCCGCGCGCGCGTGTCCACCGTGTCGCGCCGCGCGTGCGGTAGCGGCCAGTGGCGTGTCGTCGTGCCGTGCCGGTAGCGCAACAGCCGGCGCGTCCTGCCGTGCCGGTAGCGCGGCCAGCGCCCGACCTTGCCGAGCGGCTTGCGGCGACCCCAAGCTCGTGTCGTCGCGCGCGTGAGTTCCCGAGCCGAGCTTGCTTGTTCTATTGTTGTTTAGATATTTTAGATCTTGATTATTGTTGGTTTGCTAGGTTCCTTTCGCTAGCTCGGGATTGTTCATGACTTAGGATTTGTGTGTAAAAGTCTTCCGACCAAGGTAAGGATTTCTTCACAGGGGTTGTGTGGACCTGCGGTATATTTGTGATTGTTGTTTTGTATGCTGTGTATGTTTACTAGCATGTTTAGCCTAGGTGCTCTGTTACAATTCTGTGGCATGAACTCTTGTATTGTTTCTCATGTTAGCCCATGCTAGGTTGTTCTATTCTAGCATGTTCGATGCTCTGTTCTTGCTTAGTAGTATCATGCTAGGTTCTTTGTATCGATGAGCACGTGTTGGGTGCATTGATTGAATCGTTATTATTGTTAAGGTTTAGAATTGAGGTAGATAGAATCATCAGGGCCCGATGCATAAAGTATCTTGCATCTATGGCAGGGCGTTCGAGACGATTCTCAGTCCTTGGACCCGTGAGGATTAGCTATCCCAGCCGGTAGGCCACGCAATCTTGGGTGAGGTGGCGGTATTAAATGCCCCAGCGGTCGGGATGATGACTTGGCATTGCCTCGTCCGGCGATCGACACGTCCTCGGCGTGTTGGCGTAGCCCTTGATTGCCACTGTTAGGGCAGGGCCGCTTCTGGTGTAAGCCTACCACGGCCGGTTCCTTAGCCTCGGTGCGGTGAGTACGGTGACATAGTTCACGTGTCGAGTCTCACACCCCTATGTCGGTGACACCGATCCGGAGATTTAGTTAGGCATGGTGGTGAACACAGGCGGCTTGCCACTGGGCCGGCACCCCGAGTTTGCGGTAGCATGCGGTGCGCGCTTACGCTCATTCTGAGCGCCGGCCCGAAGCTCCTCGGGATCTTGAGCGAGTGCACCTTTACGTGTCGGCGATGAAGCGGTGGCGGGACTTGTTCCGTATAGTGCGTTTAGTGTGTTGTGGTATTTTCGGACTAAGACCACGAGATGGCATCAGAGGTCAAGTGTGGACTTAGCTATGTGCTCGCTCTGTGTTTGTTCTCATAGCTTGCATACATTCTTCTAGATGATCATGTATATCGTATTGTACCCGGTTGGGGATTCTTCTTTGGGTAATTCGTTACTCACCCTTATTACGTGGTTTTCCACGGGTAATCAAGCGGGAGGCAGGATGGGTGAAGGAGGAGCTATGATCATGGAACTGCTTTGTCATCTCACGATTGTTTTATTTTAATTATCATGACTCTTCACTTTTTATTATTTCCCACAGAATGCATGTAGGCGGGCACAGAGCGGGATGTTTTCTTACGTTTTATGGATTCCGGCATATTGGTACTTGTGGATTGTTTTAATGGTTTAAATAAATCTCTGATCAGTGTGCTTTTAGAAATGTATGTTTTGGTTGTTGAATGTTTACTGTTTTTACTTGGAATCAAAATGTATTTTTCATAATGTCTTTTATTTTCACTACATGCATTGGGGTAAAGGCCCATTTAGAGCCCCTTTTTGGTGGGTCTTTACTTGGACCTCGGATGCCAACTTCGAGGTCTTAGTCGGAAATACCACAACACACTAAGCGCTATCACGGGAACAAGTCCGACCTCGGCTGACTCTCGTCGATGCGAAAGGTGCACTAGCTCAAGATCCCGAGGAGCTCTCGACCGTGCTGTGTAATGAGCGTAAGGATGCACCGCGTGCTTCTACGAACTATGGGGGTGCCGGGTCTAGTGGCAAGCTGCCCATATCAGGATACCACGCCTAACTAAATCTCTACGGATCGGTGTCAGCGACATAGGGGTGTGAGACACGGACACGTGAACTATGTCGGCCTGTACCACCGCACTGAGGCTAAGGAACGGGTCATGGTAGGCTTACACCGAGAAGCCGTCCTTACCTTAACGGTGGCAATCAAGGGCCTTTGCCGACACGCACGCCGAGGCGTCTTGGCGGCCGGACTAGGCATTGCCAAGTCATCATCCCGACCGTTGGGGCATCGCTTAGACTACCACCCTCACCCAAGATTGCGGGGCCTACCGGTTGGGATAGCTAATCCCTCCGCGGGGTCAAGGGCGGAGAACTGTCTCAATCGTCCTTGCCATAGATGCAAGATACTTTATGCATCGGGCCCTGATGATGCTATCTACCTGAATTCTAAACCTTAACAATAATAACGATTCAATCAATGCGGTCAATACGTGCTCAATGGATACAAGGAACCTAGCATGATACTACGAAGCAAGGCAGATATCGAACATGCGAGAATGGAACAACCTAGCATGGGCTAACATGAGAAACAATACAAGAGTTCATGCCGATCGAGAATTGAAACAGAGCACCTAGGGCTAAACATGCTAGTAATCATACACGCATACAAAACAACAATCACAAATATACCGCGAGGCCCACACAACTCGGTAAGAAATCCTTACCTTGGTCGGGAGGCTTCTACACACAAAACCTAAGCTGCGAACAATCCCGAGCTAGCGGCGGGAACCTAGCAAACCAACAATAATCGGCATCTAAAATGTCTAAACAACAATAGAACATCAAGCTCGGCTCGGGGAACTCACGCGCACGACGACGACACGAGCTTGGAGCTTCTGCTGCAAAAGCTGGCTGGCGCTGCGCTGGCGCTGCTGCACGGCGGCTTGCGCAGCGAGCCCTGCTCGCCGCTCGGCCTGGCGAGCAGCGCGCGCGCTGTGGCGAAGGCGGCGTCTGAGTGCGCGCGCGCGGCGGCGTGCGATGCGGACACGGCGGCGGCTCAGCGAGGGGACGCAGCGCGGCGAACGTCTGGCGAGCGCGCGCATGCGCCGCGCGTCGCGGCGAGCGACGCAGACGCTGGTAGCGCGCGGGCGGCGAGCGCTTGCAGCGGACCACGGCGAGGGCATGCGATGGCGGCGCGAGAGCGGCTGGACGCGCGGGCGCCGGCGAGGACCTCTGGCGTCTGGCGATCGGGCGAGGGACGAGCGGCGATCTGAGGCTCTTTATTCTTTGGCGCGATCCGGCGTCGCGATCGGCCCGGGCTGGGCGTCGCGGCAACGAGAGCGATCATCTTCTTTGGAGCCGACGGCAAAAGCTGCTAGGCGGATCTGGCGTCTGGCGGGGCTGCCGACAGATCTGGGCGTCTGGTGAGTCAGCGATGATGGTTGCTCCTCTCGGTGGGTTGCAACCAACACAAACACAAACACACTCTACATCTTACCTTCCGGCCAGGCATCAAAAACCAAATGAGGAGATGAAGAGGATGAAGACTTACCCGGAATGATGATGATCGAACCCAAGGAGTTGCAAGGGAAGAAGAATTCGGCAAGGCAATGGAGAGGGAGAGCTTGTGCGGCCAAGAGGAGTTTTGGAGAAGAAGATGGAATAAACCTAATTCTATTTCATTTAACCAAATGCACCAAAACTCCAAAATCCAAGGTTAACTAAGATGTGATGCAGAAAGAGCAACAAGAGCTCTCCATAGCTCAACTGGCCACACCACCCACCTGACTTCTCAGACCACCTGGGTTCGAAACCCACCAAACACACTTTTAACACACAATTTTCCTTTTGCATCTCCCCATGCCCAAACACATCCACAAAGCCTCAAAAACTTACATAAAACCATCCAATAATTTTAGTAGCTGGAAAAGACACAAACGACCATGACGGCCCGACCAAATTACTAAAATACCCCTAGGGCATACCGAAAGGCCGGAAGAAAAACACAGGTCGTTACAATATTCCCTCCTTTTTATGACTTTCGTCCTCGAAAGTCCTTAAGACTGAAACAACACAGGATACTGCATTCTCATCCCGTCCTTCTCGCTCACGAGCGGCCTCCTCCGAACTCAGACTCCTTCACTAAACTTTTACCAACGGATCTCACTTCTACGCAACGTCTTCGACTCAAGACCAGAATACTCATAGGCTTCTCCTCGAAGCCCAAACCCTCAATCAGCTGCAAGGGCTAAAAGTCCACAATGAACAATGGGTCCGGCACATGCTGCCCCAACATCGATACATAAAAACACAACATGCATAGTTTGTCAACAAACAAACTCAACCCCACAACAAAGCTGGACAAACAAGCGAACCTTCCAGATTCCAAAACTAAAAGGCCTACTCTTACTTCACAAAAGACCAACAAACCTCAAACCTTGACTACAGCCTTAACGAGATACAAACGAACCACCAACTGGCGACTGATCCAAAAGACAAACTTCTCCAACTAGAACACGACCACAACACTTAAGCAACCATCTTAAGGAGAAAATCGCCAGGCAAGGAACATCCCACATTCCTTTCAAGGAAAACTCGGGAAGCGAGGACTAAACCATCACGCAGCTATCTGCGACACAACACCTTGAGGAAAACAGCTCAACAGCTTACCAACCAATGCCACGGCACCTCTGTGTCAACTCACTCAAACGCGGCTCTACTAACGCCAACTGGGAACTCACAACAACTAGGAACAAAGCCCGAGAAGGGCTTGCTCAGCAGAACTCAACCCAAACTTATAACGAGCAACGCTCGCCTCCAAACTACTACTCAACTCTTAAAATCCAACTGGCTACTCAAAGGACTTCCCCTTTAAGCCTAAGCCTAACTCATCTTCCAACCAGAAACTCCACTCCCAAAACCTCACAAGGAAAACGGATAACGACAACCTCAAAGCTTACGGATCCTGGGCCACACGAATCCGCAAGACTACCTCATGCAAGCTATCACTCGAGGTGGCATCCAGGAGCAACTCAACCACCACAGAGGCTAGAGGAAAGGAAATCTTCATCCCCAAAGAACCAACAACTTGCGAGAACAACTCAACTCTTCTTGGCTGGCCTCCGCCCTTGCGGGAACAAACAACTCTTGCTTGCTAACAACACAAGCGAGGACCCTCTCATTGGGCTGACCAACTGCGCTACTCTGATCGACTACACAACTCGGGAGCTAAGTGACTCACGCCAAGCGGGAAACGACTTCCCAAAGAAGCAAACTCGGAAGAGGCGAACTCCACACACGCTCGCTTGACTTGCTCAAACCCAAGGCAACGACAACCAACTCTCTTGGAAGCAACACCCAGAGAAAAAACTCAACCAATTGGACCACCAAACCGAAACAAACGACACTTGCTCAAGCTGCGAGGGGAGGGTCAACTCCCAAAACTTACTTGACTAGGAACAAGACCTCGAGGCAACGCCCTCCAGCTAGAACCGAACTAGCTCTCGAAACAACAAACGAACCAAATCTTGGCCAAACACTCACAAGAGGCAGAACAACCTTTACTGCAGCCTCTAGAACACCATCCAAGAATTCGCTTAACTGGACAAACGACTACTTCCAAGCAGCCAACAAACTTTTCCTTCAAGCTAGCGCTTCCACGATTAACTCCAAGACCAAGGGAGTAACGACAACTCCCGAAGGAAACGGGCTCTTACAGAGCGGACAACCAACGGACGAGAGAACTCCACATACGCTCACCTGTCTTGCTCCACGAGCAACAACATCTAATCTCACGGGGCGCAACAAGGGTCCACCTCAGACTGAACCTCCAAATGCCAAACGGGGCAACTCAACATCCTGGAAACAGGAAAACAACCAACATGGCACAAACCACTCGCCCCCACGAGCAAAACTAAACTCTAACAACTCCAATTTCCAGCATCCCAACCATGCTGGCCAACTCCAACTCCTTGGGAACCTAGAGGACCCAAAACGCTACAGAATGGGTCATCCTCCTACTCAAAACATCGGCCACAACATAACTTCTACCCAAGGAAGGATCCGAACAACTCTCTTAGCCATGACGATCCGAAACCACGCGGCTTAGCTACCACAGCTCTTGTTCGGTTTCCAATGAACTCCAATAACGATCAACAAGAAGATCCGCCAACCAAGCTTAGGCCCAACTTAACAAATCTTGCCTAAGCAACAACTTGATACCACGAGCACGGTATCCTTACCACCTCAACCAAAGCCTTACAACAACCACACAGAGTCCAACTTCTCAAGGAACTGAGCACGAGATCTCTAAAGCAAACCCTACATGGATCTGAAACTCTCGCCACGGAACGAACCACACAAAACACACTTGTGTGCACAACTCCCAACCTTCCTTTAGAGATCCAAGACTAACAAGCGCTTTTCCACAAAGCAACGATAACTCCTGGCAGCGATACAAACAATCCAAGGAACACCAAAAGTTCCATCTCCACACGATACTCGAAGGCCGAGGCAACCTTGCTCTACCAAAGCATAACCATGCCAAACCAAACTTACTTTGTACCAAGCCTCAACCAAGGGTGCTTACCCTAAGGCATCCAAAACCTCTCAAGGGCATCACTCATCTCGCCTCAAAAACATCCAACTCGCCTCATAGGCATCCAGCTCATCGATAAGCATCCAACTCATGGTCCCTCAATTTGGACCAAACTCGCATCTACAATGCTCAACTCTCCTCGGTTTAGGCACTCGAAGGTAGTTGACCGCACTACCAACCACAAAGAAAATCTCTTGGCCTTAATACTAGCGCGAGACTCACGCGCACCAACATTACCAACCGGCAACCTGTGACTTACTCAACCTCCGGAAACAACGGGAAGAGGCTCGGCTCCTCTCGAACATCCTTTCGCTTGTAGTCCATCGACTACCACCGAACTAGCCCTCTGGCACGACCTAAACGGGTGCAAGCGCCATAAACAGATCCAAGGCTAAAGGAGTACGCTGAACTCGAGCGGCATAGAACCATCTGCTATGCCCAAGCCAAACTCAAGCTGAACCGGACTTAGTGCCAAAGTGGCACACCAACCAATGCACCTCAAGTGCTACCACTACCAAATCCATCATCCGAGGAAGTGGGGGTGTTAAACAACAACGCGGGCTCGCAAGGGGCAAAGATGACCCTTCATCTGCCTCAAGCCACTAACACGGCAACTTCCCAAACAATCGGGCGATCGTGGAGACTGCGCTAGTCCACCTCTCACAAGGGACTTCCGCCACCATCGATGAACCAAACAGCCACAGAACAGCACACCTCGGCCTCTTATGCAGCGGGGCATCCCACACACGGATGCTAAACTCAAACCTGGCCAACTACTTTACTACTAGCTGTAGGACTTACTAAAAACATCGAGCTCTACTGAGCATCCATTTGCCAACTTTGGGGCGTCTCCATCAATGCCAACAAACTCATCTGAATAAACCTGCTTGATCATGCCCTCCCGGAACCTCAGGGACTACAAAAACTCTTGGGGAAAAATCAAACAAACAAACTCATCACCGGCTATCTGTGCCGGGACTCCTCACTCTGCGCTACAAATCTGCTGGTCTCCGCTCTCGATAGCTAAAGACACGCCATCAAATCTCTCATGGCTGGAGCACACTCTGCTCAAGGAGTCTCACTCAGAGGCGCCGCTAGCCTCTACCCCTCCTCTAGGCAACTCAACTCACAGGGGCCAAATCGGCATGCGGGCCTAACAACCACAGACGCGGCCTCAACATCAACACGATCGGTCCAACTCCTCGGTCCGGACATGCCAAGCGCCTGCTCCTGCAGGTGCGATCAACATCTTGGCGATCTGCACGAAGCACCTCCACCCTCTCACTAGGGAAAAAGCGACAATCGGGCCACAAATGGCCAGCGGAGTCTAAGCTCTGCCTCCCTGCGGAATGATGTCCCGGGGCATCCGAATCTATCTGGATACCTCAACAAGTTTGCTAAACAAATCTGCTCGCTTATTGCTGAAAAGTTGGCATGATGGCTCACTAAGCCCAAACCAACAACGAGTCAGAACCTTCTCGTCTCCGCTCCACAACACTACACAAGGCATACATAAGATGAAAGGTATTGTAAATTCTTAACCCTTTTTCTTTCTAAAACAATAAACCTAGGCGTACATGGTATCCGGAGTCTTTGGTGATCATGGAAGGATGACCTACAACAAAGGTCGATCTCACAGAATCTATGACTCGAGCTCACGATACCAATCTGTAAGACCCGACCCAAAGGGGCTCTAAATGGGCCTTTACCCCAATGCATGTAGTGAAAATAAAAGACATTATGAAAAATACATTTCGGATCCCAAGTAAAAACAGAAACATTCAACAACCAAAACATACATTTCTAAAAGCATACTCGATCAAAGATTTATTTAAACCATTAAAACAATCCACAAGTACAAATATCTTGGAATCCATAAAACGTAAGAAAGCATCCTCGGGGCTCTGTGCCCGTCTACATGCATTCGGGGAAATAACAAAGGTCAAGAGTCATGATAAAATAAAATAATCGAGATGACAAATAGGATTCCATGATCACGGCTCCTCCTTGACCATCTGTCTCGCGCCTTGGTTACACCGTGGAAAACCACGGAATAAGGGTGAGTAACGAATTACTCAGTAAGAATCCCCAACCGGGGTACAATACGATATACATGATCATCTAGAAGAATGTATGCAAGCTATGAGTACAAACACAGAATAGAGCACATAGCTTAAGTCCACACTTGGACCTCGGATGCCAACTCAGGGTCTTAGTCCGGAAATACCACAACACACACTAAGCGCGCTATACGGGAACAAGTCCCGCCTCGGCTGACTCCTCGTCGATCGAAAGGTGCACTAGCTCAAGATCCCGAGGAGCTCTCCGGTCGGTGCTGTAATGAGCGTAAGGATGCACCGCGTGCTTCTACAGACTATGGGGGGTGCCGGGTCTAGAGGCAAGCTGCCCATATCCGGATACCACGCCTAACTAAATCTCTGGATCGGTGTCACCGACATAGGGTGTGAGACACGGACACGTGAACTATGTCGACTGTACCACCGCACTTTGAGGCTAAGGAACGGGTCATGGTAGGCTTACACCAGGAAGCCGTCCTTACCTTAACAGGTGGAATCAAGGGCTTATGCCGAACACGCCGAGGACGTGCCGGGCTGCCGGGGACTAGGCATTGCCAAGTCATCATCCCGACCGTTGGGGCATCGCTTAGACTACCACCCTCACCCAAGATTGCAGGGCCTACCGGTTGGGATAGCTAATCCCTCACGGGGTCCAAGGATGGAGAAGCTGTCTCAATCGTCCTTGCCATAGATGCAAGATACTTTATGCATCGGGCGGATGATGCTATCTACCGAATTCTAAACCTTAACAATAATAACGATTCAATCAATGCGATCCAATACGTGCTCAACGATACAAGGAACCTAGCATGATACTACGAAGCAAGACGAGATATCGAACATGCGAGAATGGAACAACCTAGCATGGGCTAACATGAGAAACAATACAAGAGTTCATGCCATCGGGAATTGAGCGAGCACACCTAGGGCTAAACATGCTAGTAATCATACACGAGGCATACAAAACAACAATCACAAATATACCGCAGGGCCCACACAACTCCGGTAAGAAATCCTTACCTTGGTGGGAGAGCTTCTACACACAAAACCTAAGTGCGGAACAATCTCGAGCTAGCGGCGGGAACCTAGCAAACCAACAATAATCGGCATCTAAAATGTCTAAACAACAATAGAACAACAAGCTCGGCTCAAAAGGGAACTCACGCGGCACGACGACACGAGCTTGGAGGCTGCTGCAAGCTGGGCGTGGCGTGTTTGCACTGTATGCGCACGGCCGCAGCGACGCTACCGGCCAGCTGTTGCCGGCTCGCTCAAGCTGCAGCGAGGACGCGAGCGCGCGCGCGCGCAAGCGTCTGAGTGAAAAGCGCGGGCGCGCTGGCGTGCGATCACGGACACGGCGAGCGGCTCAGCGAGGAGCGCGCGCGGGCGAACGTCTGGCGAAAGCGCGCGGCGCGGCGTGCGTCGCGACGGCGACGCAGACGCGCGGCTGGCCGCGCGCGGCGGCGATTCGGCAAGCGGACACGGCGAGGGCATGCGATGGGCGACGCGCGCGGGCCGACGCGGGCGGCGCTGGCGAGACCTCTGGCGTCGCGGCGATCGGGCGAGGGCGAGCGACGATCAGGCTCTTTTTCTTTGGCGCGATCCGGCGTCGCGATCGACCGGCTGGGCGTCGGCGACGGCCGAGCGATCTGTCTTCTTTGGACGAACGGCAAAGTGCTAGGCGGATCGGCGTCTTGGCGGTGCGCTTCGACAGATCTGGGCGTCTGGTGGTCGGCGATGATGGTCGCTCCTCTCGGTGTGTGCAACCAACACAAACACACACACACTCTACATCTTACCTTCGGCCAGCATCAAAAACCAAATGAGGAGATGAAGAGGATGAAGACTTACCCGGAATGATGATGATCGAACCCAAGGAGTTGCAAGGGAAGAAGAATTCGGCAAGGCAATGGAGAGGGAGAGCTTGTGCGGCCAAGAGGAGTTTTGGAGAAGAAGATGGAATAAACCTAATTCTATTTCATTTAACCAAATGCACCAAAACTCCAAAATCCAAGGTTAACTAAGATGTGATGCAGAAAGAGCAACAAGAGCTCTCCATAGCTCAACTGGCCACACCACCCACCTGACTTCTCAGACCACCTGGGTTCGAAACCCACCAAACACACTTTTAACACACAATTTTCCTTTTGCATCTCCCCATGCCCAAACACGTCCACAAAGCCTCAAAAACTTACATAAAACCATCCAATAATTTTAGTAGCTGGAAAAGACACAAACGACCATGACGGCCCGACCAAATTACTAAAATACCCCTAGGGCATACCTGGAAGACCGGGAAGAAAAAACCTGGGTCGTTACATGAGTGGACCTGGGTAGCTTGCCACTAGACCCGGAACCCCCCATGGTTTGCAGTAGCATGCGGTGCGCGCATACTCTCATTACAGCGCCGACCAGAGAGCTCCTTGGGATCTTGAGCCAGTGCACTTTTCGTATCGACAGTAGACAGACTGAGGCCTAGACTTGTTTCTCGTATAAGATCGTATCATGAGGTGGATTATTCCAGAGTAAGACCCTGAGATGCCATCCGAAGTTTATGTGTGGATTTAAGCTATGTGCTCTCTTCTGTGTTTATATTCATAGTTTGCATTCCTTTCTGCTTGATGACCATGTATATCGTATTGTACCCCGGTCGGGGATTCTTACTGAGTAATTAGTTACTGACCCTTATTTTGTAGTATTCCACAGGTAACCAAGGTGCGAGACAAGATGGCTGAAGGAGGAGCTGTGATCATGGAAACCAACTGTCGAACTCTTAATTTTATCTATGATTCTTTATGTCTTATTTTTCCTCTGAATGCATGTAGTTGGGCACGGAGCCCTAGGTTGTTTTCTGAATGCTTTTCCGGATTCTAGCACTATTGTAATTGTTGGATGTTTTGAATGTTTTAAATAAATCTCTGATCAGAGTAAGTTTTGGAAATGTATTTGTCTTGGAACAGGTGCTTCGAAACAGGAACAGGTTTCAGGATTTTATGTTGACTTTTAAATGGATGTTTTATATTTTTAGTTTTTACTTAGAATCCGAAACACCATTCTTGCATATTGACTTTAGTTTTGAATGCATGCATTGAGGTAAAGACCTATTTTAGGACCCCATTCGGGTCGGGTCTTTACATGACAAGTGTCCAAAGAGGTCCTCCCTTCGAGTCCTGGCCTGCTCACAATTAAATCCTATTTTCTGTTTTAAGATCGAACGAACTCGAAACCTCTCAACAGCAACTCCTGATCCTGAAACCAAAACACAAACACCAACTCAACACAAGTCTGTAAGTAACCCGAAACCCTGGATAATTACCAAACAACCCTTGAAGGCCAAATGACTAAAATGCCCCTGTAGGCTCAAACAGCCCTAACGACCCAACCAAACACTGAATGAACAATCGAACTTACCTGGAGAACCAGAATGAAAACCTGGGCCGTTACAGTATTCCCTCCTTTTAAGACTTTCATCCCCGAAAGTCCTAAGACTGGAACAACTCAAGATAGTGCGTCCTCATCTCATCCTCAAGCTCCCATGTTGCTTTCCCCTGCCCTCTGATTTCTCCACTAAACCTTGAATAAGTTGATCTCCGGGTTAATGAAAACCTTGCGCTCCCGGGCTAGGATCAGCATGGCTACTCCTCGAAGCTCAAGTTCTAGTTAAGCTCCAACGACTCATAGTCAACAAGGTGGGACGGGTCCGTGACAATTTGATGTAGCATTGATACGTTGAATACATTATGGGCAGATGCCAATGACAGAGGCATAGCCAATCTGTAAGGACCCGACTCAAGATGGTCAGAATTGGCCCTTACTAAATGCCTTATATCAAAATTCTTTAAAACATAGACCTATAGATTTTAAGAAAAACATGCATCTTATTAAAACGTTTCAATCCCAAACACTAGTAAAGTAAAAAGCACTTAGCGCTAGCAAAAGTATATAAAAACCATTACAACTTCAAATAATGTTTCCAAAAATAAACATACAAATGAAACAGCAGATGCAGCTGACTCGTCCCCATGACCAATCAGCTTCTCCTCTAGCCACCCGATGTTGTGCCAGGTTACCTGGTGGAAGAAACCACAGAAAGGGTGATACAATTGCACTCAGTAAGAATTCCCCAACCGGGGTACATTACGCAAGACAAATCATTTAACATCCTAGCATACAAGCAAGCACAAAAATCACAATGGCAGTCTCATGCAATAAAAGACATCAAGTGTCGAGCAGGGTCAGCACACCACTAGGCTGACTAGACAAGAGGACAACCTAGGTGACCTCGGTCCCTGGAAAGTCTATCTCTAAGAATATACTAAGTTAGCATGCAACTGGGCTAACTGGGACAACACGCTACTGGACTTGTCCTGGACAGCACGCAACTGAGCTTGTCCTTACTTTGTCAGGCAGCACTCAACTAGGCTCAACCCTAATACAACTCAAACTTGGCTGTCAATGGACAACACGCCACTAGGCTAGTCCTAAGCATAGTCGGGTGGCAACGCAACTAGGCCAAACCCTGAATTAGCAACGCCACTGGGCCAATCTGGATCGACAACGCAACTAGGTCGATCAGGGACTACACGCAACTGGGCGAGTTCGAAAAGAGGCTAGGGTGGCAAAGCAACTGGGCCAAACCCAAGATCAAATCAAACCTGGAAGATCATGGACTACACACAACTGGGCATGTCCTGAGCTTACTGTAAAGACCCAACCCGAAAGAGGTCCTAATCTAGGCCTTTACTTCAATGCATGCTTTTAAAACATGAATACGTTATGCATGATTGCCATCCAGATTCTGCATAAATTTAAAACACTTAAACATACATTAATTTAGAAAGCACTAAAACAACCTGAAACCTGTCCCTGTTTCCAAGCACCTGTTCCAAGCTATAAATAGTTCAAAACATACTCTAATCATAGATTTATTTCAACATTCAATTCCAAATCGTTTTAAAGGAAAAGACAGAATCCAGATACAATCCCAAAACATCCTAAGGGCTCCGTGCCCTAACTACATGTCGTCAAGAATATAAAAAGGAAAATCCATAACATAAGACTCAGAGTTAAAACAGCTGAATTCCATGATCAGCAGCTCCTCCTTCAGCCAACCGGTCTCCCGCCCAGGTTACCTGTGGAAACCACAAAAGTAAGGGTGAGTAACGAATTACTCAGTAAGAATCCCCAATCGGGGTACAATACGATACAACTGGTCATCTAGTGTAATGTATGCAAGCTATAAATACAAACACTGAAGAGAGCACTTTACTTTAATCCATACATAAATATAAATGGATGCCATCCTACGGTCTTACTTCGGGAGTTATCTTAAAACTCGGAACTCTACGAGAAACTAGTCTCGGCCTCAGCTTTTCTGCTATACTGACTATACTAAAGGTGCACTGAACTCAAGACCCCGAGGAGCTCTCCAGTCGACGCTGTAATGAGCGTGAACGCACACTGCATGTTGCTGCAAACCAGGGAGGTGCTAGGTCTCGGGCAAGCTGCTCAGGTCCAGTACGCATGCCTAAAAGAATCTTTGGATCGGTGTCACTGAACATAGTGGTGTGAGACCAGGACACTATGACTATGTCAACCTGTACCACCGCAGCTGAGGCTAAGAAACCGCTCGTGGTAGGCTTACACCAGAGATAGATCCTTGCCCTATCAGGTGGTAATCAAGGGCTACTGTCGACACGCTGAGGTTGTGTCGCCTGTCGGGGACAAGGCAATGCCTCGTCATTCCCCCGACCGTTGGGGCATTTAACATTCTGCCACCGTCACCCAATATTACGACTGGCTGCCGTGTAAAGACCCGACCCAAAAGAAGCGGTCTCTAACCTAGATCCTTACTTAGCATGCATGCCTAGGAATGTAAAACGTCATTCAGAGTTTGAAATTTAAATCCTTGAAGTAAGTACATTAAAAACAAGGAAAATATAATTCCATTTAAAATAAACAGGTAGATGACTGATCAGTACTTTCTTAAAACAAATTAAGGGAAACGGTACGAGAAACATAAAATAGGTTTTTGAGTACTTTTCCTAGGGACTCAAGTCCCACTACATGCTAAATCATAAGAAAACAATAAAAGAACATGCATCCCAGAGTCAGCTATCCATGATCATCCAGCAGCCTCCTCCTAGCCATCCTGCCGATGTCCCAAGTTACCTGGTGGAAAACCACAGAAAATAAGGGTGAGCAACGAGTTACTCAGTAAGAATCCCCAACCGGGGTACAATACGAAAACATATCATTTAGCACACGGACATGCAACCATGCAATGACTCGAGCAAACAGATGGGTCAACGAGCGTCACTCTTGGGGCTTGCCTATTCGAGGCTTACAACCTACTACCAGCTACCCTAGGTTCCACACACAGGTGTCCTTCGAGCCTTACACAACCTAGGACTCAGTGTTGCCCATCGGGGACTTATACACCTAGGATGCCCATCAGGGTCTTACACCTCCAACTCAGTGATGCCCATCGGGGTCTTATACACCTAGGATGCCCATCGGGGACTTATACCTCCAACTCAGTGATGCCCATCGGGGTCTTATACACCTAGGATGCCCATCGGGGTCTTACACCTCCCACTCAGTGATGCCCATCGGGGACTTATACACCTAGGATGCCCATCGGGGTCTTACACCTCCCACTCAGTGATGCCCATCGGGGACTTATGCACCTAGGATGCCCATCGGGGTCTTACACCTCCAACTCAGTGATGCCCATCGGGGACTTATACACCTAGGATGCCCATCGGGGTCTTACACCTCCAACTCAGTGGATGCCCATCGGGGACTTATACACCTAGGATGCCCATCGGGTCTTACACCTCCAACTCGGTGATGCCCATCGAGGACTTATACACCTAGGATGCCCATCGGGTCTTACACCTCCGATGTCCATCGGGGCCTTCCCCGAGCGGGACGCGCTAGTTACCTCTACAATCTCTTACACTATACGTCATCCGCCAATTCCTAGCATGGCACTAACAGGATAACAAGGTCACGGTTATGCCGAGACAATTTAACTCCTAGCATGATAACTAACAGGGGATATATCAAGAATCTCAAGCACAAAATCACCTGAACAAGAAAGAGCAAGCAACCTATCCACTAGAAATTCCATACAAACACAACACATGGCATGCTATCAAAGTATTCGCGAGGTCAACACAACCCCCAGTAAGAAATCCTTACCAAGTGAATAGAACCAACGATCAACGGATGACTCTCGAGCTTCTAAGCGAACCCGACAACCTAAGCAAGTAATAAAAATCAACCTAGTTAACCAACAAAGCACTAAAAAGCACAAAAAGTCCAAAGGGTCAGCCTCGAATTTACCAACCGAGAAGGCACCGTGCTCGGCAAGGCAGCGCGTGCGCAGCGTGCGTGCGGGAGCGACAGTTCTTGCGCGGCGGTCGATCAGCTGGGCCGCGCTTGGCGGCCGTGCAAAGCAGGGCGCTGGCGCTGTGCGCTGGTGCAAGGGCGAGGCGCGCGTGCCCACGGCAATCTGGCGGGCGGGGCGTCGCGGCGGGGCGCCGACGGCGTGCAGACGCGGTCAGCGTCTTTGGCGGGCGCTGCGACGCAGACGGTGCCGGTGCCGAGCCGGCGTCGCGCGTGCGGACGAGAACCGGCGCGGGCGAGTGGGCTCGCTGGAGCAGGCGTGCGGGAGACGCTGAGGCACGGACGGACGGCACACGGTGGGTGTCTTTGAGACGCGGTCTCGCGGTGCGACGGCCGGAGCGACGCTGGGCGCACGGCGCGGCGATGATGGCGGCCGCTGGGCGACGGTGCGGCGATGGCGACGCTGGGCGCATGATCAGGCAACGAGCGAATGCGCGCTGGGCGCGCGATGCGGCGAGCGGCTGGTCGGTCTGCGGCGACGGGCTGGGCAGGTGCGACGGCGAGGGTGGGCGGCGGCGGCGAGGGTGTGGGGAGAGGGTTTTGCGAGAGGAGTGCTTTTCTTCTTTCTTTTTTTTTCTTTTTCTTTCTTCCTCAAATTAAATAAGCTTGGAAATCTAAAATTCCCTTCCCAAGGCTTTCCTCCTTCAAACCCAAGTTGGCGCATTTATTTTCCTTAATTAATTCCAAACTCCCATCTCTCTTTGAGGCCGAGGGTTCGAGTCCTCCAAAATCATCTTTTAATCCTTATTTTATATTTAACTAAAATCCGGGCTGTTACATGCCGTTAGGGTTAGCTAAACCCTAACGCCGGATCAAGGACGGAGTACTACCTCACGCGTCCCTGCCACAGATGCAAATTACGTTATGCATCCTCGCCCAGATGATGCTACCTATCATGACACTATGCTATAACAGCTAACAATCACATTCTAACACTTGCTCAGCAGAAACAACTAACCTAGCATGGTACTACGAAACAAGAACAGAATACGAACATGCCAGAACAGAACAACCTAGCATGGAACTAACATGAGAATAATCACTAGAAGTAATGCTAGTCGGAATTCAGAACAAAGCATCTAATAACTAAACATGCTGGTAATCATAAACAGGCATACAAACAACAATCACAGCAATATCGCAGGGTCCACAGAACTCCGGTAAGAAAACCTTACCAGAATCGGAAGACAACAACACACAAGTAGGCACCCAAGCTGCAAACAAACACGGGCTGGCTAACGGAAAACTAACATTCAAATAGTAATTAAATTACTAACTACAAGCCCTAAAAATAAGATATGTGTAAAGACCCAACCCAAAATACGGTCCTAAACCTAGGTCTTCACTCAGCATGCATGTGAAAAGCATAAATGACTCAACCAACAGTTAAATTTAAAAACTTTACAAACATAAAGAGTGGACAACATTTAGATTAAACCAAATAATTCTTAAGCAAATCCATGCAATTGAAAACCAGTGACTGATCAGTACCTTTCTTAAAAAAACATAAAAGATAGTTCGAACAACAATAAATAAGTTCTCCCTACGGACTCATGTCCAACTACATGCTGAATTCAAAAATGTAAATAAGGACACGACAGAGTGTCAACAGCCTCCATGATCTCCCAGCTCCCTCCACTAGCCGCCCCGGTGCTGTCCCAAGTTACCTGTTGGAAAAACCACTAAAAGGGTGAGTACAAACATACTCAGTAAGAATCCCCGACTAGGGTACGATACGATGCAATCGATCATCTAGTAACCTAGTACACATGTAAACAGATATCAACACAGATCTTAGCTCAACGAGCTGACAAGGTAAAATCCTGAGTCCTCGGAAGTCTCCTACTTCCGACCGACTAATTGGTTCTCATAACCAATCCCGGGACATCTCCGAGGGTCTTTCTCCCTCGGCCAATTGATCAACTCAAAAACCAATCCCAACAGATGTCCGACACCCTCAAGGGTCTATCTCCCTCGACCAAATGATCAGCTCAAAAACCAATCCCAGTGGGTGTCCTCAAGGGCCTCTTACGCTCGCTAACAAATCTGGACTAACGGGAGAGTACCCGAAGTCTGGTTCTAAATTGGAAGGAACTGGTGTACTCACGAACATTAGCCCGGGGGAGCTCTCCGTACCGGCGACTAACGCGTGTGCGCGCACACCGCATGCTGCTGCAACCGGCTTAAATATGGGGGCCTAGGGACAAACTACGCAGGCCAGGTACGCATGCCTAAAGACTCGGAAGCGATGTCACTGAACACAGTAGTGCGAGGCCCACGACACTCATCTGTAACAGCCTGTACCACCGACCTGAAGCTAAGAATCGGTCAAGGTAGGCTTGCACCGTTGGTAGGGTTATGCTCTAGCAAGCTACAAACTAGGCTTATGTCGATGTGGTAGCTAAATCCACATCGGCTACCGGGGGGAAGCAATGTACGTTACGCTTCGCTCTAACTCCGGACCCGTGGGGACAACGTACGTTATGTCCACTCTCATCCTCTAGATGATGACAAACCCTACTATTCTAACTACGAGTACAGAATAATTGATTCCTGGCTAAACATACATATCAACATCAATCACACCTAACCTAGCATGCTACTACGAACTTAAAGCAGGAACCATAGCATGCTGGAAGAACAAACCTAGCATGGCACTAACATGTACAAACATGCACACATGCTAGCTGGAATTCAAACACAAGCTGTCCTATCCACTAACATGCTCATAAAAGTAAACAGGCATACAAGGCACAATCAAGAAAACATCGCAGCGTCCACACAACCTCGGTAAGGAATCCTTACTTGGAAACAAGCAGAAAATAATTATAATGCTCCTTGAGCTGTAGAAACACACAACCTAGAAAAACAACCAAAATACATTAACATCTAAACTAGTTAACCCTAGCTACAAACCAAGAGAAACAAGAGCAGGGAAACTACCTAGCTAGTTCCATAAACAAGAGCAGGGAAGCTCTTGGCCAAGCTTGGTTTTGGCCTTCACAAACAACAACTTCCCAGAACTTGCTCGGCTTCACCTCAACAGAAAAGAACGAAAGTTAGCTAACCGGAAAAACAAACAACACACCCCTAATCTTACCCTCAAGCTCTCGGCTGCAAGGGAGAGATAATCTCCTCGGTTAGGGATTGCAAAACAACAAAAGGAGGGGTCTAGGCAAGGAGAGGAAGGAAGAAGAAACAACTCACCTCTCGGTTCTTGATTTGGCTTGTGGCTACACCAAGAGATCAAGAAGCAATTCGGCAAACTCCAAGAGGATTCAAAAAGAGTCTCGGCTACCATGCAACACACAATTTTTATTAGGGTTTGGCCAAACTCCAAGGGAAATAAAATTCGGCTATGAAGGGAAGAAGGAGAAGAAAGAACTTACATGAATCTTGAGCTTGGTTCTTGATCTTGGAGGATTCGGCAAGAGGAGTGAGAGAGAGGGTGTGAATTCGGCAAGGGGAGAAATAGGGTTTCTTGTTTTCTTTTTCCTTTTCCTAATTTAATTAGGCTTTGGCGACCTAAATCCCTTTCCCAGGGCTTCCCTCCTTCGAGTCCCAGCTGACGTGCCTCATTTTCATAATTAAATTCAAGCTTTCAAACCCCCTTTAAGGTCAGGGGTTTGAATCCTCCCGAAAACACTTTTAAAACCTTATTTACAATTAACCGGAAGCTTCCAAAACTCCAAACAATCTCAACAACTCTTGGTAACCTGCACCAACAACCTAACCAACTTAGCAAAGCAAGAAACAATCTCTGATTCCCTAAAATCCCACGAAGCCATCCCTAAGAGCATAATGACCAAAATGCCCTTCAGGATTAAAAAGCCCTAACGGCCCAACCAAACAACCAAATACTGAACTGAACATACCTAGGGAACCGGAACGAAAGCCTGGGCCGTTACATATGAAATAGAAGCTCGGCTCGGGAGCACCTCACGCTGCTCGGCCAAGCACCAAGGGTGTCTCGGCTGCAAGACACACGGCAAGGGAGCTGGCGCGCGCGGCAAGGCAAACGATCAAGAGGGACGGCACGCAGACGGCTGCTGGGCTCATTGGCGTGCGCGGGCGAGCAACTCGGCGAGGGCGTGCGGCATGGTGCTGCTGCGTGACTGGGCAGAGTGCGCACATCTCGGTGCTAGGCAAGCGTGACGCAGTGCGGCCTGACGTGAGCTGGCTGCAGGCGGCTTCGCGAGCGTGCCAACGCAAGCGAACATCACAACAGCGACTGGCTGGGCGTGAAGGCGATGCTGCTGCTGGGCATAGGGCGGTGCTTCCGGTTGCTGGGGCGAGCAAACGGGCGTGATGGCGAGCAAGGGCTGTAATGGCGCGTTCAACGGGCAGCGATGGCGTTGTGGATCGGCGACGGGGCATACGTGCGGCTGAGCGACTGCAAGGGGCTATCGCGGACGAACAAGCGGCTGCAATTAGGCCGGAATGGAGAAGAAACGAATAGAAACTGGTAGAGCAAAAGGACAAGACGAGAGCTTACCTTCTCGAGCTTGAACGATCGGAGAAGGTGCTTGGAGAGGGAATGTGAATTGGGAGAGGGAGAGGTAGAGACCAATCTGTATTTCTTGGATCAAATGAAAAAACCCCCCAAACCCCTAAACTTCTAATTTTACTCCAAACCCCAAGCATCCACGGGATATGTAAAACACCAACGAACAAAGGCATAAACTACTTGCATGGCTCAACTGGAAATGTCTCCTTTTGCTAACTGCCACAACCAAGACAACTCGGGTTCGATCCTTGGCTCTAACACCTTTTTCTTTTTAATTTCTGTTTTGCAAGCCAAGGCCACAAACCTCCCCAAACACTCCCGGGCAAGGAACCTGCACACCCAATAAATCTCCAAACTCAGCAAAGGACTCAAACAGCCTCAACGGCCCGACCAAGTTACCAAAATACCCTTAGGACATACCTGCAAGACCGGGATGAAAACTTGGGCCGTTTGTAACAGCCCGGATTTTAGTTAATATAAAATAAGGTTTAAAAGATGTTATTTGGAGGACTCGAACCCTCGGCCTCAAAGAGAGATGGGAGTTTGGAATTAATTAAGGAAAATAAATGCGTCAACTTGGGTTTGAAGGAGGAAAGGCCTTGGGAAGGAAATTTTAGTTTTCCAAAGCTTATTTAAATTGAGGAAGAAAGAAAAAGAAAAAAAAAGAAGAGAAAACTCTCCTCTTTCAAAACCCTCTCCCCACACCCTCCCTTGCAGCCCCACGCACTCCGTCGCACCCAGCCCCTCGCCGCGCCGCCGCCGTCGCCGCACTGCCTGCCGCCCTTCGCCTCGACCGACAACCAGCCAAGAGAGCAGAGCAATTTTATCGCCAGACCGCCGCCCGCCGCCCGCCTGCGCCCAGCTGCGCCTGCCGTCGCCGCACCGTGCGCCCAGCGCCGCCGTCGCCACCAGCGCCCTGCGCCAGCGCCCGCCCGCATCGCTCTGTCCGGCCAGCATCAAGACAACCGCAGCACCAGCCGCCGTCGCTCGTCCGTCGCCCGCCGCGCCCGCTCGCGCCCGCGTCGTCCCCAACGTGTCGCTTCTTCGCGCCGGCCCCGCAGCCAGTCGCCCGCACACCGCCTGTATCCGGATGGCTTGACCGTGCACCCGAGCGCTGCAGCGCGCGCCGCCCTCACTGCTGCACCAAAGAACGCGTCTTTCTTGCTCCTTGCTGCGGAGACGTGTGTCTTCTCGGTTGGTAAATTCCCGAGACTGACCCTTTGGACTTTATGTTCTTTTTAGCTGCTGTTGGTTAATTAGGTTGATTTTATTACTTGCTTAGGTTGTCGGGTTCGCTTAGAAGCTCGAGAGTCATCCGTTGATCGTTGGTTCTATTCACTTCCAGGTAAGGATTTCTTACCGGGGTTGTGTGGACCCTGCGAATACTTGATAGCATGCCATGTGTTGTGTTTGTATGGAACTTCTAGTGGATAGGTTGCTTGCTCTTTCTGTTTCCAGGTGATTTTGTGCTTGAGATTCCTGATATATCCTGTTAGTTATCATGCTAGGAGTTAATTTGTCTCGGCATAACCGTAACCATGTTATCCTGTTAGTGCCATGCTAGGAATTGGCGGATGATGTATAGTGTAAGAGATTGTAGAGGTAACTAGTGAGTCCCGCTCGGGGAAGGCCCCGATGGACATCCGGAGGTGTAAGACCCCGATGGGCATCCTAGGTGTATAAGTCCCCGATGGGCATCACTGAGTTGGAGGTGTAAGACCCCGATGGGCATCCTAGGTGTATAAGTCCCCGATGGGCATCACTGAGTTGGAGGTGTAAGACCCCGATGGGCATCCTAGGTGTATAAGTCCCCGATGGGCATCACTGAGTTGGAGGTGTAAGACCCGATGGGCATCCTAGGTGTATAAGTCCCCGATGGGCATCACTGAGTTGGAGGTGTAAGACCCCGATGGGCATCCTAGGTGTATAAGTCCCCGATGGGTATCACTGAGTTGGAGGTGTAAGACCCAGATGGGCATCCTAGGTGTATAAGTCCCCGATGGGCATCACTGAGTTGGAGGTGTAAGACCCCGATGGGCATCCTAGGTGTATAAGACCCCAATGGGCATCACTGAGTTGGAGGTGTAAGACCCCGATGGGCATACTAGGTGTATAAGTCCCCGATGGGCAACATTGAGTCCTAGGTTGTGTAAGGCTCGTAGGACACCCAGGTGTGGAACCTAGGGTAGTTGGTAGCTGTAAGCCTCGAATAGGCAAGCCCCAAGAGTGACGTTCTGTTGACCCATCTGTTTGCTCTGAGTCATTGCATGGTTGCATGTCCGTGTGCTAAATGATATGTTTTCGTATTGTAACTCGGTTGGGGATTCTTACTGAGTAACTCGTTGCTCACCCTTATTTTCTGTGGTTTTCCACCAGGTAACTTGGGACATCGGCAGGATGGCTAGGAGGAGGCGGCTGGATGATCATGGATAGCTGACTCTGGGATGCATGTTCTTTAATTTTTTCTTTATGATTTAGCATGTAGTGGGACTTGGGTCCCTAGGGAAAAACTCAAACTATTTTATGGTTCTCGTACCGTACTCTTGTTTGTTTTTAAGAAAAGCACTTATCACCAAAATTACTCTTGATTTTTACATTGGCTTTTGTGGTTTGTTTAAAGTTCATTGAT
Organism: Sicyos edulis; assembly: GCA_036507275.1. NCBI lineage: Eukaryota > Viridiplantae > Streptophyta > Magnoliopsida > Cucurbitales > Cucurbitaceae > Sicyos > Sicyos edulis. Next base: position 23,472,529 of record CM071855.1, on the reverse strand, counting down.
TGCAAAAGTTTTAAATTAGTACGTTGGATGGTGTTTTACATTCCTAGACATGCATGCTAAGTAAGGATCTAGGTTAGAAATCGCTTCTTTTGGGTGGGTCTTTACAGCTTGGTATCGAGCCCGAGTTATAGGTTCTCGTAGACCGACTGCAGCTTTAGGTTGTTTTCCATGATCATCAGTACCTCACCCGACCATCAGTATGTCCGAAAGTTTAAGGTTAAGGGTTAAGAATTACAATACCGTTCGCACCTTGCATGTATATGACTTGTTGTTGAGGAGCAGGGAAAACAGGTTCTGACTCATTGTTCGTTTGGGTATAGATTGTCGTTATGCCACTCACTCGTAGAGGGCAGGGAGGCTCGAGGCCGACCAGCCAGGGCATTCGTATTGATTTCGACACGGGAGGGACGTCGTCCCAAGCTGATGCTGATGTTAGGCCGCCTACAGGCCCTTCTGCTGTGTTGCCCGGTGAGGGCGTGGAGGCAACTCGGCCTCGGGAGGCTGCACCGGGAGTTGCTTTTGTGGAGTCCATGAGGGCTCTTATGGTTGGGTTGCTGTCTGACCAGATGGCCGAGCAGAGGGCTGAGACGCAGGCTCTGTTAGCTGCACAGAAGGAGGAGTCCCGGATTCAGATAGAGCAGCTGACCGAGTTGGTTCAAAGAGAGGATCGCAGCGGCCACCATCACCGCCAGGCTCAAGCCAAGTGAACGAGGCCGTTGTGGCGGAAGGTGCTGAGGATTTGGGCAAGTGGCTAAAAGATTTCGTCAAATGGAAGCCGGAGAAGTTTAGTGCCCCTAGAGAACCACTGGTGGCAGCCAGGTGGATTACCGAGCTAGAGTATACTTTTATGGTGATGGCTTGTCCTGAGGTGCAACGAGCTCGATGTGCAGCTCATGCGTTAGCTGGAACAGCTAAGTGGTGGTGGGATTCCACCTTGAGTGAGAGACCGGGCCGGGTCTCCCCACACCACCGGGAATTCTTCAAGGCCGAGTTCAAGGCAAAATTTATCGATGAAAGAAGCCCAAGAAAAGATGATTGAGCTGTTTTTCGAACCTTAAGCGAGGGTCCACCCAATCGAGGTGTATGAGAGGAAGTTTTCGGAGTATGGGTACTTCGCACCGCAGTTGATTGCTACTCCTGAGCTGAAGATCAGGAAGTTTATTGCGGGTCTGAGGCAGGGAGTGTCTCAGGATGTTAGGGCACATTCCCTAGAGACTTTTGCCAAGGCAGTGCAGTTGGCAACTATTTATGATGGTAAGTATCCTCCAGAGCAGGTTGTTAATGCTGTGGTGCAGAAGGCCCCAGTGTACTCGGGTCAGAAGCGTAAGTTTGACGCAGGAGGTAGTGGACATGGAGGCGGTCAGCGCCGCCGTCGGGTACTTATCATGGCAGAGACCAGCACCGGGATCGTAACCGTGATCAGCCTCGCCAACAGGGCGTGGGGAGGCCGCCACCGTATTGTAGACCCTGTGGTAAACAGCATTGGGGGCCGTGTGGTGGTAACCCTAGAGCTTGCTATAACTGTGGTAAGGAGGGGCATCAGGCCCGACATTGCAACCAGAAGGCAGTGGTGGCACAGCCAGCTCAGCAGCAGGGAAGAGTATATGCTACGACTCGCCAGGAGGCTGAGAGAGCCGGACCCGCAGTGGCAGGTACGCTCCTAGTTCTTGATCACCTCGCCTTTGTGTTGTTTGATTCGGGTTCCACCCATTCTTTTGTTTCTCTTTTTTCTTTGGCGTGCTTGCATGAATTTAGAGCCTCTAGGTTTTGAGTTATCTGTCGCTACTCCCTGGGAACTAGTATGTTGACTAGCCGTATAGGTAAGGGATGGTCGGATACAGTGTCCGACTGCACTTCAAAGTTACCCTCATAGTGTTAGCTATGAGCGGTTTTGATGTGATCCTCGGCATGGATTGGTTAGCTGATAACCACGCTATGATTGACTGTCGTTGTAAGGAGGTGGTGTTCAGGCCGCCAGGTAGGCCTAGCTTTAAATTTCGGGGCACCCAGAGTGGGGTGTGTCCACCGGTGATTTCGGCAGTTAAAGCTCACCGTTTGTTAGCTCGAGGAGCTTGGGGTTTCTTAGCTAAGTTGACCGGGGAGAACCGTGACCAGTTATCTGTCGAGCAGGTGCCCATAGTGCAAGAGTTTGCAGATGTTTTTCCCGAAGAGTTGCCTGGCCTGCCGCCGAAGAGGGAGGTGGACTTCTCAATAGAGCTTGAGCCGGGGACTCGCCCTATCTCGAAAGCTCCTTATCGTATGGCGCCAGCAGAGCTGAAAGAGTTAAAGGAACAGCTGCAGGAGTTGCTTGACAGAGGATTTATTAGGCCGAGTGTGTCCTCGTGGGAGCACCCGTCTTTGTTTGTTAAAAAAAGGATGGCTCGATGCGTCTATGCATCGATTACAGGAACCGAACAAGGTAACCATTAAGAACAAGTATCCACGCCTCATATCGATGACTGTTTGACCACTCTCTAGGAGCTTGTGTGTTTTCGAAGATTGACTTGAGGTCGGGCTACCACCAGTTGAGGATTCGGGATGCAGATATTCCCAAGACAGCGTTCAGGTCGAGGTATGGGCATTATGAGTTCGTAGTCATGTCTTTCGGACTGACGAACGCCCCAGCTGCATTCATGGACATGATGGACAGAGTGTTCAAGGCGTTCTTGGACCGCTTTGTCATCGTGTTCATAGATGACATTCTTGTGTACTCTAAGTCTAAGGAGGACCATGCCTCGCACCTAAGGCAGATTTTGGCAGCCTTGCGCGAGAACAAGCTCTATGCGAAGTTCTCAAAGTGTGACTTTTGGCTCGAGGAGGTAGCTTTTCTGGGACATGTTGTGTCTAAGAAGGGAGTGGTTGTGGACCCTTCGAAGGTAGAGGCCGTTAGTTCGTGGGCCAGACCGACGACTGTGTCAGAGATTCGTAGCTTCCTGGGTCTGGCCGGATATTACCGACGCTTCGTTCAAAATTTTTCTGCTATAGCGGCCCCGCTTACTCGGTTGACGAGAAAGGGCGTCGATTTCGTTTGGGATAAGAAGTGCGATGAGAGTTTTGCTAAGTCAAGAACGGCTTGACGTCTGCGCCAGTGTTGGCAGTTCGAGAGGGAGTAGGGGGTTTCGTGGTGTACAGTGATGCTAGCAAGTTTGGTTTGGGATGCGTTCTGATGCAACACGGTAAAGTGATAGCGTATTCCTCGAGACAGTTGAAACAGCACGAGCAGAACTATCCGACTCATGATATGGAGTTGGCAGCGGTCGTGTTTGCACTTAAAATCTGGAGACACTACTTGTATGGGGAAAAGATTCAGATTTTCTCGGACCACCAAAGCCTCAAGTATTTCTTCACTCGAGAGGACCTAAACATGAGGCAGGAGGAGGTGGTTGGAGCTTGTAAAGGATTACGACTGTGAGATCTTGTATCACCCTGGAAAGGCAAATGTTGTGGCAGATGCACTAAGTAGGAAGACCTCGCATCTAGCAACGTTGGCAAATCCCAAAAGTATCATAAGGAAAGACCTCGGGAGAGCAGAAATAGCAGTGTTGTTAGGGGATGTTACCGCTGGTAGTAGCTCGATTGACCATCCAAATTTTCATGAAGGCAAAGGATTATTGATGGCCAGCTTGAATGATCCTAAGTTGAAAAAGTTGTATGAGAGGGTCCAGCTGATGGTGACTTTGATTTTGAGATATTTGCAGATGGTGGCTTGAGATATAAGGGTCGGCTATGTGTCCCAAACCGATGCCGGTATTCGTTCGAGTTGTTGACTCGAGGCTCACACCTCGCCTTTTGCATGGCACCCAGGGGGTAACAAGATGTACCAAGATCTTAAGCAGACTTTTTGGTGGATGGGAATGAAGAGAGAGATTGCCCAGTTTGTCAGTCGATGTCTCACTTGTCAGCAAGTGAAGGCGCCTAGGCAGAAACCAGCAGGGTTGCTACAGTCGCTCGGGGTGCCACAGTGGAAGTGGGAGGAAATTACCATGTATTTTATTTCAGGATTGCCCAGAACCCCAGAGGATATGCACAGATTTGGGTGATCGTTGATAGGTTGACTAAGTGTGCCCACTTCATTCCGGGCAGGATAAACTACACCGTGGAGCGAAGGGCACACACTGCTCCTTGAGCAGATAGTGAGGTACCACGGAGTGCCAGTTAAAATTATCTCCGACCGGGATTCCCGTTTTACATCACGATTTTGGAAAGCCCTTCAGGCTGGTTTGGGCACAGAGTGCAGCTACAACACAGCCTTCCACCCACAGACTATGGCCAGACTGAGCGGGTAAATCAGATCTTAGAGGATATGTTGCGAGCCCGTGTGTTGGATTTCCCGCGCTTGGGACCCAGATTTGTATTTGATGGAGTTCGCCTACAACAATAGTTTTCAGTCAACCATTCAGATGGCACCGTTTGAAGCGTTGTATGGTAAGCGCTGCAGATCCCCGGTATTCTGGGAAGAGGTTGGAGACAGGCAGGTATTGGGTCCAGAGTTGCTCCAGTTGACCAATGAGGCAGCCCGTAAGATCGAGCTCGTATGTTGACTGCCCAGAGCAGGCAGAAGAGCTACGCCGATGTCAGACGTAGAGAGTTGGAGTTCGAGATTGGCCAGCACGTGTTCCTTAAGGTAGCTCCGATGCGTGGAGTTCTAAGGTTTGGTAGGAAGGGGAAGCTGAGCCCCAGGTTTGTTGGACCATTCGAGATCCTCGAGAGGATTGGGGCCGTAGCTTACCGGTTAGCATTGCCGCCATCCTTGGCTGCAGTGCATAGTGTGTTCCATGTTTCGATGCTCCGCCAGTATGTGGCAGACCTTTGGCATGTCATAGATTTCGAGCCTTTGCAAATTAAACCATGACCTGAGCTTTGAGGAAAAACCCATAGAGATCTTAGCATTTGAGAAGAAAGTCTTGAGGATCCGAGCTATTAATTTAGTGAAAGTGCAGTGGCGGAATCAGAGAGTTGAGGAAGCTACTTGGGAATTGGAAGGGGAGATGAGGAGAAATTACCCGGAGTTGTTTTAGTGCAAAGAACTTCCGAGGACTAAGTCCTCCAAGGAGGGAGTATTGTAACAAATGTTCTGATTTTTAGTTAATATAAAATAAGGTTTAAAAGATGTTATTTGGAGGACTCGAACCCTCGGCCTCAAAGAGAGATGGGAGTTTGGAATTAATTAAGGAAAATAAATGCGTCAACTAGGGTTTGAAGGAGGAAAAGCCTTGGGAAGGAAATTTTAGTTTTCCAAAGCTTATTTAAATTGAGGAAGAAAGAAAAAAAAAAAAAAAAAACTCTCCTCTTTCAAAACCCTCTCCCCACACCCTCGCCGCCGCCACGCCGCCGCCGCACTTTGCCGCCTCGCCTTCGCCAAAGACTAATCAACCCACCAGCAAGAGCTGGCCACCCGACGCCAAGCCGTGCGCGCCCAACGCCGCCGCCGCATCGCTCATCCGGCCAGATCCGCCACGATCGCGCACCAGCGCACAAGCCGCTGCCGCCGCTCGTCGCCGCCTGCCCGCCCGCCGCTCGCCAGCGTCTGTTCCAACGTGTCGCTGTTCCGCGCCCGGCCCCGCAGCCAGTGTCGCCAGCACACCGCCGCTGTCCGAGATGCCTTGACCGTGCACTCGAGCGATGCAGCGCCAGCGCCAGCTGCGCCGCTTCCCTGCTGCACCAAAGAACGTCGTTCTTGCTCCTTGCTGCCAAGACGTTTGTCTTCTCGGTTGGTAAATTCCCGAGACTGACCCTTTGGACTTTATGTTCTTTTTAGCTGCTGTTGGTTAATTAGGTTGATTTTATTACTTGCTTAGGTTGTCGGGTTCGCTTAGAAGCTCGAGAGTCATCCGCTTGATCGTTGGTTCTATTCACTTCCGGGTAAGGATTTCTTACCGGGGTTGTGTGGACCCTGCGAATACTTGATAGCATGCCATGTGTTGTGTTTGTATGGAATTTCTAGTGGATAGGTTGCTTGCTCTTTCTGTTTCCAGGTGATTTTGTGCTTGAGATTCCTGATATATCCTGTTAGTTATCATGCTAGGAGTTAATTTGTCTCGGCATAACCGTAACCATGTTATCCTGTTAGTGCCATGCTAGGAATTGGCGGATGATGTATAGTGTAAGAGATTGTAGAGGTAACTAGTGAGTCCCGCTCGGGGAAGGCCCCAATGGACATCCGTAGGTGTAAGACCCCGATGGGCATCCTAGGTGTATAAGTCCCCGATGGGCATCACTGAGTTGGAGGTGTAAGACCCCGATGGGCATCCTAGGTGTATAAGTCCCCGATGGGCATCACTGAGTTGGAGGTGTAAGACCCCGATGGGCATCCTAGGTGTATAAGTCCCCGATGGGCATCACTGAGTTGGAGGTGTAAGACCCCGATGGGCATCCTAGGTGTATAAGTCCCCGATGGGCATCACTGAGTTGGAGGTGTAAGACCCCGATGGTTATCCTAGGTGCATAAGACCCCGATGGGCATCCTAGGTGTATAAGTCCCCGATGGGCAACACTGAGTCCTAGGTTGTGTAAGGCTCAAAGGACACCCAGGTGTGGAACCTAGGGTAGTTGGTAGCTGTAAGCCTCGAATAGGCAAGCCCCAAGAGTGACGTTCTGTTGACCCATCTGTTTGCTCTGAGTCATTGCATGGTTGCATGTCCATGTGCTAAATGATATGTTTTCGTATTGTACCCCGGTTGGGGATTCTTACTGAGTAACTCGTTGCTCACCCTTATTTTCTGTGGTTTTCCGCCAGGTAACTTGGGACATCGGCAGGATGGCTAGGAGGAGGCGGCTGGATGATCATGGATAGCTGACTCTGGGATGAATGTTCTTTAATTGTTTTCTTTATGATTTAGCATGTAGTGGGACTTGGGTCCCTAGGGAAAAACTCAAACTATTTTATGGTTCTCGTACCGTACTCTTGTTTGTTTTTAAGAAAAGCACTGATTAGTCAAATTACTCTTGATTTTTACATTGGCTTTTGTGGTTTGTTTAAAGTTCTGTTGATTGCAAAAGTTTTAAATTAGTACGTTGGATGGTGTTTTACATTCCTAGACATGCATGCTAAGTAAGGATCTAGGTTAGAAACCGCTTCTTTTGGGTCGGGTCTTTACACCGTTACACCTATCGAGCAAGCACGTAACTTGACTGACACTCAGGAAACGAGCCAGCACGCAACTCGACTAACACTCGTGACTCCCTAATGAACTCTAACATGATCCAATATTCTACAAAGCCCATAAAAAACAAAATAATTGCAGACATATGGGGCAGTACTAAGAAGGGGAGTACAACATTAATTCACAGAAAACTACATGCCAAGGACTAACAGACAGAACGTGCATAAATACAGTAATCAGAAATCAGGGCATGCAAGACAGATCATAGCAATCAGTCAACCTACACTAACCTATCCACTATCAGTTCATAAATCATACAGAACAAGCAAGCTAGGAATTAATTCAGGCCGTGCACAAGGTCGACAAAACCCCGGTAAGGAACCCTTACCTGAAAAGTGAAATCAGACAATCAACAGGAATAAGATCCTAGAGTTGTGGAATTAATACAAGCAACCTAGCAAACAAAATAATCTTTCACAATCAATCCTAGACAACAAATCCACTAACGAACATCAAACGAGACTCGGGATTAGGGTTTTTACCCAAAACCGAGAGGAGCTTGCTCTAGACAGTTAGGCTCGGCGACAAGGATCGTGTGTGGCGTGTCTCGGCTTGCGTGGCTTGTGGTGCTACAACAGCTCAATTGGGAGATGCGGCCGTGCGCGTGATGCGTGCGCGAGGGGCTGCTCAACGGCGTGTGGGCGTGTACGAGCGGTAGGGACCTACGGCTGCAGCGACATGATGGACGGGTCGGCTATGGCTTCTGGGAGAAAAACAAATTTCCTTTTAATTTTCTTAATTAAAATCCATTTAGAAGCCTTCCAAAAAGCCACTTGACAAATGAGGTTCCCCCTTCGAGTCCTAGCAAACTCACAATTAAAATCTAATTTTTGTTAATTCCCGAACGACCTCCAAACAACTCCCAGTCCCGGAACCTAAGACCAACACACACACAAAAACTTAGCACAAGCCTGGGAAACAAACCGAAACCCTAAACAGTTACCAAAATGCCCCTGGAGGCCAAATGACCAAACTACCCCTAAAGGGTCAAACAGCCCTAACGGCCCAACCAAACAACCGAATAAGAAGCCAAACGTACTTGGAGAACCTGAACGAAAACCTAGGCCATTACACAATCTGTATGCCACTGGATCGATTCGCTCAAGGATCTCAAAAGGTGCCACAAACCTAGGACTCAACTTGCCCCGCTTACCAAACCTCAATACTACATGCATCGGTGCTACCTTTAGGAAAACATGTTGTCCCACCTAAAACTCTAAGTCCCTTAGCCTAACATCGACATAACTCTTCTGCCTACTCTAGGTAGTCAACATACGAGCTCGGATCTTCTTCACTGCATTATTAGTCAACTGAAACAACTTGGGACCCAGAACCTGTCTATCACCAACCTCTTCCCAGAACACTGGAGACCTACAACGCTTACCATACAAAGCCTCAAACGATGCCATGTGAATAGTTAACTGATGACTGTTGTTGTAAGCAAACTCCATTAGATACAAATACTGGTCCCAACTACCCGAGAAGTCAAGTACACAGGCTCTCAAAATATCCTCAAAGATCTGGTTCACCCTCTCAGTCTAGCCATCGGTCTGAGGGTGAAATGTTGTACTGAAACTGCACTCAGTACCCAAACCTTTCTATAGTGCCCTGTAGAAACGGGAAGTAAAACGGGAGTCTCTATTATACATGATCTTAACTAGTACCCCATGGTACCGAACAATCTGCTCCAAAAACAATTGTGCCCACTATTCCAAGGTCTAAGTAATCCTACTGGGCTGAAATGTGCGCACTTGGTCAGATGATCAACAACTACCCAGATCTGAGTAAACCCTCTCGGTGTCCTCCACAATCCAGAAATGTAGTCCATGGAGATCTCTTCCCATTTCCACTAAGGTAAGCTCAGTGGCTGCAACAACCCTCTGGGTTTTTGTCTGGGAGCCTTCACTTGCTAACAATTGAGACACCGGCTAACAAACTCTGCAATATCCCATTTCATGTTTCTCCACCAGAAAGTCTGCTTAAGGTCCTGATACATTTTGGGGCCCCCGGGGTGCCAAGTAAATGGAGAACTGTGAGCCTTAGTGAGTAATTGTAACGGCCTAGATTTCTGTTCTGATTCCCTAAGTATGTTTGGTTAATATTTTGGTTGTTTGGTTGGGCCGTTAGGGCTGTTTTAGTCTTTCATAGAGCTCGAAGATTTTATTCAGTTTCAAGTTCTTGGAATTGGAGTCTATTCTTGTGTTTTGGTGGCTTGGGTTGAAAAGGAAATTTTAAAAGAAAAGTGTTCGAGCCAAGACTCGAACCCAAGTGGTTAGGAGTTCGAGTTGGTTGATGTTAAATTAAGAATTAATTAGTGTTGCTGCTAGGGTTCAAACCTGTGACCAGCTAAGCTTGGAAGCTTGTTTAGGAAAAAGGAGAATAAAGGGTGGAATTTGTGTCTTTGCTAGGGTTCGAACCTGGGTGGATTTTGAGAGCCTTTGCTTAAGTGTTTTGTTAAGGAGAAAATAAAAGTGCTCGCACCAAGGCTCGAACCTTGGTGATTTTGGAGTTGTGGAACTTAGTTTAAAGGAATTTTAAAAAGTGGAAAATGCGTTGGAGTTAGGACTCGAAGGGGAGATGGCCAGGAGTTGGAATCGACAAATCAAAGGAACACGGGGCGCGAGAAGGGTGTTGGTGCGATTCAAAGTGAGGGGAAGGGAAATTGTCGATCAAATTCTTCCAAAGGCTTTTGGTGTTTGCAATCTCATCTTCTCTTTTGGCGATTTCTTCCTTCCTCCTTGAGGAATTCATAACTTTCTTCATTCCTTCCAACCAATTCCTTGCTTGTTCTTGCAGCCGAATCCGTGAGGTAATTTTTTCTCCTAACCGAGAGCTATCATTTGTTGTCTTGTTGTGCCCTAACCGAGGTTCCCTTTTATTGTGTTGCCAAGCCCTAGCCGAAGTCACCAATTAGCCCATCGCAGCCAGCGCCCACAGCCGTCAGATCGCCTACCCGCTGCATTTCGTCGCAGTAGGCCTTCGCGAGCCCTTGGATCCATACGCTGACGGGAGCCCCTCACCGATCCTAGTGCAACCGCTGCACCATGGTTCGCCCTCATCCGAGCGCCTTCGCTGAACCAGCCTGCTCAACCACGCATCTTTCTCCGACCGTAATGCCTCGATCAGCCTCATCGCTCGCAGCCCAGATGACCACATCGCCTCAGCGAGCCTTACACACCAGCGCGCGGCAGCCCCTCGGAAAGCCTCGCCCTTTGCAGCCGCACGCCGCAAGGGTTCGCAAGCCCCTTCGCAGTGCGAGCATAGCCGCAACCCCGTGGTCTCATTCTCCCTCACCGCTTCCTCTCGCCTGCATCGCCGCAGCAGCCCCTCGCCTTGGCCGAGCTTTGCTCGTGTAGCTCACTGCCTATGTCGCACAACCTTGCAGCCGCAGCCTTCGCTCTTGCCCTGTGCAGTGTGCTTCTTTGCCTGGCAGAGTTTCGCCCTAGTGAACTTCCGAGGTAGCAGATTCGTCTTCTCGAGTTGTGGTTCGGTTCTCAGTTTGGATAACCTCTATTTTTCTTGTACCTTGGTTAAGTTAGTTGCTTGCAGGTGTATTGATTATCTTAATGTTATTGTTAGGTGTGTGTGCATTGTTGGTATCCTGCAGCTCAAGAAGCACTTAGGTCCTGTTTATTGTTTACTACTGGTTTCGCAGGTAAGGATTCCTTACCGAGGGTTGTGTGAGCCATGCGTTCATCTTGATTGTTGTTTATTATATATATGACTGTTATGAGCATGTTAGTGGATAGGTTGCTTGTTTGTGATTGAGCATGTATGATTACTTTCCTGTCCTGTTCTACTCGCATGTATTATATTCCCGTGACATGTTAATACCATGCTAGGTTGTTCTATGGCATGCATTCTTTTGTATATGTTGAGCATGTTTGGCCTGATAAGGCACGGGGCGGGACTATTAAATAGACTTGTTAGGGTTGTCTTCATCTAGAGGCTAAGAGTGGACATAACGTGGGGACAAATTACGTATACAAGACATGCTAGATGATCATGAGACTTGCCGGTGCTCACTCTAGTTCTGTTTAATATTTATGTTTATTCAGCATGTAATGGACATGGAGTCCGTAGGTTGTTGCATTGGAACCTGATGTAAACTTTATTATCATTCTCTTGATGTATGTATGTTTTATGTTTATGATTTTCCAAGCTGTTTGAAAATTATACTTCGGCCAGGGTCGCCTTTATATTTTGAAAATAGGAGATACTTTATTTATTGTAAAACAGGTTCCCAAGGTTAAATTTGATTTCTTCGAGTTGTAAACTTTGTTTTGAAATTTTACGACTTTTATGCATGTATGCTGAGTGAGAACTCAGTTTAGGACCGTTATTCAGGTCGGGTTCTTAAAGTAATTTAGCTCGTAGTTCAACGTCTGCTGGCACGCACAGGCATCCCTCAAACCTCAAACCATCGTTTGGAGCTACCACTAAGTCAAAATCTCTGTCGTCCTGAACTCTAGCAATTAGTCTGCTCAACTCGAGATCACTCAAATGGCTATCGATAATCCTGTGTCTGATCAAAGGCTGGACTGTCAATTGGACTACCTTGGAGGTAACCCTTCCAAACATCACTGCTATACTAGCTCACTCTAACTCTTTCAGGAACAGGATCTGTGAACTCAGTAAGGCTGCATATTGTGGAGTTTTCCTACTTAGGGCATCTGCCACAACATTGGCTTTGCCCGGATGGTACAAAATCTAGCAATCATAGCCTTTATCTAACTCTAGCCATCTTCTTTACCTTATGTCTAACTCCTTTTGAGTGAAAAAGTACTTACGACTCTAGTAATCTGCAAACTGCTAAATCTTCTCACCATACCGATGATGCCTCTAATTTTACTAAGGCAAACATCACCACCTTACCATGCTGCATCTAATCACAACAAAACCACCTGTTCTCTTCGAAACTGCCAAATTGCCTGACGTTAAACCGTGCTGCAATCTAGCAAGGCCCTTATCCCCAAAGGACTTCCTCCTTATAAAGCTTAATGTAACACGAACCCATAAGCATCAAACAGAAACATCTTAACCCAGCATTAACATGTTGTCAACACACCATTCTTAAATCAGCGAATCACTAGGGTTAGGTGCAACACAGCAAGCAAGGCTCTCACACTAGTCAAAACTTGGAAACAACATTCTTTAAGTAACAATGAACTCTGACTGCAACAACAGGCCCTCCAAAACCTCAAAAAGGTCAAACAATTTTTGGCAAGGAAACAAAAGCTCTTGAACTAACCATCCACTACCTGTTGGTAGAACAACCAACACTCGAGAATAACAGTCGCCAACTCCAACTCTTCCAAGGACAAAAGCTTTCCAACAACTCACAACCGAATTGCGGCTTTTAATAAAGAGGGACATACCAAGGGAAGGCAACTCTACCACCTCTTAATCTTCGCATCCAAGCAGAAGTGATAAATAATCACTAAGCTGATAAGGCAACCTCCACCTAAAACCACAACAAAACAAACTCCACTGATGGTCTCCAACCAATACCTTAGGATTTACAACATCCAAATAGAAAACTTCAGTTACAGTTGAAACCCCAACTTGTGTTGTAACTTTAAAGGAAACTCGACGATTACCGCCAAACTAACCTAGCTTGGCAACTGACAACAAACCTCCAACCGGGCAATTGAAAACTCACTTACTAGGTCTGACTGAGCTTTGGTAAGGATCTCCATGAGCTTAGGGCCCTTCCGACGACCCTCGGACACACACTGTCGTATACATGGTCTTTTAGCCAACTAACTAAAACAAGAAGAAACCTTCGTCATCGCCATATCTGCACTGGCTAACTCCAACCTGTTAGATACAAGGGCATGCCACTAGAAACGCTGCAGAATGTGTCATCCTCTTACTCAAAGAGTCAGCCCTCTCAGAGCTTTACTCTCGGTAAATATCTCTATGATACCATTAACAACACCAGTCGATCACTGAGTGGTTTCTAGTCAACCACAATGTAAAGACCAGACCCGAATGGGGTTCTAGAATAGGTCTTTACCTCAATGCATGTGTTCAAAAGTTAAAGACAATATGCAAGAATGGTTTTCGAATTCTAAGTGAAAGCTAAAACATGCAAACAACCATTTAAAACAACACAGTTATAGAATTCCTGAAACCTGTACCTGTTTCCAAGCACCTGTTCCAAGACAAATACATTTCAAAAACTCACTCTGATCAAAGATTTATTTATAACATTCAAAACTATCAAATAGTTACAATAGTGTTAGAATCCGGAAAACAGTCAGAAAACAACTTAGGGCTCCGTGCCCAACTACACGCATTCAAAGGAAAGTAAAACACAAAGAATCATAGACATAAACTCAGAGTTCGAACAACGGGTTTCCATGATCACAGCTTCTCCTCCAGCCATATTGTCTCGCACCATGGTTACCTGAGGAAAACCACAAAATAAGGGTGAGTAACGAATTACTCAGTAAGAATCCCCAACCGGGGTACAATACGATATACATGGTCATCTAGTAGAAAGGTATGCAAGCTATGAATATAAACACAGAAGAGAGCACATAGCTTAAATCCACACATAAACTTCGGATGCCAACTCAGGGTCTTACTCCTGGATAATCCACCTCATGATACGATCCTATATGAGAAACAAGTCTCGGCCTCACCCTGTCTACTGTCGATACGAAAGGTGCACTGACTCACAATCCCGAGGAGCTCTCCAGTCGGCCTTATAATGAGCGTATGCGCACACCGCATGGTACTGCAAACCGTGGGGGGTGCCGGGTCTAGTGGCAAGCTTTCAAGTCTAGTCACCATGCCTAACTAAATCTCTGGATCGGTGTCACTGACATTGGGGTGTGACACCTGGACACGTGAACTATGTCAGCCTGAACCACCGCACCTGAGGCTAAGGAACCGGTCGTGGTAGGCTTACACCAGGAAGCCGTCCTTGCCCTAATAGGTGGCAATCAAGGGCTACTGTCGAACACGCTGAGGACGTGGCGACTGCCAGGGACAAGGCAATGCCATGTCATCATCCCGACCGTTGGGGCATTTAATAGTCTGCCACCCTCACCCAAGATTGCAGGGCCTGCCGTTAGGGTTAGCTAAACCCTAACGGGGGATCAGGGACGGAGTACTACCTCGTACGTCCCTGCCGTGGATTCAAGGTACTTTATGCATCCTGGCCCGGATGATGCTACCTATTTGAACTCTAAACTATAACATCAACATCAAACAATCCAATACGTGCTCAACAGATACAACAAACCTAGCATGATACTACGAAGCAAGAACAGATACGAGCATGCCAGAAAGGAACAACCTAGCATGGACTAACATGAGAAACAACATAAGAAATCATGCCAGTCGGGAATTTAGAACAGAGCACCTATCACTAAACATGCTGATAAACACAAACAAGCATACAAACATCAATCACATATAATATCTGTAACGACCCAGGTTTTCATCCCGGTCTTCCAGGTATGCCCTAGGGGTATTTTGGTAATTTGGTCGGGCCGTTTATGTCTTTTTCCAGTTGCTAAAATTATTGGATGGGTTTATGTAGGTTTTTTAGGCTTTGTGGATGGGTTTGAGCAAGGATAGATGCAAAAGTAAAAATAAAGGAAAATTGTGTTGCAGCTGGGATTCGAACCAGGGTCTCCGGGAAAGCCTGTGGGGATGCGTGCTAGTTGAGCTACGGAGAGCTCTTGTTGCTCTTTCTGCGTCATATTATGGTTATCCTTGGATCTTGGAGTTTTGGTGCATTTGGTTAAATGAAAAAGAAATTAGGTCTTTTGTCATTCTCCTCCATCATCCTCTTTGCCGCACAAGCCAAGCTCTCCCTAGCCCCCTTGCCGATTTTTCATTCCCTTTGCAGCCCCGAGGTTCAATTATCATTCCGGGTAAGTCCTTCGTCTCTTCGTCTTCTCCGTTATTGATTCTTGCTGGCCAAATGTAAAAAGGGGTTGTGTGTGTGTGTGTGTTTGGTGCAACCAGCCGAGGGAAGCCCAGCAGCCGAGCTCGTCACACCAGCCAGCTGCATCGTCGGCAGCCCTGTCGCACCTAGATCCTCCGTCGCACGCCCAGCAGCCGACTCACCAGGATCGCCAGCTCGCCGTCGCAGCAGGTCGCCCAGTTTGCTCGCAGGCCAGCACGCCAGATCGCCCCGCGCGTCCTCGCCCAAGCAGCTCGTCCGCGTCCGCATTGAACGCCCAGCGCCCGCGTGTCCTCGCCCGTGCTGTGCCCCAGTTCGCCCGCGCGCACGCCGCCGCCACCAAAGCCGCACTGCTGCCCGAGGCGCCTAGGCTCGTGTCGCCGTGCCGTGTGAGTGCTCCCGAGCCGAGCCTGTTGTTTTATTATTTTTAGGCTTATAGATGTTGATTATTAATGTGTTTGCTAGGTTCCGTTAGCTAGCTCGGGATTGTTCGCAGCTTAGGATTTGTGTGTAGAAGCCTCCCGACCAAGGTAAGGATTCCTTACCGGTTGTGTGGGCCTGCGCGGTATTATATGTGATTCTTTGTTTGTATGCTTGTTTGTGTTTATCAAAGATGCTTAGTGATAGGTGCTCGCTCGAATTCCCGATCGCATGATTTCTTATGTTGTTTCTCATATTAGTCCATGCTAGGTTGTTCCATTCGGCATGCTCGCTTCGTTCTTGCTTCGTAGTATCATGCTAGGTTCGTTGTATCTGTTGAGCACGTATTGGATTGTATTGGATTGTTTGTTTGTTGTTATTATAGTTTAGAGTTCGTAGGTAGCATCATCCGGGCGGATGCATAACATAACTTGCATCCACGATGGGACGTGCGAGGCGGTACTCGTCCTTCGATCCGTTAGGGTTTTAGCTAACCCTAACGGTGGCCCCGCAATCTTGGGTGAGGGTGGGAGATCGTTAAATGCCCCAACGGTCGGGATGATGACTTGGCATTGCCTCGTCCTCGGCGATCGGCACGTCCTCGGCGTGTTCGGCGTAGCCCTTGATTGCCACCGATAGGGAAGGACGGCTTCTGGTGTAAGCCTACCACGGCCGGTTCCTTAGCCTCAAAGTGCGGTGGTTCAGGTGACATAGTTCACGTGTCCGTGTCTCACACCCTATGTCGGTGACACCGATCCGTAGATTTAGTTAGGCATGGTGGATCGACTGGGCGACTTGCCACTAGACCCGCACCCCATGGTCTGCAGTAGCATGCGGTGTATGCTTACGTTCATTACAGCGCCGACCGGAGAGCTCCTCGGGATCTTGAGCTAGTGCACCTTTCGTATCGACAGTAGACAGGCTGAGGCCGAGACTTATTTCTCGTATAGGGCGTATTGTGTGGTGGATTATTCCAGACTAAGACCCTTAGTTGGCATCCGAGGTCCAAGTGTGGACTTAAGCTATGTGCTCTATTCTGTGTTTATATTGATAGCTTGCATACCTTTCTGCTAGATGACCATGTATATCGTATTGTACCCCGGTTGGGGATTCTTACTGAGTAATTCGTTACTCACCCTTATTTTGTGGTTTTCCACAAGTAACCAAGGTGCGAGACAGGATGGCTGAAGGAGATCTGTGATCATGGGAACCTGCTGTCATCTTTGACCTTTTTATATTATGACTCTTGTCTTTTTATTTCCCCTGAATGCATGTAGTCGGGCACGGAGCCGTAGGATGTTTTTCTCAATGTTTTGTGGATTCCAGCATTGTTGTATCTGAGAAGGTTTTGAATGATTTTAATAAATCTCTGATCAGAGTAATTTTGGAAAAGTATTTGTCCTGAAACAGGTGCTTGGAGACAGGAACAGGTTTTAGCAAACTGTAATGATTTTTGTTTGAATGTTGAATGTTTTAAGTTTTAATTGGAATTTGAAATCATATTTTCATATTGTCCTTTACTTTGAATGCATTCATTGGGGTAAAGGCCCATTTAGAGCTCCTTTTTGGGTCGGGTCTTTATAGTTGGTATCAGAGCTCAGAGTCATAGATTCTGTAGACTGACCTTTTGTTGTAGGTCATTTTCCCATGATCACCAGTACTCCGACAGTCATCAGGTACGCCTAAGTATTCTGTTTTTAGAAAAGGGTTAAGAATTTACAATACCTTTCATCTAGTGTATGCCTTGTTTAGTGTTGTGGAGCGCAGACGAGCAGGTTCTGACTCGTTGTTGGTTTGGGTCTTGAGCACCATCATGCCAACTTCCCGCAGTGTAAGATGTATGTTTGCAGCTTGTCAGGGTATCCAGATGGATTCAGATACCGCTGGGACACCGTCCCAGAGAGAGGCGAATTAGACTCCGTGAGCCCTTGCGGTGTGGCCCACCAAGGATTTCCCCTAGAGAGAGGGTGGAGGTGTTTTGCCCTCGGAGTACCACTCCGGGAGAGGAGTTAGCTTTGGCTTTTGCTAATGTTGATGCTTGTGGAGCAGTCCTAGAGTGGACTAGCTCTGGTAGTTCGTGTGTGATCTTGAACCTTAGCAGATTGTTCGATTGCCCAGTGAGTAGCTACAGAGTTGGTAGCCTTCGAGGAGGTTGCTGAGACATCTTTGTTCTCTAGTAAAGTGTTGTTGTTTTGCAGCCAGTAAGACGGAACCCTGTGGTTAAGGATGCAGCGAGCAGTGTACCCATCGGACGTGATCCGTTGGTGGTTTCCCCAGTTGTCTGGTAGAGTTGAGCACTCTTCTTATGGTGAGCTCCTAGAGTAGAGCTAGCTGCTGCATGATTGAGAGATCAGGCCAGAGTTTTGTTGAGCATCATGTGGAGATGCAAGAGTAGGCCGTGAGACTTCGGTTAGATGAGATGCCATAGGCAGGGTTGTTTGAGTTTGAGCCTTGTATGCCTAACCATAGTTTTTGTCACTTAAGGTTGTGACCTTGCTGGCCCCATTTGTAGTAAGATGTGGATTTGGTAGTAGTGGCACTTGAGGTGCAATGGTTGGTGTGCCGCTTTGGCACTAAGTCTGGTTCAGGCCTGAGATTGGCATGGGTATAGCAGATGGTTCTATTACCCGTCCGGAGTTCAGCACACTCCTTTAGCCTTTGGATCCGTTTATGGCAGTTGCACCTGTTAGGTCGCGCAAGAGAGCTAGTTCAGTGGTAGTCGAAAGACTACAAGCGAAAGGATGTTCGAGAGGAGCTGGAGCCTCTTCCCAGTGTTACTGGGGGTTGAGTAAGTCAGCAGGTTGACGGTTGGTAAGTGTTAGTGCGTGCGAGTCTCACGCTAGGGCTGAGGCCAAGAGATCTTTGTGGTTGGTAGTGCGGTCCACTACCTTCGGGTGCCTAAACCTGAGTTGAGTAAGCATTGTAGATGCGAGTTCGATCCAGCAGGGGGACCATGAGTTGGACGCTCATGAGATGAGCTGGATGCCTATGATGCGAGTTGGATGCCAATGAGATGAGTAGGATGCCTTATGAGAGGAGTTGGACGCCTTATGGGTATGCTCCTTTGGTAAAGCCTTGGTATAAAGTAAGTTCGGTTTGGCATTGTTATGCTTTAGTAGAGCAAGGTTGCCTCAGCTTCGAGTATCGTGTGGAGATGGAACTTTTGGTGTTCCTTGGGTTGATTGTACCTCTGCCTGGAGTTAGTGTTGCCTTTTGGAAAGCACCTGTTAGTCTTGGATCTCTGAAGGAAGGTTGAGAGTTGTGCACAAGTGTGTTTTGTGTAGTTTGTTTTGGTGGCAAGAGTTTCAGAACCATGTAAGGTTTGCATTGCTCAGTTCTTGGAGTAGTTGGACTCCAGGTGGATGTTGTAAGGCTTCAGTGGAGGTTGTAAGGATACCGTGCTCGTAGTTGGGTTGTTGCTTAGGCAGGTTTTGTTAGGTTGGACCTAAGCTTGGTTGGTGGAACCTCTTGTGTTCATGGTTGGAGTTCAGATGGTACTGAACAAATGGTGGTTGTAGTGAAGCCGCGTAGTTCCTGACCGTAGTTGCTAAGGGTGTTGCTCAGAATCCTTACCTTGGGTGGAAGCTACGATGTGGCTGATGCTTTGAGTCGGAGGATGACACATTCTGAAGTGTTTCTGGTCTTTTGGTTTCGAGGTTTGGAGCAGGCCAGCATGGTTATGATGCTGGAAAAAGGAGTTATTTGTTCAGGCAGTTGGCTGTTAGACCGTTAGACGACAGTGTGTGTCGAGGGTTGTTGAAGAACCCTAGTTGTGGAGAGCCTCACTAGAGCTCAGTCAGACCCAGTAGTGAGTGTCAGTTGGTAAGCCAGAGTTGTGTAGGCTGTAAACCTCGGGTGAGTTGCTGGCAGATTTGGTAGGCTAGCAAGCTAAAGTTTGTTTGGAGTAGAGTCCGGATTGGTTCCGGTGTGGTGGCAAGTTGGTGCTTGGTGTTGACCAAGGTGTGGTTTTTGAGTTGCTAGAAGTTAGCCTTGCTCGTGGGGCAAGTGGTTTTGCCCTGGCGGATGTCTTTCCTGTTTCCAGAGTTTGAGAGTTGCCCTTATTTGGTGTTTGGGGGTGAGTCTTCTCTTGCCCGTGGTTGGCGGTCCAGTCTGTGGTGGACCCCTTGTTGTTGCCTCTGGGAGAGTTGGATGTTGTGCTTAGCTGAGCAAGACAGCGAGCGGTTGTGGAGCTCTCTGTCCTTCTAATGTCCGCTTGTAAGGATCTGTTTCTCCTTGGGAGTTGTCAGGTTATTCCTTGGTCTTGGAATTTGTGGTAGTGGTGCTAGTAGGAGGAAAATTTTGTTGGCTGCTTGGAAGCAGTTGTTTGTCCAAGTTAAGCGGACTCTTGAGTGGTGTTCTGGAAGTTGCGGTAAGGTTTGTTCTGCCTCCTATGAGTGTTTGGCCTAGTTGGTTAAGGTTTTTGTGTGTTGGCATGGAAGTCATTTGCACCTTTGTAGTTGAAGAACTCCTTTGTATCGCTTGTGGGTTGAGGTTGCACCATTGTGGTTGGATTAGGGTCTTGATCTTTTGAGGGATCCTTGCTGGTTAGTGTGGCTTGTGCTCTGCCAGCCATTTTTGGTAATCTGGTTCTTGGTAGTTGGTGTTAACCGAGTAGTGGAGTTTCGTTTATGAAGTTTCGGTGGGAAGGTGTAATAAGCCTAAGCTAGAGGGTTAAGCCAGTATGTGTTATCGTTCGGACTTGTGAGATGCGATTCATATTTGAGGCAAGCTTCGTTCCGTTGCTTGCATGGAGGTAAGTTTGGTGGAGGGAGCCCTCTGGGGCCTGGTTGTTGGCAGGTTGACTTGTCCAGCCAGTGATTTGAGTCGAGCTAGAGTTGAGTGGATTGGCATACCTATGCAGTTTGTAGTCGTTTGGGCTTTCGAGTTCGTAGCACTCAAGTTGTTGGTTTGTAGGAGTCCGTGTGGAAGCTGGCAGTTGGTTGAGGTTGTTGTGTGAGTTCGGATTTTTGGTGGATTGGTTTCAATAGCTAGAGCTCACACCTCGCCTTGGTGGAGATGTCATTACTGTGGAGTAGTGGCATGGCAGTTTCAGGCTAGAGTTTTTGGCACCTGGGTGTGGCAACAAAGGTTATTCTAGGTAGTGCATTGATGAACCGTGGTTCTGGAGAGCGTTTCGAGGCTTGTGAGCCGAGTGTAGTTCCAGTAGTGTTTTCACCCTCTGACCGATGATTTTTGGGGGGAGTGATCCTGACCCTTTGGAGCTTGTTGCGTGTTGGTGTTTTCGTGGTTAGGCAGCGGAAACCAGTGTTGGATTTTATGAGGTTACCTCGGATAGCAGTTCCCAGCTGTTAGTTCATTTGGTTTCGTCATAGGGCAGTTGGTAAATGTTGCAGGTTTCCAGTGTTCTAGGAAAAGGTTGGTGGCCATCAGTTTTGTTTTGGGTCCTGAGTTGTCGCAGCTTGGTCAATGCGGTCAAAGGCGCGAAAAATTAGAGCTCGTTTGTGTCAGCTCAGAGCAGGCAGAAGAGGTATGCCGATGTACGGCGTCGAGTTTTAGAGTTTGAGGTTGGACAGTGTGTGTTTTTAAAGTTGCATCGATGCTAGCAGTGTTGAGGGTTTGTAAGCGAGGGAAGTTGAGTCCCCGATTGGCAGAGTTGCTTATAGGTTAGCTTTTCCCTGTCATTGACAGCTGTGCACAGTGTTTTTATGTATCGATGTTGGGGCAGTATGTGCCGGACCCCTTTGCTTATTGAGGACGTTGAGCCTTGGCAGCTGAGTGAGGGTTTGAGCTTCGAGGGGAAGCATGTGAGTATTCTAGTCTTTGAGGCGAAGATGTTGCGTAGCCGTGAGATCCGTTCGGTAACAGTTCAGTGGAGGAGTCAGAGTTCAGAGAAAGCCGCTCGTGAGCGGGGAGGACGGGATGAGGTTGTAGTATGTTGTGTTGTTTCAGTCTTAAGGACTTTCGAGGACGAAAGTCATAAAAAGGAGGGAATATTGTAACGGCCCAGGTTTTCATCCCGGTCTCCCAGGTATGCTCTAGGGGTATTTTGGTAATTTGGTCGGGCCGTCAAGGCCGTTTATGTCTTTTTCCAGTTGCTAAAGTTATTGGATGGGTTTATGTAGGTTTTTTAGGCTTTGTGGATGGGTTTGAGCAAGGATAGATGCAAAAGTAAAAATAAAGGAAAATTGTGTTGCAGCTGGGATTCGAACCAGGGTCTCCGAAAAAGCCTGTGGGGATGCGTGCCAGTTGAGCTATGGAAAGCTCTTGTTGCTCTTTCTGCGTCATATTATGGTTATCCTTGGATCTTGGAGTTTTGGTGCATTTGGTTAAATGAAAAAGAAATTAGGTCTTTTGTCATTCTCCTCCATCATCCTCTTTGCAGCACAAACCAAGCTCTCCCTAGCCCCCTTGCCGATTTTTCATTCCCTTTGCAGCCCCGAGGTTCAATCATCATTCCGGGTAAGTCCTTCGTCTCTTCGTCTTCTCTGTGTGTGGATTCTTGCTGGCCAAATGTAAAAAGGGGTTGTGTGTGTGTGTGTGTTTGGTGCAGCCAGCCGAGGGAAGCCCAGCAGCCGAGCTCGTCGCACCAGCCAGCTCCATCATCGGTAGCCCTGTCGCACCCAGATCGCCCATCGCACGCCCGGCGGCGAAGTCGCCGGATCGCCCGGCTCGCCGTCGCAGGCGAGTCACCCGATTAGCTCGCGAGCCAAGACGCCCGGATCGCCCGCTCGTCCTCGTCCGCATCGCACGCCCATCGCCCGCGTGTCCTCGCCCGTCTGCGTGCCCAGCCCCTCCCCGCCTCGCAGCCAACGCCCGCCAAAGCCGCGCACTAGCCGCCAAAGAATGCTAGCCTCGTGTCGCCGTGCCGTGTGAGTGCTCCCTAGCCGAGCCTGCTGTTTTATTATTTTTAGGCTTATAGATGTTGATTATTATTGTGTTTGCTAGGTTCCGTTAGCTAGCTCGGGATTGTTCGCAACTTAGGATTTGTGTGTAGAAGCCTCCCGACCAAGGTAAGGATTCCTTCCCGGAGTTGTGTGGGCCCTGCGGTATTATATGTGATTGTTGTTTGTATGCTTGTTTGTGTTTATCAGCATGCTTAGTGATAGGTGCTCTGTTCTGAATGCATGCATTGGGGTAAAGGCCCATTTAGAGCCCTGTAAAGACCCGACCCAAAAGGGGCTCTAAATGGGCCTTTACCCCAATGCATGTATTCAAAATAAAAGACATTATGAAAAATAAGTTTCTGATCCCAAGTAAAAATGAAACATTCAACAATCAAAACATACATTTCTAAAAGCATACTCGGATCAGAGATTTATTTAAACCATTTAAACATTCCACAAGTACAAATATGCTGGAATCCATAAAACGTAAGAAAACATCCTAGGGCTCTCAGTCCGCCTACATGCATTCAGGGGAAATAACAAAAGTCAAGAGTCAAGATATAATAAAATGGTCGAGATGACAAAGAGATTCCATGATCACGGCTCCTCCTTCACCATCCTGTCTCGCGCTTGGTTACCCGTGGAAAACCACGAGAATAAGGGTGAGTAACGAATTACTCAAGAAGAATCCCCAACCGGGTACAATACGATATACATGATCATCTAGAAGAATGTATGCAAGCTATGAGTATAAACACGAATAAAAGCACATAGCTTAAGTCCACACTTGGACCTCGGATGCCAACTCAGGGTCTTAGTCCGGAAATAAATCCACCACACAATACGCCCTATACGAGAAACGAGTCCCGGCCTCAGCCTGTCTACTGTCGATACGAAAGGTGCACTAGCTCAAGATCCCGAGGAGCTCTCCGGTCGGCGCCAGAATGAGCGTAAGCGCGCATCGCGTGCTCTCGCAGACTATGGGGGTGCCGGTCTAGTGGCAAGCTACCCATGTCCAAATACCACGCCTAACTAAATCTGGATCGGTGTCACCGACATAGGGTGTGAGACTCGACACGTGAACTATGTCACTGAACCACCGCACATGAGGCTAAGGAATCGGTCGTGGTAGGCTTACACCAGAAGCCGCCTTGCCCTATCGGTGGCAATCAAGGGCTACGGCCGAACATGCCGAGGACGTGTCGATCGCCGGGGATGAGGCAATGCCAAGTCATCATCCCGACCGTTGGGGCATTTAACAGTCTGCCACCCTCACCCAAGATTGCAGGGCCTACCGGTCGGGTTAGCTAAACCCTCACGGGGTCCAGGGACGGAGTATTACCTCGTACGTCCCTGCCATGGATGCAAGATACTTTATGCATCGTGCCCGATGATGCTACCTACCTACACTCTAACATATCATTTCAATAGCATATAATCCAATACAATCCAAAACGTGCTCAACAGATACAACGAACCTAGCATGGTACTACGAAGCAAGAACAGATATGAGCATGCCAGATCGGAACAACCTAGCATGGACTAACATGAGAGAACAACATATGAAGTCATGATAGTCGAGAATTGAAACGAGCACCTAAACTATACATGCCGATAATCACAAACAAACATACAAACCACAATCACATAGAACATCGCAGGTCCACACAACTCCTGTAAAGAAATCCTTACAGCCGGGGCAACTACACACAAAACCTAAGCCGCGAACGAACCCGACCCAGCTAGCTACCGAGAACCTAACAAAACAATGATAATCATAATCCATGAGCCTAAATATAATAAAATAAACAAGGCTCGGCTCGAGCAACTCACGCGCTCTACCGACACGCGGACGGGCAGGCAAAGACGGCGGAGCCGCTCTTCTGGCGCTGGCTGCGGCGCAGAAGGGGCGATGGGCGCGGGACCGCGACACTGGCGCTGACGGGCGCGCGGCGGCGGCGGCGGCTGCGCGCGCGCGCGCGACGCACGGCTGGCCGGGCGCAGCGCGCGGCGCGAGCAAGCGGACGGGACGAGCGCTGCCGGCGCGAGGCGCGACGGCGCGATGCGCGCACGTCTTGCGGCGCAGCGAGCGGGCGCGCGCGCTGGCCGCTCGGTGGTGCGCGCGACGACGCCGCCGCGACGGGCTGGCGGTCCGGGAGGCTCGGTGCTCTTTCTGCTGCGCGATCCGGGTAGCTGGGCTTGCCGCTAGGCGATCTGGGCGGCCGTGGCTTGCTCTTTGGCAGATCTGGGCATCTTTGGGCGACTGCAACAAACACACACACACACAAGCTCTTCTCCTTACCTTCGCCAACAAGAACACCCAATCGAGAAGATGAAGAGGATGAAGACTTACCTGGAATGATGATTGAACCAAGGGAGCTGCAAGGATGAAGAACTCGGCAAGGCAATGGAGAGAAAAGCTTGGGCGGCCACACACTTTGGAGAAGAAGATGAGACAAACCTAATTTCTATTTCATTTAACCAAATGCTCCAAAACTCCCAAAATGCAAGGCTAACCATAAAATGATGCAGGGAGAGCAACAAGAACACCTAATGGCTCAATTGGTACACATCCCCACAAGCTTCCTGGAGACTGGTTCAAACCCCAATTGCAAAGACAATTTCCTTTATTTTTACTTTTGCACCAAACCTTGCTCAAACCAAACCACAAATCCTTCCAAAAACCTACATAAATCCATCCAATAATTTTAGCAACTTGAAAAAGACATAAACGGTCCTGACGGCCTGTAAAGACCCGACCCAAAAGGGGCTCTAAATGGGCCTTTACCCCAATGCATGTATTGAAAATAAAAGACATTATGAAAAATACATTTCGGATCCCAAGTAAAAACAGAAACATTCAACAACCAAAACATACATTTCTAAAAGCATACTCTGATCAGAGATTTATTTAAACCATTTAAACAATCCACAAGTACAAATATGCTGGAATCCATAAAACGTAAGAAAACATCTTAGGGCTCCGTGCCTGCCTACATGCATTCGGGAAATAACAAAAGTCAAGAGTCATGATATAATAAAATGGTCGAGATGACAAAGAGATTCCATGATCACAGCTTCTCCTTCACCATCCTGCCTCTCGCTTTGATTACCCGTGGAAAACCACGTATAATAAGGGTGAGTAACGAATTACCCAGTAAGAATCCCCAACCGGGGTACAATACGATATACATGATCATCTAGAAGAATGTATGCAAGCTATGAGTATAAACACAGAATAGAGCACATAGCTTAAGTCCACACTTGGACCTCGGATGCCAACTCAGGGTCTTAGTCCGGAAATAAATCCACCACACAATACGCCCTATACGAGAAACGAGTCCCGGCCTCAGCCTGTCTACTGTCGATACGAAAGGTGCACTAGCTCAAGATCCCGAGGAGCTCTCCGGTCGGCGCTGTAATGAGCGTAAGCGCGCACTGCGTGCTACTGCAGACTATGGGGGGTGCCGGGTCTAGTGGCAAGCTGCCCATGTCCAGTCACCACGCCTAACTAAATCTCTGGATCGGTGTCACTGACATAGGGGTGTGAGACCTGGACACGTGAACTATGTCAGCCTGAACCACCGCACCTGAGGCTAAGGAATCGGTCGTGGTAGGCTTACACCAGGAAGCCGTCCTTGCCCTATCGGTGGCAATCAAGGGCTACGGCCGAACACGCCGAGGACGTGTCGATCGCCGGGATGAGGCAATGCCAAGTCATCATCCCGACCGTTGGGGCATTTAACAGTCTGCCACCCTCACCCAAGATTGCAGGGCCTACCGGTCGGGTTAGCTAAACCCTCACGGGTCCAGGGACGGAGTATTACCTCGTACGTCCCCGCCATGGATGCAAGATACTTTATGCATCGTGCCCTGATGATGCTACCTACCTACACTCTAACATATCATTTCAATAGCATATAATCCAATACAATCCAAAACGTGCTCAACAGATACAACGAACCTAGCATGGTACTACGAAGCAAGAACAGATATGAGCATGCGAACGTAACGACCTAGCATGGACTAACATGAGAGAACAACATACGAAGTCATGCTAGTCGAAATTGAGCAGAGCACCTAAACTATACATGCCGATAATCACAAACAAACATACAAACAACAATCACATAGAACATCGCAGGTCCACACAACTCCGTAAGAAATCCTTACCGCCGGGAACAACTACACACAAAACCTAAGCCGCGAAACGAACCCGAGCTAGCTACCGAGAACCTAACAAAACAATGATAATCATAATCCATAAGCCTAAATATAAAAAAATAAACAAGGCTCGGCTCGGAGCAACTCACGCGGCTCTACCGACATGCGGACGGGCGGCAGCAAAAACGGCTGGCTGCCTTTGGCGCCGACGCAAGGTATGGGGCCGATGGGCGCGAGGACCGCACACCGGGCGCCGACGGTGGCGTGGAGTTGGCGAGGCTGCGCATATGCGCGACGGTTGGTCGGGCGCAGCGCACGCGGCGCGGAGCAAGCGGACGGGACGAGCACGCGGCGCGAGGCGCGCGACGCGATGCGCGCAAGGGCGCAGCGAGGAGCGCGGCGCGCGCGCGCGCGACGCGGCGCGCGCGCGCGCGAGACGCGCGCGCGCGGCCTGCTCACCGGTGCGCGACGACGGCCGCGACGGGCCGGGCGATCTGGGCGGCTCGGTGCTCGCTGCTGCTTGCGATCTGGGCACTGGGCTTGCCGCTAGGCGATCCGGGCGGCTCGGGCTTGCTTCTTTGGGCAGATCTGGGCATCTTTGGGCGACTGCAACAAACACACACACACACAAGCTCTTCTCCTTACCTTCGGCCAACAAGAACACCCAATCGAGAAGATGAAGAGGATGAAGACTTACCGGAATGATGATTGAACCAAGGGAGCCGCAAGGATGAAGAACTCGGCAAGGCAATGGAGAGAAAAGCTTGGGCGGCCACACACTTTGGAGAAGAAGATGAGACAAACCTAATTTCTATTTCATTTAACCAAATGCTCCAAAACTCCCAAAATGCAAGGCTAACCATAAAATGATGCAGGGAGAGCAACAAGAACACCTAATGGCTCAATTGGTACACATCCCCACAAGCTTCCCAGGAGACTCGGGTTCAAACCCCAGTGCAAAGACAATTTCCTTTATTTTTACTTTTGCACCAAACCTTGCTCAAACCAAACCACAAATCCTTCCAAAAACCTACATAAATCCATCCAATAATTTTAGCAACTGGAAAAAGACATAAACGGTCCTGACGGCCCGACCAAATTACTAAAATACCCCTAGGGCATACCTGGAAGACCGGGATGAAAACATGGGTCGTTACAAGCCCCTTTTTGGGTCGGTTCTTTACAATATCGCAAGGCCCACACAACTCCGGTAAGAAATCCTTACCTGGTCGGAAGGCAACTACACACAAGAATCCTAAGCTGCGATCGATCCCGAGCTAGCTAACGAGAAACTAACAAATAAAACAATAATCACAAACCATAGGCCTAAATATAATAAAATAAATAGGGATCACCTCGGGAGCAACTCACGTGGCACTACCGACGCTACGGAGACAAAGCCGCACCGGTGGGGTGCTAGCCTTCTTGGCGCCGATGAGTGCCTGCACAGCGCGACGACAGCCGGGCCGGGAGCCGCGCGCGAGAGCGGACAAGCAGACGCGATGGCTGGACGCTGGAGGGCGAGCGACACGGCACAGGCGGGCTAGGACGGCGACGGGCGCGCGGGTTCTGGGTGCGCATCGGGCGCCGCGGGCTCTCGGAGATGCGACGCTGGCTGGCGATCCGGTGTGCGTCGCGGCGGCCGCGACAGGGCTCTGGGGCGCGATGCAGGCTGGTGCGACGGGCGTCTGGGGCGAGATGCAGGCTGCTGGGCTGGCCGTTTGGCGCGACAGGGCTGATGGCTGGGCGACGCAGGTGTTGGGCTGCTCGGCTGCTGGCGCGACAAGGCTCCTGCTCTCCTCTCGGCTGGCTGCAAAAAACACAAAACTCACCTCTTTCCCTCTCGGCCCGCAAGACTCCGAACGGAAGAAGATGAAAAGGACGAGGACCCTAACCCTAGATGACGATCGGACAACGGGCTGCTAGGGAGGAGGAACTCGGCTTGGAGCTTGGGAGAGAAGGGCTTGGGCGGCCAAGGTGATTTGGTGAAGAACACAAAAAAAACCCTATTTTCTTTTCTTTTAATCAAATACACCAAAATCCCAAAAACCCATAGCTATCCAAGACATACCGAAGAATGAGCATCAATATCACCTGGTGGCTCAACTGGCAAGGCCCTGCTCTAGCACACAAGGCCACCCTGCTCGAACCCCGGCTGCTGCCACTTTGAATCCCTAATTTTACTTTTGCATCTCTCCATGCCCAAACACATCCAAAAAGCAACAAAAATCCTATATAAGACCATCCAATAATTTTAGCAACTGAAAAAGACAAAAACGGCCCGACCAAATTACCAAAATGCCCCCAGGGCAAACCTGGAAGACCGGGATGAAAACCTGGGCCGTTACAATATTCCCTCCTTTTTATGACTTTCGTCCTCGAAAGTCCTTAAGACTGAAACAGCTCAGGATACTGCAATCTCATCTCGTCCTCCTCGCTCACGAGCGGCTTCCTCTAAACTCTGACTCCTCCACCGAACTTTTACCAAACGGATCTCACGATTACGCAACGTCTTCGTCTTAAGACCAGAATACTCACAGGCTTTCCCTCGAAGCTCAAATCCTCATTCAGCTGCAAAAGCTCCAAGTCCACAATGAGCGATGGGTCTGGCACATACTGCCTCAACATCGATACATGAAAACACTGTACAGCTGACAATGACGGGAAAGAACTAACCGATATGCAACTCTGCCAATCATCTCAAGCATCTCAAATGGACCAACAAAACGGGGACTCAACTTCCCAAGCTTACCAAACCTCAACACACCTCACATCGGTGCAACCTTAAAAACACGCACTGTCCAACCTCAAACTCTAGAACTCGACGCCGCACATCGGCGTAACACTTCTGCCTGCTCTGGGCTACCCACATACGAGCTCTAATCTTTTGCACTGAACTGCTGGACAACTGCAGCAACTCAGGACCCAAAAACTGACGGACACCAACCTTCTCCCAGAACACAGAAAACTTGCAACACTTACAATACAACGCCTCAAAGGAACTATATGAACTAACAGCTGGGAACTGCTACCCAAGGCAACCTCGTAAAACCAACACTGGTCTCCCGCTGCCTAATCACGGAACACCAACTCGCAACAAGATCTAAGGGACCTGGTTCACTGTAATGGCCCAACCCATCGCTAGCCAAGATATTGTCCGCTTTGGCCCACTGGCCTCACTGATTTGTTTCTCCCCCCCCCCCCATGGGAAAACGCGTCTTGCTAGGGAAAGGTGTCCACACCCTTTATAAGGAGTGCTTCGTTCCCCTTCCCAACCGATGTGGGATTCCCCTATGGGTTTCCACCTCCTCCTTAGAGGTCCAAATGTCCCGATGGACCCGACACACCGCCCGATGCCCGGCTCGATACCATCCAGAACGGCCCAAACCATCGCTAGCCAAGATATTGTCCGCTTTGGCCCACTGGCCTCACGGATTTGTTTCTCCCCCCCCATGGGAAAACGCGTCTTGCTAGGGAAAGGTGTCCACACCCTTTATAAGGAGTGCTTCGTTCCCCTTCCCAACCGATGTGGGAATCCCCTATGGGTTTCTTGTAACGGCCCAGTTTTCTATTTCGGTTACCCAAGTTATTTCGGGTCATTATTTGGTTGTTCGGATGGGTCGTTAGAGTGTTCTAACCCTTAGGGGTATTTTGGTCTTTTTGCCCCCGGTCAGGGTTTTGAGGATTTTCAAGATTTCAGGGCCTTTCCTGCCTTCTTCGAAGTTTGGTGTTGTTGGTTGCAAGACCCAAGAGGTTTGGTCAAGTTGTTTGGGAGTTTGGAGGTATTTTAGTTATTGGCAAAATTGATGGGTTTTTGAGTGCTTCCTTTGGGATTTGAACCCTTGCCCTAAATGGTTTTGGGAGTTTGAAGGAAAAAGAGTTTTATTAGAAAGAAAAGTTTGTTTGGGCCGGTTTTTGAAAGAGGAAGCTTTGGGAAGGGATTTTAGACCCATTTAAATTAGGAAAAGGGAAGAAAATCAAGAAAGTCCCTTTCCCCTTGTTTTGCAATCTCTCTCTCTCTCTCCTTGCCGACCTAACCAAGAAAACCCAACCCTAGCCGCACCAGCCCTAGGAGCACCACCACAAACGGCCATGCCCACTGGCTCTGCACTGTGCCGCGCCGCACGCACATCCAAAATGACTCCGCCCAGTCGCGCCGCACCGCCCCGCACCAGGTCGCCAAGACGTGCCGCGCCGCCTCGCACCAAGCAGCCCTATATCGCGCCGCTCGTTGCCGTCCACACGCGTCGCCCAGCGCCGCTCGTGCCGCTCAGCCCAGGTGCTCCCAGACGCGCCGCGTCGCTCCGCTCGCTGCCGCCCGACGCGCGCCGCCATACTTGCCCTCGCGCAGAACCCGGCGCTCGCCCGCGCGCCCCCGACCCAGCGTGTTCGCTGGGTGCGATACCGCGTCTCGCTGTCCCTCCTCGCCACGCCAGCGCCCAGGTGCAGCGCCCGATGCAGCGCCG
Source organism: Sicyos edulis (assembly GCA_036507275.1). Classification (NCBI taxonomy): domain Eukaryota; kingdom Viridiplantae; phylum Streptophyta; class Magnoliopsida; order Cucurbitales; family Cucurbitaceae; genus Sicyos; species Sicyos edulis. The sequence continues at coordinate 23,441,547 of CM071855.1, read as the reverse complement.
GTGCCCAGCGCCCAGCGCCACCGCTTGTCGCTTGCGGCGGACGGACACGCCTTCGCCGTCGCGGGTTGGGGCGTGACCTTGTGTCTTCGGTCGGTCAGTAATTCCCGAGACTTTTCTCCTTTGGGCACTAGGTTGTTGGTCATTGCTTATTTAATTAGGTTGCTTTTGCTAAAATGCTTAGGATGCTCGGTTTCGCTTTAAAGCTCGAGGGTCGCTATTTGATTGTGAAAGTTATGTCTGCTTGCTTCCAGGTAAGGATTCCTTACCGTGGTTGTGTAGACCCTGCGATGCCTTCTTGATTGTGCCTTATATGCATGTTTACTTGTATGAACATGATTAGTGGATAGGATGACTTGTGATTGCATTCTTGCTAGCATGTTTGCCTGTTTGTACATGTTAGTGCCATGCTAGGATTGTTCTTCCAGCATGCTTAAGATTCCTACTTTAAGTTCGTAGTATCATGCTAGGTTATGTGTGATTGATGTTGATATGTATGTTTAGCCAGGAATCAGTTATTTTGTACTCCTAGCTAGTATAGTAAGGTTTGTCACCATCCGAGGTGAGAGGACATAACGTACTTTGTCCCCACCGATCGGGTGTAGAGCGAAGCATAACGTACATTGCTTCCCCCCGGCAGCCGATGTGGATTTAGCTACCACATCGGCATAAGCCTAGTTTGTAGCTGCTAGAGCGGAACCCCGCCAATGGTGCAAGCCCGCCTTGGCGAGTTCTTAGCTTCGTGTCGGTGGTACAGTGCCGCAGATGAGTGCCGAGGGCCTCGCACTCTCGTGTTCGGTGACACCGCTTTCCGAGTCTTTAGGCATGTGTACCGCCCGCGTAGTTTGTACTTAGGCCCCCACATTTACGCCGGTTGCGCGGCATGCGGTGTGCGCGCCACACACGTTAGTCGCCGCGGCTCGAGAGCTCCCGGGCTAATGTTCGTGAGTACACCCGTTCTTTCCAGATTAAGAGCCGACTTGGGTACTCTCCGATAGTCCAGATTTGTTAGCGAGGGTAAGAGGCCCTTGAGGACACCCATTGGGATTGGCTTTTGAGTCGATCATATGGTCGAGGAGAAAGACCCTCGAGGGTGTCGGACATCTTTGGGATCGGTTTTTGAGCGATCAATTGGCCGAGGAGAAAGACCCTCGGAGATGTCCTGGGATTGGTTATGAGAACCAATCATTAGGCCGAAAGTAGGAGACTTCCGAGAATTCCAGATTCTGCCTTGTAAGCTCGTTGAGCTATGATCCGTGTTGGTAATCGTTTGCATGTATACTAGGGTGCCGGATGATTGATGTATCGTATTGTACCCGGTTGGGATTCTTCACGAGTATGTTTATACTCACCCTTATTTCGTGGTTTTCCACTGTGTAACTTGGGACAAAGACAGGACGGCTAAGCGGAGGGAGCCGATTGATCATGGGAGCCGCCAAGACTCTGTCTTTATTGTTTGCATATTTGTTCAGCATGTAGATGGACAAGAGTCCTAGGGGAACCATTATTAAAAGTTGTTTGAACTGTTTTGATGTTTTTATATATACTGGCCTGGCTTGTTTTACTTCGTTGGTTTTTTCTTAAACAAAATTGTTGATTATGTTTTAAGCATTCCCCGTTCTAAATGTTTTGAAAGGTTTTAAATATGAGCACTAAACCGCTCGATGAAATATTTAACTTGCATGCTGAGTGAGAACCTAGGTTTAGGACCGTATTTTGGGTCGGGTTCTTACATTCACCCCTTCCAAAGACCATCGATCAGAGGGTGAAAACACTACAGGAACTGCACTCGGCTCACAAGCCTCTACGAACGCTCTCCAGAACCACGGTCCTTGAACGCACTGCCCAGAATAACCTTTGTTGCCACATCCTGGTGCCAACAACTCTAGCCTGAAACTGCCATCCACTACTCCACAGTAATGACATCTCCACCTGGGCAAGGTGCGAGCTCTAGCTACTGAAACTAAACCTCCAAAAATCTGAACTCACACAACCACCTCAACCAAAAGCCGGCTACAAACCAACAACTTGAGTGCTACAAACTCGGTAGCCTAGCCATCCGCACACTGCATAACCACGCCAATCTACTCAACTCCAACTCGACTTAGATCACTGACTGGAAAAGTCAACCTGCTATCTACAGGGTCCTAGAGGGCTCTCTCCACCAAACTTACCTCCATGCAAGCAACGGAACGAAGCTTGCCTCAAATATGAAACACATCTCACAAGTCCAAACGATAACACATACAGGCTTAACCCTCTAGCTTAGGCTTATTGCACCTTCCCACCGAAACTTCACAAACGGGACGCCACTACCCGGTTAACACCAACTACCAAGAACAAGAATACCAACAATGGCTGGCATAGCACAAGCTACACTAAACAGCAAGGATTCTTCAATAGGTCAAGACCCTAATCCAGCCACAATGGTGCAACCCCATCCCACAACTGATACAAAGGGGGGTTCCTCAACTACAAAGGTGCAACAGCTCCCAGGCCAAACACACAAAGTGTAACGGCCCAGTTTTCTATTCCGGTTTTCCAGGTGCCTTCGGTTCAAGATTCGGTTGTTCGGTTGGGCCGTTAGAGCTATTTTAACCATTAGGGGTATTTTGGTCTTTTGCTCCCCGGGTAGGATTTGTGGATTTTCAGGATTTCAAGGTCGTTCCTGACTTTGTCGAGGCTTGATTGTTGTTGGTTGCAAGACCCAAGATGTTTGGGCTAGTCGTTTGGAAGTTCGGTTGTGGTTTGGGTGTTGGCAAAGCAATTGTTGTTTGAGTGCTTCCTCTGGGATTTGAGCCCTTGCCCTTTATATTGATTTGGGAGTTTGATTTAAGTGAGTTTTATTTATTGGAAAAGATTGCTTCAGCCGGGTCTCGAAGGAGGAAGCTGGGAAATGGGATTTTAGGTCTTTAAGGCTTATTTAAATTGGATAAGGATGGGAAAATAGGAAAAATCCCATTTTCCCCTTTTGTTCTCTCTCTCTCTCTCCCAAACCCGAGCCCCAGCCCCTGCTCGCCCAACCTAGCCCCCTGCTCGCCCAGGACCGCACCCACTCGCCCAGCCGCCCGATTCGAGCCGCCTGCTCGCTCAAACCTCTACGCGCGATCACCAAGACAAAGGTGCGCGTCGCCCAGACCCAGCGCCTCCCAGATTCGAGTCACCCAGCCCTGCCCTTTGCCGTGCCGCCCCGCACGCGTCCTTGTAACTCATCGCGTCGCCCTGCGCTCGTCCCTGTAGCTCGTCGCGTCGCCCAGCCCGAGCGCGTCCCTGTAGCTCATTGCGTCGCCCAGCCGAGCTCGCGCCCAAGTTCACCGTCCGCGTCTGCGCCCGCGCCCAGCGCTAGAAGTCCGCGCGATTCCACGCCCAGCCCCGTGCCGTGCAAAGACGCCCAGCGCACACTCTCGCGCCATCGCCCCAACAGAAACTCACTGGCAAACCTCTACCGGCCGCGTGTCAGCCGCGCCGAGTGAGTTGCTCCCGAGCCGACTTCTGTTTATTTTATTATATTTAGGCCTATGGATTGTGATTATTGTTGTGTTTGTTAGGTTCTTGTTAGCTAGCTCGGGTTCGATCGCAGCTTAGGTTTCTTATGTGTAGTTGCCTTCTGACCAGGTAAGGATTTCTTACCGGAGTTGTGTGAGCCCTGCGATATTATATGTGATTGCTGATTGTATGCTTGTTTGTGTTTATTAACATGTCTAGGGATAGGTGCTCTGTTCTGAATTCACGACTGGCATGATTTCTTATGTTGTTCCTCATGTTAGTCCATGCTAGGTTGTTCTGTTCTGGCATGCTCGTTATCTATTCTTGCTTCGTAGTATCATGCTAGGTTCGTTGTATCTGTTTGAGCACGTATTGGATTGTATTGGATTGTTTGCTGTTGATATTATAGGTTAGAGTTCATGTAGATAGCATCATTCGGGACCAGATGCATAAAGTACCTTGCATCCACGACAGGGACGTACGAGACAGTTCTCCGTCCCTGGACCCCGTTAGGGATTAGCTAACCCTACAGGTAGGCCCTGCAATCTTGGGTGAGGGTGGCAGTATGTTAATTCCCCAACGGTCGGGATGATGACATGGCATTGCCTTGTCCCCGGGAGCCGGCACGTCCTTAGCGTGTTAGGCAGTAGCCCTTGATTTGCCACCTGTTAGGGCAAGGACGGCTTCCTGGTGTAAGCCTACCACGACCGTTTCTTTAGCCTCAGGTGCGGTGGTTCAGGCTGACATAGTTCACGTGTCCAGGTCTCACACCCTATGTCGCTGACACCGATCCGGAGATTTTTAGTTAGGCATGGTGATCGGACTCGGGCAACTTGCCACTAGACCCGGTAACCCCCAGAGTCTGCAGTAGCATGCGGTGCGCGCTTACGCTCATTACAGCGCCGACTGGAGAGCTCCTCGGGATTGTGAGCCAATGCACCTATCGCATTGACAGTAGATAGGCTGAGGCTGGGACTTGTTTCTCGTATAGGGCGTATTGTGTGGTGGATTATTCTAGACTAAGACCTTGAGATGGCATCCGATGTTTATGTGTGGATTTAGGCTATGTGCTCTATTCTGTGTTTATATTCATAACTTGCATACCTTTCTGCTAGATGACCATGTATATCGTATTGTACCCCGGTTGGGGATTCTTACTGAGTAATTCGTTACTCACCCTTATTTTGTGGTTTTCCACAGGTAACCATGGTGCGAGACAGGATGGCTGGAGGAGGAGCTGTGATCATGGAAACCCGTTGTTTTGAACTCTGAGTCTTGTATTTATGTATTTATGTTTTAAATGTTCTCTGAATGCATGTAGGTTGGCACGGAGCCCTAGGTTGTTTTCTCTCGATCAGTATTTCCTGATTCTAGCAATCATTGTAACTATTGGAAAGCTTTGAATGTTTTAAATAAATCTCTAATCAGAGTGAGTTTTGGAAATGTATTTGCCTTGGAACAGGTGCTTGGAAACAGGGACAGGTTTCAGGAATTTTATGTTGACTTTTTAAATGGATGTTTTTATGTTTTAGTTTTTACTTAGAATCCGAAACACCATTTGGCATATTGACTGTAGTTTTGAATGTGGATTGAGGTAAAGACCTATTTTAGGGCCCCATTCGGGTCGGGTCTTTACACAAAGTACCTTAGTTGACTAGGCCCAACACTCACAAGAGGCAGAACAACCCTTACTGCAACTTCCAGAACACCACTCAAGAGTCCGCTTAATTGGACAAACAACTGCTTCCAAGCAGCCAACAAACTTTTCCCTCTTGCTAGCACCACTACCATCAACTCCAAGACCAAGGGAGTAACCTGACAACTCCTATGAGGAAATGGTTCTTACAAGCGGACAACCGAAGGACAGAGAGCTCCACACATGCTCGCTGTCTTATTCCACTAAAGCAACAACATCTAAATCTCACGGGGGCAGCAACAGGGGGGGTCCACCACAGACTGAACCGCCAACCACAAACTAGCCAAAACTCACCTCCAAACACCAAAGGAGGGCAACTCTCAACATCCTGGAAACAGAAAAACAACCGACAGGGCACGAACCACTCGCCCGACGAGCAAAACTAACTTCTAGCCACTCAAAACCACACCTTGGTCAACACCAACCACCAACTTGCCACCACACCGGAACCAATCCGGACTCTACTCCAAACAAACTCTAGCTTGCTAGCCTACCAAATCTGCAAGCAACTCACCCGAGGTCTACAACCTACAAGACTTCGGCTTGCCAACTGAACTCATTACCTGGGTCTGACTGAGCTCTAGTGATGCTCTCCACAACTAGGGTTCTTCGGCAACCCTCGACACACACTGTCGTCTAACGGTCTAACAGTCAACTGCCTGAACCAACAACTTCTTTCCCAGCATTACAACTATGCTGGCCTGCTCCAAACCTCGAAACCAAAAAGACCAGAAACGCTTCAGAATGTGTCATCCTCCTACTCAAAGCATCAGCCACAACGTAGCTTCCACCCAGGGTAAGGATTCCGAGCAACACTCTTAGCAACTCATCACATCAGACTACGTGGCTTCGCCATCAGAATGAATTTTCGGTTTTCACTAAATGTAAAATAAGGTTTCCTTTTATATTTTTAAGTTTGGGAGGAATGTTGGAAGGACTCGAACCCTTGGCCTAAAAGGGGTTGGGAATCTTGGGTTTAAATAAGGAAAATAAACGCGTCACCGGGGGCTCGAAGGGAATCTTGGGAGGTCATAAGAGATTCCCAAGTCTATTTAAGTTAAGGAAGGGAATTATATTTAAAGAAAAGAAAAGAGAAAACAAGGAAAAAGGAAAGAACCCCAAAACCCTAGACTTCTCCTTCACTCTCGCCTGCCGCCCCACACCGCCGCCGTGTGTTTCGCCCAAGCCGCCCCACACCGCCGCCGTGTCTCGCCTAACGCCTCTGCCGCCCGCCCCACGACATCGCGACGCCTCGCGACCATCACTGCGACCGCCACCGAGCCACCGCCACCTTGCCAGGTCGCGTCGAGCGGCCAGCTCGCGCCACACGCAACAGCCCATCCTCCACTCCGCACCAGTCGCCAGCAGACCGCCGTGTAAGCCGCCTCGCGCCCGCCGACGACACCACCCAGCGCGCCGCTCGCGCCAAATAAGACTGTCGTGTAGCCCGCCTCGCGCGCGCCGACAAAGACTCAGCGCCCAAACGCGTCGCTCCACACTCATCGCGCGCGCCCCAGCCAGTGTCGCTCGCTCGCGCGCGCGCGCCCGACGCGGCCAGTCGTCCACACGCTGCCGCCCGTCCGACGCCTTGATAGCCATACGCCCGCCAGCGTGTCGGCTCGCCTGCGCCGCGCTCGAGCGCGCCCCTGGCCCAAAGAAGGTGCGTCCCTTGCGCTATCGCCGAGACGCGTGTGCCTTCTCGGTTAGTAAATTCCCGAGCCCCACCCTTTGGACGTCCCGATTTTAGATGCTTTGTTTATTAATTAGGATATTTTATTGCTTGCTTAGGTTGCTCGAGTTCACTTAAAAGCTCGAGGGTCGTTATTCGATTCGGGATAATCAACCTCCACTTATTTCCGTAAGGATTCTTACCCGGGTTGTGTGGACCTCGCGAATAGTTGATAGCACGCCGATTTCTCGCAATTATATGAGTTTCTAGTGATAGGTTTCATGTTTTCTTTTGATTCATGTTCGTGACATGTTTACATCCCGATAGTTCCATGTTAGGCTTTCCTATTTTGATAGAACCATGCTGCCTACTGTATGCTGCTAGATCCAAGTTACGGTTAGATGTATAATGTATAGTTTAGAGGGCCGTAGAGGTAACTAGTTGGGGTCCCGCTCGGACAAGACCCGATGGACATCTGGAGGTGTAAGGCCCTATGGGCATCCTAGGTGTGTAAGGCCCACTTGGGCATCACTGATTCTGGAGGTGTAAGGCCCTATGGGCATCCTAGGTGTGTAAGGCCCACTGGGCATCACTGATTCTGGAGGTGTAAGGCCCTATGGGCATCCTAGGTGTGTAAGGCCCACTGGGCATCACTGATTCGGGAGGTGTAAGGCCCTATGGGCATCCTAGGTGTGTAAGGCCCACTGGGCATCACTGATTCTGGAGGTGTAAGGCCCTATGGGCATCCTAGGTGTGTAAGGCCCACTGGGCATCACTGATTCTGGAGGTGTAAGGCCCTATGGGCATCCTAAGTGTGTAAGGCCCCACTGGGCATCGCTGTAACCTAAGTGTGTAAGGCCCCACTGGGCATCACTGCGTCCTAAGTGTGTAAGGCCCCACTGGGCATCACTGAGTCCTAGATTGTGTAAGGCCGAAGGGCATCCAAGCGTAGGACCTAGGAGTGACTGTTGATGGGAGCCCTTGAATAGGCTCGCCCTAGAAATAGCCCATAGCCTAACCAACCGTTTCTGCTCTAAGTCTTTGTATGGTTGCTTGTCCATGTGCTAATTGAGATGATTTCGTATTGTACCCCGATTGGGGATTCTTACTGAGTAACTTGTTGCTCACCCTTATTTTCTGTGGCTTTCCACCAGGTAACTTGGGACAGAGGCTGGATGGCTAGGAGGAAGTCGCTCGATGATCATGGATAGCTGACTCTGGGTCGCACGTTTCTTTAAATGTTTTCCTTAATGATTTAGCATGTAGTGGGACTTGGGTCCCTAGGAAAAAGTACTCAAACTATTTTATGTTCTCGTACCGCTTTCCTTTGAATTGTTTTAAGAAAGTCTTGATCACCATTTACCTGTTTTATTTAATTGAAATCATGGTTTTGTTTTAAAAATGTTTATTGTAAAGTTTTAAACTTCCGACTCTGAATGATGTTTATATTCTTATTCATGCATGCTAAGTATGGACCTTAGGTTAGAGACCGTTTCTTGGGTCGGTTCTTTACAGTTTGGTATCGAGCCCAGAGTTATAGGTTCTCAGAGGACGACTGCGATTGCGAGTGTTGTTTTCCATGATCATCAGCGCTCATGACCATCGATGTATGTCCGTAAGTTTAAAGTTAAGGGTTAAGAAATTACAATACCGTTTGCACCTTGCATGTACATGACTTGTGGTTGTAGAGTAGGAAAGACAGGTTCTGACCCATTGTTGGTTTGGCTGTAGATTTTCGGTATGCCGATCACTCGTAGAGGCGAGGAGGCTCGAGGCCGACCACCCAGGCATTCGTGATCGATTCTCGACACCGGGGACCTCGTCCCAAGCCGATCTTGAGGTTAGGCCACCATCAGGCCCTTCAACCGTGTTGCCCGAGAGGGTGTAGGGGCAAGCGAGTCTCGAGAGGCTGCACCGGAGGCTGCTTTTGTGGAGTCTATGAGGGCTCTTGTGGTTGGGTTGCTAGCCGACCTGGAGGGTCGAGCAGAGAGTGAAATGCAAGCTTTGTTAGGCTGCGCAGAGGAGGAGTCCCGCGTTCGGATCTGGCGGTGACCGAGTTGGTTCAAAGAGAGGATCAGCAGCGCCACCAAGACCGCCACTCCACAGAGCCAATTGTGAATGAGGCCGTTACGCGTAAGGTGCCGAGGATCTAGGCAAGTGGTGAGGGATTTTGTGAAATGGAAGCCGAGAAGTTTAGCGCCCTGGGGAACCATTGGTAGCCGCCACGTGGATTCTTTGAGTTAGAATATACGTTTATGGTAATGGAGTGTCTCGAGGTGCAAATGAGCTCGATGTGTGCGCTCTCACGTATTAGCCGGCATACAGCTAAGTGGTGGTGGGATTCCACCTTAAGTGAGAGACCGGCCGGATCTCCACCTGCCACCTGGGAGTTCTTCAAGGCTGAGTTCAAGGCAAAATTTATTAGCGAAGAAGCCCAAGAGAAGATGATTGAGCTGTTTTCAAACCTTAAGCAGGGATCTGACTCGATCGAGGTGTACGAGAAGAAGTTCTCAGAGTATGGATACTTCGCGCCACAGTTGATTTCTACCTGAATCAAAGATCGGGAAGTTTATTGCGGGTTTGAGACAGGGGTGTCTCGGATGTTAGGGCACAGCCCTAAACTTTTGCCAAGGCAAGATACGGTGCAACGATTTATGATGGGAAGTATCCTCCGAGCAGTTGTTGTTAGTACCGTAGTGTCTAAGGCCCCAGTGTACTCGGGCGAGCGCAAGTTTGACTCGAGGAGCAATGTTCGGGGCGGTCGGCGCCCTGTGGTTCTTATCATGGCGAGAGACCAAGATCGAGACCGTGAATCGTGATCAGCCCCGCCAACAGGCGTAGGAGGCCGCCACCGTATTGTAGGTCCTGCGGGAAGCAGCATTGGGGACCCTGTGGTGTTAACCCTAGAGCTTGTTTCAACTGTGGAAAGGAAGGGCATCGGGCCCAGCATCGCACCTGCAGAGGCGATGGTGGCACAAACAACTTCAAAGAAGCGGGGAAGAGTATATGCTACGACTCGCCAGGAGGCTGAGAGAACCGGACCCGCAGTGGCAGGTACACTCCTAGTTCTTGATCACCTCGCCTTTGTGTTGTTTGATTCGGGTTCCACCCATTCGTTTGTTTCTGCTGTTTTTGCTGAGCTTGCTTGCATGAATTTAGTGCCTCTAGGTTTTGAGTTGTCTGTCGCTACTCCCTCGGGAACTAGTATGCTGGCTAGCCAGAAGGTAAGGGACGGTCGAGTGCACAGTATCCGACTGCACCTGCAGGTTACCCTCATTGTGCTAGCTATGAGCGGTTTTGATGTGATCCTCGGCATGGATTGGTTAGCTGATAACCACGCTATGATTGATTGTCGTTGTAAGGAGGTGGTGTTCAGGCCGCCAGGTAGGCCTACCTTTAAATTTCGGGGTACCCAGAGTGGGGTGTGTCCGCCGGTGATTTCGGCAGTTAAAGCTCACCGTTTGTGTAAAGACCCAACCCAAAAGGGGCTCTAAATGGGCCTTTACCCCAATGCATGTAGTGAAAATAAAAGACATTATGAAAAATACATTTCGGATCCCAAGTAAAAACAGAAACATTCAACAACCAAAACATACATTTCTAAAAGCATACTCTGATCAGAGATTTATTTAAACCATTAAAACAATCCACAAGTACAAATATGCTGGAATCCATAAAACGTAAGAAAACATCCTGGGGCTCTGTGCCCGTCTACATGCATTCAGGGGAAATAACAAAAAGTGAAGAGTCATGATAAAATAAAATAGTCGAGATGACAAAGCAGGATTCCATGATCACAGCTCTCTCCTTCACCATCCTGTCTCCCGCTTGATTACCTTGGAAAGCCACGGAATAAGGGTGAGTAACGAATTACCCAGTAAGAATCCCCAACCGGGTACAATACGATATACATGATCATCTAGAAGAAAGTATGCAAGCTATGAGTACAAACACAGAGCGGAGCACATAGCTAAGTCCACACTTGGACCTCGGATGCCAACTCGTGGTCTTAGTCCGAAATACCACAACACACTATACGCGCTATATACGGAACAAGTCCCGCCTCGGCCGCCTCACGACGATACGAAAGGTGCACTCGCTCGAGATCCCAAGGAGCTCTCCATCGTATTTGTAATGAGCGTAAGGATGCACCGCGTTTTCTGCACTATGGGGTGCCGGGTCTAGTGGCAAGCCGCCCATATCCGGATACCACGCCTAACTAAATCTCCGGATCGGTGTCACCGACATAGGGTGTGAGACTCGGACACGTGAACTATGTCACCAGTACCACCGCACTTTGAGGCTAAGGAACGGGTCATGGTAGGCTTACACCGTGAAGCCGCCCTTACCTTAACAGTGGCAATCAAGGGCTACTGCCGAACACGCCGAGGACGTGCCGGCCGCCGGGGACTAGGCATTGCCAAGTCATCATCCCGACCGCTGGGGCATCGCTTAGACTACCACCCTCACCCAAGATTGCGGGGCCTACCGGTTGGGATAGCTAATCCTCACGGGGTCCAAGGATCTGAGAACTGTCTCAATCGCCCTTGCCATAGATGCAAGATACTTTATGCATCGGGCCCGATGATGCTATCTACCCGAATTCTAAGCCCTAACAATAATAACGATTCAATCAATGCACCCAATACGTGCTCAATGAGATACAAGGAACCTAGCATGATACTACGAAGCAAGACAGATATCGAACATGCCGAATGGAACAACCTAGCATGGGCTAACATGAGAAACAATACAAGAGTTCATGCCATCAGAATACGAATGCAGCACCTAGGGCTAAACATGCTAGTAATCATACACAGCATACAAAACAACAATCACAAATATACCACAGGCCCACACAACACCTGTAAGAAATCCTTACCTTGGTGGGAGGCTTCTACACACAAATCCTAAGCTGCGGAACAATCCCGAGCTAGCGAGCGGGAACCTAGCAAACCAACAATAATCGGCATCTAAAATGTCTAAACAACAATAGAAAAAACAAGCTCGGCTCAAAGGAACTCACGCGCACGACGACACGAGCTTGAGCTTGGCCGCAAGCAGCTGGCTGGCGCTGGCTGCACGCGCACCGCACGGCGCAGCGAGGGGCTAGCTGCCGGCCGCGCTACGCACGGCGGCAGCACGGCGCGCGCGAGCGCGCGCGCGCAGCGCGTCTGGCGGCGCGCGCGGCGGCGCGTCGCGATGCGCGACACGGCGAGCAGCTTCGGCAGGAGGACGCGCGCGCGAACGAACGTCTGGGTGAAGGCGCGCGGCGCTGGCGCGGCGACAGCGACGCAGACGCGGGCTGGCGCGCGGCGAGCGATTCGGCAAGCGCGACACGGCGAGGCGCGTGCGATGGGCGACGCAGACGCGGCCGACGCTGGCGGCCGCGCTGCGAGACCTTCTCGGCGCGTCGCGAGCGATGGCGGCGAGGACGAACGACGATCTGGCCGGCTTTATTCTTTGGCGCGATCCGGCGTCGCGATCGACCGGCCGGGCGTCGGCGGCGAGGGCGATCTGTCTTCTTTGAACGAACGGCAAGGTCGCTAAGGCGGATCTCGCGTCGGCGCAGGGCTGGTTCGACAGATCTGGGCGTCGGCGAGCCGGTCGGCGATGATGGTCGCTTCCTCTCTACCGGGCCGCATCCAACACAAACACACACACACTACATCTTATCTTACCTTCGCCAAAGATCAAAAACCAAATGAGGAGATGAAGAGGATGAAGACTTACCCGGAATGATGATGATCGAACCCAAGGAGATGCAAGGGAAGAAGAATTCGGCAAGGCAATGGAGAGGGAGAGCTTGTGCGGCCAAGAGGAGTTTTGGAGAAGAAGATGGAATAACCTAATTCTATTTCATTTAACCAAATGCACCAAAACTCCAAAATCCAAGGTTAACTAAGATGTGATGCAGAAAGAGTAACAAGAGCACCTAATGGCTCAATTGGCACACATCTCTACAAGCTTCCCAGGAGACCCGGGTTCAAACCCCACTGCAAAGACAAATTCCTTTATTTTTACTTTTGCATCAAACCTTGCTCAAACCAAACCACAAACCCCTCCAAAACCTACATAAAACCATCCAATAATTTTAGTAATCGAAAGGACACAAACGACTCTCGACGGCCCGACCAAATTACCAAATTACCCCTAGGGCATACTGGAAGACCGGAAGAAAACCTGGTCGTTATAGCTTTGTTAGCTCGGGAGCTTGGGGTTTCTTAGCTAAGTTAATCGGGAGAACCAGTGACCCACTATCTGCCGAGCAGTGCCCATAGTGCAAGAGTTTGCGATGTTTTTCCCGAAGAGTTGCTCGGCTCGCCGCCGAAGAGGGAGGGTGGACTTCTCAATAGAGCTTGAGCCGGGACTCGCCCTATCTCGAAAGCTCCTTATCGCATGGCGCCAGCAGAGCCGAAAGAGTTAAAAGAACAGTGCGGAGATGCTTGACAGAGGATTTATTAGGCCGAGTGTGTCCTCGTGGGGAGCACCTGCATCGCTTGTTAAGAAAAAGATGGCTCGATGCGTTCTATGCATCGATTATGAGGAATCGAACAAGGTAACCATTAAGAACAAGTACCCGCCGCCTCGTATCGATGACTGTTTGACCACTCCGTGGAGCTCGTGTGTTTTCAAATATTGACTTGAGGTCGGGTTACCACCGCTTGAGGATTCGGGATGCGAGATATTCCCAAGACAAATAAGTTCAGAGTCAAGGTATGGGCATTATGAGTTCGTAGTCATGTCTTTCGGACTGACAAATGCCCCAGCTGCATTCATGGACATGATGGACAGAGTGTTCAAGGCATTCTTGGACCGCTTTGTTATCGTGTTCATAGATGACATTCTTGTGTACTCTAAGTCTAAGGAGGACCATGCCTCGCACCTAAGGCAGATCTTGGCAGCCTTGCGCGAGAACAAGCTCTACGCAAAGTTCTCAAAGTGTGACTTTTGGCTCGATGAGGTAGCATTTCTGGGACACGTTGTGTCTAAGGAGGAGTGGTCAGAGACCCTTCAAGGTAGAGGCCGTTAGTTCGTGGGCCGACCGACGATCGCGGACGGAGATTCGTAGCTTCACTGGGTCCGCCGGATATTACCGACGCCCGTTCAAAATTTTTTCCGCTATAGCCGCCCCGCTTACTCGATTGACGAAAAAGGGTGTTGATTTCGTTTGGGATAGGAAGTGCGACGAGAGTTTTGCTAAGCTAAAGAGCAGTTTGACGTCTGCCCCGGTGTTGGCGGTCCCGGAGGGAACTGGGGGTTTCGTGGTGTACAGTGATGCCAGCAAGTTTGGTTTGGGATGCGTTCTGATGCAACACGGTAAGGTGATAGCGTGCGCTTCCGCAAATTGAAACCGCACGAGCGCAATTACCCGACTCATGATATGGAGTTGGCGCCGGTCCTTTTTGCACTTAAGATTTGGAGGCACTACTTGTATGGGGAGAAGATTCGAGATTTTCTCGGATCACCAAAGCCTCAAGTATTTCTTCACTCGTAAGGACTCGAACATGAGGCGGAGGAGGTGGTTGGAGCTCGTGAGGGATTACGATCGTGAGATCTTGTATCACCTGGAAAAGCAAATGTTGTGGCTGATGCACTAAGTAGAAAGGCCTCGCATCTGGCAACATTGGCAAACCCCAAGAGTATCATCAGGAAGGATCTCGAGAGGGCGGAAATAGCGGTGTTGTTAGGGGATGTTACCGCGAGGTAGCTCGATTAACCATCCAACCTTCTTCGATAAGGCAAAGGATTATCGACAACCACCGAAAGATCCTAAGTTAAAAAGTTTGTATGAGAGGGTTCAGCCGATGGTGACTTCGACTTCGTGATACTTGCGGATGGGGGTCCGAGATATAAAGGTCGGTGTGTGTTCCAAAACGATCTGCCGTGTTCGCACAGAGTTATTGACCGAGGCTCACACCTCGCCTTTTCTTGGCACCTGTGGGGTAACAAGATGTACCAAGATCTTAAATGACTTTTTGGTGGATGGGGATGAAGAGGAGATTGCCCGATTCGTTAGTCGGTGTCTCACCACAACAGTGAAGGCGCCCAGCAGAGCTAGCCAGTGTCTCATTGCAACCGCTTCGGGTGCCACAAAGGAAGTGGGAGGAGATCACCATGGATTTTATCTCGGTTTGCCCAGACTCCTAGAGGATATGCACATTTGGGTGGTCGTTGATAGGTTGACTAAGTGTGCCCATTTCATTCCGGCAGGATAAACTACACCGTGGAGCAAAGGGCACAACTGTTCCTTGAGCGAATAGTGAGGTACCACGGAGTGCCGCTTAAAATTATCTCCGACCGGGATTCCCGTTTTACATCACGGTTTTGGAAGGCCCTTCAGCGAGTTTTTGGGCACAGAGTGCGGCTCACAAAGACGACCTTCCACCCACGCACCGATGGCCGACCGAGCGGGTAAATCGATCTTAGAGGATATGTTGCGAGCTGCGTGTTGGATTTCCACGTAGTTGGGACCAAGATTTGTACTTGATGGAGTTTGCCTACAATAACGCTTTTGATCGACCATTCGGATGGCGCCGTTTGAGGCGTTGTATGGTAGCGGCTGCAGATCCCCGCTTTCGGGAAGAAGTTGGTGACCGGCAGTGTTAGGTCCGAGTTGCTCCACCACCAATGAGGCCGTCCCGTAAAATCAAAGCTCAGTATCGACCGCCCCCAAGCAGTGCAGGAAGAGCTACGCCGATGTTAGGCGTAGGGAGTTGGAGTTTGAGGTTGGCCAAAGATGTTTTCCTCAAGGTAGCTCCGATGCGAGGGGTCCCGAGGTTCGGTAAAAAGGGCAACCGAGCCCCGGTGTTTGTTGGACCTTTCGAGGTCCTTGAGAGGATTGGGATTGTGGCCTGTCGGTTAGCACCGCCGCCGCCCTTGGCCGCAGCATGCATAGTGTGTTCCACGCTTCGATGCTCCGCCAAGATGTGGCGATCCTTCGCACGCATCGTCATAGATTTTGAGCCTTTACAGCTGAACCATGACTGAGCTTTGAGGAGAAACCCATAAGGGTCCCGGCATTTGAGAAAAAGGTTTTGAGGAACCGGCCATTGACCTAGTGAAAGTGCGGTGGCGGAATCGGGGAGTTGAGGAAGCTACTTGGGAGTTGGAAGGGAGATGAGGAGGAGTTACCCAGAGTTGTTTTAAGAGCGACGACTTCCGGGGACTAAAGTCTTCTAAGGAGGGAGTATTGTAATGTATTTCTTTTCACTAAATGTAAAATAAGGTTTTGTAAGAACCCGACCCAAAATACGGTCCTAAACCTAGGTTCTCACTCAAAGATGCAAGTTAAATATTTCACCGAGCGGTTTAGTGCTCATATTTAAAACCTTTCAAAACATTTAGAACGGGAATGCTTAAAACATAATCAACAACTTTGTTTAAGAAAACCAACGAAGTAAAACAAGCTGCCAAGATATATAAAAACATTCAAAATAGTTCAAACAACTTTTTATAATGTTTCCCCTAGGACTCATGTCCATCTACATGCTTGAACAAATATGCAAACAATAAAGACAGAGTGCCAGCGGCTCCCATGATCAATCGGCTCCCTCCGCTTAGCCGTCCCTGTCTTGTCCCAAGTTACCCGTGGAAAACCACGAGAAATAAGGGTGAGTATAAACATACTCAAGAAGAATCTCCCAACCGGGTACAATACGATACTTCAATCATCTAGCACCCTAGTATACATGCAAACATTACCAACACGGATCATAGCTCAACGAGCTTACAAAGCGAGAATCTGGAATCTTCGAAGTCTCCTACTTCCGCCTAATGATTGGCTCTCATAACCAATCCCGGGACATCTCCGAGGGTCTTTCTCCCTCGGCCAATTGATCACCAAAAACCGATCCCAAAGATGTCCGACACCCTCGAGGGTCTTTCTCCTCGACCATACGATCAGCTCAAAAGCCAATCCCAATGGGTGTCCTCAAGGGCCTCTTACCCTCGCTTATAAATCTGACTATCGGAGAGTACCCAAGTCCGGCTCTAAACAGAAGGAACCGTGTACTCACGAACATTAGCCCGGGAGCTCTCCGAACCGGCGACTAAAGCGTGTCGCGCAAGACACCGCATGCTCTTCTGCAACCGACGTAAATGCGGGGCCTAAGGGCAAACTACGCGGGCCAGTGCGCATGCCTAAGACTTCGGAACGGTGTCACCGAACACGATGAGTCGCGAGGCCCTCGGCACTCATCTGTGCGGCTGTACCACCGACTGAAGCTAAGAACCGGCCAAGGCGGGCTTGCACCGCTGGCGGTGGTTCCGCTCTAGCGAGCTACAAACTAGGCTTATGCCGATGTGGTAGCTACATCCACATCGGTTTTCGGGAAGCAATGTACGTTATGCTTCGCTCTACTCCCGACCGGTGGGGACAAGGTACGTTATGTCCGCTCTCACTCTAGATGATGACAACCCTCTAACACACTAGCTAGAGTATAGTGTAAACGATTCCTGGCTAAACATACATAATCATCATCAATCATACATAACCTAGCATGATACTACGAACTTAAAGCAGAATCTCAAGCATCTTTGGAAGAACAATCCTAGCATGGCACTAACATGTACAAACAAGCAAACATGCTAGCAGAATGCAATCACAAGTCATCATATCCACTAATCATGTCCATAAAAGTAAACATGCATATAAGGCACATTCAAGAAAGCATCGCAGGTCCACACAACCACGGTGAAGGAATCCTTACACTGAAACAAGTGGAGAATGGCTATTACAACCAAAAGAGACCCTCGAGCTTAATACTGAACTCGAGCAACCTAGGCATAAGTAAAGCATCCTAAGTAAATATACAGACGACGCAAAGCTTAAAAAAAAACGAAAGGGAAAAGGCTCGAGAATTACCAACCGAGAGGACACGAGCTCTCGCAGCAAGGGGCAGTGCGGGCGCTGCTGGTGCGCGGAGCAGTGAGCCGGGCGCTGGGCTCGCGCGCGGCAAAGCGAAAGGACGCTGGCGCTGGCGGCGCAGCGCGCGCGCTGGGCGGCGCAGCGAGACGCGCGAGCGATGCGTCGCAGTCGCGCGCGCACGGCAACGCGCTCGCTGCGGGCGACGCGCGAGCGAGCGAAGTCGGCCCCAGGTTGGCGCGCGGCGAACGTCTGGCTTCTTTGGCGTGACGAGCTGCGAGCGACGGCCGGCTGGCGTCGTGCGGCGTCGGCGATGATGGGTGTCGCGACGGTGGGAGCTTCGCCTCGCAGCGCGTCGGTGGCGGGCGGGCGGTAGGCCGGGCGTCAGTGCGGGTGGCTGGCGGGTGTGGTGCAGTGCGGCACGAGGCCGCGCGGCGGGCGTGTGTGTGGTGCGATGGGCGGTGCGTCGCGGCTGGGTGGCTCGGTGGGTGGTTCGATGGTGTGGCTAGGGCTGCTCGCCTAGGGTTTTTAGGAGAGAGAGAGAGAGAGAGAGAGAGAGAGAGAGAGAGAGAGAGAGAGAGAGACGGCCAACAAGGGGAAAAATAGGGGTTTCTTGATTTTTCCTTCTCTTCCTTATTTTAAATAGGGTTAGGAAACCTAAAATTCCCTTCCCAAGGATTTTTCCCTTGCGGGTCCCGGCTAAAGAAATTCTTTTCTCTTTTTACTTCAAATTCTTATTTAAAACTCCAATTCCACCATCTAGGGCAAGGGTTCAAATCCCAAAGGATCCAATTAATTCCCAATTAATTTTGCTATTAACCGGGAAGGGAAACGGGGCCGTTACAGGTTTCCTTTTATATTTTTAAGTTTGGGAGGAACTGTTGGAAGGACTCGAACCCTTGGCCTAAAAAGGGGTTGGGAAGCTTGGGTTTAAATAAGGAAAATAAACGCGTCAGCCGGGGCTCGAAGGGGAATCTTGGGGAGGTCATAAGAGATTCCCAAGTCTATTTAAGTTAAGGAAGGGAATTATATTTAAAGAAAAAGAAAAGAGAAAACAAGGAAAAAAGGAAAGAACCCCAAAACCCTAGACTTCTCCTTCACTCTCGCCCAAGCCGCCCCACACCGCCGCCGTGTCTCGCCCAACGCCTGCTTGGCTCGCCCCACGACATCGCACGCCCTGCGACCACTGCCCGGCACCGCACCGAGCCACCGCCGGCCAGATCGCGTCGAGCGGCGGCCACCTCGCCCCACAGCCGCAACAACCCATCCTCCACTCCGCACCAGTCGCCCGATGCAGACGGCCGTGTAGCCCTCGCCTCGCGCGCACGACGACACCCCAGCGCCGCTCGCGCGCCAGCGCCGACCGGCTGTAGCCCGCCTCGCGCGCGCGACGCAACACCCAGCGCCCAAACCGCGTCGCTCCACTCGCCGCGCGCCGTCCCGCGTGTCGCTCGCTTCGCGCGCCGGCCCTCGCGGCCAGTGTCGCGTCTCAGCCGCCGTCGTCGACGCCTTGATAGCGCGCCGCCCAGCGTGTCGGCTACGCCTGCGCCGCGCGCTCGAGCCAGCGCCCCTGGCATCCAAAGCGATTGCGTCGCCCTTGTCGCTATGCTGCCGAGACGTGTGCCTTCTCGGTTGGTAAATTCGAGCCTCCACCCTTTGGGCGTCCCGATTTTAGATGTCGTTTTTTTAATTAGGATATTTTATTGCTTGCTTAGGTTGCTCGAGTTCACTTAAAAGCTCGAGGGTCGTTATTCGATTCGGGATAATCAACCTCCACTTATTTCCAGGTAAGGATTCTTACCCGGGGTTGTGTGGACCCTGCGAATAGTTGATAGCACGCTGATTTCTGCAATTATATGAGTTTCTAGTGATAGGTTTCATGTTTTCTTTTGATTCATGTTCGTGACATGTTTACATCCCGATAGTTCCATGTTAGGCTTTCCTATTTTGATAGAACCATGCTGCCTACTGTATGCTGCTAGATCCAAGTTACGGTTAGATGTATAATGTATAGTTTAGAGGGCCGTAGAGGTAACTAGTTGGGGGTCCCGCTCGGACAAGACCCGATGGACATCTGGAGGTGTAAGGCCCTATGGGCATCCTAGGTGTGTAAGGCCCACTGGGCATCACTGATTCTGGAGGTGTAAGGCCCTATGGGCATCCTAGGTGTGTAAGGCCCACTGGGCATCACTGATTATGGAGGTGTAAGGCCCTATGGGCATCCTAGGTGTGTAAGGCCCACTGGGCATCACTGATTCTGGAGGTGTAAGGCCCTATGGGCATCCTAGGTGTGTAAGGCCCACTGGGCATCACTGATTCTGGAGGTGTAAGGCCCTATGGGCATCCTAGGTGTGTAAGGCCCACTGGGCATCACTGATTCTGGAGGTGTAAGGCCCTATGGGCATCCTAAGTGTGTAAGGCCCCACTGGGCATCGCTGTAACCTAAGTGTGTAAGGCCCCACTGGGCATCACTGCGTCCTAAGTGTGTAAGGCCCCACTGGGCATCACTGAGTCCTAGATTGTGTAAGGCCGAAGGGCATCCAAGCGTAGGACCTAGGAGTGACTGTTGATGGGAGCCCTTGAATAGGCTCGCCCTAGAAATAGCCCATAGCCTAACCAACCGTTTCTGCTCTATGTCTTTGTATGGTTGCTTGTCCATGTGCTAATTGAGATGATTTCGTATTGTACCCCGATTGGGGATTCTTACTGAGTAACTTGTTGCTCACCCTTATTTTCTGTGGCTTTCCACCAGGTAACTTGGGACAGAGGCTGGATGGCTAGGAGGAAGCTGCTCGATGAT
Organism: Sicyos edulis; assembly: GCA_036507275.1. Lineage (NCBI taxonomy): Eukaryota > Viridiplantae > Streptophyta > Magnoliopsida > Cucurbitales > Cucurbitaceae > Sicyos > Sicyos edulis. The sequence goes on along the minus strand of CM071855.1, from coordinate 23,421,032 downwards.
CATGGATAGCTGACTCTGGGTCGCACGTTTCTTTAAATGTTTTCCTTAATGATTTAGCATGTAGTGGGACTTGGGTCCCTAGGAAAAAGTACTCAAACTATTTTATGTTCTCGTACCGCTTTCCTTTGAATTGTTTTAAGAAAGTACTGATCAGTCATTTACCTGTTTTATTTAATTGAAATCATGGTTTTGTTTTAAAAATGTTTATTGTAAAGTTTTAAACTTCCGACTCTGAATGATGTTTATATTCTTATTCATGCATGCTAAGTATGGACCTTAGGTTAGAGACCGTTTCTTGGGTCGAGTCTTTACAGCTACAACCACCATTTGTTCAGTACCATCTGAACTCCAGCCATGAACCACAAGAGGTTCCACCAACCAAACTTAGGTCCAACCTAACAAAACTTGCCTAAGCAACAACCCGACTACGAGCACGGTATCCTTACAACCTCAAATAAAGCCTTACAACATCCACCTGGAGTCCAACTTCTACAAGAACTGAGCACCTGTTCTCCAAAGCAAACCCTACATGGTTCCGAAACTCTCGCCACCAGAACGAACTACGCAAAACACACTTGTGTGCACAACTCTCAACCTTTCTTCAGAGATCCAAGACTAACAGGTGCTTTTCCAAAAGGCAACCCTAACTTCTGGCAGAGATACAATCAACCAAAGGAACACCAAAAGTTCCATCCCCACACGATACTCGAAGTTGTGGCAACCTTGCTCTACTAAAGCATAACAATGCCAAACCGAACTTACCTTATACCAAGTCTCTACCAAGTGTGCTTACACATAAGGCGTCCAACTCCTCTCATAAGGCATCCTACTCATCTCATAGGCATCCAACTCATCTCATAAGCATCCAACTCATGGCCCCTCTGCTGGACCAAACTCGCATCTACGATGCTCAACTCTCCTCATATTTAGGCACTCGAAGGTAGTTGAGCGCACTACCAACCACATAGATCTCCTGGTCTTAACACTAGCGTGAGACTCACGCGCACCAACACTTACCAACCGTCAACCTGCTGACTTACTCAACCCCCGGTAACTCTGGGAAGAGGCTCCGCCTCCTCTCGAACATCCTTTCGCTTGTAGTCCTACGACTACCACTGAACTAGCTCTCTTGCACGACCTAAACAGCTGCAACTGCCATAAACGGATCCAAAGGCTAAAGGAGTGTGCTGAACTCTGGACGGGTCATAGAACCATCTGCTATACCCATGCCAAACTCAGGCCTGAACCAGACTTAGTGCCCAAACGACACACCAACCAATGCACCTCAAGTGACACTACTACCAAATCCACATCTTACTACAAATGGGGCCAGCAAGGTCACAACCTCAAGTGACAAAAACTCTGGCTAGGCATATAAGGGCTCAAAACTCAAACAACCCTGCCTATGGCATCTCATCTAACTGAAGTCTCACGGCCTACTCTTGCATCTCCACATGATGCTCAACAAAACTCCGACTGGCTCTCTCCACATGCAGCGGCTGGCTCTGCTCTAGGAGCTCACCATAAAAAGAGTGCTCAACTCTACTAGACAACTGGAAATCACCAACGGATCAAGTCCGATGGGTACACTGCTCGCTGCACCCTTAACCACAGGGTTCCGACTTACTGGCTGGAAAATAACAAAAATTTATAAGAGCACAAAGATGTCTCTACATCCTCCTCGAAGGCTACTAACTCTGCAGCCACCCTCTGGGCAACCAAACAATCCGCTAAGGTTCAAGATCAACACTTGAACTACCCAGGCTAGTCCACACTAGGACCTGCTCCACTAGCATCAACATGAGCAAAGCCATAGCTAACTCCTCTCCTGGAGTGGTACTCCAGGGCAAATCACCTCCACCCTCTCTCTAGGGGAAAACTAACAACTGGGCCACAAGTGGCCTACGGGAGTCTAATCTCTGTCTCCCTCTGGAACGATGTCCCAGCGGTATCTAAATCTATCTGGATACCCAAACTAGCTGCTAACATACTTCTCACACTGCGGGAGGTTGGCATGATTGTGCTCTAGATCCAAACCAACAACGAGTCAGGACCTGCTCGTCTCCGCTTCACAACACTAAACAAGGCATACACTAGATGAATGGTATTGTAAATTCTTAACCCTTTTCTAAAAATAGTAAACTTAGGCGTACCTGATGACTGTCGGAGTGCTGATGATCATGAAAAAAATGACCTACAACAAAGGGTCAGTCTACAGAATCTATGACTCTATGCTCTGATACCAACTGTAAAGACCCGACCTGAATGGGGTTCTAAAATAGGCTTTTACCTCAATGCATGTGTTCAAAAGTTAAAGATAATATGCAAGAATGGTTTTCGAATTCTAAGTGAAAACTAAAACATGCAAACAACCATTTAAAACAACACAGTTATAGAATTCCTGAAACCTGTACCTGTTTCCAAGCACCTGTTCCAAGACAAATACATTTCCAAAACTCACTCTGATCAGAGATTTATTTAAAACATTCAAAACTTTCCAATAGTTACAACAGTGCTAGAATCCAGAAAACAGTCAGAAAACAACCTAGGGCTCCGTGCCCAACTACATGCATTCAGAGGAAAGTAAAACACAAAGAATCATAGACATAAACTCAGAGTTCGAACAACGGGTTTCCATGATCAAAGCTCCTCCTCCAGCCATCCTGTCTTGCACCATGGTTACCTGTGGAAAACCACAAAATAAGGGTGAGTAACGAATTACTCAGTAAGAATCCCCAACTGGGGTACAATACGATATACATGGTCATCTAGCAAAAAGGTATGCAAGCTATGAATATAAACACAGAAGAGAGCACATAGCTTAAATCCACACCTAAACTTCGGATGCCAACTCAGGGACTTACTCCGAGATAATCCACCTCATGATACGATCCTATACGAGAAACAAGTCTCGGCCTCAACCTGTCTACTGTCGATACGAAAGGTGCACTGGCTCACAATCCCGAGGAGCTCTCCAGTCGGCGCTATAATGAGCGTATGCGCGCACCGCATGCTACTGCAAATCGTGGGGGGTGCCGGGTCTAGTGGCAAGCTGCCCAGGTCCAGTCACCATGCCTAACTAGATCTCTGGATCGGTGTCACTTACATAGGGGTGTGACACCTGGACACGTGAACTGTGTCATCCTGAACCACCGCACCTGAGGCTAAGGAACCGGTCGTGGTAGGCTTTGTAAAGACCCAACCCGAAAATGGAACTAAATCTAGGTCTTTACTCAGCATGCAAAATTAAAACATAAAAGGACCCAGCCAGGGTCGGATTCAAAGCTTTTCAAACACATGAGCGGGAAAACAATCAAAACAAAGTAAACATTCATTAGGCAAAAACGAACCATTCAAATTAAAACAGTGACCGATCAGTACTTTCCTTAAAAACATAAAATAGTTCAAATCATAGTTTTCCCTACTTTAACTAAGTCCAACTACATGCTGAAATCCAAAAGCAAGAAAATAAGACACGGCAGAGTGTCAAGCGAGATCCATGATCTCCCACTCTCTCCTCTAGCCACCTCGGTGCTTGTCCCAAGTTACCCGTGGAAGAAACCACGATAAGGGTGAGTATAAACATACTCGGTAGAAGAACCCCGACCGGGGTGCGATACGATGCAATCTATCATCTAGCGACCTAGTACACATGCCACAAATATCAACACGGATCTTAGCTCAATGAGCTCACAAGGCAAATCCGAATCCACGGAAGTCTCCTACTTCCGGCCTAATGATTGGCTCTCAAACCAATCCCGGGACATCTCCAAGGTCTTTCTCCCTTGGCCAATTGATCACTCAAAAACCGATCCCAAGATGTCCGACACCCTCGAGGGTCTTTCTCCCTCGACCAATTGATTAACTCTAAAGTCAATCCCAATGGGTGTCCTCAAGGGTCTCTTACCCTCGCTATAAATCTGGACTATCGGGAGAGTACCCGAAGTCTGGCTCTAAACAAGAAGGAACTGGTGTACTCACGAACATTAGCCCGGGTGTAACAGCCCGGATTTTAGTTAAATTAAAATAAGGATTAAAAGATGATTTTGGAGGACTCGAACCCTCGGCCTCAAAGAGAGATGGGAGTTTGGAATTAATTAAGGAAAATAAATGCGTCAACTTGGGTTTGAAGGAGGAAAGCCTTGGGAAGGGAATTTTAGATTTCCAAGCTTATTTAATTTGAGGAAGAAAGAAAAAGAAAAAAAGAGAAAGAAGAAAAGCACTCCTCTCGCAAACCCTCTCCCCACACCCTCGCCGCCGCTCGCTCATCGCGTGCGCCGCCTTTTTGCCTAGCCGCCCCTTGCCGATCCGCCAGCCAGCCAAGCAGCGCTCGCTCCGTCGCCGCACCGCGCCCCATGGCCGCCCGTCGCCGCACCGTGCGCTCCAGAGCACCGCCCGCGCTCGCTCTCGTCCGGCCGCGTCCGCCGCGACAAGCGCACCACGGCTGCGTCGTTAAATCGATCCGCCCGCGCTCGCTCTGTCCGGCCAGCATCCGCCCGATCGCGCGCACCGCCGCGTCGTTTGTCCGTCCGCCGCGTCGCCCCCGCTTCGCCGCGCGTCGTCCCAACGTGTCGCTCGTTCCGCGCGCCGCCCGCGGCCTGTGTCGCGCCGCGCACTCGCTTGTTGTCGAGACGCCTTGACCGTGCGCCCGAGCGATGCAGCGCCAGCGCCAGTGCAGCGCCAGCGCCAGTGCAGCGCCAGCGCGCCAGTGCCAGCGCCCGGCGCCAGTACAGCGCCCGGCGCCTGCTGCCGCGCCCGGCCAGCGTCGTTCTTGCTCCTTCCTTGCCGAGACGTGTGTCTTCTCGGTTAGTAAATTCGAGACCGACCATTTGGAATTTATGTTATTTTTTAGCCTTTGTTGGTTAATTAGGTTGATTTTATTACTTTCTTAGGTTGTCGGGTTCGCTTAGAAGCTCGAGAGTCATCCGCTGATCGTTGGTTCTATTCACTTCCAGGTAAGGATTTCTTACCGGGGTTGTGTGGACCCTGCGAATACTTGATAGCATGCTATGTGTTGTGTTTGTATGAAACTGCTAGTGGATAGGTTGCTTGTTCTTTCTTGTTTTCAGATGGTTTTGCGCTTGTGATTCCCGATATATCTGTTAGTTTCATGCTAGGGGTTAAATTGTCTCGGCATAACCGTGACCACGTTATCTGTTAGTGCCATGCTAGGAATTGGTGGGTGATGTATAGTGTAAGAGATTGTAGGGGTAACTAGTGCGTCCCGCTCGGGTAAGACCCGATGGACATCCGGAGGTGTAAGACCCGATGGGCATCCTAGGTGTATAAGACCCCGGATGGGCATCACTGAGTTGGAGGTGTAAGACCCGATGGGCATCCTAGGTGTATAAGACCCCGATGGGCATCACTGAGTTGGAGGTGTAAGACCCAGATGGGCATCCTAGGTGTATAAGACCGATGGGCATCACTGAGTTGGAGGTGTAAGACCCGATGGGCATCCTAGGTGTATAAGACCCGATGGGCATCACCGAGTTGGAGGTGTAAGACCCGATGGGCATCCTAGGTGTATAAGTCCCGATGGGCATCACCGAGTTGGAGGTGTAAGACCACGATGGGCATCCTAGGTGTATAAGACCCGATGGGCATCACCGAGTTGGAGGTGTAAGACCCTGATGGGCATCCTAGGTGTATAAGACCACGATGGGCATCACTGAGTTGGAGGTGTAAGACCCGATGGGCATCCTAGGTGTATAAGTCCCCGATGGGCATCACTGAGTTGGAGGTGTAAGACCCTGATGGGCATCCTAGGTGTATAAGTCCCCGATGGGCAACACTGAGTCCTAGGTTGTGTAAGGCTCGAAGGACACCCAGGTGTGGAACCTAGGGTAGCTGGTAGCTGTAAGCCTCGAATAGGCAAGCCCCAAGAGTGACGTCTGTTGACCCATCTGTTTGCTCTGAGTCATTGCATGGTTGCATGTCCGTGTGCTAAATGATATGTTTTCGTATTGTACCCCGGTTGGGGATTCTTACTGAGTAACTCGTTGCTCACCCTTATTTTCTGTGGTTTTCCACCAGGTAACTTGGGACATCGGCGGGATGGCTAGGAGGAGGCTCTTTGGATGATCATGGATAGTGACTCAGGATGCATGTTCTTTTATTGTTTTCTTATGATTTAGCATGTAGTGGGACTTGAGTCCCTAGGAAAAGTACTCAAAAACCTATTTTATGTTTCTCGTCACTGTTTCCCTTGATTTGTTTTTAAGAAAGTCTTGATCAGTCATCTACTGCTTATTTTAAATGGAATTATATTTTCCTTGTTTTTAATGTACTTACTTCAAGGATTTAAATTTCAACTCTGAATGACGTTTTACATTCCTAAACATGCATGCTAAGTAAGGATCTAGGTTAGAGACCGCTTCTTTTGGGTCGGGTCCTTACAGTTGGTATCAGAGCCCAGAGTTATAGGTTCTGTAGACTGACCTGCAGTTGTAGGTTGTTTTCCATGATCATCGGCGCTCCACCACCATCGTGTATGTCCGAAAGTTTAAGGTGAAGGGTTAAGAATTACAATACCATTTGCACCTTGCATGTATATGACTTGTTGTTGAGGAGCAGGGAAAACAGGTTCTGACTCATTGTTCGTTTGAGTGTAGATTGTCGTTATGCCAGTCACTCGTAGAGGGCAGGGAGGCTCGAGGCCGACCAGCCAGGGCATTCGTATTGATTCCGACACGGGAGGGACGTCGTCCCAAGCTGATGCTGATGTTAGGCCGCCTCTGAGCCCTTCTGCGTGTTGCCCGGTGAGGGCGTGGAGGCAACTTCGGCCTCGGGAGGTCTGCACCGGAGTTGCTTTTGTGGAGTCCATGAGGGCTCTTATGGTTGGGTTGCTTTGTCGACCGAGGGGCCGAGCAGAGGGTGAGAGACGCAGCTCTGTTAGCCGCCGCAGGGAGGAGTCTCGGATTCAGATAGAGCAACGACCGAGTTAGTTCAAAGAGAGGACAGCGATGCCACCGATCACCGCCACTCGGTAGGAGCCAATTGTGAACGAGGCCGTTGTGGCGGAAGGTGCTGAGGATTTGGGCAAGTGGCTAAAAGATTTCGTCAAATGGAAGCCGAGAAGTTTAGTGCCCTGAGAACCACCGTGGCAAACCAGTGGATTGCCGAGCTAGAGTATACTTTTATGGTAATGGCTTGTCCTGAGGTGCAGCGAGCTCGATGTGCAGCTCATGCGTTAGCTGGAACAGCTAAGTGGTGGTGGGATTCCACCTTGAGTGAGAGACCGGCTGGGTCTCCCCCTGCCACCTGGGAATTCTTCAAGGCTGAGTTCAAGGCAAAATTTATCAATGAAGAAGCCCAAGAAAAGATGATTGAGCTGTTTTCGAACCTTAAGCAGGGGTCTGACCCAATCGAGGTGTATGAGAGGAAGTTTTCGGAGTATGGGTACTTCGCACCGCAGTTGATTGCTACTCCTGAGCTGAAGATCAGGAAGTTTATTGCGGGTCTGAGGCAGGGAGTGTCTCAGGATGTTAGGGCACAGGCCCCAGAGACTTTTGCCAAGGCAGTGCAGTTGGCAACTATTTATGATGGAAAGTATCCTCCAGGAGCGGGTTGTTAGTCTGTGTGGTGCAGAAGGCCCCAGTGTACTCGGGTCAGAAGCGTAAGTTTGACGCAGGAGGTAATGGACATGGAGGCGGTCAGCGCCGTCAGGGTACTTATCATGGCAGAGACCAAAGACAGGATCGTAATCGTGATCGGCCTCGCCAACGAGGCGTAGGGAGGCCGCCACCGTATTGTAGACCCCCCGTGGTAAACAACATTGGGGGCCTTGTGGTGGTAACCCTAGAGCTTGCTATTCTTGTGGTAAGGAGGGGCATCGGGCCCGGCATTGCAACCTGTATATGGTGGTGGCACAGTGGCTCAGCAATGAGGAGGAAGAGTATATGCTACGACTCGCCAGGAGGCTGAGAAAGCCGGACCCGCAGTGGCAGGTACGCTCCTAGTTCTTGATCACCTCGCCTTTGTGTTGTTTGATTCGGGTTCCACCCATTCTTTTGTTTCTGCTGTTTTTGCTGAGCGTGCTTGCATGAATTTAGAGCCTCTAGGTTTTGAGTTATCTGTCGCTACTCCCTCGGGAACTAGTATCTTTGGCTAGCTGGAGAGGTAAGGGATGGTCGGATACAGGTGTCCGACCAGACTCTGCAGGTTACCCTCATAGTGTTAGCTATGAGCGGTTTTGATGTGATCCTCGGCATGGATTGGTTAGCTGATAACCACGCTATGATTGACTGTCGTTGTAAGGAGGTGGTGTTCAGGCCGCCAGGTAGGCCTAGCTTTAAATTTCGGGGCACCCAGAGTGGGGTGTGTCCGCCGGTGATTTCGGCAGTTAAAGCTCACCGTTTGTTAGCTCGAGGAGCTTGGGGTTTCTTAGCTAAGTTGACCGGCGAGAACCGTGACCGATTATCTGTCGGCAGTGCCCATAGTGCTAGAGTTTGCGGATGTTTTTCTGAAGAGTTGCACGCCTGCGCCGAGAGAGAGGTGGATTTCTCAATAGAGCTTGAGCCGAGGACTCGCCCTATCTCGAAAGCTCCTTATCGTATGGCGCCGCAGAATCGAAAGAGTTAAAAGAACAGTGCGAGAGTTGCTTGACAGAGGATTTATTCGGCCAAGTGTGTCCTCGTGGGGCAGCACGTGTCTTTGTTTGTTAAGAAAAAGGATGGCTCGATGCGTCTATGCATCGATTACAGGAAGCGAACAAGGTAACCATTAAGAACAAGTATCCGCCGCCTCGTATCGATGACTGTTTGACCACTCGAGGAGCTTGTGTGTTTTCGAAGATTGACTTGAGGTCGGGCTACCACCGGTTGAGAATTCGGGATGCGAGATATTCCCAAGACAGCGTTCGTGTCGAGGTATGGGCATTATGAGTTCGTAGTCATGTCTTTCGGACCCGATGAACGCCCAAATGCATTCATGGACATGATGGACAGAGTGTTCAAGGCGTTCTTGGACCGCTTTGTCATCGTGTTCATAGACGACATTCTTGTGTACTCCAAGTCTAAGGAGGACCATGCCTCGCACCTAAGACAGATTTTGGCGGCCTTGCGCGAGAACAAGCTCTATGCGAAGTTCTCAAAGTGTGACTTTGGCTCGAGGAGGTAGCTTTTCAGGACACGTTGTGTCTAAGGAGGAGTGGTCATGGACCCTTCAAGGTAGAGGCCGTTAGTTCGTGGGCGGGCCGACGATCGTGTCGGAGATTCGTAGCTTTACGGTCCAGCCGGATATTACCGACGCTTCGTTCAAAATTTTTCCGCTATAGCCGCCCGCTTACTAGATTGACGAGGAAGGGTGTTGATTTCGTTTGGGATAGGAAGTGCGATGAGAGTTTTGCTAAGCTAAAGAAGCGGTTTGACGTCTGCCCTCGGTGTTGGCGATTCCGAGGGAACTGGGGTTTCGTGGTGTCTGATGATGCCAAAGCAAGTTTGGTTTGGGTTGCGTTTTGATGCAACACGGTAAGGTGATAGCATACGCTTCCAGCGATTGAAACCATTTGGCGAAAATTACCCGACTCATGATATGGAGTTGGCGTGATCGTCTTTGCACTTAAGATTTGGAGGCACTACTTGTATGGGGAAAAGATTCAGATTTTCTCGGATCACCAAAGCCTCAAGTATTTCTTCACTCGTAAGGACTGAACATGAGGCGAGAGAAGGTGGTTGGAGCCGGTAAAGGATTACGACTGTGAGATATTGTATCACCCTAGAAAGGCAAATGTTGTGGCAGATGCACTAAGTAGGAAGACCTCGCATCTAGCAACGTTGGCAAATCCCAAAAGTATCATAAGGAAAGACCTCGAGAGAGCGGAAATAGCAGTGTTGTTAGGGGATGTTACCGCCAGGGTAGCTCAGTTGACCATCCAGCCTTCGGTAAGGCAAAGGATTATTGACGGCCAATTGAATGATCCTAGGTTGAAAAAGTTGTGCGAGAGGGTCCAGGCTGATGGTGACTTTGATTTTGAGATATTTGCATATGGTGGCTTGAGATATAAGGGTCGGCTATGTGTCCCAGCCGATGCCGGTATTCGTTCGGAATGTTGGTGAGGCTCACACCTCGCCTTTTGCATGGCACCCAGGGGGTAACAAGATGTACCAAGATCTTAAGCAGACTTTTTGGTGGATGGGGATGAAGAGAGAGATTGCCCAGTTTGTCAGTCGGTGTCTCACTTGTCAGCAAGTGAAGGCGCCTAGGCGTAAAACCAACGGGGTTACTCTGATCGCTCGGGGTGCCACAGTGGAAGTGGGAGGAAATTACCATGGATTTTATTTCAGGATTGCCCAGGACCCCTAGAGGATATGCACAGATTTGGGTGGTCGTTGATAGGTTGACTAAGTGTGCCCACTTCATTCCGGCGGGATAAACTACACCATGGAGCGGTGGGCACACACTGTTCCTTGAGCGAGATAGTGAGGTACCACGCAGTGCCGCTTAAAATTATCTCCGACCGGATTCCCGGTTTACATCACGGTTTTGGAAGGCCCTTGAGCGGTGTTTGGGCACAGAGTGCGGCTCACAAAGACACCTTCCACCCACGCAGATCGATGGCGGACCGAGCGGGTAAATCGAGATCTTAGAGGATATGTTGCGAGCTGCGTGTTGGATTTCCACGCGATTGGGACCAAAGATTGTATTTGATGGAGTTCGCCTACAACAATAGTTTTCAGTCAACCATTCAGATGGCACCGTTTGAAGCATTGTATGGTAAGCGCTGCAGATCCCCAGTATTCTGGGAAGAGGTTGGAGACAGGCAGGTATTGGGTCCAGAGTTGCTCCAGTTGACCAATGAGGCTGTCCAGAAGATCAGAGCTCGAATGTTGATCGCATTGCCTGAGCGGCGCGTAAGAGCTACGCCGATGTCAGACGTAGAGAGTTGGAGTTTGAGATTGGCCAGCACGTGTTCCTTAAGGTGGCTCCGATGCGTGGGGTTCTGAGGTTTGGTAGGAAGGGGAAGCTGAGCCCCAGGTTTGTCGGACCATTCGAGATCCTCGAGAGGATCGGGGTCGTAGCTACCGGTTAGCATTGCCGCCACCTTGGCTGCGAGTGCATGGTGTGTTCCATGTTTCGATGCTCACCAAGTATGTGGCAGACCCTTCGCATGTCATAGATTTCGAGCCTTTGCAGCTAAACCATGACCTGAGCTTTGAGGAAAAACCCATAAAGATCTTAGCATTTGAGAAGAAAGTCTTGAGGAACCGAGCTATTGATTTAGTGAAAGTGCAGTGGCGGAATCAGAGAGTCGAGGAAGCTACTTGGGAGTTGGAAGGGGAGATGAGGAGAAATTACCCGGGGTTGTTTTAGTGCAGCAACTTCCGAGGACGGAAGTCCTCCAAGGAGGGAGTATTGTAACAGCCCGGATTTTAGTTAAATTAAAATAAGGATTAAAAGATGATTTTGGAGGACTCGAACCCTCGGCCTCAAAGAGAGATGGGAGTTTGGAATTAATTAAGGAAAATAAATGCGTCAACTTGGGTTTGAAGGAGGAAAGCCTTGGGAAGGGAATTTTAGATTTCCAAGCTTATTTAATTTGAGGAAGAAAGAAAAAGAAAAAAAAAAGAAAGAAGAAAAGCACTCCTCTCGCAAACCCTCTCCCCACACCCTCGCCGCCGCCGCTCATCGTTGCCGTCGTCACTTTGCCCGCCTTTCGCCCGCGACCGATCAGCCACCCAGCCAGAGTCGGTCGTCGCTCCCGTCGCCGCACGTCGCCCAGCGCCGCCGTCGCCGCCGCCGTCGCGCGCTCAGCGCCACGCCCGCATCGCTCTGTCGGCAGCGCGTCCGCCACGATCGCGCACCAGCCCGCGTCGTTCGCTCGATCCGCCCGCGACGCTCTGTCCGGCCGCATCCGCGCACGACCGCGCACCAGCCGCGTCATTTGTCCGTCCGCCCGCGTCGCCCGCTTCGCCGGCGTCGTCCCCAACGTGTCGCTCGTTCCGCGCCGCGCCCCGCAGGCCAGTCGCCGCGCTGCTCGCTGCTGTCCAGACGCCTTGACCGTGCGCGAGAGCGATGCAGCGCCAGCGCCAGTCTGCCCAGGCGCCGCGCCAACCCAGCGCCCAGTGCCAGCGCCAGCAGCGTCGTTCTTGCTCCTTGCTGCCGAGACGTGTGTCTTCTCGGTTGGTAAATTCCAGGACCGACCATTTGGAATTTATGTTATTTTTTTAGCTTGCTTTGGTTAATTAGGTTGATTTTATTACTTGCTTAGGTTGTCGGGTTCGCTTAGAAGCTCGAGAGTCATCCGCTGATCGTTGGTTCTATTCACTTCCAGGTAAGGATTTCTTACCGGGGTTGTGTGGACCCTGCGAATACTTGATAGCATGCTATGTGTTGTGTTTGTATGAAACTGCTAGTGGATAGGTTGCTTGTTCTTTCTTGTTTTCAGATGGTTTTGCGCTTGTGATTCTGATATATCCTGTTAGTTTCATGCTAGGGGTTAAATTGTCTCGGCATAACCGTGACCACGTTATCTGTTAGTGCCATGCTAGGAATTGGTGGGTGGTGTATAGTGTAAGAGATTGTAGGGGTAACTAGTGCGTCCCGCTCGGGTAAGACCCCGATGGACATCTGGAGGTGTAAGACCCCGATGGGCATCCTAGGTGTATAAGACCCCGATGGGCATCACTGAGTTGGAGGTGTAAGACCCCGATGGGCATCCTAGGTGTATAAGACCCGATGGGCATCACCGAGTTGGAGGTGTAAGACCCGATGGGCATCCTAGGTGTATAAGACCCCGATGGGCATCACTGAGTTGGAGGTGTAAGACCCCGATGGGCATCCTAGGTGTATAAGACCCCGATGGGCATCACTGAGTTGGAGGTGTAAGACCCCGATGGGCATCTGTAACGACCCAGGTTTTTCTTCCCGGTCTTCCAGGTATGCCCTAGGGGTAATTTGGTAATTTGGTCGGTAGTCGTCGAGTCGTTTGTGTCTTTTCGATTACTAAAATTATTGGATGGTTTTTGTAGGTTTTGGAGGGGTTTGTGGTTTGGTTTGAGTAAGGTTCGTTGCAAAAGTAAAAATAAAGGAATTTGTCTTTGTGTGTCGGGGTTTGAACCCGGTCTCTGGGGAAGCTTGTAGAGAGGTGTGCCAATTGAGCCATTAGGTGCTCTTGTTGCTCTTTCTGCATCACATCTTAGTTAACCTTGGATTTTGGAGTTTTGGTGCATTTGGTTAAATGAAATAGAATTAGGTTATTCCATTTTCTTCTCCAAAACACCTCTTGGCCGCCCAAGCTCTCCATCTCCATAGCCTTGCCGATTCTTCATCCTTGCATCTCCTTGGGTTCGATCATCATCATTCCGGTAGGTATTGATCTTCTTCTTCTTCTTCTCATCCGTTTGGTGTGCGTTTGGCCAAGTGAAAAGAGGTGTGTTGTGTGTGTTGTATTGATTGCGCAACCCGGTAGTGTGTAGCCGAGCCAAGCGGCCTGACAGATCGCCGTCGATCGATCGCGCACGCCATATATCATCCCAGCTGACCTTGTCGTTCGCCCAGCCAAAGCCTGAGATCGCCCACTGCCGTCGCCGCGTCCAGCCGATCGCTCGCACGCCAGATCTGTCCCAAAGACCTTGCCGTTCGCCAGGCCAGCGCGCGAATCGCCCGTCGCTCGCGCGCGCGCGAGAGGTCCTCGCCGCGCCAGCGCGTCGGCCAGCGCGCCGCGTCGCGCCATCGCGCGCCCTCGCCGTGTCCGCTTGCCGGCCCCTGCTTTCGCCGCGCGCCCGCCCGAGCGTTCGCCCGCGCGCGTCGTCCTGCCGCCGCGCTCGCGCGTCGCGCGCGCCGCCGCGCCCGGCGCCCGCGAGCCTTCGCCCGAGCGCTCGCCAGCGCGCGTATGTCGTCCCTGCCGTCTTGCGTGCAGTATGCGGCCAGCCGCGCGTCCGTCTGCGCCGTGCCACAAGCGCGCGCCAGCGCGCGTCCTTGCCGTGCCCGGCTTCGCCCGGCTGACCCCAAGCTCGTGTCGTCGTCGCGCGCGTGAGTTCCCGAGCCGAGCTTGCTTTGTTCTATTGTTGTTTAGATATTTTAGATCTTGATTATTGTTGGTTTGCTAGGTTCCCGCTCGCTAGCTCGGGATTGTTCATGCAGACTTAGGATTTGTGTGTAGAAGTCTTCCGACCAAGGTAAGGATTTCTTACTGGGGTTGTGTGGACCTGCTGCGGTATATTTGTGATTGTTGTTTTGTATGCATGTTTGATTACTAGCATGTTTATCTCTAGGTGCTCTGTGCAATTCTGGACCGGCATGAACTCTTGTATTGTTTCTCATGTTAGCCCATGCTAGGTTGTTCTATTCTAGCATGTTCGATATCTGTTCTTGCTTCGTAGTATCATGCTAGGTTCTTTGTATCCGATGAGCACGTATTGGACTACATTGATTGAATCGTTATTATTGTTAAGGTTTAGAATTGAGGTAGATAGAATCATCAGGGCCCGATGCATAAAGTATCTTGCATCTATGGCAAGGGCGTTCGAGACGATTCTCCGCCCTTGGACCCGTGAGGATTAGCTATCCCAACCGGTAGGCCCCGCAATCTTGGGTGAGGGTGGCGGTCGTTAAATGCCCCAGCGGTCGGGATGATGACTTGGCATTGCCTCGTCCCAGGCCGATCGGCACGTCCTCGGCGTGTTCGGCCGTAGCCCTTGATTGCCACTGTTAGGGCAAGGACCGCTTCTGGTGTAAGCCTACCACGACCGGTTCCTTAGCCTCAGTGCGGTGGTGCAGTGACATAGTTCACGTGTCGAGTCTCACACCCCTATGTCGGTGACACCGATCCGGAGATTTAGTTAGGCATGGTGGTGAACACAGGCGACTTGCCACTGACCCGGCACCCCGAGTTTGCGGTAGCATGCGGTGCGCGCTTACGCTCATTACAGGCGCCGGCCGGAGAGCTCCTCGGGATCTTGAGCTAGTGCACCTTTCGTATCGGCGATGAGAGGTGAGGCGAGGGCGGGACTTGTTCCCGTATAGCGCGTTTAGTGTGTTGTGGTATTTCCGGACTAAGACCACGAGATGGCATCCGAGGTCCAAGTGTGGACTTAGCTATGTGCTCCGCTCTGTGTTTGTACTCATAGCTTGCATACATTCTTCTAGATGATCATGTATATAAATATTGTACCCGGTTGGGGATTCTTCTTTGGGTAATTCGTTACTCACCCCTTATTCTGTGGTTTTCCACGGGTAATCAAGGCGGAGAGCAGGATGGCTGATGGAGGAGTGTGATCATGGAATCCTGCTTTGTCATCTCTCGATTATTCTATTTTATTTATCATGACTCTTGACTTTTGTTATTTCCCACTGAATGCATGTAGAGCGGGCATAGAGCCCGGGATGTTTTCTTACGTTTTATGGATTCCAGCATATTTATACTTGTGGATTGTTTTAATGGTTTAAATAAATCTCTCGATCGAGTATGCTTTTAGAAATGTATGTTTTGGTTGTTGAATGTTTCTGTTTTTACTTGGGATCCGAAATGTATTTTTCTTAATATCTTTTATTTTCACTACATGCATTGGGGTAAAGGCCCATTTAGAGCCCCTTTTGGGTGGGTCTTTCTGATTGGTATCGAGCTCGAGTCATAGATTCTGTAGGCCCGACCTTTTGTTGTAGGTCGTTTTCCATGATCATCGGCACTCAGGCGGTCATCAGTGTACGCCTAGATTTATTGTTTTAGAAAGGAAAAGGGTTAAGAATTTACAATACCTATCATCTAGTGTATGCCTTGTTTGGTGTTGTGGAATGGTGACAGACGAGTTTTTGATTCGTTGTTGGTTTGGATGTAGATCGCCAAAGATGCGATCCCCGTCTGGGAGAGGAGGTTCGAGAGCGCGGTCGAGGTATCGGGATCGGATCGATCTCTGCGGGGACATCGTCCCAAGCCGACATCGATGGCATTCCACCAGCGAGCTCCTCTCTGTTACGCCTAGAGCGGGCATTGAGGCGACCGAAGCGCCGTGAGGCGCTCCTGGAGCGAGTTTGCTGAGTCTATGAGGGCTTTTATGGTCGGCATGTTGAGTGACCAGAGCGAGAGACCCGAGCCTTGTTGGCGCCGCGGCGGGAAGAGTCCCGAGCCCAGATCGAGCGGTGACTCGATTGGTTCAAAGTGAGCTCGATAGCACCTCCAGCTCCACGAGAGCAAGTAGCCCCAGAGGCGGATATGGCGAGAGGGTGCCGAGGAATGGGTAGGTGGTGAAGGATTTTGTGAAGTGGAAGCACGAGAAGTTCGATGCCACCGGTGATGCGTTAGCGGCGGCCAGTGGATTGCCCATTTGGAGTACACCTTCACGATCATGGTGTGCCCCGATATTCAGAGGGCCGAGATGTGCGGCTCATGTGCTAGGAGGCACAGATGAGATGGTGGTGGGAGTCCACCTTGAGCGAGAGACCAGTGGGTCTCCACCCGCTACTTGGGAGTTCTTCAAGGCCGAGTTCAAGGTAAAGTTCATCGGTGATGAGGCTCGGGAGAAGATGGTGGAGCTCTTCCAACTCAAGCGAGGTTACGATTCCATTGAGGAATATGGCGCAAGTTCTCGAGTATGGATATTTTGCTCCTCGATTGATTGCCACCCCAGAGTGAAGATTCGGAAGTTCATATCCGGATTGAGCGCGTGTGTTTCCCGAGATGTCGAGGCTCGGGCCCACGACACTTATGCTAGGGCTGTCCCGATTAGCCACGATCTATAATGGGAAGTATCCTGCTGGCGGGTTGTTGCCGCTCTGTTCGGCGTCTGTCCCAGCACTGTGGGGCGAAGAGAAAGTTTGACTTTCGGGGCGGCGCGCCGCCGCCAAGGGCGATTCGAAGCGAGAGATCGTGGAGAGCTCCACCGTTTCGGCCCGACAGCGAGGAGGACCCGAGCGATTTCCGCTTGTGCTACTTGTGGTCAAGTCCACGCCGAGCTGTCGGCTGGACCTAGATTGTGCTTCCGTTGTGGTAGAGAGGGTCACATGGCCCATTTTGTGATCACCAGGCTATGGCGGCTCGGCCAGCGCAGCGGCGGTCGAGTGTTTGCTACGACCCGTCGGGAGGCCGAGCGTCACGGATGCCGCCGTATGGCGAGTGCACGCTTCTTGTTTTAGATCAACTGCGCATTTGTCTTGTTTGATTCTCGTTCCACGCATTCTTTTGTATCTGTGTTGTTTGGTTGAGCATGCTAAGTTGAGGCTAGAGCCTCTAGGTTTTGAGTTATCATTTGCAACTCCTTCGGAGTTAATATGTTGGCTAGAGATAAGATTAAGGATGGCCGGATCGAGATATCCGGAGAGTTGGTTAGGCTACGCTCATAGTTACGCCTATGAGCGGTTTTGATGTGATTCTTGGTATGGAGTGGTTAGTCGCTAACCACGCGTTGATTGACCGCCACCGAAAAGAAGTAGTGTTCGACCGCCACGGTCGGCCTAGCTTTAAGTTTCGTGGAGTCCGTAGGTGGAGTTTGCCGGTAGATGGTGTCGAACCGTGAAAGCTCGTCGTTTGCTAGCTCATGGAGCTTGGGGCTATCTAGCCAAGTTGTGCGGGAAGAGCCGCCCCTCGTGCTGCATTGATCAGTGCCGGTCGTGCGGGAGTTCGCGGATGTGTTTCTGAGGAGTTACTGGGGTTGCCCCCAAAGAGAGAGGTTGACTTCATTATTGAGCTCGAGCCGGGACCCTCCCTATCTCGAAGGCTCCGTGTCGCATGGCGCCAGTGAGTTAAAGGCGAAAGATTCGATTGCGGGAGATGTTAGACCGAGGGTTCATCCGTCCAAGTGTGTCCCCGTGGGAGCACGATTCTGTTGTGAAAAAGAAGGATGGTTCTATGCGCTTATGTATTGATTACCGCGAGCTTAATAAGGTGACGATGAAGAATAAGTATCCGTTGCCCGTATCGATGATTTGTTCGATCGGCTTGAGGAGCTTGATGTTCTCCAAGATAGATCTGAGATCCGGTTACCATCGATTGCGGATCGGGGATGCCGACATTCCTAAGACAGCTTTAGGTCGAGATATGGTCACTATGAGTTTGTGGTCATGTCGTTTGGATTGACCAATGCCCCAGTAGCGTTTATGGACATGATGGATAGGGTGTTCAAATCATTTTTGGGCGGCTTCGTCATCGTGTTCATTGACGATATTCTGATTTATTCGAGGTCTAAAGAAGACCATGCGAGCATTTGAGGCGAGTATTGGCGGCTTTGAGGAAAACCAGGCTTTATGCGAAGTTTTCCAAATGTGATTTCGGTTGGAGCGGTGGCCTTCCTAGGCCACGTAGTTTCGAGAGATGGTATAGCCGTGGACCCCGCGAAGATTGGTAGGCCGTGAGTTCATGGGCCAAGCCGACTTCGATTCTGCCGAGATTCGCGACTTTACAGGTTTGGCGAGTTACTACCGTCGGTTCGTCAAGGACTTCTGCTGCTTTAGCCTCGCCCCTCACTCGTCGGACGAGGAAGGGTGTCGAGTTTGTTTGGGACAACAGTGTGATGAGAGCTTTGCCGAGCTCAAGCGCGATTTGACTTCAAGCACCGGTGTTGGCGATCCGGAGAGGGACAGTGGTTTCGTGGTCTCTGATGATGCTTCCAAGTTTGGATTAGGTTGTGTGTTGATGCAAAGACGGGAAGGTCATTGCCTATGCTTCCCGTCACCAAGCCGTATGAGCGAAACTACCCGACTCATGATATGGAGTTGGCGGCGATGGTGTTTGCACTTTGAAGATTTGGAGGCATTACCTGCATGCGGTGAGCGGATTCGAGATGTTTACCGATCACGAGCCTCAAGTATCTGTTTACTCGAAGGAGTTGAATATGAGGCGAGGAGATGGTTAGAGCTGGTAAAGGATTATGATCTGCGAGATTTTGTACCATCCGGTAAAGCCAATGTAGTGGCTGATGCTTTGAGCGAAAAGACGTCGCACTCTGCGGCGTTGTTGAGTTCCCAGCCAGGTTTTGCGAGAGAGAGTTCGAGCGGGCCGAGGTTGCGATGTTGTTGGGAGAGGTTACCGCCAGAGTAGCTCGATTGGTATTGCTCACCGTCGATTCGGCAGCGGATTATAGACGACCAGTTGGGTGACCCCGCACTTAAGAGATTGGTTGACGAGTCGATCTTGTGGTGACTTTGACTTTGTGTATTCACCAGACGATGCTGGTTGACTTATAGAGGCCGGTTGTGTGTTCCGGACATTGCGGGTTTGCGAGCCGAGTTGCTCTCGGAGGCCCACTGTTCCCCTTTTTGCTTGGCACCCCGGGTACCAAGATGTATCGAGACCTTAAGCGGACTTTACGGTGGATGGGGATGAAGAGAGATGTGGCGAGTTTGTCGGTAGGTGTCTCACTTGTCGGCAAGTGAAGGCACCCGAGCGAGAGGCCACCGGTGGTTTCTTTGCGACCAGAGAGTGTACCCGATGGAAATGGGAAGAGATCTCTATGGACTTTATATCTGGTTTGCCAAGGACTCAGAGGAAGTTCTCTCGATTTGGGTGATAGTCGACCGTTTGACCAAGAGCGCACACTTCATTCCCGGACGAGACACTTATACCGTGGAGCGATGGGCGCGGTATTTTTGGGAGCGAGATCATCCGTTATCATGGTGTACCGGTGAGGATTGTGTCCGATCGTGACTCGCGATTCACTTCTCGTTTCGGAGAGCGCTCCGAAGGGTTTGAGCACAGAGCGATTTCAAAGACGACTTTTCACCCTCGGACGGATGGTCGACCGAGAGAGTGAATCGATTCTCGAGGATATGTTGAGGGCTTGTGTGTTGGATTTCCCGGCGATTGGGACCAGATGTCACATGCTTGATGGAGTTTGCCTATAACAACGATTACGATCGGCGATTGGATGGCTCCATTCGAGGCATTGTATGGTAAGCGTTAGCCGGTCCCCGTGTGTTGCAGGAAGAGGTTGGTGGTAGACGAGTTTTGGGTCCCGAGTTACTGCGATTGACCAATGGTGCGATCACGAGAAGATTAGAGCTCGTATGTTGACCGCTCGAGCGGCGGCGAGAAGAGTTCTGCCGATGTTCGGCGTCGAGATTTGGAGTTTGAGGTTGGTCGGCATGTGTTCCTTAAGGTTGCTCCGATCGCGAGGTGTTCGAGGGTTTGGTAAGCGTGGGAAGTTGAGTCCCCGATTTGTTGGTCCGTTTGAGATCCTAGAGAGGATTGGCGAGTTGCTTACCGGTTAGCCCTACCTCCGTCACTATCGGCGGTGCATAGTGTTTTTCATGTATCGATGTTGAGGCGGTATGTGCTTAGGACCCGTCGCACATTGTGGACTTTGAGCCTTTGCGGTGAATGAGGATTTGAACTTGAGGAGAAGCGGTGAGGATCCTTGCCTTTGAGACCAAGGCGTTGCGCAATCGCGAGATTCGTTTAGTAAAGGTTCGATGGAAGAGTCGGGGTTACGAGGAAGCCACTTGGGAGCAGGAAGACGAGATGAGATTGCATTACCCCCGAGCATTTACTGTCTTAAGGACTTTCGAGGACGAAAGTCATAAAAAGGAGGAATATTGTAACGACCAGTTTTTTCTTCCCGGTCTTCCGTATGCCCTAGGGGTAATTTGGTAATTTGGTCGGGCCGTCGTGTCGTTTGTGTCTTTTCCATTACTAAAATTATTGGATGGTTTTGTAGGTTTTGGAGGGGTTTGTGGTTTGGTTTGAGTAAGGTTCGTTGCAAAAGTAAAAATAAAGGAATTTGTCTTTGTGTGGGGTTTGAACCCGGTCTCTGGGAAGCTTGTAGAGAGGTGTGCCAATTGAGCCATTAGGTGCTCTTGTTGCTCTTTCGCATCACATCTTAGTTAACCTTGGATTTTGGAGTTTTGGTGCATTTGGTTAAATGAAATAGAATTAGGTTATTCCATTTTCTTCTCCAAAACACCTCTTGGCCGCCCAAGCTCTCCATCTCCATAGCCTTGCCGATTCTTCATCCTTGCATCTCCTTGGGTTCGATCATCATCATTCCGGTAGGTATTGATCTTCTTCTTCTTCTTCTCATCCGTTTGGTGTGCGTTTGGCCAAGTGAAAAGAGGTGTGTTGTGTGTGTTGTGTTGATTGCGGCCCGGTAGAGTGTAGCCGAGCGGACGGACAGACCTGATCGCCGATCGCTCGCACGCCCGAGATCTCCCAGCCCGACCTTATGTCGTTCGCCCAAGAAGGAATCGCCCACACAATAAATCGCCACGTCCGATGCGATCGCTTCGCCACGCCCAGATCTCAGCCCGACCTTGCCGTTCGCTTCCAGCGCGAAATCGCCCGTCGCTCGCCGCGCCGAGGTCCTCGCCAGCGCCCCCAGCGTCGGCCGCGCCCGCGCCATCGCCGCCCGCGCGCGCCCTCGCCGTGTCCGCTTGCCGAATCGCTGCTCGCCGCGCGCCTTCGCCCGAACCTTCGCCGCGCGCGCGTCTCGCCGCCGCTGCTCGCCGTGTCCGCATCGCACGCCAGCGCCGCGCGCCGCCGCCCAGCAGCTCGCGCGCGCGCGTGTCGTCTGCTGCGCTGCCGGTAGCGCGCCGGCGCGCGTCCCTTGCCGTGCCGGCTCCGCCGCCCGACCCCAAGCTCGCTCGTCGTCGTCGCGCGCGTGAGTTCCCGGCCGAGCTTGCTTGTTCTATTGTTGTTTAGATATTTTAGATCTTGATTATTGTTGGTTTGCTAGGTTCCCGCTCGCTAGCTCGGGATTGTTCCGCGA
Organism: Sicyos edulis; assembly: GCA_036507275.1. Lineage (NCBI taxonomy): Eukaryota > Viridiplantae > Streptophyta > Magnoliopsida > Cucurbitales > Cucurbitaceae > Sicyos > Sicyos edulis. The sequence continues at coordinate 23,399,397 of CM071855.1, read as the reverse complement.
CTTAGGATTTGTGTGTAGAAGTCTTCCGACCAAGGTAAGGATTTCTTCACAGGGGGTTGTGTGGACCTGCGGTATATTTGTGATTGTTGTTTTGTATGCACTGTGTATGATTACTAGCATGTTTATCTCTAGGTGCTCTGTTCTCATTCTGATGGCATGAACTCTTGTATTGTTTCTCATGTTAGCCCATGCTAGGTTGTTCTATTCTAGCATGTTCGATATCTGTTCTTGCTTCGTAGTATCATGCTAGGTTCTTTGTATCTGATGAGCACGTATTGGACTGCATTGATTGAATCGTTATTATTGTTAAGGTTTAGAATTGAGGTAGATAGAATCATCCGGGCCCGATGCATAAAGTATCTTGCATCTATGGCAAGGACGTTCGAGACAGTTCTCCTGTGACGACCCAGGTTTTCATCCCGGTCTTCCAGGTATGCCCTAGGGGTATTTTAGTAATTTGGTCGGGCCGTCAGGACCGTTTATGTCTTTTTCCAGTTGCTAAAATTATTGGATGGATTTATGAAGGTTTTTGAGGCTTTGTGGTTTGGTTTGAGCATGGGTAGTTGCAAAAGTAAAAATGAAGGATTTGTCTTTGCAGTGGGTTTTGAACCCGGTCTCTGGAAGCTTGTAGAGATGTGTGCCAATTGAGCCATTAGGTGCTCTTGTAGCTCTTTCTGCATCACATCTTAGTTATCCCTTGGATCTTTGGTGTTTGGTGCATTTGGTTAAATGAAATAGAAATTAGGCTTGTTGTGTTTTCTTCTCCAAAAGAGTTGTGGCCGCCCAAGCTTTCTCCCAAGCTCTCCTTGCCGATTCTTCATCCTTGCAGCTCCCTTGGATCGTTCATCATTATTCCGGGTAAGTCTTCATCCTCTTCACCTTCTCGATTGGGTGTTCTTGTTGGCCGAAGGTAAGGAGAAGAGCTTGTGTGTGTGTGTGTTTGTAGCAGAGTGCCCGGCATGCCCAGATCTGCCAGCGAAGAAGCCCGAGCCGCCCGGTCGCCCGCGGCAAGCCCAGATCGCCCGAGTCGCCCGGCTCCATCGCCCTGCGGTGCCATCGGCGGCTGTCGCTCGGCGGCCGAGGCGAGCGCTTTCGAGCGGCCCTATCGCGGCCAATGAGCGCTCGAGAGCGGCCCCTATCGCGGCCAATGAACCTTTCGAGCGGCCCTATCGCGGCCCAGCCGAGATCGCCTGCCGAGCCCCTGCGGCGCGAAAAGAGTCGCGCGTCGAGACGCTCGTCGGCCAGCGCGCCCCTGCCGCGGCCAGAGCGCTTCGAGCGGCCCATCGCGGCCAGCGAGCGCTTCGAGCGGCCACTGTCGCGGCCAGAGAGCGCTCGAGCGGCCCACATCGCGGCCAGCCGAATCGCCTGCCGAGCCCTGCGGCCCAGCGAGAATCGCGCGTCGAGCGCTCGTCGTCGCCCGCGCGCCCGTCGTCGCCGCGCGCCCGCGCGCGTGTCCGTCCGCTTCCAGGCTTATCGCGCCGCTGCGCCGCCCGGCCGGCCGTCCGTCGCGCGCGTGCGCCAGCTCTGCCGCCCACTGCGCTGTCAACGCCCAGCGCCCGACCCTACCGCCCATCAGCGCCCATCAGCGCCAGGCCAGCGGCCTCGCCATGCTTTGCTGCCCGTCCAGCGTGTCGATCGTGCCGTGTGTGAGTGCCCGGCCGAGCACTCGCTTGTTTTATTATATTTTTTTAGGGCTATGATTGTGATTTCTATTGTGTTTGTTAGGTTCTCGTTAGCTAGCTCTCGGATCGATCGCGGCGTAGGATTTTGTGTGTAGTTGCCCCGGCCAAGGTAAGGATCTCTTACCGGAGTTGTGTGGACCTGCGATGTTCTATGTGATTGATGTTGTATGTTTGTTTGTGATTATCAGCATGTATAGTTTAGGTGCTCTGTGCTGAATTCTGACCGGCATGACTTCGTATGTTGTTCTTTCATGTTAGTCCATGCTAGGTTGTTCCGCTTACGGCATGCTCATATTCATTCTTGTTACGTAGTACCATGCTAGGTCATTTGTATTCTTGAGCACGTATTGGATTGTTTGCTTTGATTGTTAAGGCGAGTTAGAATTGGTGTAGATAGCATCATCCGGGCCCGATGCATAAAGTATCTTGCATCTATGGCAAGGACGTTCGAGACGATTCTCGTCCTTGGACCCCGTGAGGATTAGCTATCCCAACCGGTAGGCCCCCGCAATCTTGGGTGAGGGTGGTAGTCTTAGCGATGCCCCAGCGGTCGGGATGATGACTTGGCAATGCCTAGTCCCCGACGGTAAACACGTCCTCGGTGTGTTCGGTAGTAGCCCTTGATTGCCACTGTTAAGGTAAGGGCGGCTTCTGGTGTAAGCCTACCACGACCCGTTCCTTAGCCTCAGTGCGGTGGTACAGTGACATAGTTCACGTGTCGAGTCTCACACCCCTATGTCGGTGACACCGATCCGGAGATTTAGTTAGGCGTGGTATCCGGATATGGGCGACTTGCCACTGGACCCGGCACCCCCCATAGTGCTGTGGAAGCACGCGGTGCATGCTTACGCTCATTCTGGCGCCCGACCGGAGAGCTCCTCGGGATCTTGAGCTAGTGCACCTTTCGTATCGACGATGAGGCAGGTGAGGCCGAGACTTGGTTCTCGTATAGGGCGTATTGTGTGGTGTGGATTATTCCGGACTAAGACCACGAGTTGGCATCCGAGGTCCAAGTGTGGACTTAAGCTATGTGCTCTATTCTGTGTTTATATTCATAGCTTGCATACACTCATCTAGATGACCATGTGCATCGTATTGTACCCCTGTTGGGGATTCTTCTTGAGTAATTCGTTACTCACCCTTACTTATCTTTCAAGTAACCATGGCGCGAGGCAAGATGGTCAAGGAGGAGCTATGATCATGGGAACTTCTTTGTCGTCTCGACTTTTTATTTCTATGACTCTTGTCTTTCATTTTCCCACTGAATGCATGTAGCCAGACGCACGAGCCCTAGGATGTTTTCTGAATGATTTTGTGGATTCCCGCTTTATTGAATTTGAGAATGTTCCAAATGTTTTAATAAATCTCTGATCGAGTGTACGTTTTGGAAATGTATTTGCCTTGAAACAGTTTCAAGAACTATATTGATTTCTGATTGAACCTTGATTGTTTGTTTTAATTGGGAATCAAAACTTATTTGCATATTGTCCTTTCCTTTGAATGCATGCATTGGGGTAAAGGCCTATTTAGAGCCCTTTTTGGGTCGGGTCTTTCTGATTGGTATCGAGCTCGAGTCATAGACTTTGTAGAGTGACCTTTTGTTGTAGGTCGTCTTTCCCATGATCACCAAAGACTCAGAAGCGGTCATCAGTGCGCCTAAGTTTTCTGTTTTAGAAAAGGGTTAAGAATTTACAATACCTTTCATCTAGTGTATGCCTTGTGTAGTGTTGTGGAGCGGAGACGAAGCGAGTTACGACTCGTTGTTGGTTTGGGCTTAGTGAGCCATCATGCCAACTTTCATGATCGCGGCGCGTTTGTTTGGCGGCTTGTTGAGGTATCCGAGATAGATTCGGATGCCTGGAACATCGTTCTAGAGGAGAGGCGAGCTTAGACTCCGTTGGCCATTTGTGGCCCGATTCTTTGCTTTTCCCTAGTGAGAGGGTGGTGGTGCTTCGTGTAGATCGCGGTATGTTGATCGCACCCGGCAGGAGCGGGGCGCTTGGCATGTCCGGCCGAGGAGTTGGACCGATCGTGTTGATGTTGAGGCCGCGTCCGGGTTGTTAGGCCCGCATGCGGTTTGGCCCCGGCGATTGAGTTGCCTAGAGGAGGGGGTAGAGGCTAGCGGCGCCTCGAGTGAGACTCCTTGAGCGAGTGTGCTCCACCATGAGAGATTTGATGGCGGTCTTTAGCTATCGAGAGCGGAGACCCAGTGCCGCGGTTGTAGCGCGTAGTGAGGAGTCCCGGCACAGATAGCCCAAATGTGAGTTTGTTTCACATTTTTCCCCGGTAGCTCTTGTAGCCGGAGGTTCCACGGAGGGCATGATCAGCGAGAGTTTATTCGGATGAGTTTGTTGGCGTTGTTGGAGACGCCCGTGTTGGCAAATGGATGCCTCAGTAGAGCTCGATGTTTTAGTAAGTCCCTCTGCTAGTAGTAAAGTAGTTGGCGAGGTTTGAGTTTAGCATCCGTGTGTGGGATGCCCTGCATTGTTCAAAGGCCGAGGTGTGCCGTTCTGTCTTTGTTTGGTTCATCGGATGGTGGTGGAAGTCCCTTGTGAGAGGTGGACTAGCGAGTCTCCACCAGTGGCCCGATTGTTTGGCAAGTTGCCGTGTTAGTGGCTTGAGGCGGATGACGGGTCATCTTTGCCCCTTGCGAGCTTTGTTGTTGTTTAACGACCCGACTTCCTCGGATGTGGATTTGGTAGTAGTAGCACTTGAGGTGCATTGGTTGGTGTGCCACTTTGGCACTAAGTCCAGTTCGAGCTTGAGTTTGGCTTGGGCATAGCGGATGGTTCTATGCCGTTCGGAGCTCAGCGTACTCCTTTAGCCTTGGATCTGTTTATGGCGATTGCACTGTTTAGGTCGTGCGGAGGGCTAGTTCGGTGGTTGTCGATGGACTACAAGCGAAAGGATGCTCGAGAGGAGCGGAGCCTCTTCCCGTGTTTTACGGAGGTTGAGTAAGTCGGCGAGTTTGCGGTTGGTAAATGTTGGTGCGCGTGAGTCTCGCGCTAGTGTTAAGGCCAAGAGATTTTCTTTGTGGTTGGTAGTGCGGTCAACTACCTTCCGAGTGCCTAAATCGAGGAGAGTTGAGCATTGTAGATATGGATTTGGTCCAAATGAGGGACCATGAGTTGGATGCTTATCGGATGAGCCGGATGCCTATGAGGCGAGTTGGATGCTTTTGAGGCGAGATGAGTGATGCCTTGCGAGAGGTTTTGGATGCCTTAGGAGTAAGCACCCTTGGTAGAGGCTTGGTACAAAGTAAGTTTGGTTTGGCATGTTTATGCTTTGGTAGAGCAAGGTTGCCTCGGCTTCAGTATCGTGTGGAGATGGAACTTTTGGTGTTCCTTGGATTGTTTGTATCATTGCCGGGAGTTATCGTTGCTTTGTGGAAAAGCGCTTGTTAGTCTTGGATCTCTAAAGGAAGGTTGGGAGTTGTGCACACAAGTGTGTTTTGTGTGGTTCGTTAAAGTGGCGAGAGTTTGAGATCCATGTAGGGTTTGCTTTGGAGATCTCGTGCTCGGTGCCTTGAGAAGTTGGACTCGGTGGTTGTTGTAAGGCTTGGGTTGAGGGGTAAGGATCTGATTGCTCGTGGTATCAAGTTGTTGCTTAGGCAAGATTTGTTAAGTTGGGCCTAAGCTTGGTTGGCGGATCTTCTTGTTGATCGTTGGTTGGAGTTCGGTTGGAAACCCGAACAAGAGCGATGGTAGCTAAGCGCGCGGGTTTACGATCGGCATGGCTAAGAGAGTTGTTCGGATCCTTCCTTGGGTAGAAGTTATGTTGTGGCGATGCTTTGAGTAGGAGGATGACGCGTTCTCAGCGTTTGGGTCCTCTAGGTTCCCAAGGAGTTGGAGTTGGCCAAAGATGGTTGGGATCTTTGAAATTGGAGTTGTTTGTTCAGCGGTTATCTGTTAGATCGTATGCCGGCGGTGTGTGTGTGTCGAGGTTCTTTGAAGAACCCTAGGTTGTGGAGAGCCTCTCCAGAGCTCGGTCGAGCCCAGCTAGTGAGTTTCGATTGGCTAGCCGAGAGGCGTGCGATTTGTAGCCTCGGTGGAGTTGCTAGCGATCTTGGTAGACTAGCAAGCTAGTGTTTATTTGGAGTAAAGTCCGGAGTGGTTTCGGTGTGGTGGCAAGTTGATGCTTGGTGTTGACCAAGTGTGGATTGAAGTTGCTAGAGTTTAGTTTTGCTCGTGGGGGCGAGTGGTTTGTGCCATGTTGGTTGTTTTCTGTTTCCGGGATGTTGAGTTGCCCCGTTTGGCATTTGGAGGTTCGATCGAGATGGACCCTTGTTGTGCCCCGTGAGATTAGATGTTGTTGCTCACGGTGGAGCAAGGCGGTGGCGTATGTGGAGTTCTCTGTCCGTTGGTTGTGCCTTGTAAGGACCTGTTTCTCCTTGGGAGTTGTCAGGTTATTCCTTGGTCTTGGAATTGGTGGTAGTGGTGCTAGTAGGAGGAAAAGTTTGTTGGCTGCTTGGAAGCAGTTGTTTGTCTAGCTAAGCGGACTCGTGAGTGGTGTTCTGGAAGTTGCAGTAAGGGTTGTTCTGCCTCCTATGAGTGTTGGGCCTAGTTGGTTAAGGTTTTGAGTGTTGGCTTGGAAGCTGTTGCACCTTTGTAGTTGAAGGCCCCTTTGTTTCAGTTGTGGATGAGGTTGCACCTTTGTGGCTGGATTAGGGTCTGGACTTATTGAGGGATCCTTGCTGGCTAGTGTATCTTGCACTCTGCCAGCCATTGTTGGTATTCTTGTTCTTGGTAGTTGGTGTTGACCAGGTAGTGGAGTTCCGTTAATGAAGTTTCGGTGGGAAGGTGCATTAAGCCTAAGCTTGAGGGTTAAGCTGTATGTGTTATCGTTTGGACTTGTGAGATGTGTTTCATATTTGAGGCGAGCTTTGTTCCGTTGTTTGCATGGAGGTAAGTTTAGTGGATGGAGCCCTCAGGGGCCTGGTTGTTTGCAGAGTTGTCTTGCCCAAATGCTAGTGATTTGAGTCGAGCTAGAGATGAGTGGTTTGGCATAGCTATGCGATTGTAGTTGTTTGAGCTTCCTAGTTCGTAGCACTCAAGTTGTTGGATTGTAAGTTTCCGTGTGGGAGCTGTCGGCTAGTTGAGGTTGTTGTGTGAGTTTGGATTTTGGAGTATTGACTTGATGGCTGAGAGCTCGCACCTCGGTTGGTGTCTGATGCCATTTCTATGGAGTAGAGGCATGTCGATTTCGGGTTGGAGATGTTGCCATTAGGGTGTGGCAACAAAGATTTTTCTAGGTAGTGCGTGATGAACCGTGGTTTGCGGAGAGCGTTGTTAAGAGGCTTATGAGTAGGGTGCGATTCTGTAGTGTTTTCACCCTCTGACCGATTGTCTTTTGGGAGGAGTGATCCAGAACCTTTGGAGCTTGTTGCGAGTTGGTGTTTCCGTGATTAGGCAGCGGAAGTCTAGAGTGGTTTTATGAGGTTGCCTTGGGTTGCAGTTCTCAGCGGTCAGTTCTTGTAGTTCCATTGAGGCCTTGCAAGGTAAGTATTGCGAGCTTCCAGGTGTTCAGGGGAAAAGGTTGGTGGCCATCAATTTTGTTTTGGGTCTGAGTTCTTGCATTTGACCGGAGGTGATGTGCGGGAGTTTAGAGCTAGTGTTGTTAGCTCGGGCGGAGAGAAAAAAGTCGCTGATGTTCGTCGTCGAGTTTTAGAGTTTGAGGTTCGGCAATGCGTATTTTTAAATTGTGTCGTTGTGAGTTGTGTTGAGGTTTGGTAAGCGGGTGAAGTGGAGCCTCCTGTTGTTGGGCCATTTGAGATTCTCGAAAGGATTGGCTGAGTTGCATATTGGCTAGCTCTTTCTATCATTGTCAGCCGTGTGCAGTGTTCTCATGTATCGGTGTGAGGCAGTATGTGTCGGACCCATCGCTCATTGTGGACTTTGGGCCCCTGCACCTGAATGAGGGTTTGAGCTTCGAGAAGAAGTCAGTGGGGATCCTTGCATTCGAGACTAAGACATTGCGTGATCGCGAGATCCGTTTAGTAAAAGTTCGATGGAGGAGTTAGAGTTCGGAGGAGGCCGCTTGTGAGCGGGGAAGGCGGGATGAGATTGCGGTATCTGTCTTTGCTTTGATCTTAAGGACTTTCGAGGACGAAAGTCATAAAAAGGAGGAATATTGTGACGACCCGAGGTTTTCATCCCGGTCTTCCGGTATGCCCTAGGGGTATTTTAGTAATTTGGTGGGCCGTCGGGACCGTTTATATCTTTCCAGGTTGCTAAAATTATTGGATGGATTTATGAAGGTTTTGAGGCTTTGTGGTTTGGTTTGAGCATGGGTAGTTGCAAAAGTAAAAATAAAGGATTTGTCTTTGCAGTAGGGGTTTGAACCGGGTCTCTGAGGAAGCTTGTAGAGATGTGTGCCAATTGAGCCATTAGGTGCTCTTGTTGCTCTTTACTGCATCACATCTTAGTTATCCCTTGGATCTTTGGTGTTTGGTGCATTTGGTTAAATGAAATAGAAATTAGGTTTGTTGTGTTTTCTTCTCCAAAAGAGTTGTGGCCGCCAAGCTTTCTCCCAAGCTCTCCTTGCCGATTCTTCATCCTTTCAGCTCCCTTGGATCGTTCATCATTATTCCGGTAAGTCTTCATCCTCTTCACCTTCTCGATTGGGTGTTCTTGTTGGCCGAAGGTAAGGAGAAGAGCTTGTGTGTGTGTGTGTTTGTAGCAGTGCCCGGCATGCCCAGAATCTGCCAGCAAAGAGCAAGCCCGAGCCGCCCAGATCGCCCAGCAGCAAGCCCGAGATCGCCGAGTCGCCCGGCTCCATCGCCCTGCGGTGCCATCGAGCGGCTGTCGCTCGGCGGCCGAGCGAGCCTTTCGAGCGGCCCCTATCGCGGCCAGCGACCTTTCGAGCAGCCCCATCGCGGCCAATGAGCGCTCGAGCAGCCACTGTCGCGGCCAATGACGCTTTCGAGCAGCCTATCGCGGCCAGCCAGATCGCCTGTCGAGCCCTGCGGCCAGCGAAATCGCGCGTCGAGCGCTGCGTCGGCCAGCGCGCCCGTCGTCGCAGCCCGCGCCGCGCGTGTCCGTCCGCTTCCGGCTTATCGCGCGCCCGTGCGCTGCGCCCGGCCGGCCGTCCGCAGCAGCGCGCGTGCGCCAGCTCTGCGCCCACTGCGCTGTCAACGCCCGCGCCCGACCCTGCCGCCCATCAGCGCCCATCAGCGCCAATGAGCGGCTCTCGCCATCTTTGCTGCCGTCCGCGTGTCGATCGTGCCGTGTGAGTGCCGAGCCGAGCACTGCTTGTTTTATTATATTTTTTTAGGGCTATGATTGTGATTTCTATTGTGTTTGTTAGGTTCTCGTTAGCTAGCTCGGGATCGATCGCGGCGTAGAGATTTTGTGTGTAGTTGCCCCGGCCAAGGTAAGGATCTCTTCACCGGAGTTGTGTGGACCTGCGATGTTCTATGTGATTGATGTTGTATGTTTGTTTGTGATTATCGGCATGTATAGTTTAGGTGCTCTGCATTAATTCCTCTGATGGCATGACTTCGTATGTTGTTCTTTCATGTTAGTCCATGCTAGGTTGTTCCGTTCGGCATGCTCATATTCATTCTTGTTCTGTAGTACCATGCTAGGTCTGTTGTATTCTTGAGCACGTATTGGATTGTTTGCTTGATTGTTAAGGCGAGTTAGAATTCGTAGATAGCATCATCCGGCCCGATGCATAAAGTATCTTGCATCTATGGCAAGGGCGTTCGAGACAGTTCTCCGTCCTTGGACCGTGAGGGATTAGCTATCCCAACCGGTAGGCCCCGCAATCTTGGGTGAGGGTGGTAGTCTTAGCGATGCCCCAGCGGTCGGGATGATGACTTGGCAATGCCTAGTCCCCGACGGTAAACGCGTCCTCGGTGTGTTCGGTAGTAGCCCTTGATTGCCACTGTTAAGGTAAGGGCGGCTTCACGGTGTAAGCCTACCACGACCCGTTCCTTAGCCTCGGTGCGGTGGTACGGTGACATAGTTCACGTGTCCGAGTCTCACACCCTATGTCGGTGACACCGATCCGAGATTTAGTTAGGCGTGGTATCCGGATATGGGCGGCTTGCCACTGGGACCGGCACCCCCATAGTGCTGTGGAAGCACGCGGTGCATGCTTACGCTCATTCTGGCGCCAAGCCGGAGAGCTCCTCGGGATCTTGAGCTAGTGCACCTTTACGTGCTCGGCGGTAGACAGTGAGGCCGAGACTTGGTTCTCGTATAGGGCGTATTGTGTGGTGTGGATTATTCCGACTAAGACCACGAGTTGGCATCCGAGGTCCAAGTGTGGACTTAAGCTATGTGCTCTATTATGTGTTATGTTCATAGCTTGCATACACTCATCTAGATGACCATGTGCATCGTATTGTACCCCGGTTGGGGATTCTTACTGAGTAATTCGTTACTCACCCTTACTTATCTTTCAGGTAACCATGGCGCGAGGCAAGATGGCTGAAGGAGGAGCTATGATCATGGGAACTTGCTGTCGTCTCTGACTTTTTATTTCTATGACTCTTGTCTTTCATTTTCCCCTGAATGCATGTAGCCGGGCACGAGCCCTAGGATGTTTTACGAATGATTTTGTGGATTCCCGCTTTATTGAATTTGAGAATGTTCCAAATGTTTTAATAAATCTCTGATCAGAGTGTACGTTTTGGAAATGTATTTGCCTTGAAACAGGTTTCAGCAACTATATTGATTTCTGATTGAACCTTGATTGTTTGTTTTAATTGGGAATCTGAAAACTTATTTGCATATTGTCCTTTCCTTTGAATGCATGCATTGGGGTAAAGGCCTATTTAGAGCCCTTTTGGGTCGGGTCTTTACATCTCCGTCCTTGGACCCCGTGAGGGATTAGCTATCCCAACCGGTAGGCCCTGCAATCTTGGGTGAGGGTGGCAGACTGTTAAATGCCCCAACGGTCGGGATGATGACTTGGCATTGCCTCGCGTCCGGCGGTCGGCACGTCCTCGGCGTGTTCGGCCGTAGCCCTTGATTGCCACTGTTAGGGCAAGGACCGCTTCTGGTGTAAGCCTACCACGGCCGGTTCCTTAGCCTCGGTGCGGTGGTGCAGTGACATAGTTCACGTGTCCAGTCTCACACCCCTATGTCGGTGACACGATCCGGAGATTTAGTTAGGCATGGTGGTGAACACGGGCGGCTTGCCACTAGACCCGCACCCCCGAGTTTGCGGTAGCATGCGGTGCGCGCTTACGCTCATTACAGGCGCCGGATTGGAGAGCTCCTCGGGATCTTGAGCTAGTGCACCTTTCGTATCGGCGATGAAGCCGGTGGGCGGGACTTGTTCCGTATAAGCGCGTTTAGTGTGTTGTGGTATTTCGGACTAAGACCACGAGATGGCATCCGAGGTCCAAGTGTGGACTTAGCTATGTGCTCCGCTCTGTGTTTGTACTCATAGCTTGCATACATTCTTCTAGATGATCATGTATATCGTATTGTACCCCGGTTGGGGATTCTTCTTGGGTAATTCGTTACTCACCCTTATTCGTGGTTTTCCACGGGTAATCAAGGCGGAGACAGGATGGCTGATGGAGGAGCTGTGATCATGGAATCCTGCTGTCATCTCTGATTATTCTATTTTATTTATCATGACTCTTGACTTTTGTTATTTCCCCTGAATGCATGTAGACGGGCATAGAGCCCCAGGATGTTTTCTTACGTTTTATGGATTCCAACATATTTATACTTGTGGATTGTTTTAATGGTTTAAATAAATCTCTGATCAGAGTATGCTTTTAGAAATGTATGTTTTGGTTGTTGAATGTTTCTGTTTTTACTTGGGATCCGAAATGTATTTTTCTTAATATCTTTTATTTTCACTACATGCATTGGGGTAAAGGCCCATTTAGAGCCCCTTTTGGGTCGGGTCTTTACAGCATCCTAGGTGTATAAGTCCCCGATGGGCATCACTGAGTTGGAGGTGTAAGACCCTGATGGGCATCCTAGGTGTATAAGACCCCGATGGGCATCACTGAGTTGGAGGTGTAAGACCCCGATGGGCATCCTAGGTGTATAAGACCCCGATGGGCATCACTGAGTTGGAGGTGTAAGACCCGATGGGCATCCTAGGTGTATAAGTCCCGATGGGCATCACAACGAGTTGGAGGTGTAAGACCACGATGGGCATCCTAGGTGTATAAGTCCCCGATGGGCAACACCGAGTCCTAGGTTGTGTAAGGCTCGAAGGACACCTGTGTGTGGAACCTAGGGTAGCTGGTTGTTTGTGTAAGCCTCGAATAGGCAAGCCCCAAGAGTGACGTTCTGTTGACCCATCTGTTTGCTCTCGAGTCATTGCATGGTTGCATGTCCGTGTGCTAAATGATATGTTTTCGTATTGTACCCGGTTGGGGATTCTTCTTGAGTAACTCGTTGCTCACCCTTATTTTCTGTGGTTTTCCACGGTAACTTGGGACATCGGCGGGATGGCTAGGAGGAGGCTGCTGGATGATCATGAATAGCTGACTCTGGGATGCATGTTCTTTTATTGTTTTCTTATGATTTAGCATGTAGTGGGACTTGAGTCCCTAGGAAAAGTACTCAAAAACCTATTTTATGTTTCTCGTCATCAATTTCCCTTGATTTGTTTTTAAGAAATCTTGATCAGTCATCTACTGTTTATTTTAAATGGAATTATATTTTCCTTGTTTTTAATGTACTTACTTCAAGGATTTAAATTTCAACTCTGAATGACGTTTTACATTCCTAAACATGCATGCTAAGTAAGGATCTAGGTTAGAGACCGCTTCTTTTGGGTCGGGTCCTTACACCGGGGGAGCTCTCCGAACCGGCTACTAACGCGTGTGCTCGCACACCCCATGCTCTTCTGCAACCGGCGTAAATGCGGGGCCTAAGGGCAAACTACGCGGGCAGTGCGCATGCCTAAGACTCGGAAACGGTGTCACGATCACGATGAGTGCGAGGCCCTCGGCACTCATCTGTGCGACTGTACCACCGACACGAAGCTAAGAACCGGCCAAGGTAGGCTTGCACCGTTGGCGGGGTTCCGCTCTAGCAGGCTACAAACTAGGCTTATGCCAATGAGGTAGCTAATCCTCACTGGCTGCCGGGGGAAGCAAGGTACGTTATGCTTCGCTCTACTCCCGACCGGTGGGGACAAGGTACGTTATGTCCGCTCTCAGCCTCTAGATGAAGACAAACCCTATCATACTAGCTTAGACTACCAAGTACGTGATTCTGGCTAACATCCACAAAGACATCTCATCATACATAGCCTAGCATGATACTACGAGCTTAAAGCGGGAATCTCAAGCATCTTTGGAAGAACAAACCTAGCATGGCACTAACATGTACAAAAAAGGCAAAACATGCTAGCAAGAATTCAATCACTAGCTATCCTATCCACTAACATGCTCATAAAGGTAAACAAGCATACAAGGCACAATTAAGAAAGCATAGCGGGGTCCACACAACCACGGTAGGAAGTCCTTACACGAAACAAGTGGAGAATAGCTATCACAACCAAAAAGACCCTCGAGCTTAATACGAACTCGAGCAACCTAGGCATAAATAAAGCATCCTAAGTAAATACATACAAAGACCGAAGCTTAGAAAACACAAAGGGATTGGTTCGGGAATTACCACCGAAAACACGGGCCTCGCGAGAAGGAGGGTGGCTTGGGCGCCTGCTGGTGCGGCTGGGGCGCGCGCGCGCGTCGAGGCGGGCGCGGCGGCGGCAGCAAGCGGCGGTGTCTTGGTACAAAGCGCGCGAGCGAGCGCTCGGCTGGGTTGGCGCGCGGCGCGAGGATCGCGCTGCCGGCGGCGGCGGCGGCGTGAGGGGGGCGTCTGGGCTGCGTTGCGGCACTGCGGCGACCACGAGCGACGTCGGGCGGTCTTTGGCGCCTGCCACGAAGCGACGTCGGCGGCGATGGGTGTCGCGACGGTGGGGCTTCCGGTCGCGCAGCGTCGCGATGGTTGGGCGGCAGAGGTGGGCGGCGTGGGCTGGTGCGTGCTTGCGCGCAGGTTGTCGAGGCGGTGTGCGGGCGGGGGTGGTGCGTGCGGCTAGGGTTTGGTGGCTCGGGGTGGCTCGATGGTGTGGCTAGGTTGCTGGCTAGGGTTTTAGGGGAGAGAGAGAGAGAGAGAGAGAGAGAGAGAGAGAGAGAGAGAGAGAATGCGGCTAAGAGGGGAAAAATTAGGAGTTTCTTGATTTTCCTTCTTTTCCTTATTTTTAAATAGGTTAGGAGACCTAAATTCCTTTCCCAAGGCTTTTCTCTTGCGGGTCCCGGCTAAAGAAATTCTTTTCTCTTTTTCTTTTTAATTAAGACTCTTTTCTTAAAACTCCACATTCACCATTTAGGGCAAGGCTCAAATCCCAAAAGATTCAATTAATTTTCCAATTAATTTTGTTATCAACCGGGAAGGAAAACGGGGCCGTTACAGGCTTACACCAGGAAGCCGTCTTTGCCCTAACAGGTGGCAATCAAGGGCTACTGCCAAACACGCTGAGGACGTGGCGACTGCCGGGGACAAGGCAATGCCATGTCATCATCCCGACCGTTGGGGCATTTAACAGTCTGCCACCCTCACCCAAGATTGCAGGGCCTACCGTTAGGGTTAGCTAAACCCTAACGGGGGATCAGGGATAGAGTACTGCCTCGTACGTCCCTGCCGTGGATGCAAGGTACTTTATGCATCCTGGCCCGGATGATGCTACCTATCTGAACTCTAAACTATAACATCAACAGCAAACAATCCAATACGTGCTCAACAGATACAATGAACCTAGCATGATACTACGAAGCAAGAACAGATATGAGAATGCCAGAATGGAACAACCTAGCATGGACTAACATGAGAAACAATATAAGAAATCATGCCAGTCGGGAATTCAAAACAGAGGACCTGTAACGACCCGACCCGAAAGTGGTTCTGAAATAGGCTGTTACCTCAATGCATGCATACAAATCTACAGAAAATTAACAAGATGGTGTTCGGATTCTAAGTAAAAACTAAAACATAAAACATCCATTTAAAAATCAACATCATTTCCTGAAACCTGTCCCTGTTTCCAAGCACCTGTTTCAAGACAAATACATTGACAAAACTTACTCTGATCAGAGATTTATTTAAAACATACAAAATTTACAACAATGCTAGAATCCGGAAATACATTCAGAAAACACCCTAGGGCTCCGTGCCCAACTACATGCATTCAGAGAACATTTAAATCATAAACATAAAACTCAGAGTTGAACAACGGGTTTCCATGATCACAGCTCCTCCTCCAGCCATCCTATCTCGCACCATGGTTACCTGTGGAAAACCACATAATAAGGGTGAGTAACGAATTACTCAGTAAGAATGCCCAACTGGGGTACAATACAATATACATGGTCATCTAGCAGAAAGGTATGCAAGCTATGAATATAAACACATAATAGAGCACATAGCTTAGCCCACACTTGGGCCTCGGTTGCCAACTCAGCGTCTTAGTCCGGAAATAACTCACCACACAATACGCCCTATACGAGAAACAAGTCCCAACCTCAGCCTGTCTACTGTCAACGAAAGGTGCACTGGCTCAAGATCCCGAGGAGCTCTCAGGTCGGCGCTATAATGAGCGTGCGCGCGCACCGCGTGCTACTGCAGACTATGGGGGGTGCCGGGTCTATGTCCAGTCACCACGCCTAACTAAATCTCTGGATCGGTGTCACTGACGTAGGGGTGTGAGACCTGGACACGTGAACTATGTCAGCCTGAACCACCGCACCTGAGGCTAAGGCACGGGTCGTGGTAGGCTTACACCAGGAAACCGTCCTTGCCCTATCAGGTGGCAACTCAAGGGCTACCGCCGAAACACACTGAGGACGTGCCCGCTGTCGGGGACAAGGCAATGCCGAGTCATCATCCCGACTGTTGGGGCATTTAACAGTCTGCCACCCTCACCCAAGATTGCAGGGCCCGCCGTTAGGGTTTGCTAGTCCCTAACGGGATCAGGGACGGAGCTCCATCTCGTACGTCCCTGTCGGGGATGCAAGGTTCGTTATGCACCCGGCCCGGATGATGCTATCTACCTGAATGCTAACCTGTCATAGCAATCAGCAAACAATCCAATCAATCCAATACGTGTTCAATAAGAATATAACGAACCTAGCATGATACTACGAAGCAAGAACAGATACGAGCATGCCAGAAAGGAACAACCTAGCATGGACTAACATGAGAAACAACATAGGAAATCATGCCAGTCGGAAATTCAGAATAGAGCACCTATCATTAAACATGTCAATAAACACAACAAGCATACAATCAGCAATCACATAATATATCGCAGGGCCCACACAACTCCGGTAAGAAATCCGTACCTGGTTAGAAGGCAACAACACACAACAACCTAACTGCGATCGAACCCGAGCAACCTATAGCGAGCCAAACAAACACATCAATAATCACACAATAAGCCTAAATAATAATAAAATAAATAGGGCTCAGCTCGGGAGCAACTCACGAGGCGCGGTGACACAAACATAAACGAGCCGATTTGCACGGCAAGGCGGCTAAAGGGCTGGCCCAGCGCGCTGGGCTGGGCTGCAGAGGGCTCGGCCCATTGGGCGCTGGGTGCTGCCAGACGACAGCGCGCGCGGGCGGCTTCGGCACAGGCGGCACGCAGGGCGACGAGACGCGACGGCTATAGGGCACGCGCGCGGGCACGACGAGCTACAGGAACGAGGGTGCGCGACACGGCATAGTGCGCGGACGAGACGGCCTAGGCGAGGGCTCGGGCGATGCGAGCAGGGGCTGGGCGACACTGCGCGATGGCGCGGGCTGGCGACGCTGGCATTGTGTGGGTCTAGGGCTAGCGACGCTGGGCTGGGCAAGGGCGCGCGAGGGCTGAACTCGGCGAGCTGGGTCTTGGGCGACCAAGGGCTGGGGCTACTCGGGCTAGGCTTGGGCGAGCGGGCTGGGCGAGCTAGGGGCTCGAGCTTGCCGGGCTGCTCGGGCTAGGTGGGGGCTCGGGGAGAGAGAGAAAGAGAGAGAGAGAGAGAGAGAGAGAGAGAGAGAGAGAAAAGAAAAATAAAAAGAAAAGAAAAGGAATTGAGAAAAGAAAAGGAAAATGGGAAAATAAAAAGGAAAATAGGGATTTTATCCAAAAATCCATCCTTATCCACTTTTATCCAAATCAAAACCTTAAAATCCCATTTCCCGGCTTCCTCCTTCGAGACCCGACCGAAGCAATCTTTTCCAATAAATAAAACTCACTTAAATCCAACTCCCAAACCATCAATAAGGGCCCGGGCTCAAATCCCAAAGGAAGCACACAACCAACCATTACTTTGCCAAAGCCCAAACCACAACCGAGCATCCAACCGACTAGCCCAAACACCTCGGAACTTGCAGCCACCAACAAACAAGCCTCGACAAAGGCAGGAGCTACGTCGAAGCCCTGAAAACCACAAATCCTGCCCGGGGAGCGAAAAGACCAAAAAACCCCCAAGGGTCAAAACGGCTCTAATGACCCAACCAAACAACCGAATCTTGACCCGAAGGCACCTCGAAAACTGGAATAGGAAACTGGGCTGTTACAGCACCTATCACTAAACATGCTGATAAACACAAACAAGCATACAAACATCAATCACATATAATATCGCAGGGCCCACACAACTCCGATAAGAAATCCTTACCTAGTCGGAAGGCAACTACACACAACAATCCTAAGCTGCGATCGATCCCGAGCTAGCTAACGAGAACCTAACAAACACAAAAATAATCACAATCCATACGCCTAAATATAAAAAAATAAATAGGGCTCGGCTCGGGAGCAACTCATGCGGCACTGCTGACGCACGAACGGACAGGCTACACGGGCTTGGCTGTTGCTCGTTTCTTGCTGCTCGGGGAGGGAGCAGCGCGACGCCGCAGCAGCACGGCCGGCTGGGCGCTGGAGCACGGGCGCGGATAAGCAGATGCGATGGCTGGACTGGGCGCTCTGCTGCTTGCGACGGGCTGCGATAGGGCTCTAGGGCGGACTGGGCGCACGGGTTGCTGGCGACGTGGACGCGCTGGGCGATCTGGTGCGTGCGACGGGCTGCGACATGGCTCTGGGGCGCGATGCAGGCTGGTGCGACGGGCGTCTGGGAGCGCGATCGCGGTCTCTTCTTTGGCTGGCCGTCTGTGCGGCGGTGATGGTCGGGCGACGCAGTCTTGGGTTGCTCATTTCTTTGCCGACAAGGCTCTTTGCTCTCCTCTCCTCTCACTGGGTCAGCACAAAACACAAAACTCACCTCTTTCCCTCTCGGCCAGCAAGACTCCGAACGGAAGAAGATGAAAAGGACGAGGACCCTTACCCGAGCTCCGCGCCCCAGCGCCCGTGCCCTGCGCCCCAGCGCGCCCCAGCCTGCGCCCCAGCGCCTACCCTGCGCCCAGCCAGCCCAGCCCCTGCGCCCAGCCTGCCCTGTTGTGTGCTAGTTGGCCCGAGCCTTGTGGCTTCTCGGATGGTATTTCCCGAGTCTTTTCTTCGTTGGGCCCGGATTTATTGGCTGCTGGTTATGGATTTATTGGGCTGTTTATGTATTTGATTTGGGTGCTTTGTTTGATGTTCAGGCTGTTCGGGAATCGATTAGAGGCTCGAGGATTCGCTCGTAGATTTATTATAATTATTGTTTTCTGCTTGTCCCAAGTAAGGATTTCTTACCGTGGTTGTGTGGACCCTGCGATATATCTCGATATGCCTTGCTTGTTTGCTGATTGTTATGAGCATGTTAGAGATAGAACAGTTGATTGAATTCTTGCTAGCATGTTTGCCTGATTTTACATGTTAGTGCCATGCTAGGTTTGTTCTCACAAAGATGCTTGTGATTCCCGCTTAAGTTGTAGTATCATGCTAGGTAATGTGATTTATGTCGGTCATTGCTTGCTAGCCGTGAATCATTGATTTTTGCTCTGTACTCTTAGATAGAGTTGTAGGGTTTGTCATCATCCGTAGGTGAGCGGACAAAACGTACTTTGTCCCTAGTAGCTCAGTCGGGAGTAAAGTGTGCGTAACATAACGTATCTTGCTACCCCCGACCACGCCGGTTGTGGACTTAGCTACCCACTCGGCCAAAGCCTAGTTTGTAGCTCTGCTAGAGCGGAACCACCGCCAGCGGTGTAAGCCTACCTTGGCCGGTTCTTAGCTTCAGTCGGTGGATCAGTGCGCAGAGATGAGCGCCGAGGGCCTCGCGCTCATCATAATCGCGACACCGCTTCCAAGTCATAGCCATGCGTACACGCCCGCGTGGTTTGCCCTTAGGCCCCGCATTTACGCCGGTTTGAGAGCATGCGGTGTCGCACACACGCCGTTAGTTCTTTGGTTCGGAGAGCTCCCGGGCTAATGTTCGTGAGTACACCATTCCTTCCAATTTAGAGCCGGACTTGGTACTCTCCCGATAGTCCGGATGTATATCGAGGGTAAGAGGCCCTTGAGGACACCCATTGGGATTGGCTTTTGAGCTAATCAATTGGTTGAGGAGAAAAGACCCTCGAGGGTGTCGGACATCTTGGGATCGGTTTTGAGGTGATCAAATGGCCGAGGAGAAAGACCCTCGGAGATGTCCCGGGATTGGTTATGAGAACCAATCATTAGGCCTAAGTAGGAGACTTCCGATGATTCCTAAGTAGGAGACTTCCGATGATTCCAGATCTTTCCTTATGAGCTCGTTGAGCTATAATGCATGTTGATGGTCATTTTGCTTGCATGTTGAGGTGCTAGATGACGGATGTATCGTATTGTACCCCTGGTTGGGGATTCTTCTTGAGTATCTTTATACTCACCCTTATTTATCTTTCGGGTAACTTGGGACAACACCGGGATGGCTAGCGGAGGAGCCGATTGATCATGGGGAGCCGCCAGCACTCTGTCTTTTATTGTTGCATTGTTTATTCAAATTGTAGATGGACAGGAGTCCTAGGGAACATTGTTTAAAAAGTTGTTTAAATTGTATTGTATATTTTGATAAATCTTTTGGCGGTGATGTTTTACTTCGTTGGATGGTTTAAATGAAAACTGTGGTTTATGTTTTAAGGGTTCCCCCTTCTCATATGTTTTGAATGGTTTTTAAATATGAGCACTAAACCGCTTGTTATCATATTTAACTTGCATGCTGAGTGAGAACCCCGGTTTAGGACCATGTTTTGGGTCGGGTTCGTCACACAAGGGCTACTGCAGACACGCTGAGGACGTGTCGACTGCTGAGGAAAAGGCAATGCCTCATCATTTCCCCGACCATTGGGGCATTTAACAGTCTGCCACCCTCACCAAAGATTGCACTCGGCTGCCGTTAGGGTTAGCTAAACTCTAACGACGGATCAGGGACGGAGTACTGCCTCGCACGTCCCTACCACGGATGCCAGTTACGTTATGCTTCCTCGCCCGGATGATGCTACCTATAAAATTCTAAACTATAAACAGATAACAGCTAACAGTCCAAGACGTGCTCAGCAGAAACAATGAACCTAGCATGATACTACGAAGCAAGAACAGATAACGAGTATGCCAGAACAGAACAACCTAGCATGGAACTAACATGAGAAGCATTACAAGAATCATGCCAGTCGGAATTCATAACAGAGCACCTATCCACTAACATGCTGATAAACACAAACAAACATACAAACAGCAATCACAGAATATATCGCAGGGCCCACACAACTCCGGTAAGAAATCCTTACCTTGGTTGGAAGGCAACAACACACAAAGATCCTCTGCTGCGATCGACCCCGAGCTAGCAAACGGGAACCTAACAAACAACATCAAATATGTAACGACCCACGTTTTCATCCCGGTCTTCTAGGTATGCCCTAGAGGTATTTTAGTAATTTTGGTCGGGCCGTCAGGGTCGTTTCTGTCATTTTCAGTTGTTAAAATTATTGGATGGTCTTTTGTAGGGTTTTGTGCCTTGTGGATGTTTTTGGGCATGGAGAGATGCAAAAATAACTTAGAGGATTAAAAGTGTGGTTGTTGGGATTCAAACCCGGGTTGCCAGGAAGTCAGATGAGTGGTGTAGCTGGTTGTGCCACAAGATGTTATTGATGCTCATTCCGCGTTATGTCTTGGTTAGCTATGGGTCTTTGGGATTTTGGTGTGTTTGATTAAATGAAGAGAAAAATAGGTTTTATTCTCTTTTGGTTCTCCGAGCCTCCTAGTCGCCCAACCCTTTCCCTCTGGCTCCTTGTCGTGCATCCCCTTGCCAAGCACCATCGTTCGTCGTCCTAGGTAAGGGCCTCGATCTCTTACTTCCTCTTTTGGGTGTTGTTCTTGCTGGCCGAGAGAGGGAGAGGCTGAGTTTTGGGTTTTTGTTGCAGCTAGCCTAGAGGACCAGCCCCTACAGCGCCACAGCCCCTGCCGTCACACGAGCAACAACCCCTGCCCATCGCACCAGCAGCCCAGACACCACCGCTCAGCACCTGCATCGCGCCCAAACGCCCATCACCCCGCCAGCACCGCGTCGCAGCCCAGCAGCCGGATCGCGTTGCCCTTCCTCGCACAGCCCGCGTGCCCAGTCTGCGCGCCATCCCAGCGCAAGCTCTCCTGCGCCCAGTGCTCATCCGCGTCTACACACCCGTGCCGCAACGCCCGTCTGCGCACAGCTCCGCATCCCAGCGAGCCCGTTCGCTCGCGCGCAGCTCCGCGCCCCAGCGAGCCCGTCCGCACACGCGGAGCCATCTGCCGCACCAGCACGCCCAACAACGCAGCTCAACGCCCCAGCGCTCGTGTCCGACCGCACAGCCCTACCGCACCAGCCCGCCAGCAGCGCCCAGCTCCCGTGGAGCCTGTCTGTCCGCGTGCCAGCCGTGCCGTGTGAGTTGCTCCCCAGCCGAGCCCTGTTTGTTTTATTATATTTAGGCCTATAGATTGTGATAATTGTTGTTGCTTATTAAGTTCCCGCTAGCTAGCTCGGGGTCGATCGCAGCATAGGATCTTTGTGTGTAGTTGCCTTCTGACCAAGGTAAGGATTTCTTACTGGAGTTGTGTGGGCACTGCGATATATTCAGTGATTGCTGTTTGTGTGTTTGTTTATGTTTATCAGCATGTTTAGTGGATAGGTGCTCTATTCTGAATTTCGATTAGCATGATTCTCGTGTTGTTTCTCATGTTAGTTCCATGCTAGGTTGTTCTGTTCTGGCATGCTCGTTATCTGTTCTTGCTTCGTAGTATCATGCTAGGTTCATTGTCTTTGCTGAGCACGTATTGGATTGTTTGCTGTAACCGTTTATAGTGTAGAATTATGATAGGTAGCATCATCCAGGCGAGGATGCATAACGTAACTTGCATCCATGGCGAGGGGGACGTGCGGGCGAAGATTGCCCTCTGATCCGTCGTTAGGGTTTAGCTAACCCTAACGACAGCCCAGTGTAATCTTGGGTGAGGGTGGCAGACTGTTAAATGACCCAACGGTCGAGGGAATGACGAGGCATTTCCTTGTCCCATGTAGTCGACACATCCTCAGCGTGTCGGCCGTAGCCCTTGATTACCACCTGATAGGGCAAGGACCGTTTCCTAGTGTAAGCCTACCACGACCGGTTCCTTAGCCTCAGGTGTGGTGGTACAGGCTGACATAGTTTACGTGTTCTGGTCTCACACCCCTATGTTCAGTGACACCGATCTAGAGATTTGTTAGGCATGAGTACTGGACCAGGGCAGCTTGCTCTAGACCTAGCACCCCCTGGTTTGCAGTAGCATGCGGTGCGCGCTCACACTCATTACAGCACCGACTGGAGATTTAACGGCCCAGTTTTCTATTCCGGTTTTCGAGGTGCTTCCGGTTCAGATTCGATTGTTCGGTTGGGCCGTTAGAGCTGTTTTGACCCTTAGGGGTATTTTGGTCTTTTGGCTCCCAGGGTAGGATTTGTGGATTTTTAGGGCCTCGAGGCAGCTCCTGTGTTTGTTGAGGCTTGTTTGTTGGTGGCTGCGAGTCCCGAGATGTTTGGGCTATTTGTTTGGAAGCTCGGTTGTGATTTTGGGTTTTGGCAAAATCATGGTTGTTTGAATGCTTCCATTGGGATTCGAGCCGGGCCCTTAGTGTTGATTTGGGAGTTGGATTTAAGTGAGTTTATTTATTGGAAAAGGTTGCTTCAGCCGGGTCTCGAAGGTGGAAGCCGGGAAATGGGATTTTAAGGTTTTAAAATGGATAAGATTGGAAAATTGGATAAGGATAAAATAAAGATAAAAATCCCATTTTTATCCCTTTTTCCCCATTCTCCCCATTTTCCCCATTTTTCTCTTTTCTCTCTCTCTCTCTCTCTCTCTCTCTATTCCAGCCCGAGCCAGCCCCCCAGCCCGACCCCAGCTCCCAGCTCGCCCAACCTGGCCGCCCAGCTCGCTACACCCCGAGCCCCAGCTCGCCCAGCCCAACCCTATCGCGCACAGTGCCCAGGCCGCCCAGCCTTGCTCCCCCAGACCCAGCCGTGTCGCACAGTGTCGCCCAGGCCCCTCGTCGCCCAACCTCTCCCAGGCCCCGCGTCGCCCAGGTCCGTGCCGCCCTACTCTCTAACGAGCCGCACCGAGTCGCTCGCCCATGTAGCTCGTCGTGCCGAGCCCGTGCGCCCTGAAGGCCGTCGCATCACGTCGCCCCTCGCGCGTCTCTGTAGCTCGTCGAGCTCGCGGCCACGCGCCATTTTCTTTGCTGAGCTGCGCCGCACGCCGTCACCCAGCTGAGCTCGAGATCGCACCCGCGCGCCCTTGTCTCGCCCTACCTGCACCCGCGCATAGCTTCGCGCCCCAGCGCGCCCGTGCTCCTGCGCCCAGCGCCCAGGCTGCCCTGCTTTGTGGTTGGCTGAGCCTTGTGGCTTCTCGGATGGTATTTCCCGAGTCTTTTCCTCGTTGGGCCCTGATTTGTTGGTTGCTGGTTATTGTATTTATTAGGGTTCTTTATTTGAATGTTTAGGCTGTTCGGGTTCGATTAGAGGCTCGAGGGTCGCTTGTAGATTTATTATTGTTTTCATCTTGTTCCAGGTAAGGATTTCTTACCGTGGTTGTGTGGACCCTGCGATATATCATGATTGTTCCTTGTATGCATGTTTACTATCATGAGCATGATAGTGATAGGCAGCTATGTTTGATCTCTTGCTAGCATGTTTGCCTGATTTTACATGTTAGTGCCATGCTAGGTTTGTTCTTCCAGCATGCTTATGATTCCTGCTTAAGTTTGTAGTATCATGCTAGGTAAGCGTGTTTGATGTCGGTTATTGTTTGCTAGCAAGGAATCATTTATTTTCTCTGTACTCTTAGATAGAGTTGTAGGGTTTGTCATCATCCAGAGGCTGAGAGCGGACATAACATACTTTGTCCCCACAGGTCGGGAGTAAAGTGCGCGCAGTATAACGTACATTGCTTCCGCCCCGGCCGCCGATGTGGATTTAGCTCTGGTCGGGAGTAAAGTGTGCGCAGCATAACGTATATTGCTTTCCTCTTCGACCGCCGATGTGGATTTAGCTACCCACATCGACATAAGCTTAGTTTGAAGCCTACTAGAGCGGAACCCTACCAACGGTGTAAGCCTACCTTGGCCGGTTCTTAGCTTCAGGTCGGTGGTTCAGGCTGCACAGATGAGCGCCGAGGGCCTCGCACTACTGTGATCAGTGACACCGCTTCCGAGTCTTAGGCATGCATACCTGGCCTGCGTAGTTTGTTCTTAGGCCCCCACATTTACGCCGGTTGCAGCAGCATGCAGTGTGAGTGCACAGTGCGTTAGTTGCCGGTTCGGAGAGCTCCCCCGGACTAATGTCGTGAGTACACCATTCCTTCCAGTTTAGAGCCAGACTTCGGGCACTCTCCCGTAAGTCCAGATTATTAGCAAGGGCAAAGAGGCCCTTGAGGACATCCTTGGGATCAGTTTTTGAACTGATCAATCCCCCGAGTGAAAGAGACCTCGGTGATGTCACAGGATTGGTTATGAGAACCAATCATTAGGCCGGAAGTAGGAGACTTCCGATGACTCCAGTTCTTGCATTATGAGCTCATTGAGCTATGATCTGTGTTGGTAGCTATTCACTTGCTTGTTGAGGTGCTAGATGACTGATGTATCGTATTGTACCCCGGTTAAGGATTCTTACTGAGTATGTTTATACTCACCCTTATTTATCTTTCAGGTAACTTGAGACAACACCAGGATGGCTAGCGGAGGGAGCTGATTGATCATGGGAGCTACGGGCACTCTGTCAAATATTATTGCATTGTTTATTCAGCATGTAGATGGACAGGAGTCCTAGGGGAACATTGTTTAAAACGTTGTTTAAATTGTATTGTATGTTTTTATAAACACTGGCCAGGTTGTTTTACTTTGTTGGTTTGTTTAAAAGTAATTGTTGGTTATGTTTTAAGAGTTCCCCCTTCTCATATGTTTTGAAAGGAGTCCTAGGGGTATTTTGGTCTTTTGGCTCCCCGGGCAAGATTTGTGGATTTTCAGGGCTTCGAGGCAGCTCCTGCCTTTGTTGAGGCTTGTTTGTTGGTGGCTGCGAGTCCCGAGATGTTTGGGCTATTCGTTTGGAAGCTCGGTTGTGATTTTGGGTTTTGGCAAAATCATGGTTGTTTGAGTTCTTCCATTGGGATTCGAGCTCGGGCCCTTAGTGTTGATTTGGGAGTTGGATTTAAGTGATTTTATTTAATAGAAAAGGTTTCTTCAGCTGGGTCTCGAAGGTGGAAGCCGGGAAATGGGATTTTAAGGTTTTAAAATGGATAAGATTGGAAAATTGGATAAGGATAAAATAAAGATAAAAATCCCATTTTTATCCCTTTTTCCCCATTTTCCCCATTTTCCCCATTTTTCTCTTTTCTCTCTCTCTCTCTCTCTCTCTCTCCACCTAAACCACCCCAGCCGACCCGGCTCCCATCTCGCCCAACCTCAACGCCATACTGCTCGCCCAAGTCCCAGCCCCAGCTCGCCCAGCCCAGCCCTGCCGCGCACAGTGGCCAGGCCGCCCAGCCTTGCTCGCCCAGACCCAGCCGCGTCGCACAATGTCGCCCAGGCCCCGCGTCAATCAGCCTCGCCCAGGCCTCGCATCACCCAGGTCCGTGTCGCCCTACCCTGTGCTGAGCCACACCTAGTCGCTCGCCCCTGTAGCTCGCAGTGCCGAGCCCGTAGGCCCTATAGGCAGTCGCGTCGCGTCGCCCTGCGCGCGTCCCTGTAGCTCGTCGAGCTCGCGGCCTCGCACCGTCCCCTGTGCCGAGCCGCGCCGCACGCCATCGCCCATCTGAGCTCGAGCCCGCGCCCGCGCTCCCTCGTCTCGCCCCAGCGCGCCCGTGCCTCTGTGTGCCTGCGCCCAGCGCCCAGCCTGCCCTGCTGTGTGGTTGGCCGAGCCTTGTGGCTTCTCGGATGGTATTTCCCGAGTCTTTTCTTTGTTGGGCCCTGATTTGTTGGCTGCTGGTTATTGTATTTATAAGGGTGCTTTATTTGAATGTTTAGGCTGTTCGGGTTCGATTAGAGGCTCGAGGGTCGCTTGTTGATTTATTATTGTTTTCTGCTTGTTCCAGGTAAGGATTTCTTACCGTGGTTGTGTGGACCCTGCGATATATCATGATTGTTCCTTGTATGCTTGTTTACTGTCATGAGCATGATAGTGATAGGCAGCTATGTTTGATCTCTTGCTAGCATGTTTGCCTGATTTTACATGTTAGTGCCATGCTAGGTTTGTTCTTCCAGCATGCTTATGATTCCTGCTTAAGTTTGTAGTATCATGCTAGGTAAGCGGTTTGATGTCGGTTATTGTTTGCTAGCTAGGAATCATTTATTTTCTCTGTACTCTTAGATAGAGTTGTAGGGTTTGTCATCATCCAGAGGCTGAGAGCAGACATAACGTACTTTGTCCCCACAGGTCGGGAGTAAAGTGCGCGCAGCATAACGTACATTGCTTCCCCCCACCCCCCCGGCCGCCGATGTGGATTTAGCTCTGGTCGGGAGTAAAGTGTGCGCAGCATAACGTATATTTCTTCCCCCTCGACCGCCGATGTGGATTTAGCTACCCACATCGGCATAAGCCTAGTTTGTAGCCTGCTAGAGCGGAACCCTGCCAACGGTGTAAGCCTACCTTGGCCGGTTCTTAGCTTCAGGTCGATGGTTCAGGCTGCACAGATGAGCACCGGGGGCCTTGCGCTACTATGATCAGTGACACCTCTTCCGAGTCTTAGGCATGCATACCTGGCCCACGTAGTTTGTCCTTAGGCCCCCACATTTACGCCGGTTGCTGCAGCATGCGGTGTGCGCACACACGCGTTAGTTGCTGATTGGGAGAGCTCCCCCGGGCTAATGTCGTGAGTACACCATTCCTTCCAGTTTAGAGCCAGACTTCGGGTACTCTCCCGTAAGTCCAGATTATTAGCAAGGGCAAAGAGGCCCTTGAGGACATCCTTGGGATCAGTTTTTGAGCTAATCAATCCCCCGAGTGAAAGAGACCTCGGTGATGTCCTAGGATTGGTTATGAGAACCAATCATTAGGCCGGAAGTAGGAGACTTCCGATGACTCCAAATCTTGCATTATGAGCTCGTTGAGCTATGATCTGTGTTGGTAGCTGTTTGCTTGCATGTTGAGGTGCTAGATGACTGATGTATCGTATTGTACCCCAGTTGGGTATTCTTACTGAGTATGTTTATACTCACCCTTATTTATCTTTCAGGTAACTTGGGACAACACCAGGATGGCTAGCAGAGGGAGCTGATTGATCATGGGAGCTGCCGGCACTTTGTCATTTATTATTGCATTGTTTATTCAGCATGTAGATGGACAGGAGTCCTAGGGGAACATTGTTTAAAACGTTGTTTAAATTGTATTGTATGTTTTTATAAACACTGCCGAAAGTTGTTTTACTTTGTTGGTTTGTTTAAAAGTAATTGTTGGTTATGTTTTAAGGGTTCCCCCTTCTCATATGTTTTGAAAGGTTTTTAAATATGAGCACTAAACCGCTTGTTATCATATTTAACTTGCATGCTGAGTGAGAACCAAGGTTTAGGACCGTATGTTTTGGGTTGGGTTCTTACAGGAGAGCTCCTCGGGATCTTGAGTCCAGTGCACCTTTCGTATCGACAGTAGGAAGGCTGAGGCTGAGACTAGTTTCTCGTATAGTATCGTATCGCGTGGTAGTTTTCCGGAGTAAGACCGTATGATGGCATCCGAGGTTTGAGTATAGAGTAAAGTGTTGTGCTCTCTTCTATGTTTATATTCATAGCTTGCATACATTCCTGCTAGATGACCAGTTATATCATATTGTACCCCGGTTGGGGATTCTTACTGAGTAATTCGTTACTCACCCTTATTATGTGGTTTTCCACAGGTAACCAGGGTGCGAGACAGGATGGCAGGAGGAGGAGCTGCTGATCATGGAAACCAGCTGTTTACTCTGAGTCTTATGTTTACGTTTTCTTATGTTTGTATTATCCTCTAAATGCATATAGTTGGGCACGAAGCCCTTAGGGTGTTTTATGATTGTTTCTGGATTCTGACACTGCTATAAACAGTTGAAGTTTTGAATGATTTGAATAAGTCTCTTGTAACTGCCCAGTTTTCCATTCCGGTTATCCAGGTACTCTCAGTTCAGTATTAGGGCAATCGGTTGGGTCGTTAGAGCTTTTTAACCCTTAGGGGTATTTTGGTCTTTTTGCTCTCCGGTCAGGATTTGGGATTTGAACCTTTGCCTTAGTGATTTATAAGTGAGTTTTGTTATTGGAAAGATTTGCTTCAGTAGGTCTCAAGAGGAAGCCAAAAATGGGATTTCTTTGTTGTATTTTAAAAGGATAAGGATGAAAAGAAAAAGGAAAAAGAAAAGAAAAAAAAAGGAAATTATTAAAATAAGAAAATCCCCCATTTTTCCCATGTGTTTTATTTCCTTTTTTTTCTCTCTCTCTCTCTCTCTCACCCTCACCCGACCCCTAGCCCTCACCCGAGCCCCTTGCTCGCCCCAGCCACCTAGCCAGCCGCACCGTGCGAGCCACCCCGTGCCAGCACCGCCCAAGTCAGTCCTAGCTTGCCCATCCCCAGCCCGCACCGTGCAGAGCGCCTGCGCGCGTTCCCTGTCGCCCAGGTGTGTCGTCCGAGCCTTGCCTGCGCGCAATCGTGTCTCTGTAGCGTCGCGTCTCCCAGCTCGGCTGCCTTCGCCTAGCCGAGCCTTGCCCCCGCGCCATCGCGTCCCTGTACCTCGTCCTCGCCCGGCACGCCCCAACGAGCTTCCCTGCAGAGCCAGCGCGCCCCAGCGAGCCTCCCTACCACGCCTGCTCGCCCAGCCAGCCATCTAGCTGCCGACCAGCCTGCCCAGCTGTGTTGTTTTGGCTGAGCCTTATGCTTCTCGTATGGTAATTCCCGAGTCTTTTCCCTCTTTGGACTCCAAGTTGTTGGCTGCTGTTTATGTATTTAATTAGGGTGTTTATTGTAATAATCAGGTTGTTGGGATTCGATTAAAGCGTGAGGGTCATTATTCGCTGGTCGTGATAATTATTATTTTATGCTTGTTTCCAGGTAAGGATCTCTTACCGTGGTTGTGTGGACCCTGCGATGCTTTCTTGATTGTGCCTTGTATGCCTGTTTACTTTTATGAGCATGTTAGTGGATAGGATAGCTTGTGATTGAATTCTTGCTAGCATGTTTGCCTGTTGTACATGTTAGTGCCATGCTAGGTTTGTTCTTCCAGCATGCTCGAGATTCCTGCTTTAAGTTCGTAGTATCATGATAGGATATGTATGATTGATGTCTATTGTATATGTTAGCCAGGAATCTCTCACTCTGCACTCTTAGCTAGTGTTATTGGGTTTGTCATCATCCAGAGGCTGAGAGTGGACACAACGTACTTTGTCCCCACCGGTCGGGGGTAGAGCGAGGCATAACGTATATTGCTTCCCCTCCCGGCAGCCAATGAGAATTAGCTAACTCATCGGCATGAGCCTAGTTTGTAGCCTGCTAGAGCGGAACCCTGCCAACGGTGTAAGCCTACCTTGGCCGGTTCTTAGCTTCAGGTCGGTGGATCAGGCTGCACAGATGAGCGCCGAGGGCCTCGCGCTCATCGTGATCGCGACACCGCTTTGAGTCTTAGGCA
Organism: Sicyos edulis; assembly: GCA_036507275.1. NCBI lineage: Eukaryota > Viridiplantae > Streptophyta > Magnoliopsida > Cucurbitales > Cucurbitaceae > Sicyos > Sicyos edulis. Next base: position 23,369,698 of record CM071855.1, on the reverse strand, counting down.
TGCGTGCACTGCCCGCGTAGTTTGCCCTTAGGCCCCGCATTTACGCCGGTTGCGAAAGAGCATGCGGTGTGCGCGCACACGCGTTAGTCGCCCTCGAGTGCTCCTCGGGCAATGTTCGTGAGTACACCATTCCTTCCGCTTTAGAGCCAGACTTCGGGTACTCTCCCGATAGTCCAGATTTATTAGCAAGGGTAAGAGGCCCTTGAGGACATCCTTGGGATCGGTTTTTGAGCTGATCAACTGGCTAAGGGAGAAAGACCCTCAGAGATGTCCCAGGATTGGTTAGGATAACCAATCATTAGGCCTGAAGTAGGAGACTTCCGAGGACTCCAAATTGTCTTCTAAGCTCGTTGAGCTAAGATCTGTGTTGATATCTGTTGCATGTGTACTAGGTTGCTAGATGATTGATTGCATCGTATCGTACCCCGGTTGGAGATTCTTACTGAGTGTTTTTATACTCACCCTTATTTATCTTTCAGGTAACTCAGGACAGCACCGAGGTGGTAGCTAGGAGATCATGGATGCTGCTGACACTCTATCGTGTCTTATTTTGTTTTATTTTGAATACAGCATGTAAATGGATTTTGGTTTGTATGGAAAACTTATGGTTTGAACTGTTTTGATGATTTTGAGAAAAGTACTGATCAGTCACTGTTTGTAAATGAATGTTTAGTTTGTTTTATTGTTTTCCACTCTTATGTTTGAAAAGTTTTCAATCCGACCCTAGGTTGGGTCTTTTGTTTTATGGTTTCTATTTGCATGCATTAAGTTAATGACCCATTTTAGAACCCCATTCGGGAAGGGTCGTTACAGTTGGTATCAGAGCACAGAGTCATAGATTCCGGCACTCCACGGCCGCCAGGTTTGTCTAAGTCCTTTAAGCTAAGGGTTTTGTTTACGATACTTTATGCAGTACACATGCATTATCCTTGTTGGCAGAGAGAGTCCGAGAGTTGCTAACCCGTAGTGGTTTCCGTGTAGATCGCCAGTATGCCGGTTACACGCAGAGGAGTAGGTCCATCCGGAACTGCAAATACAGATGTTGTAGAGCCAGCAGCCAGGGTTTATCGGGCTCGTAGGTCGCCCGTGGCTCCAGATGCTAACTTGCCCAGTGTAGGGGTGGAGGCTGCTATGCCTCAAGGTGTAGCTCCAGGGGGAGATGTTTCTGCTATGAGAGATATGATGATGGGCCTAATGGCCGAGCAGAGAGTCGAGACTCGGCAGCGCTAGCGTGCAGAGAAGAGAGAGTCTAGGGCACAGATAGCCCAATTGACCCAACTTATACAAAGAGCACCCCAAAGAGCTCCAAAGAGCCCCAGTAGCTCCGGTAGCTCAACCGGTGGGACAGGGTCAGCAGAACCAGGCTGATTCACTTGATAGTGAAGAGGGAGCTGCTGAATTTGGCAAATGGTTGAAAGATTTCACCAAGTGGAAGCCGAAGGAATTTGATGCTTCAGAGAACCCACTTGTGGCAGTCAGGTGGTTGGCAAGGATGGAGTACATCTTTAGAGTTATGGGATGCCCAGATGTGCAGAGGCCGAGATGTGCGGCCCATGTTCTCACTGACACCGCTGAGTGGTGGTGGGAGTCCAAAAATAGAGCTAGACCAGATGGGTCTTCTCCAGCCACCTGGGAGTTCTTTAGAACGAAGTTCAGAGCTAAGTATGTTAATGACGAGGCTCAGCAGGAGATGGCAGAGGCCTTCTCGAATCTGAAACAAGGTTCTGACAATATTATTGCCTATGAAAAGAAGTTCTCTGAATATAGTTATTTTGCCCCGGAGCTCGTTGCAACTGAGGAGCTCAAGACTAAGAAATTCATTTGTAGGCTGAGGAAAGAGATTGCTCAGATGTTCGAGCACTCGCTCCCGAGAGTTATGACCGAGCGAAGGAGTTGGCCACGATCTATAATTCAAGTATCCGCCAAAGGCAGGAGATTATGTTGCTCTAGTTCGATTAGTTCACCGCTTAGCAAAGATTCTGGACATAAGAGGAAGTTTGGGTGTTCTAGTGGTTTCCGCTCAGGTGGGCAGCAGACTCACCGTCAGGGCCAGTCTAAAGGTCGGGATCAGCGCCGACCTCGTGATAGAGCCCAGATCGCCAAGCAGGCGGGCTAGGCAACAAACACCGGTGCAACAAGTGCGGAAAGACACATTTTGGATTATGTGGAGCATCGCCCAAGGCTTGCTACGATGTGGCCGGGAAGGGCATTTGGCCGGTCTCTACTCGAGGATGTAGCAAAGCAGAGCAGGACCGGTCCAAAGAAGCGGGCTTGGTGTTTGCCACTACTCGCCAGAGACGGAGCGTCGCGATAATGCAGCTGCTGGTGTACGCTACATGTCTTAGAGCATTATGCATTTGTGTTGTTTGATTCGGGTTCGACCCATTCTTTTGTATCTCGATGCATTTGTTAGACAAGCTTGTGTGGAACTCGAACCTTTAGGGTTTGAGTCAGTGTTGCCACTCCCTCGGGAGTAAGTTTGTTAGCTAGCGATAGAGTTAAGAGTGGCCGGCATGAGATATCCGATAAGACTCTAGATGCTACCCTCCTAGTTCTGTCTATGAGCGGTTTTGATGTGATCCTTTGTATGGATTGGTTGGCGGAGAACCATGCTATGATAGATCGCCACTAAAAGAAGTTGTGTTCAAAGCACCTCGTGGCCAAGTTTCAAGTTTCGCAGTTGTTCGTATGGAATTTTCCCGCCATTGATCTCAGCAGTTGAAAGCCCGTAGATTGTTAGCTCGAGGAGCTTTGGGTTTCTTGGCAAAGTCGCTCGAGAGATGATAGTTATGCGTTGTCTGCTGACATGGTCCCTATGGTGCAAGAATTTGAAGATGTTTTCCACGAGGAGTTACTGGGTTTACCCTCAAGAGGGAGTTAGACTTCACCATTGAGTTGGAGCCGTGGACTCTTCCCATCTCTAAAGCCCCGTGATCGTATGGTGCCACCGAGTTGAAAGAACTCAAAGTGCGATTCAGAAATGCCGGATCGAGGTTTCATTCGTCCGAGTGTGTCCCCGTGGGGAGCACCTGTCCTGTTTGTTAAGAAGAAGGATGGATCCATGGGTTTATGTATAGATTAAGAGAGCCGAATAAAGTCACGGTGAAGAATAAGTATCCCCTGCCGCGTATTGATGATCTATTCGATCGACTTGTGGAGCCTCGGTATTTTCTAAGATTGATTTGAGGTCGTGGTACCATCACCGAGGATTCGGGATGCAGATATCCCTAAGACCTCGCTCGATCGAGGTATGGTCATTATGAGTTCGTGGTTATGTCTTTTGGATTAACGAACGCCCCGCAGCTGCTTATGGACATGATGGATGAGTGTTCAAGGCATTCTTGGATAAATTTGTCATCGTATTCATAGACGACATTTTGATTTATTCCAAGACAAAAGAGGACCATGCTTCACATTTGAGGCAAGTTTTGGCAACATTGCGAGAAAATCAGTTGTTCGCAAAGTTCTCTAAGTGTGAATTCTTGCTAGAAAAAGTAGCTTTCCTTGGTCATATTGTTTCGGTAGATGGGATAGCGGTGGACCCCATAAAGATAGAGGCAGTCAGTTCATGGGCCAGACCGTCAACGGTCACCGAGATTCGCAGTTTTCTGGGTCTAGCAGGTTATTATCGGCGTTTCGTGAAAGACTTTTCCGCTAAGGCAGCACCCTTAACCCGTCTGACCAAGAAGGGTGTTGACTTTGTTTGGGATGCTAGATGTGAGGAAAGTTTTGCCCACTTTAAGCCACGCTTTGACGACAAATGGCGCGGTGTTGGCGCCTCTGAGGTAACAAGAGGTTTCGTAGTTTACAGTGATGCATCCAAGTATGGTTTAGGCTGTGTGTTGATGCAGCATGGAAAGGTGATAGCTTATGCTTCCCGGCAATTGAAGCCCTATGAGAAGAATTACCCAACTCATGATATGGAGTTGGCTGCAGTTGTTTTTGCCCTAATGATTTGGAGGCACTACTTGTATGGTGAAAGGATTCAACTGTTCACGGACCACCATAGCCTTAAGTATTTCTCCACTCAGAAGGAGTTGAACATGAGGCAGAGAAGATGGCTCGAGTTGGTAAAGGACTACGACTGTGAGATCTTGTATCATCCCGGAAAGGCCAACGTTGTGGCTGATGCACTGAGTAGGAAGACGTCGCATTCCGTAGCTTTGCTGAGCTCTCAGGTTGAATTGCGGAAGGAGTTTGAGCGAGCCGGTATAGCAGTTTTGTTAGGAGAGGTTACTGACCGTGGTAGCCCGCTTATCAGTTCAACCTTCGCTTAAGCAGAGGATCATCGACAGTCAGCTAAGTGATCCCAAGTTAAAGAGATTGCTTGAGAGAGTCGAGGTAGATGGCGATTTTGACTTTGTTGTAGCACCAGACGGAGGCTTGAGATACAAAGGTCGGTTGTGCGTTCCAGATGTCGTAGGGATTGGAGCCGAGTTGCTCACCGAGGCGCATAGTTCCCCATTCACTTGGCATCCAGGAGGTACCAAGATGTATCAGGATCTCAAGCAGACGTTTTGGTGGATGGGTATGAAGAGGGACATAGCCGAGTTTGTTAGCCTGTCTCACTTGTCGCCAAAGTGAAGGCTCCCGCATGTAAGCCTCCGTGTTTGTTGCGCTGTTGAGTGTTCCACAATGGAAGTGGAACGAGATTTCGATGGATTATATCTCAGGGTTACCGAGGACACTTAGAGGGTTTACTCAGATCTGAGTAATTATGGACCGACTGACTAAGAGTGCACACTTTATCCCCGGCAGGATTAGTTATACCGTGGAGCAGTGGGCACAGTTATTTTTGGAGCAGATTGTTCGATACCACGGGGTACCGGCGAAGATAGTGTCAGATCGGGATTCTCGATTCACATCCCGCTTGCCCGCGCGCAGCTCCGCGCCCACGCCTGCGTGCCTGCGCCCAGTACGCTTCTAGCTCTGCGCCCGCGCTGCCCTGCGCCAGGCCCGGCCCGACCCTGCGCCCGCGCCGCCTCATGTGTGTGCGAGTTGGCCCGAGCCTTGTGGCTTCTCGGATGGTATTTCCTTAGTCTTTTCTTCGTTGGGCGGATTTATTGGTCTGGGTTATGGATTTATTGGGCTGTTTATGTATTTGATTTGGGTGCTTTGTTTGATGTTCAGGCTGTTCGGGAATCGATTAGAGGCTCGAGGATTCGCTCGTAGATTTATTATAATTATTGTTTTCTGCTTGTCCCAAGTAAGGATTTCTTACCGTGGTTGTGTGGACTCTGCGATATATCTCGATATGCCTTGCTTTTTTGCTGATTGTTATGAGCATGTTAGAGATAGAGCAGTTGATTGAATTCTTGCTAGCATGTTTGCCGATTTTACATGTTAGTGCCATGCTAGGTTTGTTCACAAAGATGCTTGTGATTCCTGCTTAAGTTGTAGTATCATGCTAGGTAATGTGATTTATGTCAGTCATTGCTTGCTAGCCAGGAATCATTGATTTTTGCTCTGTACTCTTAGATAGAGTTGTAGGGTTTGTCATCATCCAGAGGCTGAGCGGACAAAACGTACTTTGTCCCTAGTAGCTCAGGTCGGGAGTAAAGTGTGCGTAACATAACGTATCTTGCTACCCCCCCGACCCGCCGGTTGTGGACTTAGCTACCCACTCCGGCCAAAGCCTAGTTTGTAGCCTGCTAGAGCGGAACCCTGCCAACGGTGGAAGCCTACCTTGGCCGATTCTTAGCTTCAAGTCGGTGGATCAGGCTGCACAGATGAGCGCCGAGGGCCTCGCGCTACTGTGATCAGTGACACCGCTTCCAAGTCATAGGCATGCGTACCTAGCCCGCGTAGTTTGCCCTTAGGCCCCCGCATTTACGCCGGTTTCAGAGAGCATGCGGTGTGCGCGCACACGCGTTAGTTGCCGGCCTCGGAGCTCCCCCTGCAATGTTCGTGAGTACACCATTCCTTCCAATTTAGAGCCAGACTTCGGGTACTCTCCCGATAGTCCAGATGTATAGCGAGGGTAAGAGGCCCTTGAGGACACCCATTGGGATTGGCTTTTGAGCTAATCAATTGGTTGAGGGAGAAAGACCCTCGAGGGTGTCGGACATCTTGGGATCGGGTTTTGAGCTGATCAAATGGCCGAGGGAGAAAGACCCTCGGAGATGTCCCGAGATTGGTTATGAGAACCAATCATTAGGCCGGAAGTAGGAGACTTCCGATGATTCCGGAAGTAGGAGACTTCCGATGATTCCGGAAGTAGGAGACTTCCGATGATTCCAGATCTTTCCTTATGAGCTCGTTGAGCTATAATCTGTGTTGATGGATGTTTGCTTGCATGTTGAGGTGCTAGATGACGGATGTATCGTATTGTACCCTGGGGCTTGGGATTCTTCCGAGTATCTTTATACTCACCCTTATTTATCTTTCGGTAACTTGGGACAACACCGGGATGGCTAGTGGAGGGAGCCGATTGATCATGGGGAGCCGCCAGCACTCTGTCTTTTATTGTTGCATTGTTTATTCAAAGATGTAGATGGACAGAGTCCTAGGGGAACATTATTTAAAAAGTTGTTTAAATTGTATTGTATATTTTGATAAATCTCGCTGTGATGTTTTACTTCGTTGGATGGTTTAAATGAAAATCGTGGTTTATGTTTTAAGGGTTCCCCTTCTCATATGTTTTGAATGGTTTTTAAATATGAGCACTAAACCACTTGTTATCATATTTAACTTGCATGTCGAGAGTGAGAACCCCGTTTAGGACCATATTTTGGGTCGGGTTCAATCACAGCTTGGTATCGAGCACGAGTCATAGATTCTGTGAGACTAACCTCGCTTTGTAGGTTGTTTGCTCCCATGATCATCAAAGACTCCACGGCCGCCACGCTTGTCCGAGTTCAATTAAGCTAAGGGTAAGAATTTACAATACTTTTCATCTAACTTTTATGCCTTGTGTAGAGTTGTGGAGCGGAGACGAGCAGGTTCTGACTCATTGTTGGTTTGGGCTTAGAGAGCCATCATGTCAACTTTCCGCAGTGAGAGCCCCAGTGTGGGCCAGAATTTATGCTTTGTGCAGATCGCCAGTGTGTGGATCGCACTCTGAGGAGCAGGACGCTTGGCATGTCCGACCGAGGAGTTGGACCGTTTGTATTGATGTTGACGCCGCGTCCAGGGATGTTTAGCCCGTTGGTCAGAGTTGGCCCTGGCAGTTGAGTTGCCTAGAGGAGGGGGTAGAGGCTAGCACGCCTCGAGCGAGACTCCTTGAGCAGAGTGTGCTCCACCATGAGAGATTTGGATATGGCGTGTCTTCGACTATCAAAGAGCGGAGACCCAGCGCAGCTTTGTAGCACAAAGTGAGGAGTCCCGGCACAGATAGCCCAAATGGCGAGTTTGTTTCAAACATTTTTCCCCAAAGTAGCTCTTGTAGCCCCGAGGTTCCCGAGAGGGCATGATCAAGCAGTTTATGCAATGAGTTTGTTGGCGTTGATGAAGCCGCCCGGTTGGCAAGTGGATGCCTCAGAGAGCTCGTTGTTTGAGAAAGTCCTACCGCTAGTAGGAAAGCGATTGGCCAGTTTGAGTTTAGCATCCGTGTGTTGGGATGCCCTCATTGCTCGCTGAGGCCGAGATGTGCCGCCTCTGTCTTTGCTTGGTACAAAGCAGCTTGATGGTGGTAGTCCCTTGAGAGAGGTGGACTAGCCGAGTCTCCACCATCGCCTGATTGATTGGCAAGTTGCCGTGTTAGTGGCTTGAGGCGTATGTAGAGCCATCTTTGCCCCCTTGCAAGCTCCTTTGTCGTTGTGCAAACTAGTTCTTTTAGTGCCCTCACAGCTGTGGTGCGATTCAGAGTTTGCTTGCCGTGGTTTTATCCATTTGTGGATTTCACACTAGTAGAGTGGAACACTCTTTTATTTGGATGTTCCTGAGTGTGGAACTAGTTGTTGCCACCCAAGGAGTTGGCCTCGAGCTTTTGTTGAGCATCGAGTGAGATGCAAGAGTTGGCTCGAGCTTTGTTGAGCATCGAGTGAGATGCGAGAGTTAGCTCGAGCTTTTGTTGAGCATCGAGTGGGATGCGTGGAGTAGGCCTTGGCATGTCTGCTGGTCGAGATGCCGAGAGATTAGGCCGCCGAGTTCTTGGACTCTTGTGTTGAGTGTCATTGCCCCGTCACTTGGAGTGTGACCTTTCCTCGATGGGGCATAAAGCTCGTTGTAGGCTGATTTGTGTTGTAAAGGATGTTGTGCTCATGGCACCAAAGCTTTGAGGAGGCCTAGATTGAGGCCAGCTTGGCTCATTGTGCGGTGGTTCCATGGCCGCCCAGAGTATAGCATCCCCGCTAGTCTTGTACCCATTTCCCGAGGTTGCACCTGCTTTGGTTGCATAAGAGATCTAGCTCGGTGGTAGTCGAGAGGACTACAAGTATGAGGTTTTCGAGGAAAGGAGGAGCTTTCTGGCCACCGAGAGTTGGGTGCAAAGGATGTTGTAGGTCATTAAGAGCTAGCGCGTTCGAGTTCTCGCGCTGTGTTGTGAGCTCCGTGAGCCGCTTTGATGGTAGCATGATTCGGCTACCCTTTAGTTACCCTAGTATGGGTAGTGTTGGCATCGAGGATGCGTGATGAATCCAGTGTTAGAGCCATAAGTTGGATGGTTGATCGGAGTGCGTTTAGTTAGCACATTGGCTTGAGGTTTGATTTCTTGGTATGGATTTGCTCTTGTAGAGTAAGTTGTCCAATGTGGCTTTTCGTGGTGAGTTGGCCCCGAGAGGGTTTGGACTCTTGTTGCTCCCTGGTTAGTAGTGGCTCTGTTTGGAGGCAAAAGTTGCCCCGTGTTAGAGCCCCGATGGCATTGGATCTAGTTGGAGCCGCACACGCCTGTGTACTTTTGTGTAGCTCGTTCGTGTGGTTTATGTTTGGAGAACCACGAAGGGTTCGTGTTGAGGAGCCAGTGCTCAGTCTTTGGGTTGTCAAGGCTTTGGTTCTTGGCAAGTGTACCAGCTTTGGTTGTAAGGATGCCGTGCTCATTGTCGGGTTGTTGTTTAAGCAAGTTTCGCTTGTTGGTCCTTAGCCTGGTCAGAGTTTAGTTGGATCTGATCAAGAGCGGTGGTAGTAGCCGCGTAGTTTCTGATTGTTATGGTTGAGAGAGCTGTTCGGATCCTTGCCTTGGGAAGAAGGTTTATGGAGGCTAGTTGGTGCTTGGTGTTGACCAAGTTTTGGTTCTCTTGATGTTTCAAGAGCTAGCTCTTGTTCGAGCTGCAGGGCGTTGCCCCGAGGATTTGTTCCTAGTCAGGTTGTTTTGGGAGTTGACCCCTCCCTCGGCAGTCGAGTAAGTTCTGCTAGTTCTGGTTGGTGCTCCAATCGGTTGAGGTTTCCCCTTGGGTGTTGCTTCCAAGAGAGTTGGTTGTTGTTGCCCTTGTGTTTGAGCTAGTCAGCGAGCGTGTGTGTAGTTCGCTGCCCTTCAGAGTTTGCTTGCTGGAAAATCGTTCCCGTTGAGGAGTCAGCGTAGCTTCTGAGTTGTGTAGTTGATCGAGTAGCGCAGTGGGTTAGCCCAAATGAGAGGGTCCTGCATGGTGTTGTTAGCAAGCGAAGTTGTTTGTCCCTGCAAGAGCGGTGGCCAGCCAGTTTAAGAGTTGAGTTTTTGCTGGTGAGTTGTTGGTTCTTTGGGGTTTGAAGAGGCCCTAGTTTCTATGGTGGTTGAGTTGCACCATGGATGCCTGCCTCGAGTGTTATCTTTGGAGATAGCCTCGTCAGTACGTATTCCTTGCGATGTTCCGAGTGTGGAGGTTCTAGTCGCAAGATGAGTTAGGCCTTGGCTAAAAGGAGGAAGTCCTTTGAGTAGAAAGTTGGACTTAAGAGTTGAGTGGTAGCTTGGAGGCGAGCTTTGCTCGCGATGAGCTTGAGTTGAGTTCTGCTGAGCAAGTCCTTCCCGGGCTTTGGTTCTTGTTGTTGTGCTTTCAGCTTGGCGTTAGTGAGCCTCGATTGAGAGAGTTGGCACAGAGGTGCCGTGGCATTGGTTGGTTAGCCTTTGGGCTGTTCTCCTCAAGCTGTTGTGTTGCTAGTAGCCCTGTGAGGGTTTGGTCCTTGTTGCCGAGATTTCCATGAGAGGAGCGTTGGTTGTTTCCTTGCCTGGCAAAGTTCCCTTTGGCCAGTTGCTAGTAGATTTTCATGGAAAAGTTTGTGTTCGGCCGTTGAGAGGCTCCAGTTTGTTGGCTAGGCCGAGTGGAGCTTGTGCCTGGTTTTTGGCCATTTAGGGTTGGCCGTGGCCAAGTTTTAGCTCGTGCAAGTGGTGTTAGCCGTCGGGTGTACCCAGATGGTGCCCCTTGCCTTTGGTTCGGCGATTTCTCCTTAAGACGATTGCTTAAGTGTTGTAAGCTTGTGCCTGTCAGAAAAATTTGCCTGGTGGATCAATCCCCAGTTGGTGGTTCGATTGTTTTTCGTTAAGGCTTTAGGCAAGCTTTGTGGTTCGCTGGTCTCTTGTGAAGCGTGAGTAGGTCGTTTGGTTTCGGAACTCGAGAGGTTCATTGTTTGGCCAAAGATAGTGTAGAGTTGAGGCTGTTTGTTAACAGCCAGTGAGTTTCGTAGAAGTTACGTCGGTCGCGTGGCGTTGAGTTTTGGAGCTTGTGCCTACTGCAAGGCGTTACGAGAGTAACACCGTAGAGAGGTGTTCCGTGTTGGATTAGCGGGGTTTTGATTGAGCCCCGGTTTGTAGGCCTTCCGAGATCCTTGAGCGGATCGGAGCAGTGGTTAGCTTTGCCCAGTCTTTGTTGAGCTAGTCTTTGGCAGAATGGTTAGCTTTGTGGCTTTGAGCCTTTGAGAACCCAAGAGGGTTTGGTTTTCGTAGAGGGCTAGTGTTGTATTAGCCGAGAAGTTCATTGGCTAGGAATCGTGGAGTATTCCTAGAGCCGTTTAAAATCTTAGGACTTTCGAGGGCGAAAGTTTTATAAGGAGGAGTATTATTGTAACGCCCGCTTTTCTATCCTGCCTCTCGAGGAGCTTCAGATTCGATTCATGGTTCGGTTGGGCCGTTAGAGCTGTTTGGACCCTTAGAGGCATTTTGGTCTTTTTGCTCCCTTGGCAGGATTTGTGGTTTTTCAGGGCTTCGAGGCAGCTCCTGCCTTTGTTGAGGCTTGTTTGTTGTGGGTCATGCGAGTCCCGAGATGTTTGGGCTTTTGTTTGGGAGTTCGGTTGTGATTTGGGTTTTGGGCAAAATGATGGTTGTTTGGGTGTTTCCTTGAGATTCGAGCCGGGCCTTGATGTTGGTTTGGGAGGTTGATTTCATGAATTTTGTTGTTTGGAAAGGTTGCTTCACTGGGTCTCAAGGAGGAAGCCGGAAATGAGATTTAAGGATTTTAAGGATTTTTGGAAAAATTGGAAAATGGATAAATTGGATTTATTTGGATAAGTTTGGAATTTAAATAAAAGAGAAAAGAAAAGAAAAAAAGGAAAAATCCATTTTTTCCCATTTTCCCCTTTCTCTCTCCCTCCACCCGAGCCCCCTTGGCCTCTCCTCCCGCCCGAGCGCCCAGCTCGCCCTCGCCGCCACCCAGAGCCCTCGGCGCCCGAGCTCGCCCAGCTCACCATTAACCCAGCGCCAGCTCGCCGTCTTGCGTTGCCGAGCCCACCACCGCTCGCTTAAGCCCGTCGCCTGTGCCCGTCGCGCCCAGATCCGCCCGCGCCAGTCCGAAGTCGCCCGACCACGTCCGTCGCCACAGAGCTCGCCGTGCCGTGCCCGGCCCGAGCACCCGAGCCATCGCATCGCGTCGCCGCCAAGCGCGGCCCCTATAGTGCCTCGTGTCGCTCGCGCCGCGGCGCGCTGCCCCCCCTGTGCTTGCCGAAGCTCGCACGCGCGCCGCCCATCGTGTCGAGCCGCGCCGCGCGCGCGCGCGCCGCTCGCCTCGTCCAGCTTGCTCGCGCGCACTCGCGCCTCGCCGCGCTGTGCGCTGCGCCTGGCCGCCCGGCCTGCGCCCGGCCCCGCCTGTTGTGTGCGAGTTGGCCCGAGCCTTGTGGCTTCTCGGATGGTATTTCAGAGTCTTTTCTTCGTTGGGCCCGGATTTATTGGTCTGCTGGTTATGGATTTATTGGGTCATGCTTATGTATTTGATTTGGGTGCTTTGTTTGATGTTCAGCCGTTCGAATCGATTAGAGGCTCGAGGATTTGCTCGTAGATTTATTATAATTATTGTTTTCTCACATTCCAAGTAAGGATTTCTTATCGTGGTTGTGTGGACCTGCGATATATCTCGATATGCCTTGCTTGTTTGTCGATTGTTATGAGCATGTTAGAGATAGAGCAGCTTGATTGAATTCTTGCTAGCATGTTTGCTCGATTTTACATGTTAGTGCCATGCTAGGTTTGTTCTCACAAAGATGCTTGTGATTCCCGCTAGTTGTAGTATCATGCTAGGTAATGTGATTTATGTCACCTTGCTTGCTAGCCAGAATCATTGATTTTTGCTCTGTACTCTTAGATAGAGTTGTAGGGTTTGTCATCATCCAGAGGCCGAGCGACAAAACGTACTTTGTCCCTAGTAGCTCGTGTCCTGAGTAAAGTGTGCGTAACATAACGTATCTTGCTACCCCCACCCACGGTTGTGGACTTAGCTACCCACTCCGGCCAAAGCCTAGTTTGTAGCCTGCTAGAGCGGAACCCTGCAAACGGTGTAAGCCTACCTTGGCCGGTTCTTAGCTTCAGGTCGGTGGATCAGGCTGCAGAGATGAGCGCCGAGAGCCTCGCGCCATCGTGATCGCGACACCGCTTCACGGTTATAGCCATGCGTGCTGCCCGCGTAGTTTGCCCTTAGGCCCCGCATTTACGCCCGGTTTCGAGAGAGCATGTGGTGTGCGCGCACACGCGTTAGTTGCTGGCCGGAGAGCTCCCGGGCTAATGTTCGTGAGTACACCATTCCTTCCAATTTAGAGCCAGACTTCGGGTACTCTCCTGATAGTCCAGATGTATAGCGAGGGTAAGAGGCCCTTGAGGACATCCATTGGGATTGGCTTTTGAGCTAATCAATTGGTTGAGGGAGAAAGACCCTCGAGGGTGTCGGACATCTTGGGATCGGTTTTGAGCTGATCAAATGGCCGAGGAGAAAGACCCTCGGGGATGTCCCGGATTGGTTATGAGAACCAATCATTAGGCCTAGGAAGTAGGAGACTTCCGATGATTCCGATCTTTCCTTATGAGCTCGTTGAGCTATAATGTGTTGATGGTCGCTTTGCTTGCATGTTGAGGTGCTAGATGACGGATGTATCGTGTGTACCCCTGGTTGGGATTCTTACCGAGTATCTTTATACTCACCCTTATTTATCTTTCAGTAACTTGGGACAACACCGGGATGGCTAGCGAGGGAGCCGATTGATCATGGGAGCCGCCAAGCACTCTGTCTTTTATTGTTGCATTGTTTATTCAAAGATGTAGATGGGCGTGGAGTCCTAGGGGAACATTGTTTAAAAAGTTGTTTAAATTGTATTGTATATTTTGATAAATCTTGCCGTGATGTTTTACTTCGTTGGATGGTTTAAATGAAAACTCGTGGTTTATGTTTTAAGGGTTCCCCTTCTCATATGTTTTGAATGGTTTTTAAATATGAGCACTAAACCGCTTGTTATCATATTTAACTTGCATGCTGAGTGAGAACCCCGGTTTAGGACCATGTTTTGGGTCGGGTTCGTCACACAAGGGCTACTGCAGACACGCTGAGGACGTGTCGACTGCTGAGGAAAAGGCAATGCCTCATCATTCCCCCGACCGTTGGGGCATTTAACAGTCTGCCACCCTCACCAAAGATTGCACTGGGCTGCCGTTAGGGTTAGCTAAACTCTAACGACGGATCAGGGACGGAGTACTTGTAAAGACCCGACCCAAGAAACGGTCTCTAACCTAAGGTCCATACTTAGCATGCATGAATAAGAATATAAACATCATTCAGAGTCGGAAGTTTAAAACTTTACAATAAACATTTTTAAAACAAAACCATGATTTCAATTAAATAAAACAGGTAAATGACTGATCAAGATTTTTCTTAAAACAATTCAAAGGAAAGCGGTACGAGAACATAAAATAGTTTGAGTACTTTTTCCTAGGGACCCAAGTCCCACTACATGCTAAATCATTAAGGAAAACATTTAAAGAAACGTGCGACCCAGAGTCAGCTATCCATGATCATCGAGCAGCTTCCTCCTAGCCATCCAGCCTCTGTCCCAAGTTACCCGTGGAAAGCCACGAGAAAATAAGGGTGAGCAACAAGTTACTCAGTAAGAATCCCCAATCGGGGTACAATACGAAATCATCTCAATTAGCACATGGACAAGCAACCATACAAAGACTTAGAGCAGAAACGGTTGGTTAGGCTATGGGCTATTTCTAGGGCGAGCCTATTCAAGGGCTCCCATCAACAGTCACTCCTAGGTCCTACGCTTGGATGCCCTTCGGCCTTACACAATCTAGGACTCAGTGATGCCAAAGTGGGGCCTTACACACTTAGGACGCAGTGATGCCCAAAGGGGGGCCTACACACACTTAGGTTACAAATGATGCTCGGTGGGGCCTTACACACTTAGGATGCCCATAGGGCCTTACACCTCCAGAATCAGTGATGCCCAGTGGGCCTTACACACCTAGGATGCCCATAGGGCCTTACACCTCCAGAATCAGTGATGCCCAGTGGGCCTTACACACCTAGGATGCCCATAGGGCCTTACACCTCCGTAATCGGTGATGCCCAAAGGGCCCTTACACACCTAGGATGCCCATAGGGCCTTACACCTCCGAATCGGTGATGCCCAATGGGCCTTACACACCTAGGATGCCCATAGGGCCTTACACCTCCAGAATCAGTGATGCCCAGTGGGCCTTACACACCTAGGATGCCCATAGGGCCTTACACCTCCAGATGTCCATCGGGTCTTGTCCGAGCGGGACCCCCAACTAGTTACCTCTACGGCCCTCTAAACTATACATTATACATCTAACCGTAACTTGGATCTAGCAGCATACAGTAGGCAGCATGGTTCTATCAAAATAGGAAAGCCTAACATGGAACTATCGGGATGTAAACATGTCACGAACATGAATCAAAAGAAAACATGAAACCTATCACTAGAAACTCATATAATTGCGAAATCGTCAGCGTGCTATCAACTATTCGCAGGGTCCACACAACCCCGGGTAAGAATCCTTACCTGGAAATAAGTGGTGGTTGATTATCCCGAATCGAATAACGACCCTCGAGCTTTTAAGTGAACTCAAGCAACCTAAGCAAGCAATAAAATATCCTAATTAATAAACAGCATCTAAAATCAGGACGTCCAAAGGGTGGAGGCTCGGGAATTTACCAACCGAGAAGGCACACGTCTTGGCGACAAGTAGCAAGGACGAACCTTCTTTGCCGACAACAGGGCGCTGCTCGAGCGCGCGCGGCAGGCGAAGCCGACACGCTGGCGGCGGGCGCACTGCCAAGGTGTCTCGACGGCGCAGCGTGCGGGCGGACGACTGGCTGGCGAGGCTGCCGGGCGCGCGAACGAGCGACACGGCCGGCGGCGCGCGGCGAGTGGAGCGACGCAGCTTTGGGCGCTGGGTGGTGTCGTCTTGCGGCGCGAGGCGCTACACGGCCGGTGCAATCGCGCGACTGGTGCGGAGTGGAGGATGGGCTGCTGCGCCATGGGCGAGCCGCCGCCGACGCGATCGGGCCCGGCAAAGGCTTTGCGATGGCTCGGTCGCGGTCTGGCGGCGGTCGGCGGCGTCGCGATGTTGTGGCGGCAGCGAGGGCGTTAGGCGAGACACGGCGCGGTGTGGGGCGGCTTGGGCGAAACACCACATGCGGTGTGGGGCGGCTTAGGCGAGAGTGAAGGAGAAGTCTAGGGTTTTGGGGTTCTTTCCTTTTTCCTTGTTTTCTTTTTTCTTTTTCTTTAAATATAATTCCCTTCCTTAACTTAAATAGACTTGGGAATCTCTTATGACCTCCCAAGATTCCCCTTCGAGCCCTACGACGCGCGTTTATTTTCCTTATTTAAACCCAAGCATCCCAACCCCTTTTTAGGCCAAGGGTTCGAGTCCTTCCAACAGTTCCTCCCAAACTTAAAAATATAAAAGGAAACCTTATTTTACATTTAGCTGAAAACCGGCCACATTTACAATACTCCTCCTTAGAAAACTTCCGTCCCTAAGTCGCTTGCTCTTAAAACAACTCGGGTAACTCCTCCTCATCTCCCTTTAACTTCCAAGTAGCTTCCTCAACTCCCCGATTCCGCCACTTTGCACTTTCACTAGGTCAATGGCCCGGTTCCTCAAAACCTTTTTCTCAAATGCCAGGACCCTTATGGGTTTCTCCTCAAAGCTCAGTCATGGTTCAAATGTAAAGGCTTCAAAATCTATGACGTGCGAAGGATCTGCCACATACTGGCGGAGCATCGAAACGTGGAACACACTATGCACCTGCAGCCAAGGGCGGCGGCGGTGCTAACCGATAGGCCACAATCCCAATCCTCTCAAGGACCTCGAAAGGTCCAACAAACTGGGGGCTCGGTTGCCCTTTTACCAACCTCGTGACCCCTCGCGACGGAGCTACCTTGAGGAAAACATGCTTTGGCCAACCTCAAACTCCAACTCCCTACGCCTAACATCGGCGTAGCTCTTCCTCGCTTTGGGCGGTCAAGATACGAGCTTTGATTTTCTCGGACGGCCTCATTGGTCACCGGAGCAACTCGGACCTAACACTGCCGGTCACCAACTTCTTCCCGTAAGGCCGGGATCTGCAGCGCTTACCATACAACGCCTCAAACGGCGCCATCCGAATGGTCGATCAAAATCTTATTGTAGGCAAACTCCATCAAGTACAAGTATCGTCCCAACTACTGTGGAAATCCAACACGCAGCTCGCAACATATCCTCTAAGATCTGATTTACCCGCTCGGTCGCCATCATCGGTCCAATGGGTGGAAGGTTGTCTTTGTAGCCGCACTCTGTGCCCAAACACGCTGAAGGGCCTTCCAAAACCGTGATGTAAAACGGGAATCCCGGTCGGAGATAATTTTAATCGCACTCCGTGGTACCTCACTATCTCGCTCAAGGAACAGTTGTGCCCACCGCTCCACGGTGTAGTTTATCCCGCCTTAATGAAATGGGCACACTTAGTCAACCTATCAACGACCACCCAAATCTGTGCATATCCTCTAGGAGTCCTGGCAAACCCGAGATAAAATCCATGGTGATCTCCTCCCACTTCCACTGTGGCACCCCGAAGCGGTTGCAATGAGACCTGGCTTTGCTTCTGCTGGGCGCCTTCACTGTTGAGGTGAGACACCGACTAACGAATCGGGCAATCTCCTCTTCATCCCCATCCACCAAAAAGTCTGCTTTAAGATCTTGGTACATCTTGTTACCCCACAGGTGCCAAGAAAAAGGCGAGGTGTGAGCCTCGGTCAATAACTCTGTCACGAACACCGGCATCGGCCGGAACACACAAACGACCTTTATATCTCGGACCCCCATCCGCAAGTATCACGAAGTCGAAGTCACCATCACTGAACCTCTCATACAAACTTTTTAACTTAGGATCTTTCACCGGGTATCGATAATCCTTTGCCTTATCGGTTATTTGGATGGTTAATCGAGCTACCACGCGGTAACATCCCCTAACAACACCGCTATTTCCGCCCTCTCGAGATCCTTCCCGATGATACTCTTGGGGTTTGCCAATGTTGCCGATCACGAGGCCTTTCTACTTAGTGCATCACCCACAACATTTGCTTTTCCAGGTGATACAAGATCTCACATCGTAATCCTTCACGAGCTCCAACCACCTTCTCTCGCCTCATGTTCAGTCCTTCGAGTGAAGAAATACTTGAGGCTTTGGTGATCCGAGAAAATATGAATCTTCTCCCCATACAAGTAGTGCCTCCAAATCTTAAGTGCAAAGACGCATCACGCCAACTCCATATCATGAGTCGGGTAATTCGCTCGTGCGGTTTCAATCGCTCGAAGCGTGCGCTATCACCTTACCGTGTTGCATCGTAACGCATCCCAAACCAAACTTGCCGGCATCATCAGACACCACGAAACCCCGATTCCCTCTGGGACCGCCAACACCGGGCGGACGTCAAACCGCTTCTTTAGCTTAGCAAAACTCGCCGCACTTCCTATCCCAAACGAAATCAACACCCTTTTTCGTCAATCGAGTAAGCGGGCGCTATAGCGGAAAAATTTTGAACGGCGTCGGTAATATCCGGCCAGACCCAGGAAGCTACGAATCTCCGTCCGCGATCGTCGGTCTGGCCCACGAACTAACGACCTCTACCTTCGAAGGGTCTACAACCACTCCCTCCTTAGACACAACGTGTCCCAGAAATGCTACCTCATCGAGCCAAAAGTCACACTTTGAGAACTTTGCGTAGAGCTTGTTCTCGCGCAAGGCTGCCAAGATCTCGCCTTTAGGTGCGAGGCATGGTCCTCCTTAGACTTAGAGTACATAAGAATGTCATCTATGAACACGATAACAAAGCGGTCCAAGAATGCCTTGAACACTCTGTCCATCATGTCCATGAATGCAGCTGGGGCATTTGTCAGTCCGAAAGACATGACTACGAACTCATAATGCCCATACCTTGACCTGAACGCTGTCTTGGGAATATCTGCATCCCGAATCCTCAACTGGTGGTAACCCGACCTCAAGTCAATCTTTGAAAACACACGAGCTCCCTGGAGCTGGTCAAACAGGTCATCGATACGAGGCAGCGGGTACTTGTTCTTAATGGTTACCTTGTTCGGTTCCTTCATAATCGATGCATAGACGCGCTCGAGCCATCTTTTTCTTAACAAACGATGACGGTGCTCCCCACGAGGACACACTCGGCCTAATAAATCCTCTCATCAAGCATCTCTCCCGCACTGCTTTTTTAACTCTTTCACTCTGCTGGCGCCATGCGATAAGGAGCTTTCGAGATAGGGCGAGTCCCCGCTCAAGCTCTATTGAGAAGTCCACCTCCCTCTCTCTGGCGGCGAGCCGTGCAACTCTTCGGGAAAAACATCCGCAAACTCTTGCACTATGGGCACTGCTTTCGACAGATAGTGGGTCACGGTTCTCCCCAGTTAACTTAGCTAAGAAACCCCAAGCTCCCCGAGCTAACAAACGGTGAGCTTTAACTGCCGAAATCACCGGCGGACACACCCCACTCTGGGTACCCCGAAATTTAAAGGTAGGCCTACCGCGGCCTGAACACCACCTCCTTACAACGATGGTCCAATCATAGCGTGGTTATCATTCAACCAATCCATGCCGAGGATCACATCAAAACCGCTCATAGCTAGCACAATGAGGGTAACTCGCAGGTCCAGTCTGATACACATGCTCGACCGTCCCTTACCTTCTGGCTAGCCAGCATACTAGTTCCCGAGGGAGTAGCGACAGACAACTCAAAACCTAGAGGCACTAAATTCATGCAAGCAAGCTCAGCAAAAACAGCAGAAACAAACGAATGGGTGGAACCCGAATCAAACAACACAAAGGCGAGGTGATCAAGAACTAGGAGTGTACTCGCCATCATGCGGTCCGGCTCTCTCGCCTCTGGCGGCGAGTCGTAGCATATACTCTTCCCTGCTGCTGAGCTGGCTGTGCCACCACTGCCTTCTGGGTGCAGTGCCGGGCCCGATGCCCTTCCTTTCCACAGTTGAAACAAGCTCTAGGGTTAACACCACAGGGTCCCCAATGCTGCTTCCCGCAGGACCTACAATACGGTGGCGGCCTCCCTACGCCCTGTTGGCGGGGCGATCACGATTCATGCTCTGATCTTCGTCTCTCGCCATGATAAGAACCACGGGGCGCCGACCGCCCCCCGAACATTGCTCCTCGAGTCAAACTTGCGCTTCGCCCGAGTACACTGGGCCTTAGACACTACGGTACTAACAACTCGCCTTGAGGATACTTCCCATCATAAATCGTTGCCACCAGATCGCCTTGGCAAAGTTTTCGGGCTCATGCCCTAACATCCTGAGACACCCCCTGTCTCAAACCCGCAATAAACTTCCTGATCTTCAGTTCCGGGGTAGAAATCAACTGTGGCGCGAAGTATCCATACTCTGAGAACTTCTTCTCGTACACCTCGATCGAGTCGATCCTCGCTAAGGTTTGAAAACACTCAATCATCTTCTCTTGGGCTTCTTCATATAAATTTTGCCTTGAACTCACCTTGAAGAACTCCTGTGGCGGTGGAGATCCGGCCGGTCTCTCACTTAAGGTGGAATCCCACCACCACTTAGTCATGCCTTCAAATAATACGTGAGCGCACATCGAGCTCATTGCACCTCGTGACACTCCATTACCATAAACGTATATTCTAACTCGGCAAGAATCCACGTGGCGGCTACCAATGGTTCCCAGGGGCGCTAAACTTCTCCGGCTTCCATTTCACAAAATCCTCGACCACTTGCCTAGATCCTCGGCACCTTCTCGCCGAACGGCCTCATTCACAATTGGCTCTCGTGGAGTCAAGCGGTCTTGGTGGCACTGCAGCCCTCTCTTTGAACCAACTCGGTCACCGCCAGATCTCGAACGCGGGACTCCTCCTCTCAAGCGCAGACTAACAAAGCTTATGCGTTTCAGCTCTCTGCTCGGCCCTCCGGTCGGCTAGCAACCCAACCACAAGAGCCCTCATAGACTCCACAAAAGCAGCCTCCTGCAGCCTCTCGAGACTCTGGGCTTGCCCCTACCCCTTCCCGGCAACACACGGTTGAAGGGCCTGATGGTGGCCTAACCTCGAGATCGCCTTGGGACGAGGTCCCCGGTGTCGAGAATCGATACGAATGCCCCGGTGGTCGGCCTCGAGCCTCCTCGCCCTCTCTACGAGTGATCGCATACCGAAAATCTACAGCCAAACCAACAATGGGTCAGAACCTATCTTTCCTGCTCTACAACCACAAGTCATGTACATGCAAGGTGCAACCGGTATTGTAATTTCTTAACCCTTAACTTTAAACTTACGGACATACCTGATGGCTGGCGGAGCGCTGATGATCATGGAAAGCAACCTCGCAAATCGCAGTCGATCCTCACGAACCTATAACTCGGGCTCGATACCAAATCAAAGACCCGACCCAAGAAACGGTCTCTAACCTAAGGTCCATACTTAGCATGCATGAATAAGAATATAAACATCATTCAGAGTCGGAAGTTTAAAACTTTACAATAAACATTTTTAAAACAAAACCATGATTTCAATTAAATAAAACAGGTAAATGACTGATCAGTACTTTCTTAAAACAATTCAAAGGAAAGCGGTACGAGAACATAAAATAGTTTGAGTACTTTTTCCTAGGGACCCAAGTCCCACTACATGCTAAATCATTAAGGAAAACATTTAAAAAACGTATGACCCAGTCGGCTATCCATGATCATCGAGCAGCTTCCTCCTAGCCATCCACCTCTCTGTCCCCAAGTTACCCGTGGAAAGCCACAGAAAATAAGGGTGAGCAACAAGTTACTCAAGAAGAATCCCCAATCGGGTACAATACGAAATCATCTCAATTAGCACATGGACAAGCAACCATACAAAGACTTAGAGCGAAAACGGTTGGTTAGGCTATGGGCTATTTCTAGGCGAGCCTATTCAAGGGCTCCCATCAACAATCACTCCTAGGTCCTACCCTTGGATGCCCTTCGGCCTTACACAATCTAGGACTCAAAGGATGCCCAGTGGGGCCTTACACACTTAGGACGCAGTGATGCCCAAAGTGGGGCCTTACACATTTAGGTTACAAATGATGCCCAAAGTGGGGCCTTACACACTTAGGATGCCCATAGGGCCTTACACCTCCGTAATCGGTGATGCCCAAAGGGCCTTACACACCTAGGATGCCCATAGGGCCTTACACCTCCGAGAATCGGTGATGCCCAAAGGGCCTTACACACCTAGGATGCCCATAGGGCCTTACACCTCCGTAATCGGTGATGCCCAAAGGGGCCTTACACACCTAGGATGCCCATAGGGCCTTACACCTCGAGAATCGGTGATGCCCAAAGGGCCTTACACACCTAGGATGCCCATAGGGCCTTACACCTCCGAGAATCGGTGATGCCCAAAGTGGGCCTTACACACCTAGGATGCCCATAGGGCCTTACACCTCCGCATGTCCATCGGGTCTTGTCCGAGCGGGACCCCAACTAGTTACCTCTACGGCCCTCTAAACTATACATTATACATCTAACAGTAACTTGGATCTAGCAAAGATACAAAGAGGGCGGCATGGTTCTATCAAAATAGGAAAGCCTAACATGGAACTATCGGGATGTAAACATGTCACGAACATGAATCAAAAGAAAACATGAAACCTATCACTAGAAACTCATATAATTGCAGAAATCAATGCTATCAACTATTCGCAGGGTCCACACAACCCCGGTAAGAATCCTTACACGGAAATAAGTGGAGGTTGATTATCCCGAATCGAATAACGACCCTCGAGCTTTTAAGTGAACTCGAGCAACCTAAGCAAGCAATAAAATATCCTAATTAATAAACAAAGATCTAAAATCGGGACGTCCAAAGGGTGGAGGCTCGAATTTACCAACCGAGAAGGCACGTCGCCGGCGGCAGCGGCAAGGGACGCACCGGCCGATGCAGGGCGCTGCTCGAGCGTCGGCGGCGGCGGCGAGTGACACGCTGGCGGCGCGCGCTGTCAAGGCGTGCTCGACGGCGCAGCGCGGCGACGACGACCGCGCCGCGAGGGCCGGCGCGCGAACGAGCGACACGGCCCACGGCGCGCGCGGCGAGTGGAGCGACGCGTTTAAGCGCTGGGTGCTTTGTCGTCTGCGCGCGGGGGCGGCTACACCGGTCTTGGCGCTGGGCGCGAGCGGCGCTGGGTGGTGTCGTCTTGGCGCGGAGGCGGGCTACGGCCGGTCTGTTGGGCGACTGGTGCGGAGTGGAGGATGGGCTGTTGTGGCGGTGGGCGAGCCGGCCGCCGACGCGATCCGGGCCGGCGGTGGCTCGGTGCGGTCTGGCAGATGGTCGCAGGCGCGTCGCGATGTCGTGGGGCGGCAAAGGCGGCGGGCGAGACACGGCGGCGGTGTGGGCGGCTTGCGGCGAGTGAAGGAGAAGTCTAGGGTTTTGGGGTTCTTTCCTTTTTCCTTGTTTTCTTTTTCTTTTCTTTAAATATAATTCCCTTCCTTAACTTAAATAGACTTGGGAATCTCTTATGACCTCCCAAGATTCCCTTCGAGCCCCTACGACGCGTTTATTTTCCTTATTTAAACCCAAGCTTCCCAACCCCTTTTTAGGCCAAGGGTTCGAGTCCTTCCAACAGTTCCTCCCAAACTTAAAAATATAAAAGGAAACCTTATTTTACATTTAGATGAAAACCGGGCTGTTACAGTACTGCCTCGCACGTCCCTACCACGGATGCCAGTTACGTTATGCATCCTCGCCTGGATGATGCTACCTATCATAATTCTAAACTATAAACAGATAACATCTAACAGTCCAAGACGTGCTCAGCAGAAACAATGAACCTAGCATGATACTACGAAGCAAGAACAGATAACGAGTATGCCAGAACAAAACAACCTAGCATGGAACTAACATGAGAAGCACTACAAGAATCATGCTAGTCGGAATTCATAACAGAGCACCTATCCACTAACATGCTGATAAACACAAACAAACATACAAACAACAATCACAGAATATATCGCAGGGCCCACACAACTCCGGTAAGAAATCCTTACCTTGGTTGGAAGGCAACAACACACAAAGATCCTCTGCTGCGATCGACCCCGAGCTAGCTAACGGGAACCTAACAAACAACATCAAATATGTAACGACCCACGTTTTCATCCCGGTCTTCTAGGTATGCCCTAGAGGTATTTTAGTAATTTTGGTCGGGCCGTCAGGGTCGTTTCTGTCATTTTCAGTTGTTAAAATTATTGGATGGTCTTTTGTAGGGTTTTGTGCCTTGTGGATGTTTTTGGGCATGGAGAGATGCAAAAATAATTTAGAGGATTAAAAGTGTGGTTGTTGGGATTCGAACCCGGGTTGCCAGGAAGTCAGATGAGTGGTGTAGCTGGTTGCGCCACGAGATGTTATTGATGCTCATTCCGCGTTATGTCTTGGTTAGCTATGGGTCTTTGGGATTTTGGTGTGTTTGATTAAATGAAGAGAAAAATAGGTTTTATTCTCTTTTGGTTCTCCGAGCCTCCTAGTCGCCCAACCCTTTCCCTCTAGCTCCTTGTCGTGCATCCCCTTGCCAAGCACCATCGTTCGTCGTCCTAGGTAAGTGCCTCGATCTCTTACTTCCTCTTTTGGGTGTTGTTCTTGCTGGCCGAGAGAGGGAGACGCTGAGTTTTGGGTTTTTGTTGGGACCAGCCCCTACAGCGCCACAGCCCCTGCCGTCACACGAGCAACAGCCCCTGCCCATCGCACTAGCAGCCCAGACACCACCGCTCAGCACCTGCATCTCGCCCAAACGCCCATCACCCCGTCTGCACCGCGTCGTAGCCCAGCAGCCGGATCGCGTCGCCCTTCCTCGCCACGGCCGCGTGCCCAGATCCACAGCGCCATCCTGGGCGCAAGCTCTCCTGCGCCCATTGCTCATCCGCGTCTACACACCCGTGCCGCAGCGCCCGTCTGCGCACAACTCCGCATCCCAGCGAGCCCGTTCGCTCGCGCGCAGCTCCGCGCCCCAGCGAGCCCGTCCGGACACGCGGAGCCATCTGCCGCACCAGCACGCCCAACAACGCAGCTCAGCGCCCCAGCGCTCGTGTCCGAGCGAAAGCGACCCTACCGCACTCAGCTTCGCCAAAGAAGCGCCAGCCTCCGTCGCAACTTTGTCGTCTGCGTGCCAGCCGTGCCGTGTGAGTTGCTCCCGAGCCGAGCCCTGTTTGTTTTATTATATTTAGGCCTATAGATTGTGATAATTGTTGTTGCTTATTAAGTTCCCGCTAGCTAGCTCGGGGTCGATCGCAGCATAGGATCTTTGTGTGTAGTTGCCTTCTGACCAAGGTAAGGATTTCTTACTGGAGTTGTGTGGGCACTGCGATATATTCTGTGATTGCTGTTTGTGCGTTTGTTTATGTTTATCAGCATGTTTAGTGGATAGGTGCTCTATTCTAAATTTCGACTAGCATGATTCTCGTGTTGTTTCTCATGTTAGTTCCATGCTAGGTTGTTCTGTTCTGGCATGCTCGTTATCTGTTCTTGCTTCGTAGTATCATGCTAGGTTCATTGTCTTTGCTGAGCACGTATTGGATTGTTTGCTGTAACCGTTTATAGTGTAGAATTATGATAGGTAGCATCATCCAGGCGAGGATGCATAACGTAACTTGCATCCATGGCAGGGACGTGCGAGGCAGTACTTCGTCCTTGATCCGTCGTTAGGGTTTAGCTAACCCTAACGACAGCCCAGTGCAATCTTGGGTGAGGGTGGCAGACTGTTAAATGACCCAACGGTCGAGGGAATGACGAGGCATTTCCTTGTCCCCTGTAGTCGACACGTCCTCAGCGTGTCGGCCGTAGCCCTTGATTACCACCTGATAGGGCAAGGACCGTTTCCTAGTGTAAGCCTACCACGACCGGTTCCTTAGCCTCAGGTGTGGTGGTACAGGCTGACATAGTTTACGTGTTCTGGTCTCACACCCCTATGTTCAGTGACACCGATCTAGAGATTTGTTAGGCATGAGTACTGGACCAGGGCAGCTTGCTCTTGACCCAAACCCTGGTTTTTGCGGCAGAAGATGCGCGCTGCCACACTCATTACACAAAAGACCGATCGAGATTTAACGGCCCAGTTTTCTATTCCAGTTTTCGAGGTGCTTCCGGTTCAGATTCGATTGTTCGGTTGGGCCGTTAGAGCTGTTTTGACCCTTAGGGGTATTTTGGTCTTTTGGCTCCCAGGGTAGGATTTGTGGATTTTTAGGGCCTCGAGGCAGCTCCTGTGTTTGTTGAGGCTTGTTTGTTGGTGGCTGCGAGTCCCGAGATGTTTGGGCTATTTGTTTGGAAGCTCGGTTGTGATTTTGGGTTTTGGCAAAATCATGGTTGTTTGAATGCTTCCATTGGGATTCGAGCTCGGGCCCTTAGTGTTGATTTGGGAGTTGGATTTAAGTGAGTTTATTTATTGGAAAAGGTTGCTTCAAATGGTCTCAAGGTGGAAGCCGGGAAATGGGATTTTAAGGTTTTAAAATGGATAAGATTGGAAAATTGGATAAGGATAAAATAAAGATAAAAATCCCATTTTTATCCCTTTTTCCCCATTTTCTCCATTTTCCCCATTTTTCTCTTTTCTCTCTCTCTCTCTCTCTCTCTCTATTCCACCCAGCCACCCCCCGGCCCCTCAGCTCCCTAACCCGCGCCCAACTCGCTCAACCAACCCAGCTCCCACCGCCCAACCCAACTAACCCTGTCGCAAGACAAAGCCCAGCCGCCGAGCCACCAAACTTGCTCCCCTGCACCACCAGTGTCGCACGCGATGTCGCCCAGGCCCCGCGTCGCCCAGCCTCTCCCAGGCCCCGCGTCGCCCAGGTCCGTGCCGCCCTACTCTGTAATGAGCCGCACCGAGTCGCTCGCCCATGTAGCTCGCCGTGCCGAGCCCGTGCGCCCTGAAGGTCGTCGCATCACGTCGCCCCTCGCGCGTCTCTGTAGCTCGTCGAACTTGCGGCCACGCGCCATTTTCTTTGCTAAGCCGCGCCGCATGCCGTCGCCCAGCTGAGCTCGAGATCGCACCGCGCGCTTCTGTCTCGCCCTACACCGCACTCACAAGACAACCGCGCCCAGTAGCGCCCCTCTGCTCTGCGCCAGCGCCCAACTGCCTGCTTTGTGGCTGGCCTAGCCTTGTGGCTTCTCGGATGGTATTTCCCGAGTCTTTTCCTCGTTGGCCCCTGATTTGTTGGCTGCAGGTTATTGTATTTTTTAGGGTTCTTTATTTGAATGTTTAGGCTGTTCGGGTTCGATTAGAGGCTCGAGGGTGGCTTGTAGATTTATTATTGTTTTCATCTTGTTCCAGGTAAGGATTTCTTACCGTGGTTGTGTGGACCCTGCGATATATCATGATTGTTCCTTGTATGCTTGTTTACTGTCATGAGCATGATAGTGATAGGCAGCTATGTTTGATCTCTTGCTAGCATGTTTGCCTGATTTTACATGTTAGTGCCATGCTAGGTTTGTTCTTCCAGCATGCTTATGATTCCTGCTTAAGTTTGTAGTATCATGCTAGGTAAGCGTGTTTGATGTCGGTTATTGTTTGCTAGCCAGGAATCATTTATTTTCTCTGGACTCTTAGATAGAGTTGTAGGGTTTGTCATCATCCAGAGGCTGAGAGCGGACATAACATACTTTGTCCCCACAGGTCGGGAGTAAAGTGCGCGCAGTATAACGTACATTGCTTCCCCCCCGGCCGCCGATGTGGATTTAGCTCTGGTCGGGAGTAAAGTGTGCGCAGCATAACGTATATTGCTTCCCCCTCGACCGCCGATGTGGATTTAGCTACCCACATCGGCATAAGCCTAGTTTGTAGCCTGGTAGAGCGGAACCCTGCCAACGGTGTAAGCCTACCTTGGCCGGTTCTTAGCTTCAGGTCGATGGTTCAGCCGCATGATGAGCACCGAGGGCCTTGCGCTACTGTGATCAGTGACACCTCTTCCGAGTCTTAGGCATGCATACCTGGCCTGCGTAGTTTGTCCTTAGGCCCCCACATTTACGCCGGTTGCTGCAACATGCGGTGTGCGCGCACACGCGTTAGTTGCCGATTGGGAGAGCTCCCCCTGTCTAATGTCGTGAGTACACCATTCCTTCCAGTTTAGAGCCAGACTTCGGGTACTCTCCCGTAAGTCCAGATTATTAGCAATGGCAAAGAGGCCCTTGAGAACATCCTTGGGATCAGTTTTTGAGCTAATCAATCCCTCGAGTGAAAGAGACCTCGGTGATGTCCTAGGATTGGTTATGAGAACCAATCATTAGGCCGGAAGTAGGAGACTTCCGATGACTCCAAATCTTGCATTATGAGCTCGTTGAGCTATGATCTGTGTTGGTAGCTGTTTGCTTGCATGTTGAGGTGCTAGATGACTGATGTATCGTATTGTACCCAGGGGCTTGGGTATTCTTCATGAGTATGTTTATACTCACCCTTATTTATCTTTCAGGTAACTTGGGACAACACCAGGATGGCTAGCAGAGGGAGCTGATTGATCATGGGAGCTGCCGGCACTCTGTCATTTATTATTGCATTGTTTATTCAGCATATAGATGGATAGGAGTCCTAGGGGAACATTGTTTAAAACGTTGTTTAAATTGTATTGTATGTTTTTATAAACACTGGCCAGGTTGTTTTACTTTGTTGGTTTGTTTAAAAGTATATGTTGGTTATGTTTTAAGGGTTCCCCCTTCTCATATGTTTTGAAAGGTTTTTAAATATGAGCACTAAACCGCTTGTTATCATATTTAACTTGCATGCTGAGTGAGAACCAAGGTTTAGGACCGTATGTTTTGGGTTGGGTTCTTACAGGAGAGCTCCTCGGGATCTTGAGTCCAGTGCACCTTTCGTATCGACAGTAGGAAGGCTGAGGCTGAGACTAGTTTCTCGTATAGTATCGTATCGCGTGGTAGTTTTCCAGAGTAAGACCGTATGATGGCATCCGAGGTTTGAGTATGGAGTAAAGTGTTGTGCTCTCTTCTATGTTTATATTCATAGCTTGCATACATTTTTGCTAGATGACCAGTTATATCATATTGTACCCCGGTTGGGGATTCTTACTGAGTAATTCGTTACTCACCCTTATTATGTGGTTTTCCACAGTAACTGTGGTGCGAGAGACAGATGGCAGGAGGAGGAGCTGCTGATCATGGAAACTAGCTGTTTACTCTGAGTCTTATGTTTATGTTTTCTTATGTTTGTATTATCCTCTAAATGCATATAGTTGGGCACGAAGCCCTTAGGGTGTTTTATGATTGTTTCTGGATTCTGACACTTCTATAAACCGTTGAAGTTTTGAATGATTTGAATAAGTCTCTTGTAACGGCCCAGTTTTCCATTCCGGTTATCCAGGTACTCTCAGTTCAGTATTAGGGCAATCGGTTGGGCCGTTAGAGCTTTTTAACCCTTAGGGGTATTTTGGTCTTTTTGCTCTCTGGTCAGGATTTGGGATTTGAACCTTTGCCTTAGTGATTTATAAGTGAGTTTTGTTATTGGAAAGATTTTCTTCAGCCGGGTCTCGAAGAGGAAGCCAAAAATGGGATTTCTTTGTTGTATTTTAAAAGGATAAGGATGAAAAGAAAAAGGAAAAAGAAAAGAAAAAAAAAGGAAATTATTAAAATAAGAAAATCCCCCATTTTTCCCATGTGTTTTATTTCCTTTTCTCTCTCTCTCTCTCTCTCTCTCTCTCACCCTCACCCGACCCCTAGCCCTCACCCGAGCCCCTTGCTCGCCCCAGCCACCTAGCCAGCCGCACCGTGAGAGCCACCCCGTGCGCAAAGACCGCCCAAGTCGGTCCTAGCTTGCCCAAATTTCACCGCGCGACTGCGCAGCGCGCGCGCGCGTTCCTCGTCGCCAGTGTGTGTCGTCCGAGCCTTGCCCGCGCGCAATCGTGTCTCTGTAGCGTCGCGTCTCCCAGCTCGCGTGCCTTCGCCTAGCCGAGCCTTGCTCAAGTGTGCCATCGCGTCTCAGACCTCGTCTCGCGCCTGCGGCGCGCCCCAACGAAGCTTCCCTACTGAGAGCCAGGCGCCCCCTGGGCCTCCTCCTCTCGCGCTGCGCTGCCTTGACCCGACCATCTAGGCTGCCACCACGACTGCCACCAGTGTGTTGTTTTGGCCGAGCCTTGTGCTTCTCGGTTGGTAATTCCCGAGTCTTTTCCCTCTTTGGACTCCGAGGTGTTGGCTGCTATTTATGTATTTAATTAGGGTGTTTATTGTAATAATCAGGTTGTTGGGATTCGATTAAAGCTTGAGGGTCATTATTCGTTGGTCGTGATAATTATTATTTTCTACTAGTTTCCAGGTAAGGATCTCTTACCGTGGTTGTGTGGACCTCGCGATGCTTTCTTGATTGTGCCTTGTATGCTGTTTACTTTTATGAGCATGTTAGTGGATAGGATAGCTTGTGATTGAATTCTTGCTAGCATGTTTGCTCATTGTACATGTTAGTGCCATGCTAGGTTTGTTCTTCCAAAGATGCTCGAGATTCCCGCTTTAAGTTCGTAGTATCATGATAGGATATGTATGATTGATGTCTATTGTATATGTTAGCCAGAATCTCTCACTCTGACTCTTAGCTAGTGTTATAGGGTTTGTCATCATCCGAGGCCGAGAGTGGACACAACGTACTTTGTCCCCACCGGTCGGGGTAGAGCGAGGCATAACGTATATTGCTTCCCCCCGTGCAGCCAATGAGAATTAGCTAACTCATCGGCATGAGCCTAGTTTGTAGCCTCAGAGCGGAACCCCGCCAACGGTGTAAGCCTACCTTGGCGGTTCTTAGCTTCGTGTCGGTGGATCAGTCGCACGAGATGAGCGCCGAGGGCCTCGCGCGCTGTGATCGGTGACGACACCGCTCGAGTCTTAGGCATGCGTGCGCCCGCGTGAGTTTGCCCTTAGGCCCCGCATTTACGCCGGTTGCAGAAGAGCATGCGGTGTGCGCGCGACACGCGCGTTAGTCGCCGGTTCGAGTGCTCCTCGGGCTAATGTTCGTGAGTACACCATTCCTTCCAGTTTAGAGCCGACTTGGTACTCTCCGATAGTCCAGTTATTAGCAAGGGTAAGAGGCCCTTGAGGACATCCTTGGGATCGGTTTTTGAGCTGATCAACTGGCTAAGGGAGAAAGACCCTCAGAGATGTCCCAGGATTGGTTAGGATAACCAATCATTAGGCCTAAAGTAGGAGACTTCCGAGGACTCCAAATTGTCTTCTAAGCTCGTTGAGCTAAGATCTGTGTTGATATCTGTTGCATGTGTACTAGGTTGCTAGATGATTGATTGCATCGTATCGTACCCCGGTTGGGGATTCTTACTGAGTATTTTTATACTCACCCTTATTTATCTTTCAGGTAACTCAGACAAAGACCGAGGTGGCTAGCGGAGGTAGCGGGAGATCATGGATGCTGCTGACACTCTGTCGTGTCTTATTTTGTTTTATTTTGAATACAGCATGTAAATGGATTTTGGTTTGTATGGAAAACTTATGGTTTGAACTGTTTTGATGATTTTGAGAAAAGTACTGATCAGTCACTGTTTGTAAATGAATGTTTAGTTTGTTTTATTGTTTTCCACTCTTATGTTTGAAAAGTTTTCAATCCGACCCTAGGTTGGGTCTTTTGTTTTATGGTTTCTATTTGCATGCATTAAGTTAACGACCCA
The DNA here is from genome assembly GCA_036507275.1 of Sicyos edulis. NCBI lineage: Eukaryota > Viridiplantae > Streptophyta > Magnoliopsida > Cucurbitales > Cucurbitaceae > Sicyos > Sicyos edulis. The sequence continues at coordinate 23,338,427 of CM071855.1, read as the reverse complement.
TTTTAGAATCCCATTCGGGAAGGGTCGTTACAGTTGGTATCAGAGCACAGAGTCATAGATTCTGTAGACTAACCTGTTTGTAGGTTGGGTTCCCATGATCTCCAGCACTCCACGGCCGCCAGGTTTGTCTAAGTCCTTTAAGCTAAGGGTTTTGTTTACGATACTTTATGCAGTACACATGCATTATCCTTGTTGGCAGAGAGAGTCCGAGAGTTGCTAACCTGTAACGACGCAGGTTTTTCATCCCGGTCTTCCAGGTATGCCCTAGGGGTAATTTGGTAATTTGGTCGGGCCGTCATGGCCGTTTGTGTCTTTTCCAGTTATTAAAATTATTGGATGGATTTATGTAGGTTTTTGGAGGGATTTGTGGTTTGGTTTGAGCAAGGTTTGATGCAAAAGTAAAAATGAAGGGAATTGTCTTTGCAGTAGGGTTTGAACCCGGGTCTCCTGGAAAGCTTGTGGGGATGTGTGCCATTTGAGCCATTAGTTGCTCTTGTTGCTCTTTCTGCATCACATCTTAGTTAATCTTGGATCTTTGGTGTTTGGTGCATTTGGTTAAATGAAATAGAAATTAGGTTTGTCCATCTTCTTCTCCAAAGTGTGTGGCCGCCCAAGCTTTGCTCTCCATTGCCTTGCCGAGTTCTTCATCCTTGCAGCTCCTTTGGATCGATCATCATCATTCCGGGTAGGTATCGATCTTCCTCTTCTTCTTCTCATCCGTTTGGTGTGCTGTTTGGCCAAGTGTGTTTGTGTTGATTGCGGCCCGGTAGAGAAGCCCACCAAGAAGAAATCGTCGCGCGTCGGTACCGCCAGCCTCCCACGCCCAGATCTGCCGGCGGCCTCGCCACGCGCCGGATTCGCCTAGCGACCTTGCCGTTCCGTCCGCCCCGCACTAGCCTTGTCGTCGGCAGCCGGTCCCCACGCCCAGATCGCCGGCGGCCCTACCGCCGCGCCAGATCGCGCCAACAAGCAGCCTTAGATCGCCGTTCGTCCTCGCCCGTCGCTTCGCACGCCAGAGGCCCTCGCCAGCGCCGCCGCTTCGCCCAGCCGCGTCCGCGTCGCCATCGCGCGCGCCACGCCAGCGCCGCGCGCGCTTCTCGAGCCGCTCGCCCGCGACGCTTGAGACGCTCGCCGCGCGCGCGCTCCTCGCCGTGAGCCCGTGCCGTGCCTTGCTTGCCGTCGCGGCGGCAGCCGCGCCCAGCGCCCATCCGAGCGCGCGGCGCGCCAGCCTCTGCCGTGCGGCGCCCGGCCGCCCGGAACTCCAAGTTCGTGTCGCCGCGTGCGCTTGAGTGCCCCGAGCCCGAGCTTGCTTTGTTCTATTGTTTTTAGACGTTTTAGATGCTGATTATTATTGGTTTGCTAGGTTCCCGCTCAGCCTCGGGATTGTTCCGCAGCCTTAGGATTTGTGTGTAGAAGCCTCCCGGGCCAAGGTAAGGATTTCTTACCGGAGTTGTGTGGGCCTGCGCGTATATTTGTGATTGTTGTTTTGTATGCTCGTGTATGATTATTAGCATGTTTAGCCCTAGGTGATCATTTCAATTCTGTGATCGCATGAACTCTTGTATTGTTTCTCATGTTAGCCCATGCTAGGTTGTTCCATTCGGCATGTTCGATACTGTTCTTGCTTCGTAGTATCATGCTAGGTTCCTTGTATCTGTTGAGCACGTATTGGACCGCATTGATTGAATTGTTATTATTGCTATGGTTTAGAGTTCGTAGGTAGCATCATCCGGCCGGATGCATAACGTAACTTGCATCCCCGACGGACGCGTGCGAGATGGTACTCCGTCTCGATCCCGTTAGGGTTTAGCTAACCCTAACGGCCGCCCCGCAATCTTGGGTGAGGGTGGCAAATCGTTAAATGCCCCAACGGTCGGGATGATGACTTGGCATTGCCTCGTCCCTCGGCGATCGGCACGTCCTCGCGTGTTCGGCCAGAGCCCTTGATTGCCACTGTTAGGGCAAGGACCGCTTCTGGTGTAAGCCTACCACGGCCGGTTCCTTAGCCTCGGTGCGGTGGTACAGTGACATAGCTCACGTGTCGTGTCTCACACCCCTATGTCGGTGACACCGATCCAGAGATTTAGTTAGGCATGGTGATCGAACACAGGCAGCTTGCCACTAGACCCGGCACCCCGAGTTTGCGGTAGCATGCGGTGCGCGCTTACGCTCATTACGGCGCCGATCGAGAGCTCCTCGGGATCTTGAGCCAGTGCACCTTTCGTATCGTCGATGAGAGCGGTGCCGAGGCCGGACTTGTTCCCGTATAGAGCGTATAGTGTGTTGTGGTATTTCCGACTAAGACCACGAGTTGGCATCCGAGGTCCAAGTGTGGACTTAGCTATGTGCTCCGCTCTGTGTTTGTACTCATAGCTTGCATACATTCTTCTAGATGATCATGTTTATCGTATTGTACCCCGGTTGGGGATTCTTACTGAGTAATTCGTTACTCACCCTTATTCTGTCGTTTTCCACAGGTAACCAAGGCGGGAGACAGGATGGCTGAAGGAGGAGCTGTGATCATGGAATCCTGCTGTCATCTCTGACCATTTTATTATATCATGACTCTTGACTTTTGTTATTTCCCCTGAATGCATGTAGACGGGCACGGAGCCCTAGGATGTTTTCTTACGTTTTATGGATTCCAGCATATTTGTACTTGTGGAATGTTTAAATGGTTTAAATAAATCTCTGATCAAAGTATGCTTTTAGAACTGTATGTTTTGATTGTTGAATGTTCCTGTTTTTACTTGGGATCCGAAATTTATTTTTTTTCATAACGTCTTTATTTTGAATACATGCATTGAGGTAAAGGCCCATTCAGAGCCCCTTTGGGGTCGGGTCTTCTGATTGGTATCGTGAGCTCGAGTCATAGATTCTGTAGATCGACCTTTTTTGTTGTAGGTCGTCCTTCCATGATCACCAAAGACACTCAAGCGATCATCAGTACGCCTAGGTTTATTGTTTTAGAAAGAAAAAGGGTTAAGAATTTACAATACCTTTCATCTAGTGTATGCCTTGTTTGGTGTTGTGGAGTGGTGACAGCGAGTTTTGATTCGTTGTTGGTTTGGATGTAGATCGCCAAATGCGATCCACCCGCATCGGAGAGGAGGTTCGAGAGCGTCGAGGTATCGGGGATCGGATCTCGATCATCGCAGGACATCGTCCTAAGCCGAGATCGATGGCATTCCACCAGCAGCTCCTCTGTTACGCCTAGAGCGGGAGTTGAGGCGATCGAGCGCCGTGAGATCGCTCTGGAGCAGAATTTGCCGAGTCTATGAGGGCTTTTATGGTCGCATGTTGAGTGACCAGAGGCGAGACCCGTGCCTTGTTGGCGCTGCAAGGTGCGGGAAGAGTCCCGAGCCCAGATTGAGCGGTGACTCGATTGGTTCAAAGAGAGCACAAGTAGCACCTCCACTCCACAGAGCAAGTAGCCCCAGAGGCGAGATATGGCGAGGGTGCCGAGGAGTTGGGTAGGTGGTCAAGGATTTTGTGAAGTGGAAGCTCGAGAAGTTTGATGCCACCGGTGATGCGTTAGCGGCAAACAGATGGATTGCCCATTTGGAGTACACCTTCCGATCATGGTGTGCCCCGATATTCGTGAGGCCGAGGTGTGCGGCTCATGTGCTAGGAGGCACAAATGAGATGGTGGTGGGAGTCCACCTTGAGCGAGAGACCACCGGGTCTCCACCCGCTACTTGGGAGTTCTTCAAGGCCGAGTTCAAGGTAAAGTTCATCGGTGATGAGGCTCAAGAGAAGATGGTGGAGCTCTTCCGAACTCAAGCAGGTTCTGATTCCATTGAGGAATATGAGAGGAAGTTCTCGGAGTATGGATATTTTGCTCTCATGATTGATAGCCACCCCAGAGTGAAGATTTGGAAGTTCATATCCGGATTGAGGCAGGTGTTTTCTCAGATGTCGTGGCTCGTGCCCCGACACTTATGCTAGGGTCATCCAGCTTAGCCACGATCTATAATGGGAAGTATCCTGCTGAGCGGGTTGTTGCCGCCTCCTCTTCGGCGTCTGTCCCAGCACTGTGGGGCGAAGAGGAAGTTTGATTTTCGGGGAGGCGGTCGCGCCAAAAGCGCTTCGAAGCAGAGATCGGCGAGAGCTCCACCCGTTTCAGCCCGACAGCGAGGAGGAACCAGCGAGTTCCCGCTTGTGCTACTTGTGGGAAAGTCCACGCTGGAGCTTGTCGATCGACCTAGATTGTGCTTCCGCTGGTAGAGAGGGCACTGGCCGTTTTTGTGATCACCCGGCTATGGCGGCTCGGTCAGATGCAGCGGCGGTCGAGTGTTTGCTACGACCCGTCAGAGGCCGAGCGTCACGGATGCCGCCGTGGCGTGTACGCTTCTTGTTTTAGATCACCGCGCATTTGTCTTGTTTGATTCTGTTCTACGCATTCATTTGTATCTGTGTTGTTTGGTCGAGCATGCTAAGTTAAGACTAGAGCCTCTAGGTTTCGAGTTATCTGCTGCTACTCCTTCGGGAGTTAATATGTTGGCTAGAGATAAGATTAGGGATGGCCGGATCGAGATATCCGGAGAGTTGCTTGTGGCTACGCTCATAGTTCCGCCTATGAGCGGTTTTGATGTGATTCTTGGTATGGAGTGGTTAGTCGCTAACCACGCGCTTGATTGACCGCCACCGGAAAGAAGTAGTGTTCAGCCGCCAGTCGGCCACTTTAAGTTTCGTGGAGTCCGTGGTGGAGTTTGCCCGCCGATGGTGTCACCGTGAAAGCTCGTCGTTTGCTAGCTCATGGAGCTTGGGGCTATCTAGCCAAGTTGTGCGGGAAGAGCCGCCTCTGTCTGCGCTGATCGTGCACCGCCGTGCAGGAGTTTGCGGACGTGTTTCCTGAGGAGTTACGGGGTTGCCCCCCAAGAGAGGGTTGACTTCACAATTGAGCTCGAGCCGGGACCCTCCCTATCTCGAAGGCTCCATATCGCATGGCGCCAGTGAGTTAAAGGAATCGAAGATTCAGATTCAGGAGATGTTAGATCGAGGGTTCATCCGTCCGAGTGTGTCCCCGTGGGGAGCACCGATTCCTGCATTTGTGAAAAAGAAGGATGGTTCTATGCGCTTATGTATTGATTACCGCGAGCTTAATAAGGTGACAAGTGAAGAATAAGTATCCGTTGCCCCGTATTGACGATTTGTTCGATCGGCTTCAGGAGCTTCCGTGTTCTCCAAGATAGATCCGAGATCCGTTACCATCGATTGCGGATCGGGGATGCCGACATTCCTAAGACAACTTTTCGTGTCTAGATATGGTCACTATGAGTTTGTGGTCATGTCGTTTGGATTGACCAATGCCCCACCGACTTCATGGACATGATGGATAGGGTGTTCAAATCATTTTTGGACAAATTTTCGCCATCGTGTTCATTGACGATATTCTGATTTATTCAAGGTCTAAAGAAGACCATGCAGAGCATTTGAGGCGAGTATTGGCGGCTTTGAGGAAAACCACTTTATGCGAAGTTTTCCAAATGTGATTCTGGTTGGAGCAGTGGCCTTTCTAGGCCACGTGGTTTCGAGAAATGGTATAGCCGTGGACCCCGCGAAGATTGAGGCCGTGAGTTCATGGGCCAAGCCGACTTCATTCTTGCCGATTCGCGACTTTACTGGTTTGGCGGTACTACCGTCGGTTCGTCAAGGACTTTTACGCTATAGCCTCGCCCCTCACTCGTCCCGACGAGGAAGGGTGTCGAGTTTGTTTGGGACAAAGAGTGTGATGAGAGCTTTGCCGTGCTCAAGCGCAGCTTTGACTTCAAGACTGTGTTGGCGATCCGGAGGGGACAGTGGTTTCATAGTTTACAAATGCCCGATGCTTCCAAGTTTGGTTTAGGTTGTGTGTTGATGCAAAGACGGAAGGTCATGGCCTATGCTTCCCGTCAGCTGAAACCGTATGAGCAGAACTACCCGACTCATGATATGGAGTTGGCAGCAGTGGTGTTGTAACGGCCCAGTTTTCTATTTCGGATTCCCAGGAGTTTTCGGGACATTATGCGGATGTTCGGATGGGCCGTTAGAGCTTTTTAACCTTTAAGGTTATTTTGGTATTTTGCTCCCCGGTCAGAGGTTGAGGATTTTCAGGGCTTGAGGGTCATTTCGGCCTTCGTTGAGACTTGATTAATGTTGGTTGCCAGACCCAAGGAGTTTGGGTTAGTTGATTAGAAGTTCGGAGACATTCCGGTTGATAGCAAAATTAATTGGAATTTAATTGGTCCCATTGAGATTTGAACCCTTGCCCTAATGGTGAAATTGGAGTTTTTAGAAAAAGAAGATTTAGTTAAAAAGAAAAGAATTTCTTTAGCCGGGACCCGCAAGAGAAAACCTTGGGAAGGGATTTTAGACCCATTTAAATTAGGAAAAGGAAAAGAAATCCTATTCCCCTTGTTTTGGAAAAATCTCTCTACCTCTCTCTCTCTCTCTCTCTCTCTCTCTCTCTCTCTCTCTCTCTCTCTCTCTCTCTCTCTCTCTCTCTCTCTCCTTGCCGAGCCCCTCACCAAGAAACCAAACCCTAGCCGCTCAGCCCATCCCCACACCAGATCGCGCCAGCCCTGCCCAGCCACGCCGCCTAGATCGCACCACCACCCACCACCCACCACGCACAGACGCGACGCGCCCGATCGCCTTTGCCTCGCCAGCCAGGATCGTCGTGCCGTTCCTCCCACCAGTGCCGCCCGCTGGCCAAGGCTGGCTCCGCTTGTTTGCCGCCCGCGACGCGTCGCCAGCGCCCTTCGCTGCCGCCGCCAGACGCGTCGCCGCTGCCTGCCTCGCACCGACGTCCCGCCTGCCGCGCGCCAGCGCCGCGCCGCCGCCAGGCGCCTACGCCAAAGAAGACCCCGCGCCCTTGCTGCTGCCGCGAGACGTGTGACTTCTCGGTTGGTAAATTCCCGAGCCTCCACCCTTTGGACTTCCTGATTTTAGATGCTGTTTATTAATTAGGATATTTTATTACTTGCTTAGGTTACTCGGGTTCGCTTAAAAGCTCGAGGGTCATTATTTGATTCGGGATAGTTAACCTCCACTTATTTCCAGGTAAGGATTCTTACTCGGGGTTGTGTGGACCCTGCGAATAGTTGATAGCACGCTAATTACTGTAATTATATGAGTTTCTAGTGATAGGTTACATGTTTTCTTTTGATTCATGTTCGTGACATGTTTACATCCCGTTAGTTCCCTGTTAGGCTTTCCTATCTTGATAGAACCATGCTGCCATTTGTATGCTGTTAGATCCAAGTTACGGTTAGATGTGTGATGTATAGTATAAAGGACCGTAGAGGCAACTAGTTTGGGGTCCCGCTCGGGCAAGACCCGATGGACATCTGGAGGTGTAAGGCCCTATGGGCATCCTAGGTGTGTAAGGCCCACTGAGCATCACTGATTCTGGAGGTGTAAGGCCCTATGGGCATCCTAGGTGTGTAAGGCCCACTGGGCATCACTGATTCTGGAGGTGTAAGGCCCTATGGGCATCCTAGGTGTGTAAGGCCCACTGGGCATCACTGATTCTGGAGGTGTAAGGCCCTGTGGGCATCCTAAGTGTGTAAGGCCCACCACTGCATCACCGATCATCAAGGTGTAAGGCCCGATGGGCATCCTAAGTGTGTAAGGCCCCACTGGGCATCACTGTGTCCTAGGTTGTGTAAGGCCCGAAGGGCATCCAAATGTAGGACCTAGGAGAGGCTATAGACGGAAGCCCTTGAGTAGGCTCGCCTTTGAAGTAACTCATAGCCTACACCAACCGTGCCCGCTCTAAGTCATTGTATGGTTGCTGTCCGTGTGCTAAATGAGATGATTTCGTATTGTACCCGATTGGGGATTCTTCTTGAGTAACCTGTTGCTCACCCTTATTTTCTCGTGGCTTTCCACCGGGTAGCTTGGGACAGAGACCCGGATGGCTAGGAGGAGGCTCTTTGGATGATCATGGATAGCCGACTGGGGTCGCACGTTTCTTTAAATGTTTTCCTTAATGATTTAGCATGTAGTGGGACTTGGGTCCCTAGGAAAAAGCACTCAAACTATTTTATGTTCTCGCATCGCTTTCCTTTGAATTGTTTTAAGAAAGTACGATCAGTCATTTACTGCTTTTATTTAATTGAAATCATGGTTTTGTTTTAAAAGTGTTTATCGCAAAGGTTTTAAATTTCAAGCTCAATGACGCTTTACATTCTTAATCATGCATGCTTAGTAAGGACCTTAGGTTAAAGACCGTTTCTTGGGTCGGGTCCTTACAGCTTGGTATCGAGCTCGAGTTATAGGTTCTGTAGACCGACTGCGCAGCTTGTAGGTTGTTTTCCATGATCATCAGCGCTCAGCATACCATCGGTATGTCCATAAGTTTAAGGTTAATGGTTAAGAATTACAATCGCATCTAGTATACATGTGTTACCCTTGTTAAGCGGAGAGAGAGCAGCGTGAGCTAGTTTTTATGCCTTGTGTAGACCGCCATTGTTGATTACACATTGAGGAGCAGGGGCGTTTGGTATGTCCAATCGAGGAGTTGGACCGATCGTGTTGTTGTTGAGACCACGTCCGGGTTGTCTAGACCGTAGGCGATTTTGGCCCCGGCGCTGAGCAACCAAGGAGGGGGTAGAGGCTAGTCTACCTCGAGCGAGACTCCTTGAGCAAAGTGTGCTCCCGCCATGAGAGAGTTGATGGAAGGTCTTTTAGCTATCGAGGGCGGAGACCCAGTGCGCAGATTGTAGCGCGCGTAGTGAGGAGTCCCGGTGCGAGATAGCCTAGTTGATGAGTTTATTTAGGAGACACCCCTAGTAGCTCCAAAGAACCCCGGAGGTTTCCAGAGGGCTTAATCAGCAGGTTCATGCCGATGAGTTAGTTGGAATTATTCGAGCCGCGAGTTTGTCAAGCGAAGCGAGGTGGTTGGCCAGATGGAGTTATCATCCGAGTGTTGGGATGACTTGATGTTCAAAGGCCAAGGCGTGCCGTTCTGGTGCTGTTGATACAGCAGTTTTGTAAAGACCCGACCCAAAAGGGGCTCTAAATGGCCTTTACCCCAATGCATGTATTGAAAATAAAAGACATTATGAAAAATACATTTCGGATTCCAAGTAAAAACAGAAACATTCAACAACCAAAACATACATTTCTAAAAGCATACTCTGATCAGAGATTTATTTAAACCATTTAAACAATCCACAAGTACAAACATGCTGGAATCCATAAAACGTAAGAAAACATCCTGGGGCTCTGTGCCCGTCTACATGCATTCAGGGGAAATAACAAAAGTCAAGAGTCATGATAAAATAAAATGGTCAGAGATGACAGCAGGATTCCATGATCACAGCTCCTCCTTCAGCCATCCTGTCTCCCGCCTTGATTACCTGTGGAAAACCACAGAATAAGGGTGAGTAACGAATTACCCAGTAAGAATCCCCAACCGGGGTACAATACGATATACATGATCATCTAGAAGAATGTATGCAAGCTATGAGTACAAACACAGAGCGGAGCACATAGCTAAGTCCACACTTGGACCTCGGATGCCAACTCAGGGTCTTAGTCCGGAAATACCACAACACACTATACGCGCTATACGGGAACAAGTCCCGGCCTCAGCCTGTCTACTGTCGATACGAAAGGTGCACTAGCTCAAGATCCCGAGGAGCTCTCCGGTCGACGCTGTAATGAGCGTAAGCATGCACCGCGTGCTTCTACAGACTATGGGGGGGTGCCGGGTCTAGTGGCAAGCTTGTAAGGACCCGACCCAAGAAACGGTCTCTAACCTAAGGTCCATACTTAGCATGCATGATTAAGAATATAAACATCATTCAGAGTCGGAAGTTTAAAACTTTGCAATAAACATTTTAAAACAAAACCAAGATTTCAATTAAATAAAATAGGTAAATGACTGATCAGTACTTTCTTAAAACAATTCAAAGGAAAACGGTACGAGAACATAAAATAGTTTGAGTGCTTTTTCCTAGGGACCCAAGTCCCACTACATGCTAAATCATTAAGGAAAACATTTAAAGAAACGTGCGATCCAGAGTCAGCTGTCCATGATCATCGAGCCGCTTCCTCCTAGCCATCCAGCCTCTGTCCCAAGTTACCTGTGGAAGCCACAGAAAATAAGGGTGAGCAACAAGTTACTCAAGTAAGAATCCCCAATCGGGGTACAATACGAAATCATCTCATTTAGCACATGGGCAAGCAACCATACAAAGACTTAGAGCGAAACGGTTGGTTAGGCTATGGGCTATTTCTAGGGCGAGCCTATTCAAGGGCTCCCATCTCAACAGTCCCTCCTAGGTCCTACGCTTGGATGCCCTTCGGCCTTACACAATCTAGGACTCGGTGATGCCCAAAGGGGCCTTACACACTTAGGACACAGTGATGCCCAAAGGGGGCCTTACACACTTAGGATGCCCATCGGGCCTTACACCTTCGCTTTGGTGATGCCTGGGGGCCTTACACACCTAGGATGCCCATAGGGCCTTACACCTCCGCACTAGTGATGCCCAGTGGGCCTTACACACCTAGGATGCCCATAGGGCCTTACACCTTCGAGATCGGTGATGCCCTGGGCCCTTACACACCTAGGATGCCCATAGGGCCTTACACCTCCGGATGTCCATCGGGTCTTGCCTGAGCGGGACCCCAAACTAGTTACCTCTACGGCCCTCTAAACTTTACATCACACATCTAACCGTAACTTGGATCTAGCAAAGATACAATAGGCGAAAGATGGGTCTATCAAGATAGGAATGCCTAGCATGGAACTAACGGGATGTAAACATGTCACGAACATGAATCAAAAGAAAACATGAAACCTATCACTAGAAATTCATATAATTACAAAGATGTCAGCGTGCTATCAACTATTCGCAGGGTCCACACAACCCCGGGTAAGAATCCTTACCTGGAAATAAGTGGAGGTTGATTATCCCGAATCGAATAACGACCCTCGAGCTTTTAAGTGAACTCGAGCAACCTAAGCAAGCAATAAATTATCCTAATTAATAAACAGCATCGAAAATCAGGACGTCCAAAGGGTGGAGGTTCGGGAATTTACCAACCGAGAAGGCACACGTCTCGGCAGCAAGCAGCAAGGACGACGCACCGCCGATGCCAGGGCGCTGCTCGAGCGCTGGCGGCAGGCGAGCCGACACGCTGGGCGGGGCGCGCTGCCAAGGCGTCTCGACGGCGCGCGCAGCGCGGCGACGACTGGCCGCGAGGGGCGGGCGCGCGAACGAGCGACACGCTGGGACGGCGCGCGGGCGAGTGGAGCGACGCGGTTTGGGCGCTGGGGTGCTGTCGTGCGGCGCGGAGGCGGGCTACACGACCGGTGCGCTGGGGCGCGAGCGGCGCTGGGGTGGTGTCGTGCGGGCGCGGAGGCGGCTACACGGCCGGTGCGCTGGGCGACCTGGTGCGGAGTGGAGGATGGGCTGCTGCGGCGGTGGGCGAGCTGGCTGCTCGACGCGATCTGGGCTGGCGGTGGCTCGGTGCGGTGCGGCAGTGGTCAGCAGGCGTGCGATGTCGTGGGGCGAAGCAGCAGGGCGTTGGGCGAGACACGGCGGCGGTGTGGGGCGGCTTGGGCGAGACACGGCGGCGGTGTGGGGCGGCTTGGGCGAGAGTGAAGGAGAAGTCTAGGGTTTTGGGGTTCTTTCTTTTTTCCTTGTTTTCTCTTTTCTTTCTCTTTAAATATAATTCCCTTCCTTAACTTAAATAGACTTGGGAATCTCTTATGACCTCCCCAAGATTCCCCTTCGAGCCCCGGCTGACGCGTTTATTTTCCTTATTTAAACCCAAGCTTCCCAACCCCTTTTTAGGCCAAGGGTTCGAGTCCTTCCAACAGTTCCTCCCAAACTTCAAAAATATAAAAGGAAACCTTATTTTACATTTAGCTGAAAACCGGGCTGTTACAAAGCTGCCCATATCCGGATACCACGCCTAACTAAATCTCTGGATCGGTGTCACTGACATAGGGGTGTGAGACACGGACACGTGAACTATGTCACCAGTACCACACGCACTGAGGCTAAGGAACGGGTCATGGTAGGCTTACACCAGAAGCCGTCCTTACCTTAACAGTGGCAATCAGGGCTACCGCCGAACACGCCGAGAGGACGTGCCGGCCGCAGGGACTAGGCATTGCCAAGTCATCATCCCGACCGCTGGGGTATCGCTTAGACTACCACCTCACCCAAGATTGCGGGGCCTACCGGTTGGGATAGCTAATCTCTCACGGGTCCAAGGACGGAGAACTGCCTCGAACGTCCTTGCCATAGATGCGAGATACTTTATGCATCGGGCCGATGATGCTATCTACACGAATTCTAACTCCGCCTTAACAATCAAAGAAACAATCCAATACGTGCTCGAAAGAATACAAAGCAGACCTAGCATGGTACTACAGAACAAGAATGAATATGAGCATGCCGAACGGAACAACCTAGCATGGACTAACATGAAAGAACAACATACGAAGTCATGCCACGAGAATTGAATGCGAGCACCTAAACTATACATGCTGATAATCACAAACAAACATACAACATCAATCACATAGAACATCGCAGGTCCACACAACCCCGGTGAGAAATCCTTACCTTGGTCTAAGACTTCTACACACAATTTCCTAGGCCGCAAACACTTCCGAGCTAGCTATCGAGAACCTACAAACATGGTAACAATCATAACCATATCCCTAAAAATATAATAAAACAAAGAGGCTCGGCTCGAGAGCACTCACACGGCACTGCAGCGACACGAAGCAAGGGCGCTGCTTGGCGGCAGCAGCACGGCCGAGCTGGGCGCTGGCGCTGGCGCGTGTCTTGCGCAGACGACAGACGGACTCGGCAGGCGAGCGGCACGCACACGACGGTGCACGGGCGCTGGAGTGCGATGCGGACACGGCGAGTTGCTCGGCGAGGACGTGCACGCGGGCGAACGTCTTGGCGTCGCGGCGGCGGCGGTTCGGCAAGCGGACACGGCGAGGGCGCGAACACGCAGCGGCGTGCGATGGGGTGATCGCGTGCAATGGGCGAGCTTCGGCTGGGCGTCGCGACGGGCGAGCGACTTCGGCGATGGCTTCCTCGGCGCGACCGCGTCGCGACAAGCCGGTGCGACGGCGACGAGATCTGGGCGACGGACTGGGCGTCGGACAGCGATCTGGCGATCCTCGGCCGGATCTCGTGTGCGCTTGGTCGAGGGCGTCTGCGGCGGCAAGGCGAGGCTGCGACGAGGCGATCTGCGATCCTCGGCCGGATCTCGTGCAAATTCTTTGGTCGAATCTGAAAGGCCTGGCTCGGCGGTAACAAGACTCGGACAGACGACCTGCAACAACACACACACACAAGCTCTCCTTCTTACCTTCGGCCAAAGAAGAACACCCAAACGAGAAGATGAAGAGGATGAAAACTTACCCGGAATGATGATGGAGTCTCGAGCTGCAAAGGGATGAAGAAATCGGCAAGGAGAGCTTGGGAGAAAGCTTGGCGCCACAACTCTTTTGGAGAAGAAAACACAACAAACCTAATTCCTTTTCATTTAATCAAATGCACCAAACACCAAAGATCCAAGGTTAACTAAGATGTGATGCAGAAAGAGCAACAAGAGCAACTAATGGCTCAATTGGTACACATCTCCACAAGCTTCCCAGGAGACCCGGTTCAAACCCCAGCTGCAGCACAATCCCCTTTTATTTTTACTTTTGCATCAAACCTTGCTCAAACCAAACCACAAACCCCTCCAAAACCTACAAAAACCATCCAATAATTTTAGTAATCGGAAAAGACACAAACGACCCTCGATGGCCCGACCAAATTACCAAATTACCCCTAGGGCATACCCGGAAGACCGGGAAGAAAAACTGGTCGTTACAATATTCCCTCCTTTTTATGACTTTCGTCCTCGAAAGTCCTTAAGACAACAAAACATTTCGTGGTAATGCAATCTCATCTCGTCTTCCCGCTCCCAAGTGGCTTCCTCGTAACCAGTTCTTCCATTGAACCTTTACCAAACGAATCTCGCGATTACGCAACGCCTTGGTCTCAAAGGCAAGGATCCTCACCGCTTCTCCTCGAAGTTCAAATCCTCATTCACCGCAAAGGCTCAAAGTCCACAATGTGCGACGGGTCCGCACATATTGCCTCAACATCGATACATGGAAAACACTATGCACCGCTGATAGTGACGGAGGTAGGGCTAACCGGTAAGCAACTCTGCCAATCCTCTCTAGGATCTCAAACGGACCAACAAAACGGGGACTCAACTTCCCACGCTTACCAAACCTCGTAACACCTCGCGCCGGAGCAACCTTAAGGAACACATGCTTGACCAACCTCAAACTCCAAATCTCGACGCCGAACATCGGCGTAACTCTTCTGCTGCTCTGAAATGTCAACATACGAGCTCTAATCTTACTCGTGATCGCACCATTGGTCAATCTGCGAGAACTTCGGGACCCAAAACTCGTCTATCACCAACCTCTTCCCGAACACGGGGGGACCGACAACGCTTACCATACAAAGCCTCGAATGGACCCATCCGAATAAATCGATCGTAATCGTTGTTATAGGCAAACTCCATCAAGTACAGAATCTCGTCCCAATCGCACGGGAAATCCAGCACACACAAGCCCTCAACATATCCTCGAGAATCTGGTTCACCCTCTCGATCACCCATCTGTGCGGGGGTGAAAAAGTCATCTTTGAAATCGCACTCGGTGCCTAAACCTTCTGGAGCGCCCTCGGAATCGAGAAGTGAACCGCGAGTCACGATCGGACACAATCCTCACAGGCACACCATGGTAACGAATGATCCGCTCCCAAAACAATCTGCGCCCATTTGTTCCCACGGTATAAGTGTCTCTACCGGGAATGAAGTGTGCGCTCTTGGTCAACCGATCGACTATCACCCGGATCTGAGAGAACTTCCTCGAGTCCTTGGCAAACCAGAGAGATAAAGTCCATGGAGATCTCTTCCCATTTCCACTGGGCACACACTCGGTGGTCGCAACAAACTACACCGGCCTCTGCTGGGTGCCTTCACTTGCGACAAGTGAGACACCTACCGACAAACTCTGCCACATCTCTCTTCATTCCCATCCACCGTAAGGTCTGCTTGAGGTCTCGATACATCTTGGTACCCCTGGGTGCCAAGCAAAGAAGGGAATCTGTGGGCTCAGAGCAACTCTGCTCAAACTCCGCAATATCCCGAACGCACAACCGCCTCTATAAGTCAACCCACCGTCGGTGAATATACAAAGTCAAAGTCACCACAAGGCACTAACTCACAACCAATCTCTTAAGTGCGGGGTCACCCAACCGGGCCGTCTATAATCCATTTGCCTAATCGACGGTTTGAGCAGTCCAATCGAGCTACCTACAGGCGGTAACCTCACCCAACAACACTCGCAACCTCGCCCCGCTCGAACTCTCTCCGCAAACTGGCTGGAACTCAACAACGCCGCAGAGTGCGACGTCTTTCTACTCAAAGCATCGGCCACTACATTGGCTTTACCGGATGGTACAAAATCTCGCAGCATAATCCTTTACCAACTCTAACCATCTCCTCTGCCTCATATTCAACTCCTTCGAGTAAACAGATACTTGAGGCTCGGTGATCGGTAAACATCTCGAATCCGCTCACCATACGGGTAATGCATCCAAATCTTCATTGCAAACACCACTGCGCCAACTCCATATCATGAGTCGGGTAGTTCTCGCTCATACGGCTTCACCGACGGGAAGCATAGGCAATGACCTTCCGTCTTTGCATCAACACACAACCTAATCCAAACTTGGAAGCATCATCAGAGACCACGAAACCACTGTCCCTCCGGATCGCCAACAGTCTTTGAAGTCAAACTACGCTTGAGCACGGCAAAGCTCTCATCACACTCTTTGTCCCAAACAAACTCGACACCCTTCCTCGTCGGACGAGTGAGGGGCGAGGCTAAAGCCGAAAATTCCTTGACGAACCGACGGTAGTAACTCGCCAAACCCGTAAAGTCGCGAATCTCGAATCGAGTCGGCTTGGCCCATGAACTCACGGCCTCAATCTTCGCGGGGTCCACGGCTATACCATCTCTCGAAACCACGTGGCCTAGGAAGGCCACCTACTCCAACCGAAATCACATTTCAAAACTTCGCATAAAGCTGGTTTTCCTCAAAGCCGCCAATACTCGCCTCGGATGCTCTGCATGGTCTTCTTTAGACCTCGAATAAATCGAGAATATCGCCAATGAACACAATGACGGCCGTCCCAAAAATGATTTGAACACCCTATCCATCATGTCCATGAACGCAATGGGGCATTGGTCAATCCAAACGACATAACCACAAACTCATAGTGACCATATCCGACTCAAAAGTCGCCTTAGGAATGTCGGCATCCCCGATCCGCAATCGATGGTAACCGGATCTCAAATCTATCTTGGAGAACACGGAAGCTCCTGAAGCCGATCAAACAAGTCATCAATACGGGGCAACGGTACTTATTCTTCACCGTCACCTTATTAAGCTCGCGATAATCGATACATAAGCGCATAGAACCATCCTTCTTTTTCACAAACAGAATCGTGCTCCCCACGGGACACACACTCGGACGGATGAACCCTCGGTCTAACATCTCCTGCAAATCGAATCTTGATTCCTTTAACTCGTGGCGCCATGCGATCACGGAGCCTTCGAGATAGGGAGGGTCCTCGGCTCGAGCTCAATAATGAAGTCAACCTCTCTCTTTGGGGCAACCCCAGAACTCCTCAGAAACACATCCGCGAACTCCTGCACGACCGGCACTGATCGATCGATCGGCAGCGGGACGGCTCTCCACAGAACAACTTGGCTAGGTAACCCCAAGCTCCATGAGCTAGCAAACGACGAGCTTTCACAAATGACACCATTGGCGGGCGCACTCCACCTTGGACTCCACGAAACTTAAAACTAGGCCGACTGTGTGGCTTTGAACACCACTTCTTTCGGTGGCGGTCAATCAACGCGTTAGTTAGCGACTAACCACTCCATACCAAGAATCACATCAAAACCACTCATAGGCGTAACTATGAGTGTGGCTACAAGCAACTCTCCTGATATCTCGATCCGGCCATCCTTAATCTTATCTCTAGCTAACATACTAACTCCCGAAGGAGTTGCAACAGATAACTCAAAACCTAGAGGCTCTAGTCTCAACTTAGCATGCTCAACCAAACAACACAGATACAAATGAATGCGTGAGAACCAGAATCAAACAAGACAAATGCGCGGTGATCTAAAACAAGAAGCGTGCACCGCCATAGCGCATCATCCGTGACGCTCGGCCTCTGACGGTCGTAGCAAACACCCGACCTCGCCGCTATACTGGTGAGACGTAAAACGGATCATATGTCCTCTTTACCACAACGAAAACACACTCGGGCCCCGTCCGCAAGCTCCAGTGTGGGTCCTCCCGCAAGAAGCACAAGCGAGAACTCGCTCGGGACCGCCTCGGGCGGGCTGAAAACGGATCGGGGCCCTATGCTTGATCCCGGTTTTGGAATCGCCCTTGGCGACGCCGCCGCCACCCCTAAACTCAAACTTTCTCTTACGCCCCACCGCACTGAACAGACGCCAACCGAGCGGCGACAATCCGCTCAACAGATACTTCCCATTATAAATGGTGGCTAGCCGCCTTTGCTCTAGCATAAGTGTCGGGGCCTGAGCCACGACATCCTGGGAAACACCTCGCCTCAATCCGAGATATGAACTTTCGAATCTTCACTCGGGGTGGCAATCAATCGAGGAGCAAAATATCCATACTCACGAGAACTTGCGCTCATATTCCTCAATGGAATCGTAACCACGCCTCGAGTTCCGGAAGAGCTCCACCATCTTCTCTTGAGCCTCATCACCGATGAACTTTACCTTGAACTCACCTTGAAGAACTCCCAAGTAGCGGGTGGAGACCCACCGGTCTCTCGCTCAAGGTGGACTCCCACCACCATCTCGATGTGCCTCCCAAAGACATGAGCCGCACACCTCGGCCTCTGAATATCGGGGCACACCATGATCAAGAAGGTGTACTCCAAATGGGCAATCCACTGGCCGCCGCTTAACGCATCACCGGGTGGCATCAAACTTCTCGAGCTTCCACTTCACAAAATCCTTCACCACCTACCCAATTCCTCGGCACCCTCTGCCATATCGCCTCTGGGGCTACTTGCTCCCGAGGAGCCGGAGGTGCTACTCGAGCTCTCTTTGAACCAATCGAGTCACCGCTCGATCCGGGCTCGGGACTCTTCCGCGCCGCGCCAACAAGGCTCGGGTCTCGCCTCTGGTCACTCAACATGCGACCATAAAAGCCCTCATAGACTCAAAGAAACTCTGCTCCGGGAGCGATCTCACGGCGCTTCGATCGCCTCAACGCCCGCTCTAGGCGTAACAGGAGGAGCTGCTTTGGTGGAATGCCATCGATCTCGGCTTGGGGCGATGTCCTGCAGTGTCGAGATCCGATCCTCGATACCCCGACCGCTCTCGAACCTCCTCTCCAGTGCACGGGTGGTGGCATGTTTGGCGATCTACATCCAAACCAACAACGAATCAAAACACACTTTGTCACCACTCCACAACACCAAACAAGGCATACACTAGATGATAGGTATTGTAAATTCTTAACCCTTTTTCAACAACAAATAGTAAACTTAGGCGTGCTGATGATGACGTGGTTGTCCAGTCTTGATGATCATGGAAAAATGACCTACAACAAAAGGTCGATCTCTGAGAATCTATGACTCTGAGCTCGATACCAATCAGAAAGACCCGACCCAAAAGGGGCTCTAAATGGCCTTTACCCCAATGCATGTATTGAAAATAAAAGACATTATGAAAAATACATTTCGGATTCCAAGTAAAAATGAAACATTCAACAACCAAAACATACATTTCTAAAAGCATACTCGATCGAGATTTATTTAAACCATTTAAACAATCCACAAGTACAAACATGCTGGAATCCATAAAACGTAAGAAAACATCCCGGGCTCTGTGCGTCTACATGCATTCAGGGAAATAACAAAAGTCAAGAGTCATGATAAAATAAAATGGTCGAGAGATGACAAAGCAGGATTCCATGATCACGGCTCCTCCTTCACCATCTTGTCTCCCGCCTTGATTACTGTGGAAAACCACGCAGAATAAGGGTGAGTAACGAATTACCCAGTAAGAATCCCCAACCGGGTACAATACGATATACATGATCATCTAGAAGAATGTATGCAAGCTATGAGTACAAACACGGAGCGGAGCACATAGCTAAGTCCACACTTGGACCTCGGATGCCAACTCGTGGTCTTAGTCCGGAAATACCACAACACACTATACGCGCTATACGGGAACAAGTCCCGGCCTCACCTGCTCTCATCGTCGATACGAAAGGTGCACTAGCTCAAGATCCCGAGGAGCTCTCCGGCCGACGCCAGAATGAGAGTAAGCATGCACCGCGTGCTTCTACTGACTATGGGGTGCTGGGTCTAGTGGCAAGCCGCCCATATCCGGATACCACGCCTAACTAAATCTCTGGATCGGTGTCACCGACATAGGGTGTGAGACACGGACACGTGAACTATGTCACCGTACTCACCGTAACGCCCCGATTTTCTATTTCCGGGTACCTGTGATTTCGGTCATTATTCGGATGTTCGGATGGGCCGTTAGAGCTGCTTTTAACCTTTAAGGGTATTTTGGTATTTTGCTCCCGGTTAGAGGTTGAGGATTTTCGGGACTTCGTGGTCATTTCGGCTTCGTTGAGACTTGATTAACGTTGGTTGCAAGACCCAAGTAGTTTGGGTTAGTTGATTAGAAGTTCGGAGTCATTCCGGTTGATAGCAAAATTAATTGGAATTTAATTGGTCCCTTTGAGATTTGAACCCTTGCCCTAATGGTGAAATTGGAGTTTTTAGAAAAGATGATTTAGTTAAAAAGAAAAGAATTTCTTTAGCCGGGACCCGCAAGAGAAAGCCTTGGGAAGGGATTTTAGACCCATTTAAATTAGGAAAAGGAAAGAAAATCCTATTCCCCTTGTTTTGGAAAAATCTCTCTCTCTCTCTCTCTCTCTCTCTCTCTAGCCGACCTCACCAAGAAACCCTAGCGCCTAGCACCACCCACGCTCACCCTGCTGCTCACTCAGCGCGCACTGCGGCCCCACCAGACACCAGCGCGCACCAGCAAAATTTCTGCATCAGGCGCGATATGTACCTCATGCCCATGCGCAAGCGTGCCAGAGCCGCCTCGCTCGCCTTCCAGTGCGCGCCGGTCATGGCCTCGCCCAGCCAGGCTGCTGCGCGCGCCGTTCCGCACCAGCCCGCCCAGACGCGCGCCGTCCGCACCAAAGCCGCCACGCACCGCCGCGCGCCGCGCGTCGCCCTTGCCGCGCGCCCGCGCCAAGACTCGTCGTCGTCTATGTGCCCGTGCCGCTGCTCGCGTCCGCCCGCCCAGCACAAGCGCCGCTACTGTCGCGTCATGCGGCAGCACGCAGCCAGCGCCAGCGCCGTCCTCAACAGCGCCCGCCACGCCAAAGAATACAAAAATTGCCCCCTTGCTGCCGAGACCCCGTGCCTTCTCGGTTGGTAATTCCCAACCTATCCCTTTTAGAGATTTTTAAGTCTGGCTGTTGCTATATATTTATTTAGGATGCTTTTAAAATGCTTAGGTTGCTCGGTTTCGCTTTAAAGCGCGAGGGTCATTATTTGATTGTGAAGGTTATTGTTTGCTCGTTTCCAGGTAAGGATTCCTTACCGTGGTTGTGTGGACCCTGCGATGCTTTCTTGAATGTGCCTTATATGCATGTTTACTTTTATGGACATGATTAGTGGATAGGACAGCTTGTGATTGCATTCCTGCTAGCATGTTTGCTTGTTTGTACATGTTAGTGCCATGCTAGGATTGTTCTTCCAAAGATGCTTGAGATTCCCGCTTTAAGTTCGTAGTATCATGCTAGGTTATGTATGATTGATGATGATTATGTATGTTTAGCCAGAATCGCTTACTCTATACTCTAGCTAGTGTGTTAGGGCCGTCATCATCTAGAGGTGAGAGCGGACATAACGTACCTTGTCCCCACCGGTCGGGAGTAGAGCGAAGCATAACGTACATTGCTTCCCCGGCGGCACGATGATGTGGATTTAGCTACCACATCGGCATAAGCCTAGTTTGTAGCTCGCTAGAGCGGAACCCCGCCAGCGGTGCAAGCTGCCTTGGCGGGTTCTTAGCTTCAGTCGGTGGTCAGGTACAGTGCACATATGAGTGCCGAGGGCCTCGCACTCATCGCGTGTTCGGTGACACCGCTTTCCGAGTCTTAGGCATGCGTGCACGCCCGCGTGGTTTGTACTTAGGCCCCCACATTTACGCCGGTTGCAAAGGCATGCGGTGTGCGCGCGCTGCGCGTTAGTCGCCCGCTCGAGAGCTCCCCTGCTAATGTTCGTGAGTACACCGCTTCCTTCCTGTTTAGAGCCGGACTTCGGGTACTCTCCGATAGTCCGCATTTATAAGCGGGGGTAAGAGGCCCTTGAGGACACCCATTGGGATTGGCTTTTGAGTGATCATATGGTCGAGGAGAAAGACCTCGAGGGTGTCGGACATCTTTGGGATCGGCTTTTGAGCTGATCAATTGGCCGAGGGAGAGAGACCCTGGAGATGTCCCGGGATTGGTTATGAGAGCCAATCATTAGGCCTGAAGTAGGAGAGACTTCCGAGGATTCCAGATTCTGCCTTGTAAGCTCGTTGAGCTATGATCTGTGTTGGTAATCGCTTGCATGTATACTAGGGTGCTAGATGATTGAAGTATCGTATTGTACCCGGTTGGGATTCTTACCGAGTATGTTTATACTCACCCTTATTTCGTGGTTTTTTTCCACTGTAACTTGGGACAAAGACCGGACGGCGAGCGGAGGAGGCTGAATGATCATGGGAGCCGCCAGCACTCTGTCTTTATTGTTTGCATATTTGTTCAAAGATGTAAATGGACAGAGTCCTAGGGGAACATTATTAAAAGTGGTTTGAACTGCTTTTGAATGTTTTATATATAAATCGCGGGCTTGTTTTACTTCGTTGGTTTTCTTAAACAAAATCATTGATTATGTTTTAAGCATTCCCGTTCTAAAAGTTTTTAAAGGTTTTAAATATGAGCACTAAACCGCTTGATGAAATATTTAACTTGCATGCCGAGTGAGAACCTAGGTTTAGGACCGTATTTAGGGTCGGGTTCTTACAGCTTGGTATCGAGCACGAGTCATAGATTCAGTAGACTAACTCCGCTTTGCGGGTTGTTGCCCCATGATCATCCGATTACTCGCGCCGTCACAGTTTGTGCGAGTTCATTAAGCTAAGGGTTTTATTTTACAATACCGCATCTAGTATACATGTGTTACCCTTGTTTGGCGGTGAGAGCCCAGCGTGGGCTAGGTTTTATGCTTTGTGCGGATCGCTAGTGTGTCGATCGCACCTAGAGGGAGGTAGAGCTTAGACTCCGTGAGGCCATTTGTGGCCCGGGCCAGGTTCTCCCCTAGTGAGAGGGTGGAGGTGCTCGTGCAGATCGCTAGTGCGTGGATCGCACTCGAGGAGCAGGGCGCTTGGCATGTCCGACCGAGGAGTTGGACCGCTTGTATGGATGTTGAGGCCGCGTCCTGTGGTCAAGCCCGTTGGCTGAGTTGGCCCCGGCGCTTTGAGTTGCCTAGAGGAAGGGGTAGAGGATAGCACGCCTCAGTGTGAGACTCCTTGAGCGGAGTGTGCTCCGAGCATGAGGGAGTTGATGGCGGTCTTTTAGCTAACAGAGAGCGGAGACCCGTGCGCGCTTTGTAGCGCGTAGTGAGGAGTCTTGGGCATAGATAGCTCAATTGGTAGAGTTTATTTAGGAGACACCCTCCTTGTAGTTCCGGTAGCCCCGAGGTTCCCTGGAGGGCTTGATCGGCAGAGTTTATGCCGATAAGGTAGTTGGCGTTGATCGAGCCGCCGAGTTTGGCAAGTGGAAGCTCAGTAGAGCCGGATGTTTTGAGACCCATCACAGCTAGCGAAGCAAGGTGGTTGGCCAGATCGAGTGTATCATCCAAGTGTTGGGATGACTGTTGTTCAGAGGCCGATGACCTGATGTTCGAGGTTGTGGCATGCCGCTCGGTGTTGCTTGATGCGAGAGTGTGGTGGTGGAAGTCCCCTATGAGAGGCGGACCAGCAGAGTCTCCACCACCACCCTCGATTGGCAAGCCGCCAAGTTAGTAGCTTTTGAGGAAGATGTAGAGACATCTTGTCCTCCCGCAAGCTTCGTAGTCGTTTTGCGGCCGTTCCTTTAGTACCCTCGTAGCCGGGGGTAGTGTGGAGGTTGCTTGTCACGACTTAATCCGTCCGTGGTTTTCACTGGCTATTAGAGAGAAGCACCTTCTGCTAGCATGTTCCGGTGTGGAGCTAGGTCTTTGCCACCCGAGGGTTGGCCTCGAGTATTCGTTGAGCATCGAGTGGGATGCGGGAGTGGGCCTTGGCTTGTCTGTTGGACGTGATGTCGAGAGTAGTCTACTCGATTGTTGAGACTCTTGTGTTGAGTGCCATTGCCTGTCACACCGGAGTGTGACCTTCCCTACCCTCGAGTGGCTTAAAGCCCGTAAAGGGATGTTTGTGTTGTAAAGGAAGTAGTGCCCGTTGGCACCAAGCTTTGAGAGGAGGCCTAGGTTCAAAGCCAGTTGGCACTTTTGTGCAGTGTGGTTCCAGGACCCGCCTGAGTTTAGCATCCCCACTAGCCTTGTACCCATTCTTCCGAGTTGCATCTGCTTGGGATTGCTTAAGAGATCTAGCTCGGTGGTAGTTAGAGAACTACAAGTGTGAGGTCGTTTGAGGGAAAAGTAGGAGCTTTTCACGGTCCACCGAGAGTTGGGTACAAAGGATGCCGTTGGTTGTTAAGGGCTAGCGCGTCCGAGATCTCGCGCTCGTGTTTGTGGGCTTGTGAGCCGCTTGGATGGTAGTGTGATTCGACTACCCTTGGAGTTACCCTAATATGAGTAGGGTTGGCATCGATGATGCGTGGTTGATCCAAAGTGTTAGAACCATGAGTTGGATGGTTGAGTGGAGCATTTAGTGGGCACATTGGTATGAGGTATGTCGATTGGTGTAGTTAAGCTCTAGTAAGAGTGAGTCGACCAATGTGGCATTCCGTGGTGAGTTGACCACTGAGTGGATTGAACTCTTGTTGCTCCTTTGCTAGAAGTGGCTCTCATTGGGAGGCAAATGTTGCCTTGTGTGAGAATTCTTATTGGTTTGGATCTTAAGGAACCAAGTTGGAGTACAGCACACGCCAATGTACTTTTGTGTAGCTCGTTCCGTGGTGTATTTTTCAAGAACCACGAGGGGTTTCGGGTTGTGAAACCAAAGCTTCGGTTCCGAGGAGTTAGGACTTTAGTTCTTGGCAAGTGCCCTAACTTGGGTTGAGAGGCTCACGCGTGCGTGTGAGGGGTTGTTGCGTAGGAAAGTTATGCTAGTTGGCCCTTGGCCCAGGTAGAGGCATTTCTTGTTGGTCGACGGTTGGTGTTCGGTTGAAAATCAACAAGGGCGATGGTAGCATAATCGCGTAGTTTCGCCGCCATGGCTAAGAGAGTTGTTCGGATCCTTACCATGGATAGAAGCTACATTGTGGCGATGCTCGAGCAAGAGGAAGTTTGGGTCTTCCAGTTGTTCCCGCTTCAGTGGATAGCGACTTGCCGGCGAGGGCGATCTAGGGGTCGGATCACGCCGATGCGGTTAGAGCTCGTGATCGTCGGCAGGTGGGGGCCAGCAATCGGCTCATTGCATCAAGTGTGGTAAGACGCTTTCCGGATTGTGTGGAGCATCGCCCGTGCTTTCTGAGATGTGGCAAGGAAGAGCTTTTGGCCAAAGACGATTGAGATGTTTGTAGGAGAGATGTGCTCGTGTAGCCGATTGTCGGTTAGACCGCTTTGACGACGGTGTGTGTCGAGGGAGATCGGAGGAACCCTAATTTGTGGAGAGCCTCACGAGCTCAGTCGACCAAGCGCGTGTTCCTCGGTTGAGTTGCCGGATGCTTGTTGTCGGTTAACAAGCTAGAGTCGCCCTTGGTAACCTCCACGCTTGAATTTCGAAATTCTTAGCGAGGTGGTGCTTGGTGTTGACCAAGGTTTGGTTCCGTGTTGTTTTGTGAGCTAGCTCGGTTCGAGCAAGCGGCGTTGCCACGAGGACTTGTTCCTAGTCGAGGTTGTTTTGGGAGTTGGCCTCCCCCTCAGCGGTTGAGTAGTACCGCCAGCGCTTGGTTGGTGGTTCAAGCGATTGAGGAATCCTTGGATGTTTCTTACGAGAGAGTTGGTGGTTGCTACAGATTGAGTTTGAGCAAGACAAATGAAGCGTGTGTGAAATTCATTGTCCTTCTAAGTCCGCTTGCTAGGAAATCGTTCTGTAGAGGAGGAGTCGGCTTAGCTCCCGAGTTGTGTAGTTGATCGTAGTAGTAGCGTGGCGGTCACCCTAGCGCGAGTGTCCTGCGTCTATTTGATAGCAAGCGAAAAGTTGTTTGTTCCGCGAGGCGAAGGCCACCACCCAAAGGCTTTTAGTTGTTGTGCATTCGCAGCTTGGCATTTTAGCCGAGCCACGCTTGAGTAAGTTGGCACAGAGGTGCCGTGGCATTGGGTGGTAAAGCCCTTGGGTTGCGATCCTCCAGCTATCGTGTTGCTAGTAGCCACGTATGTTTTATTCCTTCTTTGCCGAGGTTTCCGTGAGAGGAATGTTGTTTGTTTTCTGTCTGGCGATGTTCACCTAGGCCGCTGGCTGATCGGATTGCATTGGAAAGTTTGTTGTCGGCCGTTGAGGCTCCGGCTTATTAGTTTGGCCGAGTGAAGCTCGTTCTTGACCCCGCTCGTTCGGGTGGCCGGCCAAAGTATCGCGGCTAGTGTGTGTGGTGGTAGTTGTTTGGTGAACTAGAAAAGTGCCCTTGGCTATGGTGCTTCGATTTCTCGTAAGATGGTTGCTTTAGTGTTGTGGACGCATGCTAGTTGGAGAAGGTTGCCTAGGGATCGATCACCGGTTGGTGGTTCGAATTGGATTTCGTTAAGGATTGTAGGCAACAAAGGGGTTCGCGGTCTCTTGCGCGCATGAGTAGGCCGTTTAGTTTCTTAAACCCAGGAGGTTCGGTTGTTTGGTCGACATGGTGAAGGGTCGAGGTCGTTTGATAACAAACTATGAGCATTCAGGGAAGTTCTGCGCCGAGCGTGGCGTTGAGTTTTAGAGCTTGTGACCCGCTCACGAGTTTCTTGAGAGTAGCACCGTAGAGAGGCGTTCCGAGTTGGGTTAGCATGGATAAGTGAGCCCTAGAGTCGTAAGACCGTTTGAGAGTTGGTGCGAGTCGAGAGGATGTGGCTCACCGATTAGTTATCGCATGTTTTCTTGAAGCTCGATGTTAGTTCGGGCTTGGTTGAGATAGTTCGTGCGGACTCGGTGTCTGTTGGGCTTGAGCCTTTGGGAACCCAAGAGGGTTCGGTTTCAAAGAAGGATTTGTGTTGTCTTTTTCAGAGCTTGGTTGGTTAAGAACCAAAGTGGAGTTTTTCTAGAGTTGTTTTGCGTCTTAGGACTTTCGAGGACGAAAGTCTTAAAAGGAGGGAGTATTGTAACGGCCCGATTTTCTATTTCGGGTACCAGTGATTTCGGTCATTATTCGGATGTTCGGATGGGCCGTTAGAGCTGCTTTTAACCTTTAAGGGTATTTTGGTATTTTGCTCCCTGGTTAGAGGTTGAGGATTTTCGTGACTTGAGGTCATTTCGCCTTCGTTGAGACTTGATTAACGTTGGTTGCAAGACCCAAGTAGTTTGGGTTAGTTGATTAGAAGTTCGGAGTCATTCCGGTTGATAGCAAAATTAATTGGAATTTAATTGGTCCCTTTGAGATTTGAACCCTTGCCCTAATGGTGAAATTGGAGTTTTTAGAAAAGATGATTTAGTTAAAAAGAAAAGAATTTCTTTAGCCGGGACCCGCAAGAGAAAGCCTTGGGAAGGGATTTTAGACCCATTTAAATTAGGAAAAGGAAAGAAAATCCTATTCCCCTTGTTTTGGAAAAATCTCTCTCTCTCTCTCTCTCTCTCTCTCTCCTAGCCGACCTCACCAAGAAACCCTAGCCGCCCTAGCCGCACCCCTCGACCACTGCTCGGCTCAGGCGCACGAGCGACCAGTTGCCGCCCACCAGACGCACCAGCGCACCAGTGCACCCTGCATCATAAAGATGCCATGCCCAGGCGTGCCCAGACGCCCTGCCTCGCCCGGCCAAGCGCGCCCGCCATGGCCGCCTCGCCCAGCCAGACGCGTCGCGCCGTTCGCGCACAAAGCCGCCCCCGCGCCGCGCGCTGCGTCCCGCACCAAAGCCGCCTGCACGCGCCGCCGCTGCCGCTTTGCGCGCGCGCCAGCGCCAAGCCGCCGCGTCGTCTGCGTGCCGTGCCGCTTCGTCGCGTCCGCGCGGCCAAGCGCGCTGCGCTGCGCCTATGTCGCGATCTGCTGCGACCAGCGCCAGCCGCCGTCCCATCTTTGCGCCCAAATAAGGCCAAAGAACGCCCAAAAATTGCCCCCTTGCTGCCGAGACCCCGTGCCTTCTCGGTTGGTAATTCCCGAACCTATCCCTTTTAGATTTTTAAGCTGCTGGCTGCTATATATTTATTTAGGATGCTTTTAAAATGCTTAGGTTGCTCGGTTTCGCTTTAAAGCGCGAGGGTCATTATTTGATTGTGAAGGTTATTCTTTGCTCGTTTCCGTGTAAGGATTCCTTACCGTGGTTGTGTGGACCTGCGATGCTTTCTTGAATGTGCCTTATATGCATGTTTACTTTTATGGACATGATTAGTGGATAGGATGACTTGTGATTGCATTCCCGCTAGCATGTTTGCTTGTTTGTACATGTTAGTGCCATGCTAGGATTGTTCTTCCAAAGATGCTTGAGATTCCCGCTTTAAGTTCGTAGTATCATGCTAGGTTATGTATGATTGATGATGATTATGTATGTTTAGCCAGAATCGTTTACTCTATACTCTAGCTAGTGTGTTAGGGTCATCATCTAGAGGTGAGAGCGGACATAACGTACCTTGTCCCCACCGTCGGGAGTAGAGCGAAGCATAACGTACATTGCTTCCCCGGCGGATGATGTGGATTTAGCTACCACATCGGCATAAGCCTAGTTTGTAGCTGCTAGAGCGGAACCACGCCAACGGTGCAAGCTGCCTTGGCGGTTCTTAGCTTCGTCGGTGTGGGTACAGCCGCACAGATGAGTGCCGAGGGCCTCGCACTCATCGTGTTCGGTGACACCGCTTCCGAGTCTTAGGCATGCGTACCGCCCGCGTAGTTTGTACTTAGGCCCCCACATTTACGCCGGTTGCGGCGAAGATGCGGTGTGCGCGCGACACGCAGCGTTAGTCGCCGATTCGAGAGCTCCCCGGGCTAATGTTCGTGAGTACACCGTTCCTTCCTGTTTAGAGCCGGACTTCGGGTACTCTCCGATAGTCCAGTTTATAAGCGGGTAAGAGGCCCTTGAGGACACCCATTGGGATTGGCTTTTGAGGCGATCATATGGTCGAGGAGAAAGACCCTCGAGGGTGTCGGACATCTTTGGGATCGGTTTTTGAGTGATCAATTGGCCGAGGAGAGAGACCCTCGGAGATGTCCCGGGATTGGTTATGAGAGCCAATCATTAGGCCGGAAGTAGGAGACTTCCGAGGATTCCAGATTCTGCCTTGTAAGCTCGTTGAGCTATGATCCATGTTGGTAATTGTTTGCATGTATACTAGGGTGCTAGATGATTGAAGTATCGTATTGTACCCAGGTTGAGATTCTTCTTGAGTATGTTTATACTCACCCTTATTTCTGTGGTTTTCCACCAGGTAACTTGGGGCAAAAGACCGGACGGCGAGCGGAGGGAGCTGAATGATCATGGGAGCCGCCAGACTCTGTCTTTATTGTTTGCATATTTGTTCAACATGTAAATGGACAGAGTCCTAGGGAACATTATTAAAAGTGGTTTGAACTGCTTTGAATGTTTTATATATAAATCGCCGGAGCTTGTTTTACTTCGTTGGTTTTCTTAAACAAAACTGTTGATTATGTTTTAAGCATTCCCCGTTCTAAAAGTTTTTAAAGGTTTTAAATATGAGCACTAAACTGCTTGATGAAATATTTAACTTGCATGCTGAGTGAGAACCTAGGTTTAGGACCGTATTTAGGGTCGGGTTCTTACAACCACCGCACCTGAGGCTAAGGAACGGGTCATGGTAGGCTTACACCAGGAAGCCGTCCTTACCTTAACAGGTGGCAATCAAGGGCTACTTTGCCGAACACGCCGAGGACGTGCCGCCGGCCAGGGACTAGGCATTGCCAAGTCATCATCCCGACCGTTGGGGTATCGCTTAGACTACCACCCTCACCCAAGATTGCAGGGCCTACCGGTTGGGATAGCTAATCTCTCACGGGGTCCAAGGACGGAGAACTGTCTCGAACGTCCTTGCCATAGATGCGAGATACTTTATGCATCGGGCGGATGATGCTATATCTACGAATTCTAACTCGCCTTAACAATCAAGAAACAATCCAATACGTGCTCGAAAGAATACAAAGAGACCTAGCATGGTACTACGAGCAAGAATGAATATGAGCATGCGAACGGAACAACCTAGCATGGACTAACATGAAAGAACAACATACGAAGTCATGCGATCGAGAATTGAGCACGAGCACCTAAACTATACATGCCGATAATCACAAACAAACATACAACATCAATCACATAGAACATCGCAGGTCCACACAACCCCTGTAAGAAATCCTTACCTTGGTCGGAAGACTTCTACACACAAATTCCTAGGTGCGAACACTTCCGAGCTAGCTATATCGAGAACCTACAAACATGGTAACAATCATAACCATATCCCTAAAAATATAATAAAACAAAGAGAGCTCGGCTCAAGGAGCACTCACACGCACGCACCGCGACACGAAGCAAGCGCTCTTGCTGGCAGCGGCACGGCCGAAAGCTGGCGCTGCTGGCTGCGCACAGCACATGGCGCGGCGTGCTGCGCTGCGGCTGCGGATGGGCGCCCAGCGCGCGGCGACTGACGCAGACGGACTTCGGCGGCGGCGGCGCGCAACGGCGCGCACGGCGCCGCGCGCGTGCGATGCGGACATGGCGAGTTGCTCGCGAGGGACGCGCGACGCGGCGAACGCCTTGGCTTGCGGGGCGCGCGGTTCGGCAAGCGGACACGCAGCGAGCGCGCGACACACGCGAGGGCATGCGATGGGGCGATCGCGTGCAATGGGCGAGCTTCGGCCGGGCGTCACGGACGGAGAGCGACTTCGGCGATGGCTTCCCTCGGCCGCGACTGGCGTCGCGACAAAGCCGGTGCGACGGCGACAGATTTGGGCGACGGACTGGGGCGTGGCGACAGAGCGATCTGCGATCCTCGGCGGATCTGGTGCAACCGCTAGTCGAGGGCGTCTGCGGCGGCAAGGCGGCTGCGACGAGCGATCTGCGATCCTCGGCGGATCTGTGCGCCTCTTCGGTCGAATCGAAGCGTCTCTGCTCGGCGGTGGGCGCACTCGACACACCTGCAACAACACACACACACACAAGCTCTCCTTCTTACCTTCGGCCAAAGAAGAACTCCCAAACGAGAAGATGAAGAGGATGAAAACTTACCCTAATGATGATGGAGTCTCGAGTACGCAAAGGAGATGAAGAAATCGGCAAGGAGAGCTTGGGAGAAAGCTTGGGCGGCCACAACTCTTTTGGAGAAGAAAACACAACAAACCTAATTCCTTTTCATTTAATCAAATGCACCAAACACCAAAGATCCAAGGTTAACTAAGATGTGATGCGAGAAAGAGCAACAAGAGCAACTAATGGCTCAATTGGTACACATCTCCACAAGCTTCCCAGAGACCGGGGTTCAAACCCCACCAATGTGACACAATTCCCTTTTATTTTTACTTTTGCATCAAACCTTGCTCAAACCAAACCACAAACCCCTCCAAAACCTACAAAAACCATCCAATAATTTTAGTAATCGGAAAAGACACACAACGACGACTCGACGGCCCGACCAAATTACCAAATTACCCCTAGGGCATACCTGGAAGACCGGGAAGAAAAACCTGGGTCGTTACAAGTTTGGTGGTGGAAGTCCCTTGAGAGAGGTGGACCAGCAGAGTCTCCACTAGTCGCCCGGTCTATTGGCAAGTTGCCGTGTTAGTAGCTTTTGAGAAGGATGTAGAGATATCCCGTCCCCTTGCAAGCCTCTTTGTCGTTTCTGACCAGTTCTTTTAGTACCCTCGTAGCTGTGGGGTAGTGTGGAGTTTGCTTGTCGGGCTTAATCCGTTTGTGGATTTCAGTGGGGCTAGTAGAGTGGAGCACTCTTTTTGTTTGGATGTTCCAATTGTGGAACAAGTTGTTGCCACCCGAGGAGTTGGCCTGAGCTTTTGTTGAGCATCGAGTGGGATGCGTAAGTTGGCTGAGCTATTATTGAGCATCGAGTGGGATGCGAGGAGTAGGCCGTGGCATGTCTGTTAGGCTAGATGCCAGAGATTAGACCGCTTTCGAGTATTTGGACTCTTGTGCTGAGTGCCATTGCCCCATCAATTGGAGTGTGACCTTCCTTTTCCTCAAAGGGGTATAAAGCTCGTTTAGGGCTGATTTGTGTTGTAAAGGATGTAGTGCCTGTTGGCACCAAGCTTTGAGAGGAGGCTTAGATTCGGGCGGTTGGCACTTTTGTGCGGGAGGTTCCATGGTCGCCGAGAGTATAGCATCCCCTAGTCTTGTACCCATTTCCCGAGGTTACACCTGTTTGGGTTGCATAAGAGATCTAGCTAGGTGGTAGTCAGAGGACTACAAGTATGAGGTTTTCGAGGGAAAATAGGAGCATTTCAGAGTCACCGAGAGTTGGGTACCAAAGGATGCTGTAGGGTCATTAAGAGCTAGCGCGCTCGAGTTCTCGCTTTGTTTGTGAGCTTGTGAGCCGGTTTGTTGGTAGCATGATTCGGCTACCCTTTGAGTTACCCTAGTATGGGTAGTGTTGGCATCAAGGATGCGTGATTAATCCAGTGTTAGAGCCATGAGTTGGATGATGGTCGATCGAAGCACGTTTAGTGGGCACATTGGCTTGAGATATGTTAGCTTGGTATGGATGTGCTCTTGTAAGAGTGAGTTGGCCAATGTGGCTTTTCGTGGTGAGTTGGCCCGAGAGGGTTTGAACTCTTGTTGCTCCACTGGTTAGTAGTGGCTCTGTTGGAGGCAAAAGTTGCCACTGTGTGAAAATCCTTGTTGGCTTTGGATCTTAAGGAATCAGTTGGAGCCGTGCACGCCGGTGTACTTTGTGTAACTCGTTAAAGTGGTTTATGTTTGTGAAACCACGAGAGGTTCGTGTTGAGGAACCAGTGCTCGATCTTTGAGGTGTCAAGACTTTAGTTCTTGGCAAGTGCCCTAGCTTTGGTTGTAAGGATGTCGTGCTCGTGTGTCGGGTTGTTGTTTAAGCAAGTTTTGCTAGTTGGACCTTAGCCTGGTTAGAGTTCAGTTGGAACTGAACAAGAGCGGTGGTAGCAAAGCCGCGTAGTTTCTGATCGTCATGGCTAAGAGAGTTGTTCGGATCCTTACCTTGGGCAGAAGGTTTGTTGTGGTTAATGTTGGAGTAGGAGGATGGCGCGTGCTCGTGAGCGTTTCCGGTCCTTTTTGGTTTTCAAGCGATTGGAGTTGGCCAGCGTAGTTGAGATCTTTGGAGAGGGTTGTGCCCGTGCCTGGCCGGTTATCTGTTAGATCGTTTGACGACCGTGTGTGTCGGAGGATGATCGGAGGATCCCTAGGTTGTGGAGAGCCTATCCAGAGCTCAGTCACCCAAGAAGTGTTCCTCGGGTGAGTTGCTTGCAGATTTGGTAGACTAGTAAGCTAGTGTTTGTTTGGAGTAGAGTCCGGATTGGTTCCGGTGAGGTGGCTAGTTGGTGTTTGGTGTTGACCAAGTTTTGGTTCTCTTGTTGTTTCAAGAGCTAGCTCGGTTAGAGCAAGAGGGCGTTGCCACGAGGACTGCTTCTAGTCAGGAAGTTTTGGGAGTTGACCCCTCCCTCGGTGGTTGAGTAAGTTCTGCTTGTTCTGGATTGGTGGTCCAATCGGTTGAGGTTTCCCCTTGGGTGTTGCTTCCAAGAGAGTTGGTTGTTGTTGCCCTTGGGTTTGAGCTAGTCAATGAGCATGTGTGATGTTCGCCGCCCCTTCGAGGTTCGCTTGTTGAAATCGTTTCCCACCGAGGAGTAGTCGATGTAGCTTTTGAGTTGTGTAGTTGATCAGAGTAGCGTAGTGGTTAGCCCAATGAGAGGTCCACGCCTTGGGTTGTTAGCAAGCAAAAAGTTGTTTGTCCCACAAAGGGCGGAGGCCACCAGTTTAAGAGTTGAGTTTTTCTTTGGAAAGTCGTTGGTTCTTTGGGGTTTGAAGAAAACCCTAGTTTCTTTGGTGGTTGAGTTGCACCATGGATGCCAGCCTCGAGTATTATCTTTGGAGATAGCCTCGTCGGTCCGTTTCCCTTGCGATGTTCCGAGTGTGGAGTTTCTAGTCGCAAGATGAGTTAGGCCTAGGCTAAAAGGAGAAAGTCCTTTGAGTAGCCAGTTGGACTTAAGAGTTGAGTGGCAGCTTGGAGGCGAGCCTTGCTCGTTATAAGCTTGGGTTGAGTTTCTGCAGAGCAAGCCCTTCTTGGGCTTTGTTCCTAGTTGATGTGCATTCACAGTTGGCGTTATAGTTGAGCCACAGTTGAGTGGGTTGGCACAGAGATGTCGTGGCATTGGTTGGAAACCTTAGAGTTTTTATCCTCCAGCTTTTGTGTTGCTAGTAGCCGCGTGTTGTTTTATTCCTTGCTGCTCGAGGTTCCCGTGAGAGGAATGTTGTTTGTTTCCCTATCTGGCGATGTTCACCTAGGCCAGTGGCTGATCGGATTGCATTGGAAAGTTTGTTGTCGGCCGTTGAGGGGCTTCATTTGTTAGTTTGGCCGAGTGGAGCACGTGCTGGACCTTGTCTTCTAAAGGTGGCCGTAGTGAGAGTTTCACCGGTGTGTTGTTGTGGTAGCCGTTTGGTGAATCGAGAAAAGTGCCCCTTGGCTTTGGTGCTTCGATTTCTCGTAAGATGGTTGCTTTAGTGTTGTGGATGCATGCTAGTTGGAGAAGGTTGCCTAGGGATCATCACCACGATTGGTGGTTCAATTGGATTTCGTTAAGGATTGTAGGCAACCGGTGGGGTTCACGGTGTCTCTTGCGAAGTAAGAGTAGACCGTTTTGTTTCAAAACACGGAGGTTCAGTTGTTTGGTCAACATGGTGAAGGGTCGAGGTTGTTTGATAACAAATGGCGAGCATTCAGAGAAGTTACGCCGAGCGTGGCGCGTTGAGTTTTAGAGCTTGTGACCCGTCCACGAGTTTCTTGAGAGTAGCACCGTAGAGAGCGTTTGAGTTGGGTTAGCGAGGATAAGTGAGCCCTAGAGTCGTAAGACCGTTTGAGAATTGGTGCGAAAAAGCAGAGGATGTGGCTCACCGACTAGTTATCGCATGTTTTCTTCGAAGCTCAGTGTTAGTTCAGTTTAGGTTGAGATAGTTCGTGGCAGACTCGGTGTCTGTTGGGCTTGGAGCCTTTGGGAACCCAAAAGGGTTCGGTTTCAAAGAAAGATTTGTGTTATCTTAATCAGGAGCTTGGTTGGTTAAGAATCAGTGGAGTTTCATAGAGTTGTTTTCGTCTTAGGACTTTCGAGGACGAAAGTCTTAAAAGGAGGGAGTATTGTAACGGCCCAGTTTTCTATTTGGATTCCCGAAGCGTTTTCGGGACATTATGCGGATGTTCGGATGGGCCGTTAGAGCTTTTTAACCTTTAAGGTTATTTTGGTATTTTGCTCCCTGGTCGAGAGGTTGAGGATTTTCGGGCTTCAGGTCATTTCGGCCTTTCGTTGAGACTTGATTAATGTTGGTTGCAAGACCCAAGGAGTTTAGGTTAGTTGATTAGAAGTTCGGAGACATTCCGGTTGATAGCAAAATTAATTGGAATTTAATTGGTCCCATTGAGATTTGAACCCTTGCCCTAATGGTGAAATTGGAGTTTTTAGAAAAAGAAGATTTAGTTAAAAAGAAAAGAATTTCTTTAGCCGGGACCCATGAGAGAAAACCTTGGGAAGGGATTTTAGACCCATTTAAATTAGGAAAAGGAAAAGAAATCCTATTCCCCTTGTTTTGGAAAAATCTCTCTCCTCTCTCTCTCTCTCTCTCTCTCTCTCTCTCTCTCTCTCTCTCTCTCTCTCTCTCTCTCTCTCTCTCTCTCCTTGCAGCCCCTCACCAAAAACCAAACCCTAGCCGCTCGGCCCATCCCACACACCAGATCGCGCCCGGCCTGCACACCACGCCGCCCGGATCGCACCGCCACTGCCCGCCACGCCGCACGCACGAAGCGGCCATGGCCCATGCCCAGCACGCCTAGACGCCACAGATCGCCCATGCCAGCGCGCCTGCCGATCGCTCGCCTCGCCCAGCCAGATCGTCGCGCCGTTCGCGCACGAGCCGCCCGACGCGCGCGCGGCTCTCGCTCTGCTTGCCGCCCCGCCGCGTCGCCCAGCGCCGCTTCGCTGCCGCTTCAGACGCATCGCCGCGCGCTGCTGCCCCTCGCGAACCGACGTCCCGCCCCCTGCCGCGCGCCGAGAGCAGCGCGGCGCCAGCGCCAGCCGCCGCCCGGCGCGCCGCCGCCCTGTCGCTAGCTGCGAGACGTGTGCCTTCTCGGTTGGTAAATTCCCGAGCCTCCACCCTTTGGACTTCCTGATTTTAGATGCTGTTTATTAATTAGAATATTTTATTACTTGCTTAGGTTACTCGGGTTCGCTTAAAAGCTCGAGGGTCGTTATTTGATTCGGGATAGTTAACCTCCACTTATTTCCGTGTAAGGATTCTTACCCGGGTTGTGTGGACCTCGCGAATAGTTGATAGCACGCTGATTCATCAGTAATTATATGAGTTTCTAGTGATAGGTTACATGTTTTCTTTTGATTCATGTTCGTGACATGTTTACATCCCGTTAGTTCCTGTTAGGCTTTCCTATCTTGATAGAACCATGCCGCCATTTGTATCTTTGCTAGATCCAAGTTACAGTTAGATGTGTGATGTATAGTATAAAGGACCGTAGAGGCAACTAGTTTGGGGTCCCGCTCGGGCAAGACCCGATGGACATCCGGAGGTGTAAGGCCCTATGGGCATCCTAGGTGTGTAAGGCCCCACCGGGCATCACCGATTCTCGAGGTGTAAGGCCCTATGGGCATCCTAGGTGTGTAAGGCCCACTTTGGGCATCACCGATTCTCGAGGTGTAAGGCCCTATGGGCATCCTAGGTGTGTAAGGCCCACCGGGCATCACCGATTCTCGAGGTGTAAGGCCACGTGGGCATCCTAAGTGTGTGTAAGGCCCACCGGGCATCACCGATCTTCGAAGGTGTAAGGCCCGATGGGCATCCTAAGTGTGTAAGGCCCCACTGGGCATCACTTTGTCCTAGGTTGTGTAAGGCCCGAAGGGCATCCAAATGTAGGACCTAGGAGAGGCTATAGACGGAAGCCCTTGAGTAGGCTCGCCTTTGAAGTAACTCATAGCCTACACCAACCGTGCCCGCTCTAAGTCATTGTATGGTTGCCTGTCCGTGTGCTAAATGAGATGATTTCGTATTGTACCCGATTGGGGATTCTTCTTGAGTAACATGTTGCTCACCCTTATTTTCTCGTGGCTTTCCACCGGGTAGCTTGGGACAGATTGGATGGCTAGGAGGAGGCTCTTTGGATGATCATGGATAGTGACTGGGTCGCACGTTTCTTTAAATGTTTTCCTTAATGATTTAGCATGTAGTGGGACTTGGGTCCCTAGGAAAAAGCACTCAAACTATTTTATGTTCTCGTACCGTTTTCCTTTGAATTGTTTTAAGAAAGTACTGATCAGTCATTTACCTGTTTTATTTAATTGAAATCATGGTTTTGTTTTAAAAGTGTTTACTGCAAAGGTTTTAAATTTCAAGCTCTGAATGACGTTTTACATTCTTAATCATGCATGCTTAGTAAGGACCTTAGGTTAAAGACCGTTTCTTGGGTCGGGTCCTTACAGTGTTTTGCACCGAAGATTTGGAGGCATTACACCGTATGGTGAGCGGATTCGAGATGTTTACCGATCACCGAGCCTCAAGTATCTCGCTTACTCGTAAGGAGTTGAATATGAGGCGAGAGGAGATGGTTAGAGTTGGTAAAGGATTATGATCTGCGATTTTTGTACCATCCGGGTAAAGCCAATGTAGTGGCCGATGCTTTGAGTAGAAAGACGTCGCACTCCGCGGCGTTGTTGAGTTCCCAGCCAGGTTGCGGAGAGAGTTCGAGCGGGCCGAGGTTGTAGTGTTGTTGGGTGAGGTTACCGCGGTAGCTCGATTGGACTGCTCACCATCGATTAGGCGTGGATTATAGATGTACCAGTTAGGTGACCCCGCACTTAAGAGATTGGTTGACAGAGTTAGTCTTGACGGAGACTTTGACTTTGTTTATTCACGAGCATATGGGGTTGACTTATAAAGGCCGGTTGTGTGTTCCGGACATTGCGAGATTGCGGCGAGTTGCTCTCGAGAGGCCCACATTCCCCATTTGCTTGGCACCCGGGTACCAAGATGTATCGAGACCTTAAGCGCACCTTACGGTGGATGGGAATGAAGAGAGATGTGGCGAGTTTGTCGGTACCGTGTCTCACTTGTCGCAAGTGAAGGCACCCAGCAGAGGCCACCGGTTTGTTGCAACCACCGAGTGTACCCGGTGGAAATGGGAAGAGATCTCCATGGACTTTATCTCTGGTTTGCCAAGGACTCAGGAAGTTCTCTCGATTTGGGTGATAGTCGACCGTTTGACCAAGAGCGCACACTTCATTCCCGATAGAGACACTTATACCGTGGAACGATGGCGCGCGATTGTTTTTGGAACAGATCATCCGTTATCATGGTGTGCCGGTGAGGATTGTGTCCGATCGTGACTCGCGGTTCACTTCTCGTTTACGGAGAGCGCTCGAAGGGTTTGAGCACAGAGTGCGATTTAAAGACTGACTTTTCACCCTCGGACGGATGGTCGGTGAGAGAGTGAATCGATTCTCGAGATATGTTGAGGGCTTGTGTGTTGGATTTCCCGCGATTGGGACCAAAGATCAGATTTGATGGAGTTTGCCTATAACAACGATTACGATCGACGATTGAGATGGCTCCATTCGAGGCATTGTATGGTAAGCGTTATCGGTCCCCAATGTTCTGGGAAGAGGTTGGTGATAGACGAGTTTTGGGTCCCGAGTTCTGCGATTGACCAATGGTGCGGTCACGAAGATTAGAGCTCGTATGTTGACAAACTCAGGCGAGCAGCAGAGAGAGTTACGCCGATGTTCGGCGTTGAGATTTGGAGTTTGAGGTTGGTCAAGCATGTGTTCCTTAAGGTTGCTCCGTCACGAGGTGTTCTGAGGTTTGGTAGCGTGGGAAGTTGAGTCCCCGCTTTGTTGGTCCATTTGAGATCCTAGAGAGGATTGGCGAGTTGCTTACCGGTTAGCCCTACCTCCGTCACTATCGCGGTGCATAGTGTTTTTCATGTATCGATGTTGAGGCAAGATGTGCCGGACCCGTCGCACATTGTGGACTTTGAGCCTTTGCAAACAATGAGGATTTGAACTTCGAGGAGAAGCCGTGAGGATCCTTGCCTTTGAGACCAAGACGTTGCGTGTCGCGAGATTCGTTTAGTAAAGGTTCGATGGAAGAGTTGGGGTTGAGGAAGCCACTTGGGAGCGGGAAGACGAGATGAGATTGCATTATCCTGAGAAATTTTGAGTCTTAAGGACTTTCGAGGACGAAAGTCATAAAAAGGAGGGAATATTGTAACGACCAGGTTTTCATCCCGGTCTTCCGGTATGCCCTAGGGGTAATTTGGTAATTTGGTCGGGCCGTCGGGGCGTTTGTATCTTTTCCGCTTATTAAAATTATTGGATGGATTTATGTAGGTTTTGGAGGATTTGTGGTTTGGTTTGAGCAAGGTTTGATGCAAAAGTAAAAATGAAGGGAATTGTCTTTGCAGTAGGGGTTTAAACCCGGGTCTCTGAAAGCTTGTGGGGATGTGTGCCATTTGAGCCATTAGTTGCTCTTGTTGCTCTTTCTCGCATCACATCTAAGTTAATCTTGGATCTTTGGTGTTTGGTGCATTTGGTTAAATGAAATAGAAATTAGGTTTGTCCATCTTCTTGTCCAAAGTGTGTGGCCGCCCAAGCTTTGCTCTCCATTGCCTTGCCGAGTTCTTCATCCTTGCAGGCTCCTTTGGATCGATCATCATCATTCCGGTAGGTATCGATCTTCCTCTTCTTCTTCTCATCCGTTTGGTGTCTTTGTTTGGCCAAGTGTGTTTGTGTTGATTGCGGCCCGGTAGAGAAGCCCGGCCAGCGGCAATCGTCGCGCGTCACCCGGCCAGGCTCCACGCCCGGATCTGTCGAAGCGGCCACGCGCATGCGAGATCCGCCTTAGCGGCCTTGCCGTTCGTCCAACGGCCCGGCTAGCCTTGTCGTGGCGGCTAGTCCCACGCCCGAATCTGTCCGGCGGCCTGCTGCGCGCCGGATCGCGCCAACAACAGCCAGATCGTCGTTCGTCCTCGCCCGATCGCTCGCCACGCCAGAGGCTCGCGCCGCCGCCGCGCGCCCAGCCCCGCGCGGCGCGTCGCCGCGCCGCGACGCCAGCGCGCGCCGCGCGCCGCCTCCGCCGCTGCTCGCCCGCACGCCCGAGCTGCGCGCCGCGCGCGCGCGTCCTGTGCCTTGCTTGCCTGCGCGCGGCGCGCCAGCGCCCATCCGCACGCGGCCGGCGCCTAGCCTGCCGCTGCGCGGCGCCAAAGAACTCCAAGTTCGTGTCGCCGCGTGCGCGTGAGTGCCCTTTGAGCCGAGCTTGTCTGTTTCTATTGTTTTTAGACGTTTTAGATGCTGATTATTATTGGTTTGCTAGGTTCCCGCCGCTAGCTCGGGATTGTTCCGCAGACTTAGGATTTGTGTGTAGAAGCCTCCCGACCAAGGTAAGGATTTCTTACCGGAGTTGTGTGGGCCTGCGGTAT
This sequence comes from Sicyos edulis, assembly GCA_036507275.1. Taxonomy (NCBI): domain Eukaryota; kingdom Viridiplantae; phylum Streptophyta; class Magnoliopsida; order Cucurbitales; family Cucurbitaceae; genus Sicyos; species Sicyos edulis. Next base: position 23,298,345 of record CM071855.1, on the reverse strand, counting down.
ATTTTGTGATTGTTGTTTTGTATGCCTGTGTATGATTATTAGCATGTTTAGCCCTAGGTGATCTGTGCAATTCTGATGGCATGAACTCTTGTATTGTTTCTCATGTTAGCCCATGCTAGGTTGTTCCATTCGGCATGTTCGATACTGTTCTTGCTTCGTAGTATCATGCTAGGTTCCTTGTATCTGTTGAGCACGTATTGGACCGCATTGATTGAATTGTTATTATTGCTATGGTTTAGAGTTCGGTAGGTAGCATCATCCGGGCGGATGCATAACGTAACTTGCATCCCCGACAGGACGTGCGAGATGGTACTCGTCCCGATCCCGTTAGGGTTTAGCTAACCCTAACGGTGGCCCGCAATCTTGGGTGAGGGTGGCAAAGCGTTAAATGCCCCAACGGTCGGGATGATGACTTGGCATTGCCTCATCCCGGCGATCGGCACGTCCTCGGCGTGTTCGGCCGTAGCCCTTGATTGCCACTGTTAGGGCAAGGACCGCTTCTGGTGTAAGCCTACCACGACCGGTTCCTTAGCCTCAAAAAAGTGGTACAGTGACATAGTTCACGTGTCGAGTCTCACACCCTATGTCGGTGACACCGATCCGGAGATTTAGTTAGGCATGGTGACTAAACACGGGCAACTTGCCACTAGACCCGGCACCCCGAGTTTGCGGTAGCATGCGGTGCGCGCTACGCTCATTACAGGTAGCCGATCGGAGAGCTCCTCGGGATCTTGAGCGATGCACCTTTCGTATCGTCGATGAAGCAGTGAGGCCGGGACTTATTCCGTATAGAGCGTATAGTGTGTTGTGGTATATTCGGACTAAGACCCTGAGTTGGCATCCGAGGTCCAAGTGTGGACTTAGCTATGTGCTCCGCTCTGTGTTTGTACTCATAGCTTGCATACATTCTTCTAGATGATCATGTTTATCGTATTGTACCCCGGTTGGGGATTCTTACTGAGTAATTCGTTACTCACCCTTATTCTGTGGTTTTCCACAGGTAACCAAGGCGGGAGACAGGATGGTTGAAGGAGGAGCTGTGATCATGGAATCCTGCTGTCATCTCTGACCATTTTATTATATCAAGACTCTTGACTTTTGTTATTTCCCCTGAATGCATGTAGACGGGCACGGAGCCCTAGGATGTTTTCTTACGTTTTATGGATTCCAGCATATTTGTACTTGTGGAATGTTTAAATGGTTTAAATAAATCTCTGATCAGAGTATGCTTTTAGAACTGTATGTTTTGATTGTTGAATGTTTCTGTTTTTACTTGGGATCCGAAATTTGTTTTTTTTCATAACGTCTTTATTTTGAATACATGCATTGGGGTAAAGGCCCATTTAGAGCCCCTTTGGGGTCGGGTCTTTACATAACCCGTAGTGGTTTCCGTGTAGATCGCCAGTATGCCGGTTACACGCAGAGGAGTAGGTCCATCCGGAACTGCAAATACAGATGTTGTAGAGCGAGCAGCCAGGGTTTATCGGGCTCGTAGGTCGCCCGTGGCTCCAGATGCTAACTTGCCCAGTGTAGGGGTGGAGGCTGCTATGCCTCAAGGTGTAGCTCCAGGGGGAGATGTTTCTGCTATGAGAGATATGATGATGGGCCTAATGGCCGAGCAGAGAGCTGAGACTCAATCGCAGCTAGCAGCGCAGAGAGAGGAGTCTAGGGCACAGATAGCCCAATTGACCCAGCTTATACAGCAGGCACCCCCAGTAGCTCCAGTAGCCCCAGTAGCTCCGGTAGCTCAACCGGTGGGGCAGTCGTCACAGAATCCAGTCAGTGATTCACTTGATAGTGAAGAGGAGTCACTGAATTGGCAAATGGTTGAAAGATTTCACCAAGTGGAAGCCGAAGGAATTTGATGCTTGAGAGAACCCACTTGTGGCGATCGGTGGTTGGCAAGGATGGAGTACATCTTTAGAGTTATGGGATGCCCAGATGTGCAGAGGCCGAGATGTGCGGCCCATGTTCTCAATGACACCGCTGAGTGGCGGTGGGAGTCCAAAAATAGAGCTAGACCAGATGGGTCTTCTCCACCACACAGGAGTTCTTTAGAACGAAGTTCGAGCTAAGTATGTTAATGACGAGGCTCAAGCAGGGAGATGGCAGAGGCCTTCTCGAATCAAAACAGGTTCTAGACAAAGATTATTGCCTATGAAAAGAAGTTCTCTGAATATAGTTATTTTGCCCCTGAGCTCGTTGCAACCGAGGAGCTCAAGACTAAGAAATTCATTTGTAGGTCGAGGAAAGAGGTTGCTCAGGATGTTCGAGCACTCGCCTCACGAGAGTTATGACCGAGCGATGGAGTTGGCCACGATCTATAATTCAAGTATCCGCCAAATGCGAGATTATGTTGCTCGATTCGATTAGTTCACTGCTTTAGCAAGATTCTCAGACATAAGAGGAAGTTTGGGTCTTCTAGTGGTTTCCGCTCGGTGTGGCGGCGAGACTCACCGTCGGGGCGATCTAAAGGTCGGGATCGGCGCCGACCTCGAGATAGAAAGCCGGAGATCGCCAAAGCGGGCGGGGCTAGGCAACACGGCTGATGCAACAAGTGCGGAAAGACACATTTTGGATTATGTGGAGCATCGCCCAAGGCTTGCTACATATGTGGCCGTGAAGGGCATTTGGCCAGATCAGATTAGCAAAGCTAGCAGGAGACCAGTCAAAGAAGCGGGGCGGATGTTTGCCACTACTCGCCAGAGGCGGAGCGTCTTGATAATGCGATTCTGGTGTGCGCTACTTGTCTTAGAGCATTATGCATTTGTGTTGTTTGATTCGGGTTCGACCCATTCTTTTGTATCGATGCATTTGTTAGACAAGCTTGTGTGGAACTCGAACCTCTAGGGTTTGAGTGTGTATTGCCACTCCTCGGGAGTAAGTTTGTTAGCTAGCATGAGAGTTAAGAGTGGCCGGTATGCAGGATATCCGATAAGACTCTAGATGCTACCCTCCTAGTTACGTCTATGAGCGGTTTTGATGTGATCCTTTGTATGGATTGGTTGGCGGAGAACCATGCTATGATAGATCGCCACGAAAAGAAGTTGTGTTCGGAGCCACCTCGGAAGCCAAGTTTCAAGTTTCATGCGGTGTTCGTAGCGGAATTTTCCCGCCATTGATCTCAGCAGTGAAAGCCCGTAGATTGTTAGCTCGAGGAGCTTTGGGTTTCTTGGCAAAGCTGTCAGGAGATGATAGTTATGCGTTGTCTGTTGACATGGTCCCTGTGGTGCAAGAATTTGAAGATGTTTTCCCTGAGGAGTTACCGGGTTTACCCCCGAAGAGGGAGTTAGACTTCACCATTGAGTTGGAGCCAGGGACTCTTCCCATCTCTAAAGCCCCGTATCGTATGGTGCCAGCTGAGTTGAAAGAACTCAAAGTGCGATTCAGAAAATGCTTTGGATCGAGGTTTCATTCGTCCGAGTGTGTCCCCGTGGGGAGCACCTGTCCTGTTTGTTAAGAAGAAGGATGGATCCATGCGTTTATGTATAGATTGTAGAGAGCTTAATAAAGTCACGGTGAAGTATAAGTATCCCCTGCCGCGTATTGATGATCTATTCGATCAGCTTCAGGGAGCCTCAGTATTTTCTAAGATTGATTTGAGGTCAGGGTACCATCAGCTAAGGATTCGGGATGCAGATATCCCTAAGACCTCGTTCAGATCGAGGTATGGTCATTATGAGTTCGTGGTTATGTCTTTTGGATTAACGAACGCCCCTACAGCGTTTATGGACATGATGGACAGAGTGTTCAAGGCATTCTTGGATAACTTTGTCATCGTATTCATAGACGACATTTTGATTTATTCCAAGACAAAAGAGGACCATGCTTCACATTTGAGGCAAGTTTTGGCAACATTGCGAGAAAATCAGTTGTTCGCAAAGTTCTCTAAGTGTGAATTCTTGCTAGAGAAAGTAGCTTTCCTTGGTCATATTGTTTCGGTAGATGGTATAGCGGTGGACCCCATAAAGATAGAGGCAGTCAGTTCATGGGCCAGACCGTCAACGGTCATCGAGATTCGCAGTTTTCTGGGTCTAGCAGGTTATTATCGGCGTTTCGTGAAAGACTTTTCCGCTAAAGGCAAGACCCTTAACCCGTCTTGACCAAGAAGGGTGTTGACTTTGTTTGGGATGCTAGATGTGAGGAAAGTTTTGCCCAGCTTAAGCACAGTTTGACGACAGCGCCAGTGTTGGCAGTTCCTGAGGTAACAAGAGGTTTCGTAGTTTACAGTGATGCATCCAAGTATGGTTTAGGCTGTGTGTTGATGCAGCATGGAAAGGTGATAGCTTATGCTTCCCGGCAGTTGAAGCCCTATGAGAAGAATTACCCAACTCATGATATGGAGTTGGCTGCAGTTGTTTTTGCCCTAAAGATTTGGAGGCACTACTTGTATGGTGAAAGGATTCAACTGTTCACGGACCACCATAGCCTTAAGTATTTCTCCACTCAGAAGGAGTTGAACATGAGGCAGAGAAGATGGCTCGAGTTGGTAAAGGACTACGACTGTGAGATCTTGTATCATCCCGGAAAGGCCAACGTTGTGGCTGATGCACTGAGTAGGAAGACGTCGCATTCCGTAGCTTTGCTGAGCTCTCAGGTTGAATTGCGGAAGGAGTTTGAGCGAGTCGGTATAGCAGTTTTGTTAGGAGAGGTTACAGCCAGGGTAGCCCAGTTATCAGTTCAACCGTCGCTTAAGCAGAGGATCATCGACAGTCAGCTAAGTGATCCCAAGTTAAAGAGATTGCTTGAGAGAGTCGAGGTAGATGGCGATTTTGACTTTGTTGTAGCACCAGACGAAGGCTTGAGATACAGAGGTCGGTTGTGCGTTCCAGATGTCGCAGGGATTGGAGCCGAGTTGCTCACCGAGGAGCATAATTCCCCATTCACTTGGCCCCCAGGAGGTACCAAGATGTATCAGGATCTCAAGCAGACGTTTTGGTGGATGGGTATGAAGAGGGACATAGCTGAGTTTGTTAGCCGGTGTCTCACTTGTCAGCAAGTGAAGGCTCCCAGACAGAAGCCTGCAGGTTTGTTGCAGCCGTTGAGTGTTCCACAATGGAAGTGGGACGAGATTTCGATGGATTATATCTCAGGGTTGCCGAGGACACCTAGAGGGTTTACTCAGATCTGAGTAATTGTGGACCGACTGACTAAGAGTGCACACTTTATCCCCAGCAGGATTAGTTATACCGTGGAGCAGTGGGCACAGTTATTTTTGGAGCAGATTGTTCGGTACCACGGGGTACCGGCGAAGATAGTGTCAGATCGGGATTCTCGATTCACATCCCGCTTCGGAGAGCGTTCGGAAGGGGTTTGGGAGCTGAGTGCAACTTCAGCACTGCCTTTCACCCTCAAACCGATGGTCAGACCGAGAGGGTGAATCAGATTCTGGAAGATATGTTGAGAGCATGTGTTTTGGACTTTCCAGGAAGTTGGGACCAGTACCTGTATTTGATGGATTTTGCTTACAATAACAGCTATCAGTCGACTATTCAGATGGCTCCTTTTGAAGCGTTGTATGGTAAGCGTTGTAGATCCCCAGTGTTTTGGGAGGAGGTTGGTGATAGACAGGTTCTGGGACCCGAGTTACTTCAGATGACAAACGACGCATGCGTGCGAGAGATCGTGGCTCGCATGTTAACAGCTCAAAGTAGGCAGAAAAGTTACGCCGATGTGAGGCGTAGAGATTTGGAGTTTGAGGTTGGTCAACATGTTTTTCTGAAGGTAGCACCAATGCGTGGTGTGTTAAGGTTTGGGAAGCGAGGCAAATTGAGCCCCAGGTTTGTAGGGTCTTTTGAGATCCTTGAGCGGATCGGAGCAGTGGCTTATCGATTGGCTTTGCCCCCGTCTTTGGCAGCGGTGCATAATGTGTTCCATGTTTCGATCTTTGAGGCGAAGACGTGGCGAATCCGTTTCATGTGTTAGAGCATGAGCCCTTAGAGTTAAGTGAAGATTTATCCTTCGAGGAGAAGCCCGTTCGATTTTTGGCTCGTGAGCGCAAGGTTTTGCGCAACCGGAGATAAGCTTAGTAAAGGTTCTTTGGAGGCATCGGAGGCGCGAAGGCGGCGTGGGAGCTAGAGGATGAGATGATGACTCATTACCCAGAGTCTTCTCAGTCTTAGGACTTTCGAGGACGAAAGTCTTTAAAGGAGGGAGTATTATAACGCCCGATTTTCCATTCCTGTTATCCAGTACTCTCAATTCAAAGATTAGGGCAATCGGTTGGGCCGTTAGAGCTTTTTAACCCTTAGGGGTATTTTGGTATTTTTGCTCTCCGGTCAGGATTTGGAATTTGAACCTTTGCCTTAGTGATTTATAAGTGAGTTTTATTATTGGAAAGATTTGCTTCAGCCGGGTCTCGAAGAGGAAGCCAAAAATGGGATTTCTTTGTTGTATTTTAAAAGGATAAGGATGAAAAGAAAAAGGAAAAAGAAAAGAAAAAAAAAGGAAATTATTAAAATAAGAAAATCCCCCATTTTTCCCATGTGTTTTATTTCCTTTTCTCTCTCTCTCTCTCTCTCTCTCTCTCTCTCTCTCTCTCTCTCTCTCTCTCTCTCTCTCCCTCACCCGACCCCTAGCCCTCACCCGAGCCCCTTGCTCGCCCCAGCCACCTAGCCACCGCACCGTGCAAAGACCGCCTTAAGTCGGTCCTAGCTTGCGGCCCGGCCCCAAGACTGCGTGCGAGCGCGCTGCGCGGCGTCCCTGTCACCTGTGTGTGTCATTCGAGCCTTGCCCGCGCGCCATCGCGTCTCTGTAGCATCGCGTCTCCCAGCTCGCGTGCCTTCGCCTAGCCAAGCCTCGCCCGCGCGCCATCGCGTCCCTGTACCTCGTCCGCGCCCGGCGTGCCCCAACGAGCTTCCCTGCCGAGCCAGCGCACCCCAGCGAGCCTCCCTGCCGCGCCTGCTCGCCCAGCCAGCCATCTAGCTGCCGACCAGCCTGCCCAGCTATGTTGTTTTGGCTGAGCCTTGTTCTTCTCGGTTGGTAATTCCCGAGTCTTTTCGCTCTTTGGACTCCGAGTTGTTGGATGCTGTTTATGTATTTAATTAGGGTGTTTATTGTAATAATCAGGTTGTTCGGGATTCGATTAAAGCTTGAGGGTCATTATTCGTTGGTCGTGATAATTATTATTTTCTGCTTGTTTCCAGGTAAGGATCTCTTACCGTGGTTGTGTGGACCCTGCGATGCTTTCTTGATTGTGCCTTGTATGCCTGTTTACATTTATGAGCATGTTAGTGGATAGGATAGCTTGTGATTGAATTCTTGCTAGCATGTTTGCTCATTGTACATGTTAGTGCCATGCTAGGTTTGTTCTTCCAAAGATGCTCGAGATTCCCGCTTTAAGTTCGTAGTATCATGATAGGATATGTATGATTGATGTCTATTGTATATGTTAGCCAGGAATCTCTCATTCTGTACTCTTAGCTAGTGTTATAGGGTTTGTCATCATCCAGAGGCTGAGAGTGGACACAACGTACTTTGTCCCCACCGGTCGGGGGTAGAGCGAGGCATAACGTATATTGCTTCCCCTCCCGACAGCCAATGAGAATTAGCTAACTCATCGGCATGAGCCTAGTTTGTAGCTGCTAGAGCGGAACCACGCCAGCGGTGTAAGCCTACCTTGGCGGTTCTTAGCTTCAGTCGGTGGATCAGCCGCACATGATGAGCGCCGAGGGCCTCGCGCTACTGTGATCAGTGACACCGCTTCCGAGTCTTAGTGTAAGAACCCGACCCAAAACATGGTCCTAAACCTGGGATCTTACTCAGCATGCAAGTTAAATATGATAACAAGCGGTTTAGAGCTTATATTTAAAAACCTTTCAAAACATATGAGAAGGGGGAGCCCTTAAAACAGAACCAACAATTTTGAGTTTAAACAATCCAACAAAGTAAAACAACTCGGCGATGTTTAATAAAATGTACGATACAATTTAAGCAACGTTTTAAACAATATTCCCTAGGACTCTGTCCATCTACATCTTGAATAAACAATGCAATAATAAAAGACAGAGTGCCACGGTTCCCCATGATCAATCGGCTCCTCCGCTAGCCCTCCCGGTGTTGTCCCAAGTTACCCAAAGATAAATAAGGGTTAGTATAAACATACTCGGTAAGAATCCCCACCGGGTACAATACGATACATCGGACATCTAGCACCTCAATATGCAAGCAAATGGCTATCAACACGCATCATAGCTCAACGAGCTCATAAAACAAGATCTGGAAACATCGGAAGTCTCTTACTTTGGAATCATCGGAAGTCTCCTACTTCCGGCCTAATGATTGGTTCTCATAACCAATCCCGGGACATCTCCGAGGGTCTTTCTCCCTCGGCCAATTGATCAGCTCAAAAACCGATCCCAAGATGTCCGACACCCTCGAGGGTCTTTCTCCCTCGACCAATTGATTAGCTCAAAAGCCAATCCCAATGGGTGTCCTCAAGGGCCTCTTACCCTCGCTAACACTCTGGACTATCGGAGAGTACCCGCAGATCGGCTCTAAACTGGAAGGAACGGGTGTACTCACGAACATTAGCCCGGGGAGCTCTCGAACCGGCGACTAACGCGCGTGTCTTGCGCACACCGCATGCTCTTCTCGCAACCGGCGTAAATGCGGGGCCTAAGGGCAAACTACGCGGGCCAGTACGCATGCCTAAGACTCGGAAACGGTGTCACCGAACACGGTGAGTGCGAGGCCCTCGGCACTCATCATGCGGCTGTACCACCGACACGAAGCTAAGAACCGCCAAGGCAGGCTTGCACCGCTGGCGGGGTTCCGCTCTAGCAAGCTACAAACTAGGCTTATGCCGATGTGGTAGCTACATCCACATCGCCGCCGGGGAAGCAATGTACGTTATGCTTCGCTCTACTCCCGACCGGTGGGGACAAAGTACGTTATGTCCGCTCTCAGCCTCTGGATGATGACAAACCCTACTACTCTATCCAAGAATACCGAGTAAATCAATGATTCCTGGCTAGCAAGCAATGACCGACATCAATCACGTTTACCTAGCATGATACTACAACTTAAACAGGAATCACAAGCATGCTGGAAGAACAAACCTAGCATGGCACTAACATGTAAAATCAACAAACATGCTAGCAAGAGATCAAACAAAGCTGCCTATCACTATCATGCTCATAACAATCAAAGAAACATACAAGGCACAATCGAGACATATCGCAGGGTCCACACAACCACGGTAAGAAATCCTTACCTAGGACAAGCAGAAAAATAATCATAACTCAACCAAGCGATCCTCGAGCCTCTAATCGAACCCAAACAACCTAAACATAAAATAAAGCAGCCCAAATCAAATACATAAAACAACAGCCAACAAAATCGGGGCCCAACGAAGAAAAGACTCGGGAAAATACCATCCGAGAAGCCACAAGGCTCGGGCCAACTTGACAAGACACAACAGTGCGTGTGGTCAAGTAGAAGAGCAATGGTGGCGCTGGGCACAGCGCTGGGCACACGGCGCGGCGGCGCGCGGCGCGCGCAGCAGCACGCGCGCCAAGCGAAGGCAAAAAGCGCGCGGGCGCGCGGCGCGAGCTCGGGCTGGGAGCGATGACACTGGCGCGCTTGACAGAGGCGCCGCGGCGCGCGCGCGCGCGCGACGCGACGGACGGGCTCGGGGCGCTCGGGAAGGCACGACGACCTCACGAGGGCGAGCGACTCGGCACGAGAGGCGGCTGGCGATGCCGATCTGGGCTCGGCGCGACCAAGGCGAGGGCGATGCGATCTGGACTCGGCGCGACCAAGGCGACACGAAGGTGGCCTGGGCGATGCAGATCTGGGCTCGGCGCGACTAGGGCGAGGGCGACGCGATCGGGCGCTGGGGTGGCTCGGCACGGCTAGGGCGAGGGCGACGCGATCGGGCGCTGGGGTTGCTCGGCACGGCGCGGCATGGGAGAGCTGGGCGGCTGGAGCGAGCGGCGCGGCTAGGGGCGATCGATGCAGGCGTCTGGGCGCACTGGCCGGGCGACCAAGGCGTCTGCGTGCGCGAGGGCATGGCTGGGCCGAGCGGTCCGATGCGGCCAGGAGTGGTGCGGCTGGGCATGGCCGGGTGGCTAGGGGCTGGGTCTTCTTGGTGAGGTCTTCTTGGCTAGAGAGAGAGAGAGAGAGAGAGAGAGAGAGAGAGAGAGAGAGAGAGAGAGAGAGAGAGAGAGATTGCAAAACAAGGGGAAAGGGATTTTCTTGATTTTTCTTCCCTTTTTTCCTAATTTAAAGAAGCCTTAAAGTCCTTAAATCCCAATTCCCGGCTTCCTCCTTCGAGACCCGGCTGAAGCAATCTTTTCCAAACAATAACTCTCACTTAAACAAACTCCCAAATCATCTCTAAGGGCCTGGGCTCGAATCCCAATGGAAACACCCAAACAACGATCACTTTGCCCAAAACCCAAATCACAACCGAACTCCCAAACGAGTACCCCAAACATCTCGGGACTCGCAGCCACCAATATACAAGCCTCAACAAAGGCAGGAGCTGCCTCGAAGCCCTGAAAATCCACAAATCCTGCCCGGGGAGCAAAAAGACCAAAATACCCCTAAGGGTCAAAACAGCTCTAACGGCCCAACCGAACCACTGAATCTAAACCGGAAGCACCTCGAGAACTGGAATAGAAAACTGGGCCGTTACACTTAGGCATGCGTACCTGGCCCGCGTAGTTTGCCCTTAGGCCCCCGCATTTACGCCGGTTGCAGAAGAGCATGCGGTGTGCGCGCACACGCGTTAGTCGCCGGTTCGTAGTGCTCCCTCGGGCTAATGTTCGTGAGTACACCATTCGCTTCGATTTAGAGCCGGACTTGGTACTCTCCCGATAGTCGGTTTATTAGCAAGGGTAAGAGGCCCTTGAGGACATCCTTGGGATCGGTTTTTGAGCCGATCAATCGGCTAAGGGAGAAAGACCTCTCGAGATGTGTCCCGTGATTGGTTAGGATAACCAATCATTAGGCAGGAAATAGGAGACTTCCGAGGACTCCAAATTGTCTTCTAAGCTCGTTGAGCTAAGATCTGTGTTGATATCTGTTGCATGTGTACTAGGTTGCTAGATGATTGATTGCATCGTATCGTACCCCGGTTGGGGATTCTTACTGAGTATTTTTATACTCACCCTTATTTATCTTTCAGGTAACTCAGGACAGCACCGAGGTGGCTAGCGGAGATAGCTGGGAGATCATGGATGCTGCTGACACTCTGTCGTGTCTTATTTTGTTTTATTTTGAATACAGCATGTAAATGGATTTTGGTTTGTATGGAAAACTTATGGTTTGAACTGTTTTGATGATTTTGAGAAAAGTAATCGATCGATCCATCGTTTGTAAATGAATGTTTAGTTTGTTTTATTGTTTTCCACTCTTATGTTTGAAAAGTTTTCAATCCGACCCTAGGTTGGGTCTTTTGTTTTATGTTTTCCATTTGCATGCATTAAGTTAATGGCCCATTTTAGAACCCCATTCGGGAAGGGTCGTTACATCTCTGATCAGAGCATGTTTTGGAAATGTATTTTTCTTGGAACAGGTACTTGGAAATAGGGACAGGTTTCAGGAATTAAATGTTTGAATTTTAAAATTGATGTTCATATGTTTTAGTTTTCATTCAGAATCTGGAATTCAATCCTGCATATTGTTTCTAAGTTTTTAAAGCATCCATTGAGGTAAAGGCCTAGTTTAGAACCCCATTCGGGTCGGGTCTTTACAAAATATCACAACCTATAGGTCTAAAATAATAATACAACCAGGGCTCGGCTCGGGAGCAACTCACATGGCACGGTTGGCGCGCAGACAGACGGGCTACACAGGCGCTGGCGCTGCTGGCGTGTTGGTGCGGCAGGGCTACGCGCGCGGACGGATGATGTCACCGGCGCTGGGGCGCTGGGTTGGGCGTGGACGGGCGGCGTTGGCACGGGCGTGCTGACTCAACGGCTGGGCGCTGGGCTGCGCAAGGACGGCGACGACGCGGGCGTGCTCACGCTGGAACTGGCGAAGCGGGGCTGTGCATGGACGGCGAAGCGACGGGGCGAGGGCGACAGCTGCTGCTGCTGCGCGATCACGGCTGCTGCGGCGCGGTCAAGCGGGCGACGGCAGCGGCGCGCGATGCTTGCTTTCTGGTGGCGATGTCGCGATGCGGCACGGCGAGGCGGCAGCGGCTGGCTGGTGCGATCACGTTGCTAGGCGACGCAACAAGGCCGGGTGTTTGCCGCAGCGGCGCGCGCTCTTGCACGGCTAGGGATGGGCTACGGCAGTGTGGAGGCGAGTCAGCTGGCGTGGAGGTGTGGTGAAGGAGGAGAGAAAAGAGAAGAAGAAGAAGGAGTTAGGTTTTTGGGAAAATAGGATGAAAAACCTATTTTGAACTAACTCTCCTTGGCCATGGATTTTTAGGTAACACAAAAGCTTGCAAGGTGAGGCACAAAAACACCAAGTGGCTCACTTGGCAAGGCTCTTCTCTAGCACACAAGGCTACCTTGGCTCAAACCCCAGCTGCTGCAACTTTTAATCCAAACTCAACTCTAATTTTATTTTTGCAACTCCCAACACCCGAACTCAACCAAAATGAAACCACAATCTGAAACACAAACCTCCATGACTAAACAACAGCTGAGAAACAGAAACGGCCCTAACGGCCTGGCCAAATTACCAAAATATCCCTAGGGCAAGCCTGGAAGATCGGGATAAAAACCTGGGCCATTACACGAACCCAGGTGGCTAAGAGTTGGAGGTTGGTTGTTATTTAAATGAGGAATTTAAGTTGATCGAGCTGGGACTCGCAGGTAAGATCTATTTTATTTATTTAAGAATTAAAAGGGTGGAAATTTTGTCTTTGCTAGGGTTCGAACCTGGGCAGTTTTGGAGCTTTTGCTTAAGTGTTTTGTTAAGGAAAAATTAAAAGTGTTCTTGCCAAGGCTCAAACCTTGGTTGTTTTGGGAGTTTGGCTTTTAGATAAAAACAATGGATTAAAAGTGTTGCTGCTGGGATTCAAACCTATGACCAGCTAGGCTTTGGAAGCTTGTTTAAAAAGAAGAAATATGAAGGAAAAAGGTGTTGTTGCTGGGACTTGAAAGGAGGATGGCCAGGGACACGTGGAGTGAGAGGAGTGTTTTTGCGATTCAAGGTTACGGGAAGGGAATTTTTTGATCGAATTCTGCCAGAGGCAATTGGCATTTGCGATCTCATCTTCTCCTCTGGCGATTTCTTCCTTCCTCCTTGCCGAATTCATCACTTTCTTCATTCCTTCCAATCAATTCCTTGCTTTTTCTTGCAGTCGAATCCGTGACGTAAGTTTTACCCCTAGCCGAGAGCTATCATTTTTAGTTTGGTTGGGCCATAAATAGGTCCCTTTTGTTGTGTTGCCAAGCACTAGCCCAAGTCACCAAACAGCCCATCGCAAGCCACACGCACGCCTAAGAGTAGCAGCCTATTTGCCAATTGCAACCAGAGCTCACTATCGCCAGATCGCCCAGCCCCTGCACTTCGCCGCAGCAGCCCTTAACCTTCTCTCCCAAACGCGCCAGCACGCACGGTTCGCCACCAGCCTTCGCTAGCCCTTTTTCTGTGCGAGCAGAGCCACAACATCGAGCACGCACAAATTACCGATTGCCCAGCCTACTCGCTGCCATACTCGCCTTTGCGAAGCCTTGTCGGGAGCCTCACCTTCGCCACTGCCGAAACCACTGCACACGTCCGTGTCCTTCCGTGCGTTGCCTTATTGCTGAGACACCCCACGCGCATTAGCAGCCTCTCATCCTTCTTCTTTGCTTTTGCTCGTGCCATGTGCAGTGTGCCTCTTCGCCAGGCAGAGTTTTGCCCAAGTGAACCCCTGAGGCAGCAGAATTGTCTTCTCGGGTTGCAGTCTGGTTCTCGGTTTGGGTAACCTCTGTGTTCCATTGCGCTCCTTGGTTAAGTTAGATGCTTGCAGGTGTATTGATTATCTAAATGTTATTATTAGGTGTATTGTGCATCGTTGGTATCCTACAACTCAAGGAGCACTTAGATTCTGTTATCGTTTTACTACTTGTTTTCTAGGTAAGGATTTCTTACAGAGGGTTGTGTGGGCCCTGCGTTCATCATGATTGCTACTTGTGTACGTTTGATTGCTATGAGCATGTTAGTGGATAGGTTTCTTGTTTGTGAATGAGCATGTTATGATTATTATCCTATCCTATTCTGCTAGCATGTGTAATATTTCTGTGACATGTTAGTACCATGTTAGGTTGTTCCCTGGCATGCATTCCATTGTTATCTCTTGAGCTTGTTTGGCCAGTTAAGGCATAGGGTGGGACTCTTAGATAAACTTGTTAGAGTTTGTTATCATCCAGAGGCTGAGAGCGGACATAACGTATATTGTCCCCACGGGCCGGGATCGCGAGTTGCACGATGTATGATGCTTCCTCCCCGATAGCCCTTACGGATTCGCTTTCATATCGGCATAAGCCTGGTTTGTAGCCTGCTAGAGTGGAACCCAGTGGACGGTGTAAGCCTGCCGTGGTCGATTCTTAGCTTCAGGTGTGCGATGGTCTTATGCTACTTACAATCGAGTGTCGAGGACCTCGCACTACTGTTCGTTCAGTGACACTACACCGGGTCGTAGGAATGCGAACCTGATCCGGTGTAGCACGTTTAGGACCAATGTCCTTACACGGTTGGCAGCAACATGCGGTGTGCGCACACTGACATTAGGCACCAGGAGGAGAGCTCCCCTAGGATAATGCTTACAGTACACCATTCCTTTCCTAGTCTAGAGCCAGACATCGGGTACACTCCCGTATGTCCAAGACCAGTTTGGAGAGCTGGTCAGCAGTTTGGACATATCGTATCTTGTCCTAGTTTTAGGATCAGTTAGTGAGCTGATCACTAGGCCAGTTGTAAGAGACCCCGATGATTCAGGAGTCACGTGGTTGACTCAAGGGTTTGATCTGTGTTGGTAGCGGTTGCATGTATACTAGTTTGCCATATGATTGATATTCGTACAGTACCCCAGTTGGGAATTCTTACTGAGTGTTTTTGTACTCAAGCTTATTTCTGTGGTTTTTTACCAGGTATCTTGGGACTACACCAGGATGGATAGCTGAGGAGTCTGGATGATCATGGGAGCTGCCGGCAGCTACTCTATTTCTATTTTTAAATTTATGTTTATTCAGCATGTAGTGGACACGGAGTCCGTAGGTTGTTGCATTGGAACTTGATGTAGATTTTATTATGATTCTCCTGATGCTTCTACGATTTATGTTTTATGGTTTCCCAGATGTTTGAAATTATACTCCAGCCGAGGTAGCCTTTATATTTTGAAAACAGGAGAAACTTTATTTCTTGCAAAACAGGTTCCCAAGGTTTAAATGTGATTTCTTTGAGTTATAAACCATGTTTTGAACTTTTATGACTTTTATGCATGCATGCTGAGTGAGAACCCAATTTAGGACCATTATTCAGGTCGGGTTCTTACAGACCGACAGGGTGGCATTGCGAAAACTCAAGGCAGAGCAAAGCTGCTCGGTGGATCGGCTGTGAGGGGGCGAGCTGTGCGCAGGTGATGCAGGGGTGAGCGGCACAGATCGGTGAGTGTGTGCTAAAGCGGGCAAGTGCGAGTGACAGCTGGGCGACGTGCGGGCGAAGCGTGGGCGAGGCTTTGTATAGTCTGCTTGCCTTGGCTGCTAGCGGCGCTCGGTGCTGGCATGGGTTGCGCTTGCCCTAGCGAAGGAGATGTTTGGCTCGGTAACAACGACAAATGGAGAAGAAGAGCTCTAGAGTAAAGCTTGTGTTGTAACGGCCCAGGTTTTCATCCCATTCTTCCAGGTATGCCCAAGGGGTATTTTGGTAATTTGTCGGGCCGTCAGGGTCGTTTATGTCCTTTCTAGTTGCTAAAAATATTGGATGGATTTATGTAGGTTTGTGAGGGTTCGTGGAAGGGTTTGAGCAAGGTTTGATGCAAAAGTAAAAAGAAAGGAAAATTGTGCTGCAGCTGGGTTTTGAAGCCGGGTCTCCTGGAAAGCTTGTGGGGATGTGGGCCAACTGAGCCATTAGGTGCTCTTGTTGCTCTATCCGTATCATTTTATGGTTAGCCTTGGATTTTGGAGTTTTGGTGCATTTGGCTAAATGAAAAGAAAATAGGTTTTGCCATGTCTTCTTCTCCAAAAGTCTTGTGGCCGCCCAAGCTATTCTCCCAAGCTCTCCTTGCCGATTTCTTCATCCCCTTCATTGCTCTGCTCGATCTTCATTCCGGTAAGTCTTCATCCTCTTTCTCTTCTCGATTGGTTGTTTTGCTTTGGCGAAGGTAAGGAAGTGTGTGTGTTTGTGTTTGTTGCAAGAGCCGAGGCCGATCTGCCACCACCGCCGCCAGATCCGCTGAGCCCGCCCGCCCGACCGTCCGTCGCCACCCGCCACCTTGTCGCTATGACGCCCCGACCAAAGAAACCGCACCAGATCCGGCCGAGGAGCGCCTCGCTCGCCGTCGCGCCCCAGATCCGACGCCTGTCGCCGCGTCGCCCTCGCCAGCAGCGATCCGCGCGCTCCACCGGCCACCTCGTCGTCGTCGCACCAGCTCGGCCGAGCCAGACGCTCGTCGCACGCCCAGCCTCGTCGTCGCACCGGATCGGACGAGCCAGATGCCCAGCTCGCGCGCAGCAGTCGATCGCCGTGTCCGCGCCGCTCGCCCGCACGCCGCACGCCTTCGAACATGACGTGCCCATCGCCGTGTCCGCGCGCGCGCAGCCGCGCCCCAGCGCCTGCCCAGCGCCCACTCCAGCCGCCAGCAGCGCCCAGCCTCGTGTCATCGTGCCGTGTGAGTGCTCCCGAGTTGAGCCTGCTGTTTTATTATATTTTTAGGGCTATGGTTGTGATTGTTACTATGTTTGTAGGTTCTCGATAGCTAGCTCGGGAGTGTTCGCAACTTAGGAAATTTGTGTGTAGAAGTCTTCCGACCAAGGTAAGGATTTCTTACCGGAGTTGTGTGGACCCTGCGATGTTCTTTGTGATTGATGTTGTATGTTTGTTTGTGATTATCGGCATGTATAGTTTAGGTGCTCTGTTATGTATTCCTGACTGGCATGACTTCGCATATTGTTCTTTCATGTTAGTCCATGCTAGGTTGTTCCGTTCTGGCATGCTCGTGTTTATTCTTGCTCCGTAGAACCATGCTAGGTTCCTTGTATCTATTGAGCACGTATTAGACTGCATTGATTGAATTGTTATTATTGCTATGGTTTAGAGTTCAGGTAGGTAGCATCATCCGGGCCGGATGCATAACGTAACTTGCAT
Organism: Sicyos edulis; assembly: GCA_036507275.1. Taxonomy (NCBI): domain Eukaryota; kingdom Viridiplantae; phylum Streptophyta; class Magnoliopsida; order Cucurbitales; family Cucurbitaceae; genus Sicyos; species Sicyos edulis. The sequence goes on along the minus strand of CM071855.1, from coordinate 23,281,095 downwards.
CCCCGATGCGGGGCGTGCGAGATGGTACTCCGTCCACTCGATCCCGTTAGGGTTTAGCTAACCCTAACGGCCGGCCTGCAATCTTGGGTGAGGGTGGCGGTCGTTAAATGCCCCAACGGTCGGGATGATGACTTGGCATTGCCTCATCCCCGGCAATCGACACGCCCTCGGCGTGTTCGGCCGTAGCCCTTGATTGCCACCGATAGGGCAAGGACGGCTTCTCGTGTGTAAGCCTACCACGACCGATTCCTTAGCCTCAAAGCGGTGGTTCAGTGACATAGTTCACGTGTCCGTGTCTCACACCCTATGTCGCGACACCGATCCGGAGATTTAGTTAGGCGTGGTATCCGGACATGGGCGACTTGCCACTAGACCCGGCACCCCCATAGTCTGCGAGTAGCACGCAGTCGCGCGCTTACGCCATTACAACAATGACCGCAGAGCTCCTCGGGATCTTGAGCTAGTGCACCTTTCGTATCGGCGATGAAAGCCGAGGCCGGGACTCGTTTCGTATAGGGCGTATTGTGTGGTGGATTTATTTCCTGACTAAGACCCCGAGTTGGCATCCGAGGTCCAAGTGTGGACTTAAGCTATGTGCTCTATTCTCGTGTTTATACTCATAGCTTGCATACATTCTTCTAGATGATCATGTATATCGTATTGTACCCGGTTGGGGATTCTTACTGAGTAATTCGTTACTCACACTTATTCTGTGGTTTTCCACAGGTAACCAAGGCGAGACATGATGGTCAAGGAGGAGCCGTGATCATGGAATCCTGCTTTGTCATCTCGACCATTTTATTATATCTTGACTCTTGACTTTTGTTATTTCCCGAATGCATGTAGACGGGCACGAGCCCTAGGATGTTTTCTTACGCTTTATGGATTCCAAAGATATTTGTACTTGTGGAATGTTTAAATGGTTTAAATAAATCTCTCGATCGTAGTATGCTTTTAGAAATGTATGTTTTGATTGTTGAATGTTTCTGTTTTTACTTGGGATCCGAAACTTATTTTTCATAATGTCTTTTATTTTGAATACATGCATTGGGGTAAAGGCCCATTTAGAGCCCTTTTGGGTCGGGTCTTTACAAAGTAGCCCCTGAGGCAGATGTAGTAGAGGGTGCGGTGGAGCTTGGTAGATGGTTAAAGGACTTTGTGAAGTGGCAGCCGGAGAAGTTTGATGCCACTGGGGATGCGTTAGCAGCAGCCCGTTGGATTGCCCATATGGAGTACACCTTCCTGATCATGGTGTGCCCCGATATCCAGAGACCGAGGTGTGCAGCCCATGCACTAGGAGGCACTGCTAGATGGTGGTGGGAGTCCACCCTGAGTGAGAGGCCAGCTGGGTCTCCACCTGCCACCTGGGAGTTCTTTAAGTCTGAGTTCAGGGTCAAATATATTAGTGATGAGGCCCAGGAAAAGATGGTAGAGCTTTTTCAGAATCAAGCAGTTTCGATTCCATAGAGGAGTATGAGAGAAAGTTTTCTGAGTATGGGTATTTTGCTCCTTAGTTGATAGCTACCCCTGAGTTAAAAATTCGAAAGTTTATTGCTGGTTTGAGACAAGGTGTGTCTCAGGATGTCAGGGCACAGGCCCTTGACACTTATGCTAGAGCAGTGCAGCTAGCCACCATTTATAATGGGAAGTATCCTGTTGAGCGGGTTGTCACCGCCTCGGTTCAGCGTCTGCTCCACCGCAGCAAAGCGAAAGAGGAAGTTTGAGTTTAGGGGTGGCGGCCAGCGTCCAAGGGCGATTCGAACCGGATCGGCGATAGGGCCCCGAACAGTTTTCAACCTCGCCAGCAGGGCGGTCCTGAGCGAGTTCCCGCTTGTGCTTCTTGCGGGAGGACCCACACCGAGCTTGCGAGGCATGGCCCGAGTGTGTTTTCGTTGTGGTAAAGAGGGGCATATGATCCGTTTTCATCCTCGGCCAGTAGCCGGCGAGGTCGGGTGTTTGCTACGACCGTCAGAGGCCGAGCGTCATGAGATGCCGCGGTGGCAGGTACGCTTCTTGTTTTAGATCACTGCGCATTTGTTTTGTTTGATTCTGGTTCTACGCATTCATTTGTATCTGTGTTGTTTGCTGAGGATGCTAAGTTGAGACTAGAGCCTCTAGGTTTTGAGTTATCTCATGCAACTCCTTCGGGAGTTAGTATGTTAGCTAGAGATAAGATTAAGGATGGCCGGATCGAGATATCCGGAGAGTTGCTTGTAGCCACACTCATAGTTCTCGCCTATGAGTGGTTTTGATGTGATCCTTGGTATGGAGTGGTTAGTCGCTAACCACGCGTTGATTGACCGCCACCGAAAGAAGTGGTGTTCAAAGCCACCGGTCGGCCTAGTTTTAAGTTTCGTGGAGTCCAAGGTGGAGTCCGCCCGCCAATGGTGTCACCGTGAAAGCTCGCTGCGTTGCTAGCTCATGGAGCTTGGGGTTACCTAGCCAAGTTGTGCAGGAGAGCCGTCCCTTGCCGATCGTTGATCGTGTGCCGGCCGTGCGGGAGTTCGCGGATGTGTTTCTGAGGAGTTACTGGGGTTGCCCCAAGAGAGAGGTTGACTTCACTATTGAGCTAGAGCCGTGGACCCTCCCTATCTCGAAGGCTCCGTGACGCATGGCGCCAGTGAGTTAAAGGCGAAGATTCGATTCTGCGGGAGATGTTAGATCGAGGGTTCATCCGTCCGAGTGTGTCCGTGGGAGCACCGATTCTGTTTGTGAAAAAGAATGATGGTTCTATGCGCTTATGTATTGATTATCGCGAGCTTAATAAGGTGATAGTGAAGAATAAGTACCCGTTGCCCGTATTGATGACTTGTTTGTTTGATCGCCTTCGTGGAGCTTCCGTGTTCTCCAAGATAGATTTGAGATCCTGTTACCATCGATTCATGGATTAGGGATGCCGACATTCCTAAGACGACTTTTCGTGTCCAGATATGGTCACTATGAGTTTGTGGTTATGTCGTTTGGATTGACCAATGCCCCAAACTAGCGTTCATGGACATGATGGATAGGGTGTTCAAATCATTTTTGGACAACCGTCATTGTGTTCATTGACGATATTCCGATTTATTCAAGGTTTAAGGAGGACCATGCAGAGCATTTGAGGCGAGTATTGGCAGCTTTGAGGGAAAACCAGCTTTATGCGAAGTTTTCCAAATGTGATTTCTTGTTGGAGCAGGTGGCCTTCCTAGGCCACGTAGTTTCGAGAGATGGTATAGCCGTGGACCCCGCGAAGATCGAGGCCGTGAGTTCGTGGGCCAAGCCGACTTCGATTCTTGAGATACGCAGCTTTGCTGGTTTGGCAAGTTACTATCGTCGATTTGTTAAGGACTTTTCCCCATAGCCTCGCCCCTCACTCGTCGGCGAGGAAGGGTGTCGAGTTTGTTTGGGACAATGAGGTGTGATGAGAGCTTTTCCGTGCTCAAGCGCTTTGACTTCAAACCGTGTTGGCGATCCGGAGGGGGACAGTGGTTTCGTAGTTTACAAATGATGCTTCCAAGTTTGGGTTAGGTTGTGTGTTGATGCGGCCGGGAAGGTCATTGCCTATGCTTCCCGACACCGGTGAAGCCGTATGAGCAGAACTACCCGACTCATGATATGGAGTTAGCGCAGCAGATGGTGTTTTTGCAAAGAAGATTTGGAGGCATTACTTGTATGGATAGCGGATTCGGATGTTTACCGACCACCGTGAGCCTCAAGTATCTGCTTACTCGTAAGGAGTTGAATATGAGGCGAGAAGATGGTTAGAGTTGGTAAAGGATTATGATCATGAGATTTTGTACCATCCTGGTAAAGCCAATGTAGTGGCCGATGCTTTGAGTAGGAAGACGCCGCACTCCGCGGCGTTGTTGAGTTCCCACTGGATTGCGAGAAGAGTTCGAGCGGGCGAGGTTGCCGTGTTGTTGGGTGAGGTTACCGCTAGGTAGCTCGATTGTCGGTTCGACCATCGATTAGACAATGGATTATTGATAGCCGCCTGAGTGACCCGCGCACTTAAGAGATTGGTTGATGAGAGTTAGTCTTGTGGAGACTTTGACTTCGTATATTCACGAACATGGGTTGACTTATAGAGGCGGTTGTGTGTTCCGGACATTGCGGATTGCGAGCGAGAGTTGCTCTCAGAGGCCCACAGTTCCCCATTTGCTTGGCACCCCGGGGGTACCAAGATGTATCAGGACCTTAAGCAGACCTTCTGGTGGATGGGGATGAAGAGAGATGTGGCAGAGTTTGTCAGCCGGTGTCTCACTTGTCAACAAGTGAAAGCACCCAGGCAGAGGCCACCGGTTTATTTGCGACCAGAGTGTGCCTCGGTGGAAATGGGAAGATATCTCTATGGACTTTATTTCTGGTTTGCCGAGGACTCCGAGGAGGTTCTCTCAGATCTGGGTGATAGTCGATCGGTTGACCAAGAGCGCACACTTCATTCCCGGTAGAGACACTTATACCGTGGAACAGTGGGCGCAGTTGTTTTTGGAACAGATCATCCGATATCATGGTGTGCCGGTGAGGATTGTGTTCGATCGTGACTCGCGGTTCACTTCTCGTTTCTGGAGAGCACTTTAGAAGGGTTTAGGCACCGAGTGCGCTTTCAACACATGACTTTTCACCCTCGGACGGATGGTCGATCGAGAGGGTGAATCAGATTCTCGAGGATATGTTGAGGGCTTGTGTGTTGGACTTCCCGGCGATTGGGACCAAAGATATCAGATCTCGATGGAGTTTGCCTATAACAACGATTATCAATCGGCGATTCAGATGGCTCCATTCGAGGCCTTGTATGGCAAGCGTTGTCGGTCCCCTGTGTTCTAGGAAGAGGTTGGTGATAGGCGAGTTTTGGGTCCCGAGTTGCTGCAGCTTGACTAATGGAGCAGCGATGCAAAAGATTAGAGCTCGTATGTTGACGGCTCGAGCAGCGAAAGAGTTACGCCGATGTTCGGCGCCGAGATTTGGAGTTTGAGGTTGGCGGCATGTGTTCCTAAAGGTTGCTCCAATGCGTGGTGTTTTGAGGTTTGGTAAGCGAGGAAGTTGAGTCCCCGCTTTGTCGGGCCGTTTGAGATTCCGGAGAGGATTGGCGAGTTGCTTATCGGTTAGCCCTACCTCCGTCGTTATCAGCAGTGCACGCAGTTTTTCATGTATCGATGTTGAGGCAAAGATGTACCGGACCCGTCGCACATTGTGGACTTTGAGCCTTTGCAATGAATGAGGATTTGAGCTTCGAGGAGAAGCCGGTGGGGATCCTTGCATTTGAGACAAAGACGTTGCGTAACCGCGAGATTCGGTTAGTAAAGGTTCGGTGGAGGAGTCGAGTTCCGAGGAAGCCACTTGGGAGCGGGAAGACGAGATGAGATTGCATTATCCCGAAATGCTCGAGTCTTAAGGACTTTCGAGGACGAAAGTCATAAAAGGAGGGAATATTGTAACGGCCCGTGTTTTCATCCCATTCTTCCGTATGCCCAAGGGGTATTTTGGTAATTTGTCGGGCCGTCGAGTCGTTTATGTCCTTTCTAGTTGCTAAAAATATTGGATGGATTTATGTAGGTTTGTGAGGGTTCGTGGAAGGGTTTGAGCAAGGTTTGATGCAAAAGTAAAAAGAAAGGAAAATTGTGCTGTAGTTGGGTTTTGAACCCGGGTCTCCTGGAAAGCTTGTGGGGATGTGTGCCAATTGAGCCATTAGGTGCTCTTGTTGCTCTGTCCGTATCATTTTATGGTTAGCCTTGGATTTTGGAGTTTTGGTGCATTTGGCTAAATGAAAAGAAAATAGGTTTTGCCATGTCTTCTTCTCCAAAAGTCTTGTGGCCGCCCAAGCTATTCTCCCAAGCTCTCCTTGCCGATTTCTTCATCCCCTTCGCTGCTCCGTTGCTCGATCTTCATTCCGGGTAAGTCTTCATCCTCTTTCTCTTCTCGATTGGTTGTTTTGTTGGCCGAAGGTAACGAAGTGTGTGTGTTTGTGTTTGTTGCAGCAGCCGAGGCCAGATCTGCCACCAACCGGCCAGATCCGCCGAGCCCGCCCCCCGACCGTCGCACCACCGCCACCACCTTGTCGCGCAGACGCCCCGACCAGCAGCCGCGCACCATCCGGCCGAGGCGGCTTCGCTCGCCGTCGCGCGTCCCCAGATCGACGCTGTCGCCCCGCGCTCGCCCGCTGCCGGCGATCCGTCGCGCTCGCTCGGCCCGGTCAGCCTCGTCGTCGTCGCACCGGATCGGCCGAGCCAGACGCCCAGCTCGCGCGCAGCAGCCGATCGCCGTGTCCGCGCCTTCTTTGCCCGCGCCGCCGCGCTTCGCCGTGCCCGGCCGCTCGCCCGCCGCGCCGCCGCGCGCCTTCGCCCATGACGTGCCCATCGCCGTGTCACATACAAGCAGCGCCGCGCCAGCGCCCCTCCACCGCACCGGCCGCCCGCCGGCGCCCGACCTCGTGTCATCGTGCGTGTAGTGTGCTCCGAGCCGAGCCTTCTTTGCTTTATTATATTTTCGGGCTATGGTTGTGATTGTTACTATGTTTGTAGGTTCTCGATAGCTAGCTCGGGAGTGTTCGCAACTTAGGAAATTTGTGTGTAGAAGTCTTCCGACCAAGGTAAGGATTTCTTACCGGAGTTGTGTGGACCCTGCGATGTTCTTTGTGATTGATGTTGTATGTTTGTTTGTGATTATCGGCATGTATAGTTTAGGTGCTCTATTATGTATTCGTGACTGGCATGACTTCGCATATTGTTCTTTCATGTTAGTCCATGCTAGGTTGTTCCGTTCTGGCATGCTCGTGTTTATTCTTGCTCCGTAGTACCATGCTAGGTTCGCTGTACTCTTTGAGCACGTGTTGTATTATATCGCTTGTTTGCTGATTGTTAAGGCAGGTTAGAGTTCAGGTAGATAGCATCATCCGGGCTTGATGCATAAAGTATCTTGCATCCATGGCAAGGACGTTCGAGACAGTTCTCCATCCTTGGACCCCGTGAGGGATTAGCTATCCCAACCGGTAGGCCCTGCAATCTTGGGTGAGGGTGGTAGTCTAAGCGATGCCCCAACGGTCGGGATGATGACTTGGCAATGCCTAGTCCCCGGCAGCCGGCACGTCCTCAACGTGTTCGGCAGTATCTTTTGATTGCCACCTGTTAAGGTAAGGACAGCTTCCTAGTGTAAGCCTACCACGACCCGTTCCTTAGCCTTAGGTGCGGTGGTATAGGCTGACATAGTTCACGTGTCCAGGTCTCACACCCCTATGTCAGTGACACCGATCCAGAGATTTAGTTAGGCGTGGTATCCGGATATGGGTAGCTTGCCACTGAGACCCAGCACCCCCCATAGTCCAGAGAAGCACGCGGTGCATGCTTACGCTCATTACAAATGTCGGACCGAGAGCTCCTCGGGATCTTGAGCTAGTGCACCTTTCATTCGACGAAGAGAGCGCCGAGGCCGGGACTTGTTTCTCGTATAGGGCGATTTGTGTGGTTATGGTAGTTAATTCCGGACTAAGACCCTGAGTTGGCATCCGAGGTCCAAGTGTGGACTCCAGCTATGTGCTCTATTCTGTGTTTATGATCATAGCTTGCATACACTCATCTGGATGACCATGTGCATCGTATTGTACCCCGGTTGGGGATTCTTACTGGGTAATTCGTTACTCACCCTTATTTTGTGGTTTTCCACGGTAACCAAGGAGCGAGAGCAGGATGGTCAAGGAGGAGCCGAGATCATGGGAACTCTTTGTCGTCATTGTCTTTTATTTCTATGACTCTTGTCTTTCATTTTTCCCCTGAATGCATGTAGCCGGGCACGGAGCCCTAGGATATTTTTATGAATGTTTTGTGGATTCCTGTTTTTTTTTAATGGAGGATTGTTTTCAAATGTGTTAAGATATCTCTGATCAGAGTGTACGCTTGAAAATGTATTTGCTTTGAAACAGGTGCTTGGAGACAGGGACAGGTTTCAGCAAACTTTATTGTTTGCAGGTTGAACTTTGTTTTGTTTCACTTGGGAATCCGAAATTTATTTTCATAATGTCCTTTACTTTGAATGCATGCATTGGGGTAAAGGCCTATTTAGAGCCCTTTTGGGTCGGGTCTTTACATGTGTGGTGCGGCAATGGGGAGAAGAGGAGGACACGAATGAGAAGAGAAATTAGGTGATTGGCTAGGGCTAGGGGGAAGGGGAAAGGGTGAAAATGATTTTTCTCTTCTTTTCTTAATTTTAATTCACTAAAAAACCTCCCAATGACAAGTGTCCAAAGAGTTCTTCCCTTCGAGTTCTTGCCAGCTCACAATTAAATCCTATTTTCTGTTTTAAGACCGAACGAACTCCTAACCTCTCAATAGCAACTCCCAGTCTTGAAACCTGAAACCAAAACACAAACACCAACTCAACACAAGTCTGGAAGTAACCCAAAACCCTGGATAATTACCAAACTACCCCTGAAGGCCAAATGACTCAAATGCCCCTGAAGGCTCAAACAGCCCTAACGGCCCAACCAAACCACTAAATCAACAATCGAATGTACCTGGAGAACCAGAATGAAAACCTTGGCCGTTACACAAAGACTCGCTAAATTCTTAAGAGGACCATCTGCCACTCCATTATGAGCATGCAAAGAATCGCTTGTTTGCATAACACCATCCACTAGATTAGGTTCTACAAAACTTCCTTGGAGGACTATCAACCACTTTAACAATAAGCATCTGAAAGTTTGTTTGTCTACAAAACATCGTCTACTAGATCATGCCTTACCGACCTTCCTAAGAGGACCATTTGCCACTCCAAAAATAAGCATGGGAAAGGTCGCCTGTCTACAGAACATTGCCTACTCGATCATACTCAACCAAACTTCATGGGAGGCCCATTTTCCACTCCAATATAAGCATGCAAAAGGTCGCATGTCTACATAATACCGCCTACTCGATCATGCTCTACCAAACTTCATGGGAAGACCATTTGCCACTCCAATATAAGCATGTGAAAGATCGTTTGTCTATAGAACACCGTCTACTCGATCTTCCTTTACGTTCATTGACTTGCCTTTAGTGACCTCTCTCCGTACATGAGGTTCAGCCTGGTTGAGGCTAGTATCAATACTAATCTTGAGGGTTTCTAAAACCCGTGACATGCACCCAACATGTGGAAGAGGCCTGACCACCCTATGCAGTATAAATGCTAACCTATAGGTTAGTGCAACCCCACCACATGTACTCACCTAGCCACGTGACATGTGAATGAGATCTGATCACCTTGATAAGATATAAATTCAACCCAAAAATTAATACAGCCTAGCCACGTGTCTCAAGGTAAGAAGGATACATATCCTTGCTCGATTCCTAAGGTCATTAGCGAGTCACATCAATGACACGATATTGATCACGCAATGCGAGTCCTAAAGGTTGAGTTAGCTGCTCTGTAAGAACCCGACCCAAAATACGGTCCTAAACCTAGGTTCTCACTCAGCATGCAAGTTAAATATTTCACCGAGCGGTTTAGTGCTCATATTTAAAACCTTCCAAAACATGTAGAACGGGGAATGCTTAAAACATAATCAACAATTTTGTTTAAGAAAAACCAACGAAGTAAAACAAGCCTGGCCAGTATATATAAAAACATTCAAAATAGTTCAAACAACTTTTAATAATGTTTTCCCCTAGGAATCTTGTCCATCTACATGCTTAACAAATATGCAAACGATAAAGACAAAGTGCCGGCGGCTCCCATGATCAATCAGCTCCCTCCGCTAGCCGTCCCGGTGCTGTCCCAAGTTACCTGGTGGAAAACCACATAAATAAGGGTGAGTATAAACATACTCAGTAAGAATCCCCAACCGGGGTACAATACGATACATCAATCATCTGGCACCCTAGTATACATGCAAACAGTTACCAACACAGATCATAGCTCAACGAGCTTACAAGGCAGAATCTGGAATCCTCAGAAGTCTCCTACTTCCAGCCTAATGATGGGCTCTCATAACCAATCCCGGGACATCTCCGAGGGTCTTTCTCCCTCGGCCAATTGATCAGCTCAAAACCCGATCCCAAAGATGTCCGACACCCTCGAGGGTCTTTCTCCCTCGACCATATATAAGCTCAAAAGCCAATCCCAATGGGTGTCCTCAAGGGCCTCTTACCCTCGCTAATAAATCTGGACTACCGGGAGAGTACCCGAAGTCTGGCTCTAAACTGGAAGGAACTGGTGTACTCACGAACATTAGCCCGGGGGAGCTCTCCGAACAGGCGACTAAAGCGTGTGCGCGCACACCGCATGCTGCTGCAACCGGCGTAAATGTGGGGGCCTAAGTACAACTCTCTACGCGGGCCGTGTACGCATGCCTAAAGACTCGGAAAGCGGTGTCATCGAACACGATGAGTGCGAGGCCCTCGACACTCATCTGTGCGGCTGTACCACCGACACAGGAAGCTAAGAACCGGCCAAGGTAGGCTTTCATCGTTGGCAGGGTTCCGCTCTAGCAGGCTACAAACTAGGCTTATGCCAATGAGGTAGCTAATCCTCATTGGCTGCCGGGGGGAAGCAATGTACGTTATGCTTCGCTCTACTCCCGACCGGTGGGGACAAGGTACGTTATGTCCGCTCTCAGCCTCTAGATGATGACAGCCCTAACACACTAGCTAGAGTATAGAGTAAACGATTCCTGGCTAAACGTACATAATCATCATCAATCATACATAACCTAGCATGATACTACGAACTTAAAGCGGGAATCTCAAGCATGCTTGGAAGAACAATCCTAGCATGGCACTAACATGTCCAAACAAGCAAACATGCTAGCGGGAATGCAATCACAAGTCATCCTATCCACTAATCATGTTCATAAAAGTAAACATGCATATAAGGCACGATCAAGAAAGCATCGCAGGGTCCACACAACCACGGTAAGGAATCCTTACACGAAACAAGTGGAAAATAGCTATCACGAATCAAATAAGACCCTCGAGCTTAATAACGAACCCGAGCAACCTAGGCATAATAAAAGCATCCTAAATAAATATACAGCAGACGCCAGCTTAAAAATCTAAAAGGGAAAAGGCTCGAGAATTACCAACCGAGAGACACCGACTCTCGCAGAGAAGAGACATGTTTGGGCGCCTGCTGGTGCGCAGGACGCCGGGCGCTGGGCGCCGGGGCGCACGGCAAGGCAAAGCGGCGGACACACTGGAGCGCGCGCGCAAGGCAAGCGAGCGACACGCTGGTCGGGCGCGCGGCGAGACGTCGGGTTCGCGAGGACAATAGCAGCGCGGCGGCAACGTCTGGGCGGCAGCAAGCGGAGCGGCGCGGCGCGCTCTGGCGGCAGCCAGCGGAGCGGCCGGCGCGCGTCTGGCGCGGCAGCGGAAGCGAGCGCGCGCGTCGCAGCGACTGGTGCCGAGCGGCGCGGCGCGCGTCTGGGCGCACCTAGGCCGAAGCGGCGCGGGCGGCGCTGGGCGACGCGGCGACGCGGGCAACGAAGCGGCGGTGCGGGGCGCCACGGTGGGAGTGTCTGATCTGCAGACGATCGGCGGCTGGGCGAGGCAAGGGGCTGAAAGGCCTGGTGCGGTCTGGTGCGGCGCAGTGGCTGGCTGAGCGGGTAGGTGTGGTGCGGTGTGGCTGGGGTGGCTTGGCTGAGTGGTGCGGCTGGGTTATGGTGGCTCGGTTTTAAGAGAGAGAGAGAGAGAGAGAGAGAGAGAGAGACTACCAAGGGAACAAAGAGGGTTTTCCCTAATTTCCTTCTTTTTCCTATTTTAAAAGGGTTAGGAGACCTAAAATTCCCTTCCCAAGGCTTTCTCTTGTGGATCCCGGCTAAAGAAATTCTTTTCTTTTTAACTAAATCTCTTTTTCTAAAAACTCCAATTCCACCATTAGGGCAAGGGTTCAAATCTCACTGGGACCAATTAAATTCCAATTAATTTTGCTATCAACCGGAATGTCTCCGAACTTCTAATCAACTAACCCAAACTCCTTGGGTCTTGCAACCAACATTAATCAAGTCTCAACAAAGGCCGAAATGACCCTGAAGCCACGAAAATCCTCAACCTCGACCGGGAGCAAAAGACCAAAATACCCTTAAAGGTTAAAAAGCTCTAACGGCCCAACCGATTGCCCCAATACTGAACCGAGAGTACTTGGGAAACCGGAATGGAAAACTGGGCCGTTACAATACTCCCTCCTTTTAAGACTTTCGTCCTCGAAAGTCCTAAGACGAAAACAACTCTAGGAAAACTCCACTGATTCTTAACCAACCAAGCTTCTCATTAAGACAACACAAATCCTTCTTCGAAACCGAACCCTCTTGGTTTCCCAAAGGCTCCAAGCCCAAAAGACACCGAGTCTGCCACAAACTATCTCAACCAAAACTGAACTAACACTGAGCTTCGAAGAAATCATGCGATAGCTAGTCGGTGAGTCACACCCTCTGACTCGCACCAACTCTCAAACGGTCTCACGACTCTAGGGCTCACTTATCCCTGCTAACCCAACTCGGAATGCCTCTCTACGGCGCTACTCTCAACAAACTCGTGGACGGGTCACAAGCTCTAAAACTCTACTCCACACTCCGGCGTAACTTCTCTGAATGCTCATAGCTGTTATCAAACAGCCTCGACCCTTCACCATGCTGACCAAACAACTGAACCTCCCAGGTTTCAGAAACAAAACGGCTTACTCTTACTTCGCAAGAGACCTGCGAACCCCACTGGTTGCCTACAATTCTTAACGAAATCCAATTCGAACCACCAACTGGTGACTGAACCCAAGGCAACCTTCTCCAACTAGCATGCATCCACCACACTAAAGCAACCATCTTACGAGAAATTGAAGCACCAAAGCCAAGGGCACTTTTCTGGTTCTCCAAGCGGCTACCACCACTCACACTAGCTGAAACTTCAGCTTCGGCCACCCCTGAACGACAAGGTCCAGGAACAGGCTCCACTCAGCCAAACTGTGACGATGAGGCTGCACGAATAAGGACAATGGAGACATGGGTGTACAGAGGCAAAGGCGATGAGTTGGGCAACAACGATGGCGGTGTCGTTGAACGTTGGCCAGAGGCAATGGGGTTGGAAACATGATTGAACAAGCAGACAAGGAGTTCGATCGAACTTCTCATGAAGAGCTACACGACGGCTGGAGATTGTTGGAGATTCTCGTGAAGTCACAATGATGAATCCTCACATGCCACGTGTCGACAATCCAATGTCAATAAGGGTGAGCGGCGACGATCGACTTCTCTAGACAACAGAGATTACGACATGCCGTTTGGTGGCTGAGGGGATGGATGATGATCCACGTGAAAGTCGTGTGCTCAATCATAGCGATGTAGGTGGCAAGATCTAACGACTGTTGATGGGTGCTGAACGGATGGCTAAAATTGAAAGATGAGGAGCTAAGCAAAGTGGTTGTTGAGATTAAGGGGACAAGGCCCTTTTCTCCTTTTTTATATCTAAAAAAAAATCATTTCCTGTTTAAGTTATATATTTCAAACCACTATAAAATACTAAATGAACTTTCCAAATTAGGATTAATTTTGAGATTTATTATTATCAACCCCAACTCAAATAATATATATTGTAAACCTTGGAAAAGTGATATGGTCAAAAACAATTTTAGGATTTCAAAAATAATTTTCAAGTATTTTATTTAATAATTTTAAATCAATCCCTAAAACAAAGTTGGAGATGTTCAAGATTATGAATTTGCAATAAAAACACATAACTATATTTAAAAGAAACTTGGGTGTTACAAGTACATGGAAAAGTTTTCGCAAATGAAGGAACAAATCAAGGAAATTCAGTATTTGAAGTTGAAGATGAGATGGAGCTTATAGCCGTTGAGGAACTAGCTGGAAGTTTGATATTGGAATCGCTAGAGCGATGTAGTGAGGAGGATGTTTCTGAAGAAAAATCTAAAGATCTATCTGAGTTTGTAGAGGTTAAGGGAATCATTGCGGTGAATCATAAAGCTAAGAAAAATGAGCCTACAGAGCCTGGTAATGCAGGGATGGACACTAAGCCTAGAAGAGTGATAGAGTTTAAACCACCACCACCTTTTCCACAAAGATTGAAAAGATGAAGGAAAGTTTGGGTTTTGAGAAGTTTATGGAAATACTTAAAGGGATACAAATTAACCTCCCACTTTTGGAGGCATTAAGACAAATGTCAAATCATGTGAAGTTCCTAAAGGAAGTCTTGTCAGAAAAAGATCCAGTGGAAGATGCAAAAATCATTTCGTTGAACTAGGAGTGTAGAGCAATGATTAACCACAAAATTCTTGAGAAAGAGAAAGATCTAGGTGCTTTCACCATCCCATTTTCGATAGGAAGGCATTATATTGGGAAAACACTATGTGACCTAGGAGCAAGCATTAATCTGATGCCATTATCGGTTTATAAGAAGTTTGGGATTGGAGAAGCTAAGCCCACGTTAGTGATAATTCAATTAGTGAATAGATCAATAACAAAGCCAGAAGAGAAAATAGAGGAAATCTTAGTATGGGTAGACAAGTTCATCTACCCCAGTGTAACAGCCCAGTTTCCTATTCCAGTTTTCGAGGTGCCTTCGGGTCAAGATTCGGTTGTTTGGTTGGGTCTTAGAACCGTTTTGACCCTTGGGGGTATTTTGGTCTTTTGGCTCTTCAGGCAGGATTTGTGGTTTTCAGGGCTTCGAGGTAGCTCCTGCCTTTGTCGAGGCTTGTTTGTTGTTGGCTGCGAGTCCCGAGGTGTTTGGGCTAGTCGGTTGGATGCTCGGTTGTGGTTTGGGCTTTGGCAAAGTGATGTTTGGTTGTGTGCTTCCTTTGGGATTCGAGCCCGGGCCCTTATTGTTGATTTGGGAGTTGGATTTAAGTGAGTTTTATTTATTGGAAAAGATTGCTTCGGTCGGGTCTCGAAGGAGGAAGCCGGGAAATGGGATTTTAAGGTTTTGTTTTAGATAAAAGTGGATAAGGATGAATTTTATGGATAAAATCCCATTTATTTCCTTTTATTCCCATTTTTCTTTTATTTTCCCATTTTCTTTTATTTTCTTTTCAAAATCCATTTTTTTTTCTCTCTCTCTCTCTCTCTCTCTCTCTCTCCCCGAGCCCCCTAGCCTGAGCCCCTTTGGTCGCCCAACCCAGCTAGCCCGAGCAGCCTAGCCAGCCCGAGCCAGCTCGCTCCCCCAGCCAGGTCGAGCGCCCAGCCCTGCTCGCGTCGCCCAGCCAGCCTCGCCCAGCCCGAGCCCCAGCTCGCCCAGGTCGCGCCATCGCCAGCCCGAGCCTCACCCAGCTTGCGTCGCCCGAGCCCCTGCCTCGCACAGTGTCACCCAGTTCGTGTCCGTCTGCGACCGAGTTACCCGCACAGTGCCAGCGTCGCCAGCCCGCTCCATCGCGCAGTGTCGCCCAGCCCCTGCTCGCGTCGCCCGATCCCTCGCCCAGGCCGTCTCGTCCGCGCACTGTGTCGTGTCGCGCGCCCTCGTCCCTGTTGCTCGCCGTGCCGGCGCGCGTGCCCTGTAGCCGTCGCGGCGCCCTACGCCTCGTCCCTGTGCCAAGCCGCGCCGCGCATCCTGTGTCGCTCGCGTGCGGTCCGCGCGCAGCCCGGCAACCGCCCGCCCGAGCGAGCGAGCCAGTGCGCCCGGCACCCATCTCTCGCCCTTCTACGCTCAATCGCCTAGCCCGTGCGCAAAATGGCTCGTTCAGCGTGTCGGCGCGCCTCGTGAGTTGCTCCCGAGCCGAGCCCTATTTATTTTATTATTATTTAGGCCTATTTTGTGTTTATTGATGTGTTTGTTTGGCTCGTTATAGGTTGCTCGGGTTCAATCCCAGTTAATTTTATTGGGTGTTATTGCCTTCCGACCAGGTAAGGATTTCTTACCGGAGTTGTGTGGGCCCTGCGATATTTTTCAAGATTATGCCTTGTATGTTTGCTGAATGTTATGAGCATGATAGTAATAGATCAGCTTTGATTGATTTCTGCTAGCATGTTTGCTTGATTTTACATGTTAGTGCCATGCTAGGTTTGTTCTGCCAGCATGTTAATGATTCCGGCTTAAGCTCGTAGTATCATGCTAGGTAAATGTGTTTGATGTCGGTCATTGTTTGCTGCCAGGAATCATTGATTTTGCTCTGTACTCTTAGATAGAGTTGTAGGGTTTGTCATCATCCAGAGGCTGAGCGGACATAACGCACTTTGTCCCCACCGATCGGCGATAAAGTGTGCGCAGCATAACGTATCTTGCTTCCCCGGCCGCCAAGGTGGATTTAGCTCTAGTCGGGAGTAAAGTGTGTGCAGCATAACGTATCTTGCTTCCACCCCCCGACCCGCCGGTTGTGGAATTAGCTACCCACTTCGGCATAGCCTAGTTTGTAGCCTGCTAGAGCGGAACGCTGCCATCGGTGTAAGCCTGCCCTAGCCAGTTCTTAGTTTCACGTCGGTGGATCATGCGCCGCATGCATGAGCGCCGAGGGGCCTCACGCTCATCGTGATCGGCCACCGCTTCCGAGTCATAGGCATGCGTACCTGGCCCGCGTAGTTTGCCCTTAGGCCCCCGCATTTACATCGGTTGCAGAGAGCATGCGGTGTGCGCGCACACGCGTTAGTTGCCGGTTCGGAGAGCTCCCCCGGGCTAATGTCGTGAGTACACCATTCTTTCCGTTAGAGCCTGACTTCGGGTACTCTCCAGTAAGTCCAGATTAGTGCAAGGGCAAGGAGGCTGTAAGAACCCGACCCAAAACACGGTCCTAAACCTAGGTTCTCACTCAGCATGCAAGTTAAATACTTCATCAAGCGGTTTAGTGCTCATATTTAAAACCTTTCAAAACATTTAAAAGCGGGGACACTTAAAACATAAACAACAACCTTCATTTAAGCAAAGCCAACAAAGTAAACACAAGTCTGGCCAGTGTTTATAAAATCATACAATACAATTTAAACAACTTTTAAAAACTTCCCCCTAGGACTCCTGTCCGTCTACATGCTGAACAAATTATGCAAACAATAAAAGACAGAGTGTCGGCGGCTCCATGATCAATCGCCTCCTCCGCTTGCCGTCCTGCTTGTCCCCAAGTTACACGTGGAAAACCACAGAAATAAGGGTGAGTATAAACATACTCGTGAAGAATCTCCAACCGGGGTACAATACGATACATCAATCATCCGCACCCTAGTATACATGCAAACGATTTACCAACACGGATCATAGCTCAACGAGCTTACAAGGCGAGAATCTGGAATCCTCGTAAGTCTCCTACTTCCGGCCTAATGATTGGCTCTCATAACCAATCCGGGACATCTCCGAGGGTCTTTCTCCTCGGCCAATTGATCACCTCAAAACCGATCCCAAATATGTCCGACACCCTCGAGGGTCTTTCTCCTCGACCATATGATCACTCAAAAGCTAATCCCAATGGGTGTCTTCAAGGGCCTCTTACCCTCGCTAACAATTCGGACTATCGGAGAGTACCGTAAGTCCGCTCTAAACGAAGGAACGGTGTACTCACGAACATTAGCCCGGGAGCTCTTCGAACCGGCGACTAACGCTATAGCGTGTGCGCGCGCACACCGCATGCTTTTGCAACCGGCGTAAATGTGGGGGCCTAAGTACAAACTACGTGGACCGGTGCACGCATGCCTAAAGACTCGGAACGGTGTCACCGAACACGAGTGGTGCGAGGCCCTCGGCACTCATCTGCGGCACTGTACCACCGACCTGAAGCTAAGAACCGGCCAAGGCAGGCTTGCACCTTTGGCAGGGTTCCGCTCTAGCAGGCTACAAACTAGGCTTATGCCGATGTGGTAGCTAAATCTACATCGGCTGCCGGGGGGAAGCAATGTACGTTATGCTTCGCTCTACTCCCGACCGGGGGGGGACAAAGTACGTTATGTCCGCTCTCACCTCCTCGGATGATGACAAACTCTACTATACTAGCTAAGAGTACAAAATAACTGATTCCTGGCTAGACATACATATCAACATCAATCACACATAACTTAGCATGATACTACGAACTTAAAGCAGGAATCTCAAGCATGCTAGAAGAACAATCCTAGCATGGCACTAACATGTACAAACAGGCAAACATGCAAGCAAGAATGCAATCACAAGCTGTCCTATCCACTAATCATGTTCATAGAAATAAACATGCATATAAGGCACAATCAAGAAAGCATCGCAGGGTCCACACAACCACGGTAAGAAATCCTTACCTGGAAACAAGCTGAAAATAACTACCATAAGCCAACCAAGCGACTCCCGAGCTTCTAAGTGAACCCGAGCAACCTAAGCATTTAATAAAAATATCCTAATTAAATAACAACAGCCAATCAAATTAGGGTTCAAAAGAGTGGAGGCTCGAGAATTACCAACCGAGAAGGTACAAGGTCTCGGCCCCTACAATTTTGGCAAAACAGGCTCTCGGCAAGTGGTGGGCGGCAGGGGCGTGCAGCAGGGCAAGCAGCAAGGGCGATCGAGGGGCACCTGGCGCGGCGCGGGGGACCGTGGCTGGCACGGCGACACGCGGGCGCGGTAGGGGGAGGGGACAGCGCGCGGACGGGCGCGGGCGCTAGCGACACGGCGTGCAGCGCGACGACGGCGCGGAGGCGCGCGCGCGCAAGCGGCTAGCAGACGGAGACGCCCGACGCGGCGCGTGCTGGGCGCTGGCGACGCGGCGATGAGACTTCGCTTCTTTGCGCGTCGCGCGTCGGGCGACGGGCCGCCGGCCGCGACAGCGTCTGGCCGCTCGATCCGGCGATGGGCTGGCGGCCATTGGCGAAACTTATGGGTGGCGGGGCGCGACGGTCAGATGACGCGCTGGGCGTCTGGCGTCTGGGCAACGGGTTGCCGGCTGCGACAGTGTCGGCTGCGCTTTCGGGCGGGCAGTAGTGATGGCCGAGCGATCGGGTGATGGTCATCGGGCGACAGGTGGCTGATGGCGATGCGGCGGTGCCGCTGGGGTGGTGGCTCGGGGCGGCTCGGTTCAGCTCGGTTGGGTTTCTTGGTGAGGTCGGCAAGGAGAAAGAGAGAGAAAGAGAGAGAGAGAGAGAGAGAGAGAGAGGTAAAACAAGGGGAATGAGATTTTCTTGATTTTCTTTCCTTTTCCTAATTTAAATAGGTCTTGGTCACCTAAATCTCTTCCCCGGGCTTCCTCCTTCGAGTCTCGGCTGAAGCAACCTTTTCAGCTTATTAAAACTCATTTATACCAAACTCCCAAATTACCATCAAGGGCAAGGGTTCAAATCCCAATGGAAGCACTTAAATTAACAATAATTTTGTTAATTACCAAATCACCTTCAAACTTCCAACCAACTAGCCCGAACTTCTTGGGTCCTGCAACCAACAACAATCAAGCCTCGACAAGGGCGGGGAGTGACCACGGAATCTCGAAATCCACAAAACCCTGACTAGGGGCAAAAAGACCAAAATACCCCTAAGGGTTAAAATAGCTCTAACTGCCCATCCGAACATCCGAAAAATGAACCGGAAACACCTGGGAAACAGAAATAGAAAACTGGGCCGTTACAATACTCCCTCCTTTTAAGACTTTCGTCCTCGAAAGTCCTAAGACGAAAACAACTCTAGGAAATCTCCACTGATCCTTAACCAACCAAACTCCTTGTCAAGACAACACTAAATCTTCTTCGAAATCCAAACCCCCTTAGGTTCCCAAAGGCTCAAAGCCACAAGCCATCCAGTCTGCCACAAACTATCTCAACCAAGACTGAGCATACACCGAACTCCAAAGAAATAGATGTGATAGTGCTAACGGTAATACACATCCTCAAACTCGCACTAGCTCTCAAACGGTCTTAAAATCTTAGGGCTCACTTACCCCTGCTAGCCCAACTTGGAACGCCTCTCTACGGCGCTACTCTCCGCAAACTCGTGGACGGGTCACAAGCTCTAAAACTCTACGCCACGCTCCGGCGTAACTTCTCTGAATGCTCATAGCTGTTATCAAACAACCTCGACTTTTCACCATGCTGACCAAACAACTGAACCTCCCAGGTTTCAGAAACTAAACGGCCTACTTTTACTTCGCAAGAGATCTGTGAGCCTCAATGGTTGCCTACAATCCTTAACGAAATCCAAACCGAACCACCAACTGGTGACTGATCCCAAGGCAAACTCCTCCAACTAGCATGCGTCCACAACACTTAAGCAACCATCTTACAAGAAATCGAAGCACCAAAGCCAAGGGGCACTTTTCTGGTTCACCAAACGGCTACCACCAACATACCAGCTGAAACTTCAGCTACGGCCACCTTTAGAAGACAAGGTCCAGGCACAGGCTCCACTCGGCCAAACTAATAAACTAGAGCCCCTCAACGGCCGACAACAAACTTTCCAATGCAATCCGATCAGCCACTAGCCTAAGAGAACATCGCCAGACAGAAAAATAAACAACATTCCCCTTACGGAAATCTCGAGCAGCAAGGAATAAAACATTACGTGGCTACTAGCAACACAATAGCTGGAGGATAACAACTCTAAGGTTTCCAACCAATGCCACGACATCTCTGTGCCAACCCACTCAGCTGTGGCTCAGCTATAACGCCAACTGCGAACGCACATTAACTAGGAACAAAGCCCGAGAAGGCTTGCTCTGCAGAAACTCAACCCAAGCTTATAACGACCAAGGCTCGCCTCCAAGCTGCCACTCAACTCTTAAGCCCATCTGGCTGCTTCAAGGACTTCCTCCTTATAGCTTAGACCTAACTCTTCTTCCAATCCAGAAACTCCACCCACGAAACATCGCGAGGAATAAGGATACGACGACCACAACCTTGCGGATCCTGAACAACACGAGTCGGGAAGACTCCCTCAAAATTTAAAACTCGAGGCCGGCATCCACGGTGCAACTCAACTACCAAAGACCTAAGGGGTTCTACAAACTCCAAAGATCCAACAACCTTCCAGCAACAACTCAAGCCCTTGAACTGGCAGGCCTCCGCCCTTGCGGGAACAAACAACTTTCCGCTTGCTAACAAACAAACGCAGGGACACTCTCGCTGGGCTGACCGCTGCGCTAGGGCAACAACAACCAACTCTCTCAGAAGCAACATCCGAGGATCCTCAATCGTTTGAACCCCCAACTTGGAACTAGCAGTGCCTACTCAATTGCCGAGGGAGGGGTCAACTCCCAAAATTTCCTGACTAGGAACAAGTCCTCAGGGCAACGCCCGCTTGCTCGAACCGAGCTAGCTCACGAAACAACATGGGAACCAAACCTTGGTCAACACCAAGCACCACCTCGATAAGAATTCCGAAAATCAACTTGGAGGTTACCAAGAACAACTCTAGCTTGTTAACCGACAACAAGCATCCAGCAACTCAACCGAGGAACACTGCCTGGGTCTGACTGAGCTCTGGTGAGGCTCTCCACAACTTAGGGTTCCTCCGATCGCCCTCCGACACACACTGTAGTCAAACGGTCTAACAGACAACTAGCTATACGAGCACATCTCCCTCCAGCATCTCAACTGTGCTGGCCAAAAGCTCTTCCTTGCCACATCTGTAGCAAGCACGGGCGATGCTCCACATAATCCGAAAAGCGCCTTACCACACTTGATGCAATGAGCCGGCTGCCTGGCCCCGCCCTGCTGACGATCCTGAGCTCTAACTGCGATCGGTCTGGCGATCGCGACCCTAGACTTGCCCTGTCGGCGAGTCTGCTATCCACCTGAGCGGGAACAACCGGAAGACCCAAACTTCCTCTTGCTCAAAGCATCAGCCACATCGTAGCTTCTACCTAGGGTAAGAATCCGAACAACTCTCTTAGCCATGGCGGCCAGAAACTCCGCGATTTTACTACCATCGCCCTGGATCAGTTCCAACTGAACTCTAACCATCGATCAACAAGAAATGCCTCTACCCAGGTCAAGGGCCAACTAGCATAACTTGCCTACGCAACAACCCGGCTACCGGCACGGTAACCTCTCAACCCAAGTTAGGGCACTTGCCAAGAACTAAAGTCCTAACTCCTCAGAACTGAGCACTGGTTTCACAACCCGAAACCCCTCGTGGTTCTTGAAAAATACACCACGGAACGAGCTACACAAAAGTACACCGGCGTGTACAGCTCCAACTTGGTTCCTTAAGATCCAAACCAACAAGTATTCTCACACAAGGCAACTTTTGCCTCCCAATAGAGCCACATCTAGCAAAGGAGCAACAAGAGTTCAACCCACTCGGGGTCAACTCACCACGGAATGCCACACTGGTGGACTCACTCTTACAAGAGCATAGCCACACCAAGCTAACTTACCTCATACAAATGGTCCACTAAACGTGCTCCGATCAACCATCCAACTCATGGCTCTAACAGTGGATCAACCACGCATCATCGATGCCAACCCTACTCATATTAGGGTAACTCCAGGGTAGTCGAATCACACTACAATCCAACTGGCTCACAAGCCCACAACACAAAGCGCGCGAACTCGGACGCGCTAGCCCTTAACAACCAACAGCATCCTTTGTACCCAACTCTCGGTGACCCTGAAAGGCTCCTACTTATCCCTCGAACGACCTCAAACTTGTAGTTCTCTGGCTACCACCGAGCTAGATCTCTTATGCAGCTCAAATAGGTGCAATCTCATGAATGGGTACAAGACTAGTGGGGATGCTAAACTCCGGGCCTCCTCTCAAAGCTTGGTGCCAATAGTCACTACTTCCTTTACAACACAAACATCCCTTTACGGGCTTTAAGCCCCTCTCAGGGTAGGGAAGGTCACACTTCAGGTGAGAGGGCAATGGCACTCAACACAAGAGTCTCAACACTCGAGTAGACTACTCTCTGACATCACGTCTAACAGACAAGCCAAGGCCCACTCCTGCATCCCACTCGATGCTCAATGAATACTCAGGCCAACCCTCGGGTGGCAGCACCTAGCACCACACCTAGAACATGCTAACAGAAGGTGCTTCTCTCTAATAGCTAGCTGAAAACCACGGACGGATTAAGTCCTGACAAGAAAACTCCACACTACCCCCTGGCTATGAGGGTACTAAAAGAACTGGCTGCAAAACGACTGCAGGCTTGCAGGAGAACAAGATGTCTCTACATCTTCCTCAAAAGCTACTAACTTGGCCGCTTGCCAATCGACCAGGTGGCTGGTGGAGACTCTGTTGGTCCGCCTCTCACAGGGGACTTCCACCACCACACTGCTGCATCAAACAGCACCAGAACGGCACGCCTCGACCTCTGAACATCAGGTCATCGGCCTCTGAACACCAGGTCATCACAACACTTGGATGATAAACTCGATCTTGGCCAACCACCTCGCTGCTAGCAGTAGGTCTCAAAAACATCCAACTCTACAGGCTTTCACTTGCCAAACTTGGCGGCTCGATCAACGCCAACTAACTTATAAGCATAACCTGCTGATCGAGCCCTCCCGGGAACCTCCGGGGCTACTGG
Source organism: Sicyos edulis (assembly GCA_036507275.1). Taxonomy (NCBI): domain Eukaryota; kingdom Viridiplantae; phylum Streptophyta; class Magnoliopsida; order Cucurbitales; family Cucurbitaceae; genus Sicyos; species Sicyos edulis. The sequence continues at coordinate 23,257,749 of CM071855.1, read as the reverse complement.
AGCTACAGGAGGGGTGTCTCCTAAATAAACTCTGCCAGCTGGGCTATCTGTGCCCAAGACTCCTCACTACGCGCTACAAACTTCACCTGGGTCTCCGCTCTCTGTTAGCTAAAAGACCTGCCATCAACTCCCTCATGGCTGGAGCACACACTGCTCAAGGAGTCTCACTTTGAGGCAGAGTAGCCTCTACCCCCTTCTCTTGGCAACTCATCTGCCAGGGCCAAAGGTGGCCTACGAGTCTAGACAACCCTAGACGTGGTCTCATGATCAACATGAACAGTCCAACTCCTCGGTTGGAAATACCAAACGTCCCTGCTCCTCTAAGTGCAATCAACATACTAGCAATCTACACAAAGCATAAAAGCTAGCCCACGCTAGGGCTCTCACTGCCAAACAAGGGTAACACATGTATACTAGATGCAGTATTGTAAAATAAAACCCTTAGCTTAATGAACTCAGACAAACCTGACGGCCGCGGAGTGCTGATGATCATGGGGGCAACAACCTACAAAGCAGGTTAGTCTACAGAATCTATGACTCTGTGCTCTGATACCAACTGTAAGAACCCGACCCAAAACACGGTCCTAAACCTAGGTTCTCACTCAGCATGCAAGTTAAATACTTCATCAAGCGGTTTAGTCCTCATATTTAAAACCTTTCAAAACATTTAAAAGCGGGGACACTTAAAACATAAACAACAACCTTCATTTAAGCAAAGCCAACAAAGTAAAACAAGCCTTGCCAGTGTTTATAAAATCATACAATACAAATTAAAAAACTTTTAAAAACGTCTCCCTAGGACTCCTGTCCGTCTACATGCTGAACAAATTATGCAAACAATAAAAGAAAGAGTGTCGGCGGCTCCCATGATCAATCAGCTCCCTCCGCTTGCCGTCCCGGTCTTTGTCCCAAGTTACCCGTGGAAAACCACGGAAATAAGGGTGAGTATAAACATACTCAGTAAGAATCCCCAACCGGGGTACAATACGATACATCAATCATCTGGCACACTAGTATACATGCAAACAGTTACCAACACATATCATAGCTCAACGAGCTTACAAGGCAGAATCTGGAATCCTCAGAAGTCTCCTACTTCCGGCCTAATGATTAGCTCTCATAACCAATCCCGGGACATCTCCGAGGGTCTTTCTCCCTCGGCCAATTGATCAGCTCAAAAACAGATCCCAAAGATGTCTGACACCCTCGAGGGTCTTTCTCCCTCGACCATATGATCAACTCAAAAGCCAATCCCAATGGGTGTCCTCAACGGCCTCTTACCCTCGCTAACAAATCTGGACTATCGGGAGAGTACCCGAAGTCTGGCTCTAAACTGGAAGGAACTGGTGTACTCACGAATATTAGCCCGGGGAAGCTCTCCGAACCGGCGACTAACGCGTGTGCGCGCACACCGCATGCTGCTGCAACCAGCGTAAATGTGGGGGCCTAAGTACAAACTACGCGGGCCATGTACACATGCCTAAAGACTCGGAAACGGTGTCACTGAACACAGTAGTGCGAGGCCCTGGGCACTCATCTGTGCAGCCTGTACCACCGACCTGAAGCTAAGAACCGGCCAAGGCAGGCATGCACCTTTGGCATGGTTCCGCTCTAGCAGGCTACAAACTAGGCTTATGCCGATGTGGTAGCTAAATCCACATCGGCTGCCGGGGGGAAGCAATGTACGTTATGCTTCGCTCTACTCCCGATCGGTGGGGACAAAGTACGTTATGTCCGCTCTCAGCTTCTAGATGATGACAAACTCTACTATACTAGCTAAGAGTACAAAATAACTGATTCCTGGCTAGACATACATATCAACATCAATCACACATAACTTAGCATGATACTACGAACTTAAAGCAGGAATCTCAAGCATGCTGGAAGAACAATCCTAGCATGGCACTAACATGTACAAACAGGCAAACATGCTAGCAAGAATGCAATCACAAGCTGTCCTATCCACTAATCATGTTCATAGAAGTAAACATGCATATAAGGCACAATCAAGAAAGCATCGCAGGGTCCACACAACCACGGTAAGAAATCCTTACCTGGAAACAAGCAGAAAATAACTACCATAAGCCAACCAAGCGACTCCCGAGCATCTAAGTGAACCCGAGCAACCTAAGCATTTAATAAAAATATCCTAATTAAATAACAACAGCCAATCAACTTAGGGTCCAAAAGAGTGGAGGCTCGGGAATTACCAATCGAGAAGGTACAAGGTCTCGGCCCCAACAATTTTGGCAAAACAGGCTCTCGGCGGCAAGTGGGCGGCGGGGCGTGCGGTACTGGGCGAGCGTGATCGGGCGCCTTGGCGCTGGCTGGCACGCTGGCGCGGCAGGGGACCGGCGCTGGCACGGCGACACGGCGCGCAATGCGGCGCAGGGGACAAAGCGCGGACAAGCGCGAAGCGATCGTCTGCGGCAGCGCAGCACGACGCTGGCGCGGCGCGCGCAAGCGCAGAAAAAGACAGAGACGCCCGACGCGGGCGCGCTGGCGCTGGGCGACAGGCTGTACGACGCGCTGCTAGGCGTCTGGCGTCTGGGCAACGGGCTGCCGGCTGCGACAGGTGTCTGGCCGCTCGGTGGGGCGGCAGGTGCTGATGGTCGAGCGATCGGGCTGATGGTGGTCGGGCGACAGGCTGATGGCGGCGGTGTGGCTGCCTTGGGTCGGTGGCTCGGGGCGGCTCGGTGAGGCTTGATTGGGTTTCTTGGTGAGGTCGGCAAAGAGAGAGAGAGGTAAAACAAGGGGAATGAGATTTTCTTGATTTTCTTTCCTTTTCCTAATTTAAATAGGTCTTGGTGACCTAAATCTCTTCCCCGGGCTTCCTCCTTCGAGTCTCGGCTGAAGCAACCTTTTCTCCTTATTAAAACTCATTTAAACCAAGCTCCCAAATCACCATCAAGGGCAAGGGTTCAAATCCCAATGGAAGCACTTAAATTAACAATAATTTTGTTAATTACCAAATCACCTCCAAACTTCCAACCAACTAGCCCGAACTTCTTGGGTCCTGCAACCAACAACAATCAAGCCTCGACAAGGGCAGGAGTGACCCTGGAATCCTGAAAATCCACAAAACCCTGACCGGGGAAAAAAAGACCAAAATACCCCTAAGGGTTAAAATAGCTCTAACGGCCCATCCGAACATCCAAAAAATGAACCGGAAACACCTGGGAAACCGAAATAGAAAACTGGGCCGTTACAGAGGCCCTTGAGGACATTCTAGGGATCAGTGTATTCCCCCCGAGTGACAGATACCTCGGTGATGTCCGGATTGGTCAGTGTATCCATTCCCTAGGCCGGAAGAAAGAGACTTCTGATGACTCCAGATCTTGTTTTATGAGCTCGTTGAGCTATGATCTGTGTTGGTAGTTGTTTGCTTGCATGCTTTGGTACTAGATGACTGATTATATCGTATTGTACCCCGGTTGGGGATTCTTACTGCGTAATTCGTTACTCACCCTTATTTTTGTGGTTTTTCCACAAGTAACCATGGTGCGAGACAGGATGGATGGAGGAGGAGCTGTGATCATGGAAACCCGTTGTTCAACTCTGAGTTTTATGTTTATGATTTAAATGTTCTCTGAATGCATGTAGTTGGGAACGGAGCCCTAGGATGTTTTCTGAATGTATTTCCGGATTCTAGCATTGTTGTAAAGTTTGTATGTTTTAAATGAATCTCTCGATCGAGTAAGTTTTGTAAATGTATTTGTCTTGGAAATGTGTGCTTGGAAACAGGGGGACAGGTTCCAGGAATTGATGTTGATTTTAAATGGATGTTTTATGTTTTAGTTTTTACTTAGAATCCGAACACCCTATTGCAAATTTTCTGTAGATTTGAATGCATGCATTGAGGTAATGGCCTATTTTAGAACCCTTTCGGGTCGGGTCGTTACAAGTTGGTATCAGAGCTTAGAGTCATAGATTCTGTAGACTGACCCTTTGTTGTAGGTCGTTTTTCCATGATCATCAACGACTTCGATACCATCAGTGCGCGCTAAGTTTACTGCTTTTAAAAAGGGTAAGAATTTATAATACTTTTCATCTAGTGTTTGCCTTGTGTAGAGTTGTGGAGCGGAGACGAGCAGGTTCTGACTCGTTGTTGGTTTGGGCTTAGAGAGCCATCATGCCAACTTTCCGCAGTGCGAGCAGTTTGATAGCAGCTTGTTGAGGTATCCAGATAGATTCGGATGCCCCTGGGTCGTCGTCCCCGAGGGAGGCAGAGCTTACACTCCCGTAGGCTATTTGTGGCCCAGTTGCTGCTTTTCCCCTAGTGAGAGGGTGAAAGTGCTTTGTGCAGATCGCCAGTATGTTGATCGCACTCAGAGGAGCAGGACGCTTGACATGTCTGATCGAGGAGTTGGACTGATCGTGTTGATGTTGAGGCCGCGCCCAGGGTTGTTAGGCTGCGCAGCCGATTTGGCCCCTGCGCTTGAGTTGCCTAGTGGAGGGGGTAGAGGCTAGCAGCGCCTCAGAGTGAGACTCCTTGAGCAGAGTGTGCTCCAGCCATGAGAGATTGGATGGCAGGTCTTTAGCTATCAGAGAGCGGAGACCCAGGCGCAGTTTGTAGCGCGTAGTGAGGAGTCCCGGGCACAGATAGCCCAGCTGACAGAGTTTGTTTCAGCATTTCCCCCAGTAGCTCTTGTAGCCTCAGAGGTTCCCGTGAGGGCATGATCTGCAGGTTTATTCAGATGAGATTGTTGGCGATGATGGAGCCGCCCAGTTTGGCAAGTGGATGCCTTGTAGAGCTCGATGTTTCAGAAAGTCCTACTGCTAGTAGTAAAGCAGTTGGCCAGGTTTGAGTTTAGCATCCGTGTGTGGGATGCCCTACTGTTCAGAGGTCGAGGTGTGCCGTTCCTGGGCTGTTTGGTACAGCAGTTGGTGGTGGAAGTCCCTTGTGAGAGGTTGTAACGGCCCCGTTTTCCTTCCCGGTTGATAACAAAATTAATTGGAAAATTAATTGAATCTTTTGGGATTTGAGCCTTGCCCTAAATGGTGAATGTGGAGTTTTAAGAAAAGAGTCTTAATTAAAAAGAAAAAGAGAAAAGAATTTCTTTAGCCGGGACCCGCAAGAGAAAAGCCTTGGGAAAGGAATTTAGGTCTCCTAACCTATTTAAAAATAAGGAAAAGAAGGAAAATCAAGAAACTCCTAATTTTTCCCCTCTTAGCCGCATTCTCTCTCTCTCTCTCTCTTTCTCTCTCTCTCTCTCTCTCTCTCTCTCTCTCTCTCTCTCTCTCTCTCCCCTAAAACCCTAGCCGAGCAGCCCCTAGCCACACCATCGAGCCACCCCGAGCCACACCCGCCTCTAGCCGCACGCACCACCCCCGCGCTCGCACACACCGCCCAAGACAAACTGCGCTGCACCGCCCACACGCCACGCCGCCCACGCCGCGCCCACCATCGCGACGCTGCCGGCCGTAAGCCCCACTGTCGCACACCCATCGCCGCCGACGTCGCCAGTGGCCGCCAGCCAGACCGCCCGACGTCGCTCGTGGTCGCGACAAAGGCCGCAACGCAGCCCAGACGCGCCGCCGCGCGCCGCCCCGCCGCGCTCCAGCGCGATCCTCGCCAACGCCAACCCAATGAACCGCTCGCTGCGCTGCCGCTTTGCACCAGACACCACGCGCCTTGCCCACGCTGGCCGCCTGACGTGTCGCAAGCGCCCAGCGCCCAGCGCCAGCCGCAGCCCACTGGCGGCGCCAAGCCACCCTCCTTGCTGCGAGGCCCGTGTCTTCTCGGTGGTAATTCCCGAACCAATCCCTTTGTGTTTTCTAAGCTTCTGGTCATTGCTGTATGTATTTACTTAGGATGCTTTATTCATGCCTAGGTTGCTCGAGTTCGTATTAAGCTCGAGGGTCTTTTTGGTTGTGATAGCTATTCTCCACTTGTTTCCGGTGTAAGGACTTCCTACCGTGGTTGTGTGGACCCCGCTATGCTTTCTTAATTGTGCCTTGTATGCTTGTTTACCTTTATGAGCATGTTAGTGGATAGGATAGCTAGTGATTGAATTCTTGCTAGCATGTTTTGCCTTTTGTACATGTTAGTGCCATGCTAGGGTTGTTCTTCCAAAGATGCTTGAGATTCCCGCTTTAAGCTCGTAGTATCATGCTAGGCTATGTATGACCGATGTGTCTTTGTGGATGTTAGCCAGGAATCACGTACTTGGTAGTCTAAGCTAGTATGATAGGGTTTGTCTTCATCTAGAGGCTGAGAGCGGACATAACGTACCTTGTCCCCACCGGTCGGGAGTAGAGCGAAGCATAACGTACCTTGCTTCCCCCGGCAGCCAGTGAGGATTAGCTACCTCATTGGCATAAGCCTAGTTTGTAGCCTGCTAGAGCGGAACCCTGCCAACGGTGCAAGCCTACCTTGGCGGGTTCTTAGCTTCGTGTCGGTGGTACAGCCGCACGGATGAGTGCCGAGGGCCTCGCACTCATCGTGATCGCGACACCGCTTTCCGAGTCTTAGGCATGCGTACACTGCCCGCGTAGTTTGCCCTTAGGCCCCGCATTTACGCCGGTTGCGAGAAGAGCATGCGGTGTGCGCGCAAGACACACGCGTTAGTAGCCGGTTCGGAGAGCTCCCCTGCCAATGTTCGTGAGTACACCAGCGCCCTTCTTGTTTAGAGCCGGACTTCGGTACTCTCCCGATAGTCCAGATTTATAGCGATGGTAAGAGACCCTTGAGGACACCCATTGGGATTGACTTTAGAGTTAATCAATTGGTCGAGGGAGAAAGACCCTCGAGGGTGTCGGACATCTTGGGATCGGTTTTTGAGCTGATCAATTGGCCAAGGGAGAAAGACCCTTGGAGATGTCCCGGGATTGGTTTGAGAGCCAATCATTAGGCCGGAAGTAGGAGACTTCCGTGGATTCCGGATTTGCCTTGTGAGCTCATTGAGCTAAGATCCGTGTTGATATTTGTGGCATGTGTACTAGGCTGCTAGATGATAGATTGCATCGTATCGTACCCCGGTCGGGGGTTCTTACCGAGTATGTTTATACTCACCCTTATCGTGGTTTCTTCCACAGTGACTTGGGACAAAGACCGAGGTGGCTAGCGGAGAGTGCCGAGATCATGGATGCTTCTTGACACTGGCCGTGTCTTATTTTACTGCTTTTGGATTTCAAAGATGTAGTTGGACTTAGATCCGTAGGGAAAACTATGATTTGAACTATTTTATGTTTTTAAGGAAAGTAATCTTGATCACCATCGCTTTTTAATTTGAATGGTTCGTTTTGCCTAATGAATGTTTACTTTGTTTTGATTGTTTTCCCGCTCATGTGTTTGAAAAGCTTTTAATCCGACCACAGCTAGGTCCTTTTATGTTTTAAATTTGCATGCTTTGAAAAGACCTAGATTTAGTTCCATTTTCGGTTGGGTCTTTACAGCTGGTATCGTGAGCACGAGTCATAGATTCTGTAGACTAACTTGCTTTGTAGGTTGTGTTCCCATGATCTCCAAAGACTCCAAGGCCGCCAGTTTGTCTAAGTTCAATAAGCTAAGGGTTTTGTTTACGATACTATATGCAGTACACATGTGTTATCTTTGTTGGCGAGAAAGTCCGAGCGTAGACTAACCCGTTGTGGTTTCCGTGTAGATCGCCAAGATGCCGGTTACACGTAGTGGAGCAGTCCGTCTGAATCGCAAATAGAGATGCCGCAGAGCCGCCAGCCTGGGTATATCAAAGCTCGTAGGCTCCCGCGGGCACCAGAGGTTAACTTGCCCAGAGAAGGGCGGAGGCTGCTATGCCTCAAGGTACAGCCCAGGAGGAGATATTTCGCTATGAGAGACATGATGATGGGCCTAATGGCCGAGCAGAGAGTCGAGACTCAGCGCAGCCTAGCAAAAGCAGAGAGAGGAGTCTAGGGCACGATAGCCCGGTTGACACAGCTCATGCAAAGAGCACCCCCAACAGCTCCAGTGAGCCCCTGTAGCTCCAGGTGAGCTCAACCGGAGGGGCAGGGTCATCGAGACCACTCGGACTCACTTGATAGTGCAGAGGAGGCTGCGAGTTTGGCAAGTGGTTGAAAGATTTCACCAAGTGGAAGCCAAGAGAATTTGATGCTTGAGAGAACCCACTTGTGGCGATCGGGTGGTTGGCAAGAATGGAGTACATCTTTAGAGTTATGGGATGCCCAGATGTACAGAGGCCGAGATGTGCGGCCCATGTTCTCTCGACACGGTGAGTGGTGGTGGGAGTCCACAGATAGAGCTAGACCAACTGGGTCTTCTCCACCACTGGGAGTTCTTTAGAACGAAGTTCGAGCTAAGTATGTTAATGAAGAGGCTCAAAGAGAGATGGCAGAGGCCTTCTCAAATCAAACAGGGATCGAGATAGTATTGCTCGCCTATGAGAAGAAGTTCTCTAAGTATAGCTATTTCGCACCGAGCTCATTGCCACCGAGGAGCTCAAGACTAAGAAGTTCATTTGTGGGCTGAGGAAGGAGGTTGCTCGGGATGTTCGAGCACTCGCTCCCGAGAGTTATGATCGAGCAAAGAGAGTTGGCCACGATTTATAACCCGAAGTATCCGCCACCAGGATCCTGCTGCGCCGGCTTCGGTCGATTCAATTTCCCAGCAAGATACTCGGCGAAGAGGAAGTCCGGGACTTCTAGTGGTTTCCGCTCAATCGGTCAGCGACTCGCCGCAGAGGGCTGATCCAGTTGGTCGAGATCGGCGCCGACCTCGGTAGAGCCCAGGATCGCCAAAGCAGGCGGGACTAGGCAACACTCATTGCAACAAGTGCGGAAAGGCACATTATGGTCTCAGTGGAGCATCGCCCGTGCTTGCTACGAGATGTGGCAAGGAGGGGCACTTGGCCGATTCTCGCACTCGGGATTTAGCAAAGAAGGGACCGCCCAACAAAGCGGGGCGAGTGTTTGCCACTACTCGCCAGAGGCGGAGCGCATCGATGATGCGATTGCCAGTAGTACGCCGCTTGTCTTACAAAGACTATGCATTTGTATTGTTTGATTCGGGTTCGACCCATTCCATTGTTTCGATGCATTCGTTAGACAAGCTTGTGTGGAGCTCGAACCTCTAGGGTTTGAGCTGTGTGTGTTGCCACTCCTTCTGGTGTGAGTATGTTAGCTAGCAATGAGAGTTAAGCATGGCCAGATCTGATATATCCATGAGATTTTAGATGCTACCCTCCTAGTTCTCGTCTATGAGCGGTTTTGATGTGATCCTTTGTATGGATTGGTTGGCGGAGAACCATGCTATGATAGATCTATCGCCGAAAAAGAAGTTGTGTTCAAAGCCACCTCGGAAGCCAAGTTTCAAGTTTCTCATGCGGTGTTCAGTATGGAATTTTCCCGCCATTGATCTCAACAAAGGAAAGCTCAGTAGATTGTTAGCTCGAGGAGCTTTGGGTTTCTTGGCAAAGCCGTCGGGAGATAGTAGTACTCAAGCGTTGATCGTTGGCATGGTCCTCGTGGTGCAAGAGTTTGCGCATGTTTTCCCTGAAGAGTTGCTTGGGTTTACCCGGCGCGGGAGTTGGACTTCACCATTGAGCCGGAGCCGTGGACTCTTCCCATTTCCAAAGCCCCGTGATCGTATGGCGCCACCGAGTTGAGAGAACTCAAAGTGCGAGCTGCAAGAGATGCCGGATCGAGGTTTCATCCGTCCGAGTGTGTCCCCGTGGGGAGCACTCCGCCTGCTTGTTAAGAAGAAGGATGGATCCATGCGCTTGTGTATAGACTATAGAGAACCGAATAAAGTCACGGTGAAGAATAAGTATCCCCGCCACGTATAGATGATCTGCTTGATCACCTTCAGGAGCCTCGGTGTTTTCTAAGATTGATTTGAGGTCGTGGTACCATCACCGAGGAGGATCGAGATGCGAGATATCCCAAGACCGCGTTCGATCGAGGTATGGTCATTATGAGTTCGTGGTCATGTCTTTCGGACTCACGAAACGCCCCAGCGCGCTTATGGACATGATGGACAGAGTGTTCAAGGCATTCTTGGATAACTTCGCCATCGTATTCATAGACGACATTTTGATTTATTCCAGACAAAGGAGGACCATGCTTCGCACTTGAGGCAAGTTTTGACAAAGATTGCGTGAGAACCAGCTTGTTCGCAAAGTTCTCTAAGTGTGAATTTTGGCTAGAGAGAGTAGCCTTCCTTGGACATATCGTGTCGGAGATGGTATAGCGGTGGACCCCGCAAAGATAGAGGCAATAAGCTCATGGGCCAGACCGACGACGGTCGCGAGATACGCAGCCTTTTTTGGTCTGGCGAGTTATTACCGGCGTTTTCGTGAAAGACTTTTCGCTAAGGCAAAGACCCCTAACCTCTCGACCAAGAAGGGTGTTGACTTTATTTGGGATGCTAGATGTGAGGAAAGTTTTGCCCACTTTTAAGCTCACTTGACGACAAAGACTGTGTTGGCGCCTGGAAGGAACAGGAGGTTTCGTAGTTTATAGTGATGCTTCCAAGTATGGTTTAGGCTGTGTGTTGATGCAAAGATGGGAAGGTGATAGCTTATGCTTCCCTGCAGCTTGAAGCCTTATGAGAAGAACTATCCAACTCATGATATGGAGTTGGTCATGCTTGTTTTTGCTCTAAAGATTTGGAGGCATTACTTATATGGTGAGAGGATTCAGCTGTTCACGGATCACCGAGAGCCTCAAATATTTCTTCACTCGTAAGGAGTTGAACATGAGGCGAGAGGAGGTGGCTCGAGTTAGTAAAGGACTACGATCGTGAGATTTTGTATCATCCCTAAAAGCCAATGTTGTGGCCGATGCGCTGAGTAGGAAGACGTCGCATTCAAAGAGCTTTCTTGAGCTCCCAAGTTGAATTGCGGAAAGAGTTTGAGCGAACCGGTATTGCGATCCTTGTTGGGAGAGGTTACCGCTGTGGTAGCCCAACTATCGGTTCGGCCGTCGCTTAAGCGAGAGGATCATCGACATATCACCGAGTGATCCCAAGTTGAGGAGATTGCTCGAGAGGGTTAAGGCTGATGGTGATTTCGACTTTGTTGTGGCACCGCATTTAAGGCTTGAGGTACCGAGAGTCGATTGTGCGTCCCGATGACGCAGAGGTTCGAGTAGAGTTGCTCGCCGAGGCACATAGTTCTCATTCACTTGGCACCCGTGAGGTACCAAGATGTACCAAGATCTCAAGCGGGCGTTCGTGGATGGGCATGAAGCGAGATATAGCGGAGTTTGTTAGCCGGTGTCTCATTTGTCAACAAGTGAAGGCCCCCTGCACGAAACCCGCAGTTTATTGCACTGTTAAGTGTTCCACATGGGAAGTGGGATGAGATTTCGATGGATTTTATCTGCGGGTTGCCGAGGACACCGAGAGGGTTCACTCGGATCCGGGTAGTAGTGGACCGGCCGACCAAGAGTGCACACTTTATTCCCGGAAGATTAGTTATACCGTGGAACAAAGGGCACGATTGTTCCTTGAGCAGATTGTGCGGTACCACGGGTACCCGCAAAGATAGTATCGATCGGGATTCTCGGTTCACATCTCGCTTCGAGAGCGCTCCGTAAGGGTTTGGGAACCGAGTGCGCCAAAGATCGCCTTCCACCTCAAACCGATGGTCGACCGAGAGGGTGAATCGATTCGAAGACATGTTGAGAGCTCATGTCTTAGACGTCCCAGCAGCTTGGGACCAAGACTGTGATTGATGGAGTTCGCTTACAACAACAAATGCTCGGCGACTATTCGAGATGGCCCCATTCGAGGCGTTGTATGGTAAGCGCTGCAGATCCCCAAAGTTCTCGGGAGGAGGTTGGGGATAGGCAGGTTCTGGGACCCGAGTTACTTCAGATGACGAACGACGCAGTGCAGAAGATAAGGGCTCGCATGTTGACAGCACAAAGTAGGCAGAAAAGTTACGCCGATGTGAGGCGTAGAGACTTGGAGTTTGAGGTGGGTCAACATGTTTTCCCCGAAAGTAGCACCTATGCGTGGGGTGTTAAGGTTTGGAAAGCGAGGCAAGCCGAGCCCAGTGTTTGTAGGGCCTTTTGAGATCCTTGAGCGGATCGGAGCAAAGGGCCTATCGGTTAGCTTTACCCCGCCTTTGTTGTCGGCGGGCATAATGTGTTCCACGTTTCGATGTTGAGAAAGTACGTGGCAGATCCTTCGCATGTGCTAGAGCATGAGCCCCTAGAGTTGAGTAAAGATTTATCCTTCGAGGAGAAGCCCGTGCAAATTTTGGCTTATGAGCGCAAGGTATTGCGCAACCGAGAGATAAGTTTAGTAAAGGTTCTTTGGAGGCATCAGAGGGCGGAGGAAGCGACGTGGGAGCTAGAGGATGAGATGAGGACTCATTACCCGGAGTTGTTCCAGTCTTAGGACTTTCGAACGAAAGTCTTTTAAGGGGGAGTATTGTAACGGCCCCGCTTTCCTTCCCTGCTGATAACAAAATTAATTGGAAAATTAATTGAATCTTTGGGATTTGAGCCTTGCCTAAATGGTGAATGTGGAGTTTTAAGAAAAGAGTCTTAATTAAAAGAAAAAGAGAAAAGAATTTCTTTAGCCGGACCCGCAAGAGAAAAGCCTTGGGAAAGGAATTTAGGTCTCCTAACCTATTTAAAAATAAGGAAAAGAAGGAAAATCAAGAAACTCCTAATTTTTCCCCTCTTAGCCGCATTCTCTCTCTCTCTCTCTCTCTCTCTCTCTCTCTCTCTCTCTCTCTCTCTCTCTCTCTCTCTCTCTCTCTCTCTCTCTCTCTCTCTCTCCTAAAACCCTAGCCGAGCAAAATTTCTAGCCACACCATCGATCCACCCCGAGCCACCCACTTCTAGCCGCACGCACCACCCTCGCCAAGACCCCGCTCAAGACACCCCCGCGCACACACCACGCCACGCCGCCCACCTCCTTTCGCCCAACCATCGCGCGCTGCTGACGGCAGCCCCACCGTCGCACACCCATCGCCGCCGACGTCGCGTGGCCGCCAAAGACCGCCCGGACGTCGCTGTGGTCGCACAAAGGCCGCAAACGCAAAGAAAGACGCTGCCGCCCGCCGCGCCGCCCGCGCCGCTTCCAATAAGCGATCAATCGCCGCGCGCCAACCACCCGAGCCGAAGCCGCTCGCTGGCGCGCCTTGCAACAGACACCCGCGCTACGCCTCGCTGGCGCCGCCGCCCGACGTGTCTGCAAGGCCCCAGCCGCCTCACCACCCGCACTGCAAGCGCCCCAAGCCACCCTCCTTGCGCCGAGGCCCGTGTCTTCTCGGTGGTAATTCCCGAACCAATCCCTTTGTGTTTTCTAAGCTTCGTCATTGTATGTATTTACTTAGGATGCTTTATTCATGCCTAGGTTGCTCGAGTTCGTATTAAGCTCGAGGGTCTTTTTGGTTGTGATAGCTATTCTCCACTTGTTTCCGTGTAAGGACTTCCTACCGTGGTTGTGTGGACCTCGCTATGCTTTCTTAATTGTGCCTTGTATGCTTGTTTACCTTTATGAGCATGTTAGTGGATAGGATAGCTAGTGATTGAATTGTTGCTAGCATGTTTTGCCTTTTGTACATGTTAGTGCCATGCTAGGGTTGTTCTTCCAAAGATGCTTGAGATTCCCGCTTTAAGCTCGTAGTATCATGCTAGGCTATGTATGACAGATGTCTTTGTGGATGTTAGCCAGAATCACGTGCTTGGTAGTCTAAGCTAGTATGATAGGGTTTGTCTTCATCTAGAGGCCGAGAGCGGACATAACGTACCTTGTCCCCACCGGTCGGGAGTAGAGCGAAGCATAACGCACCTTGCTTCCCCGCAGCCGAGGATTAGCTACCTCATTGGCATAAGCCTAGTTTGTAGCCCGCTAGAGCGGAACCCCGCCAACGGTGCAAGCCTACCTTGGCCGGTTCTTAGCTTCCGTGTCGGTGGTACAGTGCATGCATGAGTGTCGAGGGCCTCACACTCACGTGATCGCGACACCGCTTTCCGAGTCTTAGGCATGCGTACTGCCCGCGTGAGTTTGCCCTTAGGCCCCGCATTTACGCCGGTTGCGAGAAGAGCATGCGGTGTGCGCGCACACGCGCGTTAATAGCCGGTTCGGAGAGCTCCCGGCTAATGTTCGTGAGTACACCGCCTTCCTTCTTGTTTAGAGCCGCACTTCGGTACTCTCCCGATGTAACGCCCAACCCATCGCTAGCCAAGATATTGTCCGCTTTGGCCCACCGCCTCACGGATTTGTTTCTCCTCAAAGCTCGTGTCATGGTTCAACCGTAAAGGCTCAAATCTATGACGTGGCGAAGGATCTCGCCACATATCGCGAGCATCAAACGCGTGGAACACACTATGCACCGCAGCCAGGGACGGCGGCAGTGCTAACCGAGCAGGCCACAATCCCAATCCTCTCAAGGACCTCGAAAGGTCCAACAAACCCGGGCTCGCTTGCCCTTTTTACCAACCTCGTGACCCCTCGCATCGGAGCTACCTTGAGGAAAACATGCGCCAACCTCAAACTCCAACTCCCTACGCCTAACATCGGCGTAGCTCTTCTCGCTGCTTTGCTGGCGGTCGGCATACGAGCTTTGATTTTCTCGGACGGCCTCATTGGTCACCGAGCAACTCCGACCTAACACTGCCGGTCACCAACTTCTTCCCGTAAGGCGGATCTGCAGCTACTTACCATACAACGCCTCAAACGGCGCCATCCGAATGGTCGATCAAAATCGTTATTGTAGGCAAACTCCATCAAGTACAAGCATCGGTCCCAACTACCGTGGAAATCCAACACGCAGCTCGCAACATATCCTCTAAGATCCGATTTACCCGCTCGGTCCGCCATCGGTCCGAGGGTGGAAGGTCAGGCTTTGTAGCCGCACTCAGTGCCCAAACTCGCTCAAGGGCCTTCCAAAACCGTGATGTAAAACGGGAATCCCGGTCGAGATAATTTTAACCGGCACTCCGTGGTACCTCACTATTTGCTCAAGGAACAGTTGTGCCCATCTGCCCACGGTGTAGTTTATCCCGCCCGGAATGAAATGGGCACACTTAGTCAACCTATCAACGATCACCCAAATCGCACATATCCTCTAGGAGTCCCGGGCAAACCCGAGATAAAATCCATGGTGATCTCCTCCCACTTCCACTGTGGCACCCCGAGCGGTTGCAACAAACTCTGCTGGCTTCTGCTCAGGCGCCTTCACTGCTGACAGTGAGACACCGACTAACGAATCGGGCAATCTCCTCTTCATCCCCATCCACCAAAAAGTCTGCTTTAAGATCTTGGTACATCTTGTTACCCCACAGGTGCCAAGAGAAAGGCGAGGTGTGGGCCTCGGTCAATAACTCTGTCTGCGAACACCGGCATCGGGCCGGAACACACAAAATTACCTTTATATCTCGCACCCCATCCGCAAGTATCACGAAGTCGAAGTCACCGTCACCAACCTCTCATACAAACTTTTTAACTTAGGATCTTTCACCGGCCGCCGATAATCCTTTGCCTTATCGGGTCGGATGGTTAATCGAGCTACCCCAGCGGTAACATCCCCTAACAAAGATCGCTATTTCCGCCCTCTCGAGATCCTTCCCCGATGATACTCTTGGGGTTTGCCAATGTTGCCGATGCGAGGTCTTTCTACTTAGTGCATCACCACAACATTTGCTTTTCCAGGTGATACAAGATCTCACAATCGTAATCCTTCACGAGCTCCAACCACCTCCTCTCGCCTCATGTTCAGTCCTTCTCGAGTGAAGAAATACTTGAGGCTTTGGTGATCCGAGAAAATCTGAATCTTCTCCCCATACAAGTAGTGCCTCCAAATCTTAAGTGCAAAGACGACATCGCCAACTCCATATCATGAGTCGGGTAATTCGCTCGTGCGGTTTCAATCGCCTCGAAGCGTGACGCTATCACCTTACCGTGTTGCATCGTAACGCATCCCAAACCAAACTTGCCGGCATCATCAGACACCACGAAAACCCCCGCCCCTCCGGATCGCCAACACCGGCGCGACGTCAAACCGTTTCTTAGCTTAGCAAAACTCTCTCGCACTTCCTATCCCAAACGAAATCAACACCCTTCCTCGTCAATCGAGTAAGCGGGCGGCTATAGCTGAAAAATTTTGAACGGCGCGCAGTAATATCCGCCGCACCCGTGAAGCTACGAATCTCCGTCCACGCCGTCGGTCCGCCCACGAACTAACGGCCCTCTACCTTCAAGGGTCTACACCACTCCTCCTTAGACACAACGTGTCCCGAAATGCTACCTCCTCGAGCCAAAAGTCACACTTTGAGAACTTCGCGTAGAGCTTGTTCTCGCGCAAGGGCCGCCAAAATCGCCTTAGGTGCGGGCGTGGTCCTCCTTAGACTTAGAGTACACAAGAATGTCATCTATGAATACGATGACAAAGCGGTCCAAGAATGCCTTGAACACTCATCCATCATGTCCATGAATGCACCGGGGCGTTTGTCATCCGAAAGACATGACTACGAACTCATAATGCCCATACCTTGACTCGAACGCTGCCTTGGGAATATCCGCATCCCGAATCCTCAATCGGGTGGTAGCCCGACCTCAAGTCAATCTTTGAAAACACACGAGCTCCCCGGAGCTGGTCAAACAGTCGTCGATACGAGGCACGGGGTACTTGTTCTTAATGGTTACCTTGTTCGGTTCCTGTAATCGATGCATAGCCGCATCGAGCCATCCTTTTTCTTAACAAACAAAGACGGTGCTCCCCACGAGGACACACTCGGCCTAATAAATCCTCTCACAAGCATCTCCCGCAAATGCCTTTAACTCTTTCACTCTGCTGGCGCCATGCGATAAGGAGCTTTCGAGATAGGGCGAGTCCCCGCTCAAGCTCTATTGAGAAGTCCACCTCCCTCTCTTCGCGCGCAGCCGTGCAACTCTTCGGGAAAACATCTCGCAAACTCTTGCACTATGGGCACCGCCGACAGATAGTGGGTCACGCTTCTCCCACCAACTTAGCTAAGAAACCCCAAGCTCCTCGAGCTAACAAACGGTGAGCTTTAATCGCCGAAATCACCGGCGGACACACCCCACTGGGTGCCCCGAAATTTAAAGGTAGGCCTACCGCGCGCTGAACACCACCTCCTTACAGCCGATACAATCAATCATAGCGTGGTTATCGCCCAACCAATCCATGCCGAGGATCACATCAAAACCGCTCATAGCTAGCACAATGAGGGTAACTCAGCAGGTCCCAGTCGGATACTGCACTCCGACCGCCCCTTACCTTCTCCAGCTAGCCAAAGATACTAGTTCCCGAGGGAGTAGCGACAGACAACTCAAAACCTAGAGGCTCTAAATTCATGCAAGCAAGCTCAGCAAAAACAGCAGAGACAAACGAATGGGTGGAACCCGAATCAAACAACACAAAGGCGAGGTGATCAAGAACTAGGAGCGCACTCGCCATCATGGTCCGCTCTCTCTCGCCCCTCTGGCGAGTCGTAGCATATACTCTTCCCTCGCTGGCTGAAGCTGCGTGCCACCACCGCTTTCCTTAGGTGCAAGATCAGGGGCCCGATGCCCTTCCTTTCCACAGTTGAAACAAGCTCTAGGGTTACCACCACAGGGTCCCCAATGCTGCTTCCCGCAGGATCTACAATACGGTGGCGGTGTGGGGCGGCTTGGGCGAGAGTGAAGGAGAGGTCTAGGGTTTTGGGGTTCTATCTTTCTTTTTTTTTTTTTTTTTTTTTTTTTTTTTCAAAACTCACTCTGATCAGAGATTTATTTAAACCATTCAAACTTCCAACAGTTACAACAGTGCTAGAATCCAGAAAAATAGTCAGAAAACAACCTAGGGCTCCGTGCCCAACTACATGCATTCAGAGGAAAATAAAGCATAAAGAATCATAGACATAAACTCAGAGTTTGACAGTCTGTAAAGACCCGACCCAAGAAACGGTCTCTAACCTAAGGTCCATACTTAGCATGCATGATTAAGAATATAAACATCATTCAGAGTCGGAAGTTTAAAACTTTGCAATAAACATTTTTAAAACAAAACCATGATTTCAATTAAATAAAATAGGTAAATGACTGATCAGTACTTTCTTAAAACAATTCAAAGGAAAACGGTACGAGAACATAAAATAGTTTGAGTGCTTTTTCCTAGGGACCCAAGTCCCACTACATGCTAAATCATTAAGGAAAACATTTAAAGAAACGCGTGCGATCCAGAGTCACCGTCCATGATCATCGAGCCGCTTCTCCTAGCCATCCAAACCTCTGTCCCAAGTTACCCGTGGAAGCCACAGAAAATAAGGGTGAGCAACAAGTTACTCAAGAAGAATCCCCAATCGGGGTACAATACGAAATCATCTCATTTAGCACATGGGCAAGCAACCATACAAGACTTAGAGCAAACGGTTGGTTAGGCTATGGGCTATTTCTAGGGCGAGCCTATACAAGGGCTCCCATCAACAAATACTCCTAGGTCCTACGCTTGGATGCCCTTCGGCCTTACACAATCTAGGACTCAAAGATGCCCAATGGGGCCTTACACACTTAGGACACAAAGATGCCCAAAGGGGGCCTTACACACTTAGGATGCCCATCGGCCTTACACCTTCAAAGATCGGTGATGCCCAAAGGGGCCTTACACACCTAGGATGCCCATAGGGCCTTACACCTCCGTAATCGGTGATGCCCAAAGTGGGCCTTACACACCTAGGATGCCCATAGGGCCTTACACCTCCAAAATCGGTGATGCCCAAAGGGGCCTTACACACCTAGGATGCCCATAGGGCCTTACACCTCCGGATGTCCATCGGTCTTGCCCGAGCGGGACCCCAAACTAGTTACCTCTACGGCCCTCTAACTTTACATCTCACGCCTAACCGTAACTTGGATCTAGCAAAGATACAATAGGCAAAAGCATGGGTCTATCAAGGTAGGAATGCCTAGCATGGAACTAACGAGATTTAAACATGTCACGAACATGAATCAAAAGAAAACATGGAACCTATCACTAGAAATTCATATATTTACAGAATCGCCGTGCTATCAAGTATTCGCAGGTCCACACAACCCCGTAAGAATCCTTACCGAAATAAGTGGAGGTTGATTATCCCGAATCGAATAACGACCCTCGAGCTTTTAAGTGAACTCGAGCAACCTAAGCAAGCAATAAATTATCCTAATTAATAAACAAAGATCGAAAATCGTGGACGCCCAAAGGGTGGAGGTTCGGAATTTACCAACCGAGAGGGCACACGCCTCGGCAGCAAAGCGCGCAGAGGCGACGGCATCGCCGATGCATGCCAGGGCGCTGCTCGAGCGCTGCGGCGCAGCGAAGCCGACACTGGCGGGCGCGCGCTGTCAAGGCGTCGACGGGCGGCAGCGCGCGGACGACTGGGCCGCGAGGCCGGCGCGCGAACGAGCGGCACGCTGGCCCGGGAGTGCGGGCGAGTGGAGCGACGCGGTTTGGGCGCTGGGTGCCGCTGTGCGCGCGCGAGGCGGGCTACACCACCGGTGCGTGGCTGGGCGCGAGCGGCGCTGGGTGGTGTCGTCGCGGCGCGAGGCGGCTACACGCCGGTCACCGGGCGACTGGTGCGGAGTGGAGGATGGGCTGCATGCGGCGGTGGCGAGCTGGCTGCGCCGATGCGAGCCGGGCCGCGGCGGTGTGTCGCGGTGCGCGCGTTGGTCGGCAGCGGGCGATGTCGTGGGGCGCGGCAAAGAGGGGTTAGGCAGACACACGCGGCGGTGGGGCGCTTGGGCGAGAGTGAAGGAGAGGTCTAGGGTTTTGGGGTTCTTTCTTTCTTTTTCCTTGTTTTCTTTTTCTTTCTCTTTAAATATAATTCCCTTCCTTAACTTAAATAGACTTGGGAATCTCTTATGCCCTCCCAAGATTCCCTTCGAGCCCCTACTGACGCGTTTATTTTTCCTTATTTAAACCCAAGCTTCCCAACCCCTTTTAGGCCGAGGGTTCGAGTCCTTCCAACAGCTCCTCCCAAACTTAAAAATATAAAAGGAAACCTTGTTTTACATTTAGCCAAAACCGGTCATTATAATACTCCTCCTTAGAAGACTTCCGCCCCCTAAGTCGCTCTTAAAACAACTCGGGTAACTCCTCCTCATCTCCCTTCCAACTCCCAAGTGGCTTCCTCAACTCCCCGATTCCGCCACCGCACTTTCACTAGGTCAATGGCCCGGTTCTCAAAACCTTTTTCTCAAATGCCGTGACCCTTATGGGTTTCTCCTCAAAGCTCGTGTCATGGTTCAACCAGAAGGCTCAAAATCTATGACGTGCGAAGGATCTCGCCACATACCGGCGGAGCATCGAAACGTGGAACACACTATGCACCGCAGCCAAGGACGGCGGCAAAGCATAACCGATAGGCCACAATCCCAATCCTCTCAAGGACCTCGAAAGGTCCAACAAACCGGGCCTCGGCTTGCCCTTTTTTACCAACCTCGTGACCCCTCGCGACGGAGCTACCTTGAGGAAAACATGCCGCCAACCTCAAACTCCAACTCCCTACGCCTAACATCGGCGTAGCTCTTCTCGCCGCTTTGGGCGTCAGAAATCTGAGCTTTGATTTTCTGGACGGCCTCATTGGTCACCGGAGCAACTCCGACCTAACACTCGCCGGCCACCAACTTCTTCCTAGAAGGTCGGATCTCGCAGCGCTTACCATACAACACCTCAAACGGCGCCATCCGAATGGTCGATCAAAATCGTTATTGTAGGCAAACTCCATCAAGTACAAGTCATCGGTCCCAACTACTGTGGAAATCCAACACGCAGCTCGCAACATATCCTCTAAGATCCGATTTACCCGCCACCGCCATCGGTCCGAGGGTGGAAGGTCAGGCTGTAGCCGCACTCAGTGCTCAAACCTCGCTGAAGGGCCTTCCAAAACCGTGATGTAAAACGGGAATCCCGGCCGGAGATAATTTTAACCGGCACTCCGTGGTACCTCACTATTTGCTCAAGGAACAGCTGTGCCCACCGCCTCCACGGTGTAGTTTATCCCGCCTTAATGAAATGGGCACACTTAGTCAACCTATCAACGATCACCCAAATCAGTGCATATCCTCTAGGAGTCCCGGGCAAACCCGAGATAAAATCCATGGTGATCTCCTCCCACTTCCACCGTGGCACCCCGAGCGGTTGCAACAAACTCGCTGGCTTCTGCTCGGGCGCCACTGCTGACAGTGAGACACCGACTAACGAATCGGGCAATCTCCTCTTCATCCCCATCCACCAAAAAGTCTCTGCTTTAAGATCTTGGTACATCTTGTTACCCCCTCAGGTGCCAAGAGAAAGGCGAGGTGTGGGCCTCGGTCAATAACTCATCGCGAACACCGGCATCGGGCTGGAACACACAAACACCTTTATATCTCGCACCCCATCCGCAAGTATCACGAAGTCGGAAGTCACCGCACCAACCCTCTCATACAAACTTTTTAACTTAGGATCTTTCAAATGGGTCGTCGATAATCCTTTGCCTTATCGAAGGCTGGATGGTTAATCGAGCTACCACGCGGTAACATCCCCTAACAAAGATCGCTATTTCCGCCTCTCGAGATCCTTCCCGATGATACTCTTGGGGTTTGCCAATGTTGCCGATGCGAGGTCTTTCTACTTAGTGCATCAGCCACAACATTTGCTTTTCCAGGGTGATACAAGATCTCACAATCGTAATCCTTCACGAGCTCCAACCACCTCCTCTCGCCTCATGTTCAGTCCTCCTTCGAGTGAAGAAATACTTGAGGCTTTGGTGATCCGAGAAAATCTGAATCTTCTCCCCATACAAGTAGTGCCTCCAAATCTTAAGTGCAAAGATGCAAAGACGATCGCCAACTCCATATCATGAGTCGGGTAATTCTGCCGTGCGGTTTCAATCGCTCGAAGCGTGACGCTATCACCTTACCGTGTTGCATCGTAACGCATCCCAAACCAAACTTGCCGCATCATCAGACACCACGAAACCCCGGCCCTCCCGGATCGCCAACACCGGGCAGACGCCAAACCGTTTCTTTAGCTTAGCAAAACTCTCCTCGCACTTCCTATCCCAAACGAAATCAACACCCTTCCTCGCCAATCGAGTAAGCGGGCGGCTATAGCTGAAAAATTTTGAACGGCGCCGTAATATCCGCCGCACCCGTGAAGCTACGAATCTCCGTCCGCGATCGCCGCTTCGGTCCGCCCACGAACTAACGGCCTCTACCTTCAAGGGTCTCTACACCACTCCTCCTTAGACACAACGTGTCCCGAAATGCTACCTCCTCGAGCCAAAGTCACACTTTGAGAACTTCGCGTAGAGCTTGTTCTCTCGCAAGGTCGCAAAAATCGCCTTAGGTGCGAGGCGTGGTCCTCCTTAGACTTAGAGTACACAAGAATGTCATCTATGAATACGATGACAAAGCGGTCCAAGAATGCCTTGAACACTCATCCATCATGTCCATGAATGCAAATTGGGCGCTTTGTCACCCGAAAGACATGACTACGAACTCATAATGCCCATACCTTGACTCGAACGCTGCCTTGGGAATATCCGCATCCCGAATCCTCAACTCGTGGTAGCCCGACCTCAAGTCAATCTTTGAAAACACACGAGCTCCCGGAGCCGGTCAAACAGTCGCCGATACGAGGCAATGGGTACTTGTTCTTAATGGTTACCTTGTTCGGGCCTTCTTCGTAATCGATGCATAGCCGCATCGAGCCATCCTTTTTCTTAACAAACAAAGACGGTGCTCCCCACGAGGACACACTCGCCTAATAAATCCTCTCACAAGCATCTCCCGCACTGCCTCCTTTAACTCTTTCACTCTGCTGGCGCGCCATGCGATAAGGAGCTTTCGAGATAGGGCGAGTCCCCGCTCAAGCTCTATTGAGAAGTCCACCTCCCTCTTCGGCGGCAGGCCAGCAACTCTTCGGAAAACATCCGCAAACTCTTGCACTATGGGCACTGCCGACAGATAGTGGGTCACTGCTTCTCCCACCAACTTAGCTAAGAAACCCCAAGCTCCTCGAGCTAACAAACGGTGAGCTTTAATCGCCGAAATCACCGGGCGGACACACCCCACTCTGGGTGCCCCGAAATTTAAAGGTAGGCCTACCCGCGCGGCCCACCACCTCCTCCTACACAATGACACCAATCATAGCGTGGTTATCGCCTAACCAATCCATGCCGAGGATCACATCAAAACCGCCATAGCTAGCACAATGAGGGTAACTCGCAGGTCCGGTCTGATACTGCATCTCGACCGCCCCTTTTCCTCGCTAGCCAAAGATACTAGTTCCCGAGGGAGTAGCGACGACAGCACAACTCAAAACTTAGAGGCTCTAAATTCATGCAAGCAAGCTCAAAGAAAAACAAAGCAGAGACAAACGAATGGGTGGAACCCGAATCAAACAACACAAAGGCGAGGTGATCAAGAACTAGGAGCGCACCGCCATCGCGGTCCGGCTCTCTCAAACCTCTGGCGAGTCGTCGAGCATATACTCTTCCCTCGCCACTGAGCCGGCCGTGCCACCATCGCCTTTTACGGGTGCGAAAGGCCGCCCGATGCCCTTCCTTTCCACAGCTTGAAACAAGCTCTAGGGTTACCACCACGTGGTCCCCAATGCCGCTTCCCGCAGGATCTACAATACGGTGGCGGCCTCCTACGCCCGTTGGCGAGGCCGATCAAGGTTACGGTCTCTGTGATCGGTCTCTCGCCATGATAAGAACCCCCCGGGACGCCGACCGCCCCCTGACATTGCTCCTCGAGTCAAACTTGCGCTCGCCCGAGTACACCGGGCCTTAGACACTACGGTACTAACAACCCGCCCGGAGGATACTTCCCATCATAAATCGCTGCCACCGCATCGCCTTGGCAAAGTTTCGGGCTCGTGCTCTAACATCCCGAGACACCCCGCCTCAAACCCGCGATAAATTTCCCGATCTTCGCCCGGGTAGAAATCAACTGTGGCGCGCGAAGTATCCATACTCGAGAACTTCTTCTCGTACACCTCGATCGAGTCGATCCTCGCTAAGGTTTGAAAACACTCAATCATCTTCTCTTGGGCTTCTTCACGATAAATTTTGCCTTGAACTCACCTTGAAGAACTCCCTGTGTGGCGTGTGGAGATCCGCCGGCCTCTCACTTAAGGTGGATTCCCACCACCACTTAGTCAGCATCTAGCTAATACGTGAGCCGCACATCGAGCTCGCCGCACCTCGTGACACTCCATTACCATAAACGTATACTCTAACTCAAAGAATCCACGTGGCGCCTACCAATGGTTCCCAGTGGCGCTAAACTTCTCCGGCTTCCATTTCACAAAATCCTCACCACTTGCCCAGATCCTCGCACCTTCCGCCGTAACGGCCTCATTCACAATTGGCTCTCGTGGAGTCAAGCGGTGCTTGTGGCACTGCAGCCCTCTCACAACCAACTCGGTCACCGCCAGATCAACGCGGGACTCTCCTCTCTCGCAGCCTAACAAAGCTTGTGTTTCACTCTCTCTTCTGGCCCTCCGGTCGGCTAGCAACCCAACCACAAGAGCCCTCATAGACTCCACAAAGGCAGCCCCTGCAGCCTCTCGGGACTCGCTTGCCCCTACACCTCTCTCCGGCAACACAGCTTGAAGGGCCTGATGGTGGCCTAACCTCAAGATCGCCTTGGGACGAGGTCCCCGGTGTCGTAATCGATACGAATGCCCTCGGGTGGTCGGCCTCGAGCCTCCCCGCCTCTACGAGTGATCGCATACCAAAATCTACACCAAACCAACAATGGGTCGAACTCGCTCTTTCCCGCTCTACAACAACAAGTCATGTACATGCAAGGTGCAACCGGTATTGTAATTTCTTAACCCTTAACTTTAAACTTACGGACATACTGATGGTCAAGAGCGCTGATGATCATGGAAAACAACCTACAATCTGCAGTCGACCTACGTAACCTATAACTCGGGCTCGATACCATCTCAGTAAAGACCTCACCCAAGAAACGGTCTCTAACCTAAGGTCCATACTTAGCATGCATGATTAAGAATATAAACATCATTCAGAGTCGGAAGTTTAAAACTTTGCAATAAACATTTTTAAAACAAAACCATGATTTCAATTAAATAAAATAGGTAAATGACTGATCAAGATTTTCTTAAAACAATTCAAAGGAAAACGATGACGAGAACATAAAATAGTTTGAGTGCTTTTTCCTAGGGACCCAAGTCCCACTACATGCTAAATCATTAAGGAAAACATTTAAAGAAACGTGCGATCCAGTCGTCACCGTCCATGATCATCGAGCCGCTTCCTCCTAGCCATCCAAATTCCTGTCCCCCAAGTTACCCGTGGAAGCCACAGAAAATAAGGGTGAGCAACAAGTTACTCAAGAAGAATCCCCAATCGGGTACAATACGAAATCATCTCATTTAGCACATGGGCAAGCAACCATACAAGACTTAGAGCAGAAACGGTTGGTTAGGCTATGGGCTATTTCTAGGCGAGCCTATACAAGGGCTCCCATCAACAAATACTCCTAGGTCCTACGCTTGGATGCCCTTCGGCCTTACACAATCTAGGACTCGGTGATGCCCAATGGGGCCTTACACACTTAGGACACAAAGTGATGCCCAAAGGGGGGCCTTACACACTTAGGATGCCCATCGGCCTTACACCTTCAAAGATCGGTGATGCCCAAAGGGCCTTACACACCTAGGATGCCCATAGGGCCTTACACCTCCGTAATCGGTGATGCCCAAAGGGCCTTACACACCTAGGATGCCCATAGGGCCTTACACCTCCAAAATCGGTGATGCCCAAAGGGCCTTACACACCTAGGATGCCCATAGGGCCTTACACCTCCGTGATGTCCATCGGTCTTGCCCGAGCGGGACCCCAAACTAGTTACCTCTACGGCCCTCTAACTTTACATCTCACGCCTAACCGTAACTTGGATCTAGCAAAGATACAATAGGCGGCATGGGTCTATCAAGGTAGGAATGCCTAGCATGGAACTAACGAGATTTAAACATGTCACGAACATGAATCAAAAGAAAACATGGAACCTATCACTAGAAATTCATATATTTACAATGAATCAGCGCTATCAAGTATTCGCAGGGGTCCACACAACCCCTGTAAGAATCCTTACCGAAATAAGTGGAGGTTGATTATCCCGAATCGAATAACGACCCTCGAGCTTTTTTAAGTGAACTCGAGCAACCTAAGCAAGCAATAAATTATCCTAATTAATAAACAAAGATCGAAAATCGTGGGCGCCCAAAGGGTGGAGGTTCGGGAATTTACCAACCGAGAGGGCACACGCCTCGGCAGCAAGCGCAGAAGGGACGGCACCGGCCGACGCCAGGGCGCGCTCGCTCGAGCGCGCGCAGTGGCGAGCCGACACTCTCGGCGGGCGCGCGCTGCCAAGGCGTCGACGGCGCGCGGCGTCGCGGACGACGACTGGCCGCGAGGGTCGGGCGCGCGAACGAGCGGCACACTGGGACGGAGCCAGAGTGCGGGCGAGTGGAGCGACGCGTTTGGGCGTTGGGTGTTCGCCGTCGCGCGCGAGGCGGGCTACACCACCGGTGCGCTGGGCGCGAGCGCGCGCTGGGTGGTGTCGTCGCGCGCGCGGCGGCGGCTACACGCCGGTCGCTGGGCGACTGGTGCGGAGTGGAGGATGGGCATGCGCGGCGGGCGAGCCGGGTGGCGCGGTGTGGTGCGGTCGCGCGGCGGCAGTGCAGCGGCGAGCGATGTCGTGGGGCGAAGCAAAGAGGTCGTTAGGCGAGACACGGCGCGTTGTGGGGCGGCTTGGGCGAGAGTGAAGGAGAGGTCTAGGGTTTTGGGGTTCCTTCTTTCTTTTTTCCTTGTTTTCTCTTTTCTTTCTCTTTAAATATAATTCCCTTCCTTAACTTAAATAGACTTGGGAATCTCTTATGCCCTCCCAAGATTCCCCTCGAGCCCCTACTGACGCGTTTATTTTTCCTTATTTAAACCCAAGCTTCCCAACCCCTTTTAGGCTGAGGGTTCGAGTCCTTCCAACAGTTCCTCCCAAACTTAAAAATATAAAAGGAAACCTTGTTTTACATTTAGCTGAAAACCGGGCTGTTACAATACTCATCCATGGGAGAAGTACCCGTAATAATCATCACCCATAGGGGAATCCCACATCGGTTGGAAAGGAGAACGAAGCACTCCTTATAAAGGGTGTGGACACCTTTCCCTAGCAAGACGCGTTTTCCCATGGGGGGAGAAACAAATCCGTGAGGCCATGGGCCAAAGCGACAATATCTTGGCTAGCGATGGGTTGGGCCGTTACGGATGGTATCGAGCCGCATCGGGTCGGTGTCGGGTCCATCGGGACGTTGGACCTCTAAGGGGAGGTGGAAACCCATAGGGGAATCCCACATCGGTTGGAAAGGGGAACGAAGCACTCCTTATAAAGGGTGTGGACACCTTTCCCTAGCAAGACGCATTTTCCCATGGGGGGAGAAACAAATCCGTGAGGCCAGTGGGCCAAAGCGGACAATATCTTGGCTAGCGATGGGTTGGGCTGTTACAGATGGTATCAGAGCCAGGCATCGGACCGATGTGCCGGGTCCATCGGGACGCTGGACCTCTAAGGGGAGGTGGAAACCCATAGGGGAATCCCACATCGGTTGGAAAGGAGAACGAAGCACTCCTTATAAAGGGTGTGGACACCTTTCCCTAGCAAGACGCGTTTTCCCATGGGGGGAGAAACAAATCCGTGAGGCCAGTGGGCCAAAGCGGACAATATCTTGGCTAGCGATGGGTTGGGCCGTTACACCCGATAGTCCAGATTTATAGCGAGGGTAAGAGACCCTTGAGGACACCCATTGGGATTGACTTTAGAGTTAATCAATTGGTCGAGGGAGAAAGACCCTCGAGGGTGTCGGACATCTTGGGATCGGTTTTTGAGCTGATCAATTGGCCAAGGGAGAAAGACCCTTGGAGATGTCCCGGGATTGGTTTGAGAGCCAATCATTAGGCCGGAAGTAGGAGACTTCCGTGGATTCCGGATTTGCCTTGTGAGCTCATTGAGCTAAGATCCGTGTTGATATTTGTGGCATGTGTACTAGGCTGCTAGATGATAGATTGCATCGTATCGTACTCGTGGGCGGGGTTTCTTACGAGTATGTTTATACTCACCCTTATCGTGGTTTCTTCCACAGGTGACTTGGGACAAAGACCGAGGTGGCTAGCGGAGAGTCTTTGGGAGATCATGGATGCTTCTTGACACTCTGTCCGTGTCTTATTTTAATCGCTTTTGGATTTCAGCATGTAGTTGGACTTAGATCCGTAGGGAAAACTATGATTTGAACTATTTTATGTTTTTAAGGAAAGTCTTGATCGACCAACGCTTTAATTTGAATGGTTCGTTTTTGCCTAATGAATGTTTACTTTGTTTTGATTGTTTTCCCGCTCATGTGTTTGAAAAGCTTTTAATCCGACCCTGGCTGGGTCCTTTTATGTTTTAAATTTGCATGCTGAGTAAAGACCTAGATTTAGTTCCATTTTCGGGTTGGGTCTTTACAGAGGTGGACTAGCAGAGTCTCCACCAGTCGTCCGATTGATTTGCAAGTTGCCGTGTTAGTGGCTTGAGGCAGATGTAGAGACATCTTTGCCCCCTTGCAAGCCTCTTTGTTGTTTAATGTTCCAGCTTTCCTCGAGATGTTTGGTAGAGTTGAGCGCTCTTCCTTGGTGAGCTCGTAGAGTGGAGCTAGCTGCTGCTTGTTGAGAAATCCGGCCAGAGTTTTGTTGAGCATCATGTGGAGATGCAAGAGTAGGCTGTGAGCCTTCGGTTTGATGAGATGCCTTAGGCATGGTTGCTTGAGTTGAGCCCTTGTATGCCTAGCCAGAGTTGTTGTCACTTGAGGTAGTGACCTTGCTGTCCCCATCTGTAGTAAGATGTGGTTTTGTTAGTAGTAGCACTTGAGGTGCATTGGTTGGTGTGCCACTTTGGCACGAAGTCTGGTTCAGGCTTGAGTTTGGCATGGGCATAGCAGATGGTTCTATGCCGTCCGGAGTTCAGCTTACTCCTTTAGCCTTTGGATCCGTTTATGGCAGTCGCACCTGTTGGTTG
The DNA here is from genome assembly GCA_036507275.1 of Sicyos edulis. Taxonomy (NCBI): domain Eukaryota; kingdom Viridiplantae; phylum Streptophyta; class Magnoliopsida; order Cucurbitales; family Cucurbitaceae; genus Sicyos; species Sicyos edulis. The sequence goes on along the minus strand of CM071855.1, from coordinate 23,228,759 downwards.
TGCAAGAGGGCTAGTTCAGTGGTAGTCGATGGACTACAAGAGAAAGGATGCTCGAGAGGAGCCGGAGCCTCTTCCCAGTGTTTCTGGAGGTTGAGTAAGTCAGCAGGTTGGCGGTTGGTAAGTGTTGGTGCGCGTGAGTCTCGCGCTAGTGTTAAGGCCAAAAGTTTCCTTGTGGTTGGTAGTGCGGTCAACTACCTTCGAGTGCCTTAATTTGAGGAGAGTTGTGCATCGTAGATGCGAGTTTGGTCCAGCAGAAAGACCCTGAGTTGGATGCTCATGAGATGAGCTGGATGCCTATGAGGCGAGTTGGATGCCTATGAGGCGAGTTGGATGCCTTTGAGGCGAGATGAGCTGATGCCTTGCGAGAGGTTTTGGATGCCTTATAGGTAAGCACCCTTGGTAGAGGCTTGGTATAAAGTAAGTTCGGTGTGGCATGGTTATGCCTTGGTAGAGTAAGGTTGCCTCAGCCCTGAGCATCGTGTGGAGATGGAACTTTTGGTGTTCCTTTGGTTAGAGTTTAGTTGGAAACTGAACAAGAGCGGTCGTAGCAAAGCCGCGCAGTTTCTGATCGCCTTGGCTAAGAGAGCTGTTTGGATCCTTTCCTTGGGTAGAAGCCTTGTTGTGGCTGATGTTTGAGTAGGAGGACGACGCATTGGGTAGCGTTTCGAGTCCTCTTGGTTCCCAAGGAGTTGGAGTTGGCCAGCATGGTTGAGATGCTGGAGAGAGTTGTGCCTGTTCAGGCAGTTGGCTGTTAGCTCGTTTGTCGAAAGTGTGTGTCGAGGGTTGCCGAAGAACCCTAGGTTGAGGAGAGCCTCTCTAGAGCTCAGCCAGCCCAGGTAGTGAGTTTCAGTTGGCAAGTTGGAGGCGTGTAGTTTGTAGCCTTGGGTGAGTTGCTAGCAATCTTGGTAGACTAGCAAGCCAGTGGTTGTTTGGAGTAGAGTCTGGATTGGTTCCGGTGCGGTGGCAAGTTGATGCTTGATGTTGACCAAGGTGTGGTTTGGAGCTGTTAGAGGTTAGCTTTGCTCGTGGGGCGAGTGGTTCGCGCCCTGTTAGTTGTTCTTCTTGTTTCCAGGATGTTGAGTTGCCCCGTTTGGCATTTGGAGGTTCAGTCTGAGATGAACCCCTGTTGTTGCCCCGTGAAATTAGATGTTGTTGCTCTAGTGGAGCAAGATAGTGAGCGTATGTGGAGCTCTCTTGTAAAGACCCGACCCAAAAGGGGCTCTAAATGGGCCTTTACCCCAATGCATGTAGTGAAAATAAAAGACATTACGAAAAATACATTTCGGATTCCAAGTAAAAATGAAACATTCAACAACCAAAACATACATTTCTAAAAGCACACTGATCGAGATTTATTTAAACCATTAAAACAATCCACAAGTACCAATATGCTGGAATCCATAAAACGTAAGAAAACATCCTGGGGCTCTGTGCCCGCCTACATGCATTCGGGAAATAATAAAAAGTGAAGAGTCATGATAATTAAAATAAAACAATCGTGAGATGACAAAGAGGTTCCATGATCATAGCTCCTCCTTCACCATCCTGCCTCCCGCTTGATTACTGTGGAAAACCACGTAATAAGGGTGAGTAACGAATTACCCAGTAAGAATCCCCAACCGGGGTACAATACGATATACATGATCATCTAGAAGAATGTATGCAAGCTATGAGAACAAACACAGAGCGGAGCACATAGCTAAGTCCACACTTGGACCTCGGATGCCATCTCGTGGTCTTAGTCCGGAAAATACCACAACACACTAAACGCACTATACGGGAACAAGTCCCGGCCTCACTTCGCCTCTCGCCGCGATACGAAAGGTGCACCGCTCAAGATCCCGAGGAGCTCTCCGATCGGCGCCCAGAATGAGCGTAAGCGCGCACCGCATGCTACCGCAACTCTCGGGGTGCCGGGTCTAGTGGCAAGTCGCCCGAGTTCACCACCATGCCTAACTAAATCTCCGGATCGGTGTCACCGACATAGGGTGTGAGACTGACACGTGAACTATGTCACTGTACCACCGCACTTTGAGGCTAAGGAACCGGTCGTGGTAGGCTTACACCGAGAAGCGGTCCTTGCCCTAACAGTGGCAATCAAGGGCTACGGCCGAACACGCCGAGGACGTGTCGATCGCCGGGGACGAGGCAATGCCAAGTCATCATCCCGACCGTTGGGGCATTTAACATCGCCACCCTCACCCAAGATTGCGGGGCCTACCGGTTGGGATAGCTAATCCCTCACGGGGTCCAAGGACGGAGAATCGTCTCGAACGCCCTTGCCATAGATGCAAGATACTTTATGCATCGGGCCCTGATGATTCTATCTACCTCAATTCTAAACCTTAACAATAATAACGATTCAATCAATGCACCCAATACGTGCTCATCGATACAAAGAACCTAGCATGATACTACGAAGCAAGAACAGATATCGAACATGCTAGAATAGAACAACCTAGCATGGGCTAACATGAGAAACAATACAAGAGTTCATGCCACTCAGAATTCGAATTGAGCAGAGCACCTAGGCTAAACATGCTAGTAAACATACACAGCATACAAAACAACAATCACAAATATACCGCAGGTCCACACAACCCCTGGTAAAGAAATCCTTACCTTGGTCGGAAGACTTTTACACACAAATCCTAAGTCATGGAACAATCCCGAGCTAGCGAGCGGGAACCTAGCAAACCAACAATAATCGGCATCTAAAATATCTAAACAACAATAGAATGACAAGCTCGGCTCGGGAACTCACGCGCGCGACGACACGAGCTTGGGGCTGCACCAAGCTGCTCGGCAAGGTCGGGCGCTGGCCGCGCTGCCGCACGGCAGGACACGCTACCGTTGCGCTACCGGCACGCAGCACGGACACGCTACCGGCTGCGCGCCGCACGGCAGCGCAGCAGGACACGCTGCGCGCGGCGAGCGCTGACGAAGCGCGCGCGCGCGCCGGGCGTCTGGCGCGCGCGGCGCCGGCGCGGCGATGCGACACGCGGCGAGCAACTCTCAGCGAGGATGCGCGCGGCGAACGCTCGAGCGGCGCGCGCGGGCAAGCAGCTTCGGCAAGCGGACACGGCGAGGGCGTGTGCGAGCGATCGGCTGGACGCGCCGGCGCCGGGCGAGACTCTCTCGGCGTCGCGAGCGATCGGGCGATCTCTCTGGCGGGCGACGAACGGCGAGGCCGCTGGGACAGTCCGGGCGTCGGCGCGGTAGCTCGACCGATCTGGGCGTCTGGCAGGGCGGCTCGACCGATCTGGGCGTGCGACAGGGCTGGCTCGACCGATCTGGGCGTGCGAGCTGGGCTGGGGATGATGGCTGCTCCTCTCTCTCTCGCCGCACAACACACACACACACACACCCCTTTTTCTTACATTCGGCCAACAAACACCCAAATGAGAAGATGAAGAAGACGAAGACTTACCCGGAATGATGATGATCGAACCCAAGGAGATGCAAGGATGAAGAACTCGGCAAGGCTATGGAGATGGAGAGCTTGGGCGGCCAAGAGGTGTTTTTGGAGAATAAGATGGAATAACCTAATTCTATTTCATTTAACCAAATGCACCAAAACTCCAAACTCCAAGGTTAACTAAGATGTGATGCAAAAAGAGCAACAAGAGCACCTAATGGCTCAATTGGCACACCTCTCTACAAGCTTCCCAGAGACCTGGTTCAAACCCCCACTGCAAAGACAATTCCTTTATTTTTACTTTTGCAACAAACCTTGCTCAAACCAAACCACAAACCCCTCCAAAAACCTACAAAAACCATCCAATAATTTTAGTAGCTGGAAAAGACACAAACGACCATGACGGCCCGACCAAATTACCAAATTACCCCTAGGGCATACCTGGAAGACCGGGAAGAAAAACCTGGGTCGTTACATCTCTGTCCTTCGGTTGTCTGCTGGTAAGAGTCGTTTCCTCCTAGGAGTTGTCAGATTTCTCCCGTAGCCATGAGTTGATGGTAGAGGTGCTAGCTTGAAGGAAAAGTTTGTTGGCTGCTTGGAAGCAGTTGTTTGTCCAGTTAGGTGGACTCTTGGATGGTGTTCTAGAGGCTGCAGTAAGGGTTGTTTTGCCTCTTGTGAGTGTTGGGCCAAGGTTTGGTCCTCTTGTTGTTTCGAGAGCTAGTTCGGTTCTAGCTGAAGGGCGTTGCCCTGAGGTCTTATTCCTAGTCAGGAAGTTTTGGGAGTTGACCCTTCCCTCGGCAGTTGAGTAAGTGTTGTTAGTTCCGGATTGATGATCCGATTGGTTGAGTTTTCCCTTGGGTATTGTTTCCAAGAGAGTTGGTTGCTGTTGCCTTGGGTTTGAGCAAGTCAGCGAGCGTGTGTGGAGTTCGCTGCCCTTCTGGAGTTTGCTTGCTGGGAAGTCGTTTCCGTTTGGCGGAGTCGCCTTTAGCTCCCGAGTTGTGTAGTTGATCGAGTAGTAGTGCGTTGGTCACCAAATGAGAGGGTCCTCGCTTTGTGTTGTTAGCAAGCAAGAGTTGTTTGTCCCCGCAAGGGCGGAGGCCAGCCAGTAAGAGTTGTTTCTGGCAAGTTGTTGGTTCTTTGGGGATTGAAGATTTCCCTTCCCCCTAGTCTCTGTGGTGGTTGAGTTGCTCCCTGGATGTCAGCCTTGAGAGTTAGCTTCTGAGGTAGTCTTGCGGATTCGTGTGGCTCAGGATCCGTAAGCTTTGAGGTTGTCGTTATCCGTTTTCCTTGCGAAGTTTCGGGAGTGGAGCTTCTGGTTGGAAGATGAGTTAGGCTTAAGCTTAAAGGAGAAGTCCTTTGAGTAGCCAGTTGGATTTTTAGAGTTGAGTAGTAGCTTGGAGGCGAGCGTTGCTCGTTGTAAGCTTGAGTTGAGTTCTGTTGAGCAAGCCCTTCTCGGGCTTTGCTCCTAGCAGTTGTGCGTTCGCAGTTGGCGATAGCAGAGCCGTTTGAGTGAGTTGGCACAGAGGTGCCGTGGCTTTGGTTGGTAAAGCCGTTGAGCTATTTTCCTCAAGGTGTTGTGCCGCAGAGAGCTGCGTGATGGTTTAGTCCTTGCAGCTCGAGATTCCTTGAGAGGAATGTTGGTGGTGCCCCTTGCCTTTTTGGATCAGTCGCCAGTTGGTGATTCGATTGTTTCTTGTTAAGGCTGTAGGCAAGGTTTGAGGTTCGCTAGTCTCTGTGAAGTAAGAGTAGGCCGTTTGGTTTTCTGGAACCTGGGAGGTTCAGTTGTTTAGCCAGTTTGTTGTGGGTGGAGGCTGCTTGTTAGCAGCTGTGAGCTTCCAGAGGAGTTTTGCTAGTGCGTGGTGTAGAGTTTCAGAGCTTGTGGCCCGTCCTCGAGTTTTCTGAGAGTAGCACCGTTTGAGAGTTGGTGCGAGTTGAGGATGTGATTGCCGTCTGTTCCCTTCGGAGTTCAGTGTATGCCCAGTCTTGGTTGAGATAGGTTGTGGCAGTCTGGATGGCATTGTGGCCTTGAGTTTTTGAGAACCCAAGAGGGTTTGGTTTTCGAAGAAGGTTGGTGTTGTTGGCTGAGAAGTTCAGTTGGCTGGATCAGTGGAGTTTTCCTGGAGCTGTTTCGTCTTAGAGCTTTCGAGGACGAAAGTCTTAAAAGGAGGGAGTATTGTAACAGCCCAGTTTCCTATTCCAATTTTCGAGGTGCCTTCGTGTAAGGACCCGACCCAAGAAACGGTCTCTACCCTAAAGTCCTTACTTAGCATGCATGATTAAGAATGTAAAACGTCATTCAGAGCTTGAAATTTAAAACTTTGTAGTAGGCATATTTAAAACAAATCCATAATTTCAATTAAATAAAACAAGTAAATGACTGATCAGTACTTTCTTAAAACAAATCAAGGGAAACGGTACGAGAATCATAAAATAATTTTTGAGTGTTTTTCCTAGGGACCCAAGTCCCATTACATGCTAAATCATAAAGAAACCAGTAAGAGAAACGTGCAACTCAGAGTCAGCTATCCATGATCATCCAGCAGCCTCTTCCTAGCCATCCAGCCTCTGTCCCAAGTTACCTGATGGAAAACCACCGAGAATAAGGGTGAGCAACGAAATACTCAGTAAGAATCCCCAACCGGGGTATAATACAAAACAACTCATCTAGCACACTGACATGCAACCATACAATGACTTAGAGCGGAAACGGTTGGTTTAGGCTATGAGCTACTTCAAGGGCGAGCCTACTCAAGGGCTTCCGTCTACAGCCTCTCCTAAGTCCTACATTTGGATGCCCTTCTGGCCTTACACAACCTAGACACACGGTGATGCCCGGTGGGGGCCTTACACACTTAGGTTTCAGTGATACCCGGTGGGGCCTTACACCCAAGGATGCCCATCGGCCCTACACCTCCGTAATCGGGGATGCCCAGTGGGGCCTTACACACCTAGGATGCCCATCGGGCCTTAGACCTCCAGAATCAGTGATGCCCAATGGGGCCTTACACACCTAGGATGCCCATCGGGCCTTACACCTACAGAATCAGTGATGCCGAGTGGGGCCTTACACACCTAGGATGCCCATCGGGCCTTACACCTCCGGTTGTCCATCGGGGTCTTACCCGAGCGGGACCTACACTAGACCCTCCTACTATCTTCTATACTAAACCTAACATGTCAAAACCTAACACGGAACTAAAGGAATACAAACTTAACTCGAACATGAATCAGAAGCAAACATGAAGCCTATTGTAAAGACCCGACCCAAAAGGGGCTCTAAATGGGCCTTTACCCCAATGCATGTAGTGAAAATAAAAGATATTAAGAAAATACATTTCGGATCCCAAGTAAAAACAGAAACATTCAACAACCAAAACATACATTTCTAAAAGCATACTCTGATCAGAGATTTATTTAAACCATTAAAACAATCCACAAGTATAAATATGCTGGAATCCATAAAACGTAAGAAAACATCCCGGGGCTCTGTGCCCGCCTACATGCATTCATTCGGGAAATAACAAAAGTCAAGAGTCATGATAAATAAAATAGAATAATCGAGAGATGACAACAGGATTCCATGATCACGCCTCCTCCATCACCCATCCTGTCTCCCGCTTGATTACCTGTGGAAAACCACGGAATAAGGGTGAGTAACGAATTACCAGTAAGAATCCCCAACCGGGTACAATACGATATACATGATCATCTAGAAGAATGTATGCAAGCTATGAGTACAAACACAGAGCGGAGCACATAGCTAAGTCCACACTTGGACCTCGGATGCCATCTCGTGGTCTTAGTCCGGAAATACCACAACACACTAAACGCGCTATACGGGAACAAGTCCCGGCCTCACTGCTTCATCATTATCGATACGAAAGGTGCACTAGCTCAAGATCCCGAGGAGCTCTCCACGGCGCCGTAATGAGCGTAAGCGCGCACCGCATGCTACCGCAAACTCGGGGTGCCGGTCTAGTGGCAAGCTGCCGTGTTCGATCCACCATGCCTAACTAAATCTACGGATCGGTGTCACCGACATAGGGGTGTGAGACACGGACACGTGAACTATGTCACCAGTACCACCGCACTGAGGCTAAGGAACCGGCCGTGGTAGGCTTACACCGTGAAGCGGTCCTTGCCCTAACAGTGGCAATCAAGGGCTACGGTCGAACACGCCGAGGACGTGCCGATCGCCGGGGGCGAGGCAATGCCAAGTCATCATCCCGACCGTTGGGGCATTTAACGATCGCCCACCCTCACCCAAGATTGCGGGGCCTACCGGTTGGGATAGCTAATCCCTCACGGGGGTCAAGGGCGGAGAACTGTCTCTCGAACGCGTCCTTGCCATAGATGCAAGATACTTTATGCATCGGGCGGATGATTCTATCTACCTCAATTCTAAACCTTAACAATAATAACGATTCAATCAATGCGGTCCAATACGTGCTCATCGGATACAAAGAACCTAGCATGATACTACGAAGCAAGAACAGATATCGAACATGCTAGAATAGAACAACCTAGCATGGGCTAACATGAGAAACAATACAAGAGTTCATGCGATCGAGAATTTGAACGCAGCACCTAGAGATAAACATGCTAGTAATCATACACAGGCATACAAAACAACAATCACAAATATACCGCAGGTCCACACAACCCCTGTAAGAAATCCTTACCTTGGTGGAAGACTTCTACACACAAATCCTAAGTGCGGAACAATCCCGAGCTAGCGAGCGGGAAACCTAGCAAACCAACAATAATCAAGCATCTAAAATATCTAAACAACAATAGAATGCAAGCTCGGCTCGGGGAACTCACGCGGCGCGACGACACGAGCTTGGGGCTGCTGCGGCCAGCCGCACGGCAGGGACGCTGCTGGCTGGCCCAGGCACGGCACGCAGACGCTGGCGCGGCCCAGGCTGCTGCCGCACGCACGCACGCAGCGAGGACGCATTGCGCGCTGGCGAGCGTCGGCGATGCGTCGCGGCGCTGCGCGTGCGATGCGGACACGGGCGAGCAGCTTCAGCGAGGACGCGCGCGGCGCGCGCGTCGAAGCGGCGCGCGAGGCGGCGGTTCGGCAAGCGGACACGGGCGAGGGCGCTGGCGGGCGCGACGCGCGGCGCGGCGCGCGCGCGGCGCCGGCGAGACCTCTGGCGTCGCGGCGATCGGCGATCTCGGCTGCGTCGGCGACAAAAGGCTTTGGGACGAGATCTGGCGGGATCACGGGCGTCGCGAACGATCGGTGGACGTCGCGGCGACAGAAGCGATCTGGCTTCTTTGGGCGAACGACAAGGTCGCTGGGACAGATCTGGCGTCTGCGCGATCGACGGCGACGATCTGTGCTTTGCTCGGCTACACTCGGTGGCTGCGCAATCAACACAACACACACAACACACCTCTTTTCACTTGGCCAAACGCACACCAAACGGATGAGAAGAAGAAGAAGAAGATCAATACCTACCCGAATGATGATGATCGAACCCAAGGAGATGCAAGGATGAAGAATCGGCAAGGCTATGGAGATGGAGAGCTTGGGCGGCCAAGAGGTGTTTTGGAGAAGAAAATGGAATAACCTAATTCTATTTCATTTAACCAAATGCACCAAAACTCCAAAATCCAAGGTTAACTAAGATGTGATGCGAGAAAGAGCAACAAGAGCACCTAATGGCTCAATTGGCACACCTCTCTACCAGCTTCCCGGAGACCTGGGTTCAAACCCGACTCTGGCAAAAAAATTCCTTTATTTTTACTTTTGCAACGAACCTTACTCAAACCAAACCACAAACCCCTCCAAAACCTACAAAAACCATCCAATAATTTTAGTAATCGAAAAAGACACAAACGACTCACGACGGCCCGACCAAATTACCAAATTACCCCTAGGGCATACACGGAAGACCGGGAAGAAAAAAACACGGGTCGTTACAATATTCCCTCCTTTTTATGACTTTCGTCCTCGAAAGTCCTTAAAACAGAAATAGCTCGGGGTAATGCAATCTCATCTCGTCTTCTCGTTCCCAAGTGGCTTCCTCGGAACCCCGACTCTTCCATCAACCTTTACTAAACGAATCTCGCGATTGCGCAACGTCTTGGTCTCAAAGGCAAGGATCCTCACCGCTTCTCCTCGAAGTTCAAATCCTCATTCAAATTGCAAAGGCTCAAAGTCCACAATGTGCGACGGTCCGGCACATCTTGCCTCAACATCGATACATGAAAAACACTATGCACCGCCGATAGTGACGGAGGTAGGGCTAACCGGTAAGCAACTCTGCCAATCCTCTCTAGGATCTCAAACGGACCAACAAATCGGGGACTCAACTTCCCACGTTTGCAAACCTCGGAGAACACCTCGCACGGAGCAACCTTAAGGAACACATGCCGACCAACCTCAAACTCCAAATCTCGACGCCGAACATCGGCGTAACTCTTCTGCCTCGCTTCTCGAGCGGTCAACATACGAGCTCTAATCTTACGCACTTGCACCATTGGTCAAGCTGCAGTAACTCGGGACCCAAAACTCATCTACCACCAACCTCTTCCCGAAACACGGGGGACCGAAAAACGCTTACCATACAATGCCTCGAATGGAGCCATCTGAATCGCCGATCGTAATCGTTGTTATAGGCAAACTCCATCAAATGCATGAGATCTTCGGTCCCAATCGCACTGAAATCCAACACACAAGCCCTCAACATATCCTCGAGAATCGATTCACTCTCTCGATCGACCATCCGTCCGAGGGTGAAAAGTCATCTTTGAATCGCACTCGTGCCCAAACCCTTCCGGCGCTCTCCGAGAACGAAGTGAACCGCGAGTCACGATCGGACACAATCCTCACCAGTACACCATGATAACGGATGATCTGCTCCAAAAATACCGCGCCCACTGTTCCCCACGGTATAAGTGTCTCGTCCGGGAATGAAGTGTGCGCTCTTGGTCAAACGGTCGACTATCACCCAAATCGAGAGAACTTCCTCGAGTCCTTGGCAAACCGGATATAAAGTCCATAGAGATCTCTTCCCATTTCCACTGGGGTACACTCTCGATGGCTGCGAAAGAAACTACCGGCCTCTGCTGGGTGCCTTCACTTGTCGACAAGTGAGACACCTACCGACAAACTCTGCCACATCTCTCTTCATCCCCATCCACCGTAAAGTCTGCTTAAGGTCTGATACATCTTGGTACCCCGGTGCCAAGCAAAAGGGGAACAGTGGGCCTCAGAGAGCAACTCGGCTCGCAAACTGCAATGTCCGGAACACACAACCGGCCTCTATAAGTCAACCCACTGTCGGTGAATACACAAAGTCAAAGTCACCACAAGATCGACTCTGTCAACCAATCTCTTAAGTGCGGGGTCACCCAACCGGCCGTCTATAATCCATTTGCCGAATCGGCGGTGAGCAGTCAATCCGAGCTACCACCAGCGCGTAATCTCTCCCAACAACATCGCAACCTCGGCCCGCTCGAACTCTCTCTCGCAAACTGGCTGAACTCAACAACGCCGCGAGTGCGACGTCTTTCTGCTCAAAGCATCGGCCACTACATTGGCTTTACCGGATGGTACAAAATCTCGCAGATCATAATCCTTTACCAGCTCTAACCATCTCCTCTCGCCTCATATTCAACTCCTTCGAGTAAAGAGATACTTGAGGCTCGTGATCGGTAAACATCTCAATCCGCTCACCGTCATGTAATGCCTCCAAATCTTGGTGCAAACACCATCACGCCAACTCCATATCATGAGTCGGGTAGTTCTCGCTCATCATACGGCCACCGACGGAAGCATAGGCAATGACCTTCCGTCTTTGCATCAACACACAACCTAATCCAAACTTGGAAGCATCATCAGTAGACCACGAAACCACCGTCCCTCCGGATCGCCAACATCGGTGCTGAAGTCAAAGCTGCGCTTGAGCACAGCAAAGCTCTCATCACACTGCTTGTCCCAAACAAACTCGACACCCTTCCTCGTCGGGACGAGTGAGGCGCGAGGCTAAAGCAGAGAAGTCCTTGACGAACCGACGGTAGTAACACGCCAAACCCGAAAAGTCGCGAATCTCGGCAAATCCCAAGTCGGCTTGGCCCATGAACTCACGGCCTCAATCTTGCGGGGTCCACGGCTATACCATCTCTCGAAACTACGTGGCCTAGGAAGGCCACTGCTCCAACCGAAATCACATTTGGAAAACTTCGCATAATCTTTGGTTTTCCTCAAAGCCGCCAATACTCGCCTCAAATGCTCTGCATGGTCTTCTTTAGACCTCGAATAAATCGTAATATCGTCAATGAACACGATGACGGTAAGTCGTCCAAAATGATTTGAACACCCTATGCATCATGTCCATAAACGCGTGGGGCATTGGTCAATCCAAACGACATGACCACAAACTCATAGTGACCATATCCGGACTCAGAAAGTCGCTCTTAGGAATGTCGGCATCCCCGATCCGCAAATCGATGGTAACCGGATCTCGGATCTATCTTGGAGAACACCGAAGCTCCTCAAAGGTGATCGAACAAATCATCGATACGGGCAGACGGGATACTTATTCTTCACTCACACCTTATTAAGCTCGTGGTAATCAATACATAAGCGCATAGAACCATCCTTCTTTTTCACAAATGAATCGGGTGCTCCCACGGGGACACACTTGGGCGGATGAACCCTCGGTCTAACATCTCCTGGCCTGAATCTTGATTCCTTTAACTCACTGGCGCCATGCGATCACGGAGCCTTCGAGATAGGGAGGGTCCTGGCTCGAGCTCAATAATGAAGTCAACCTCTCTCTTTGGGGCAACCCCAGTAACTCCTCGGAAACACATCCGCGAACTCTCTGCACGACCGGCACTGATCAGCAGAGGCAATGGCGGCTCTCTTCCTGCATAACTTGGCTAGATAGCCCCAAGCTCCATGAGCTAGCAAACGACGAGCTTTCACGGTGACACCATCGGCGGGCAAACTCCACCTGGACTCCACGAAACTTAAAGCTAGGCCGACCTCGGCGGTCTGAACACTACTTCTTTCGGTGGCGGTCAATCAACGCGTGGTTAGCGACTAACCACTCCATACCAAGAATCACATCAAAACCGCTCATAGGCGGAACTATGAGCGTAGCCACAAGCAACTCTCTGGATATCTCGATCCGGCCATCCTTAATCTTATCTCTAGCCAACATATTAACTCCAGAAGGAGTTGCAACAGAGATAACTCAAAACCTAGAGGCTCTAGCCTCAACTTAGCATGCTCGGCCAAACAACACGGATACAAAAGAATGCGTGGAACCGAGAATCAAACAAGACAAATGCGCAGTGATCTAAAACAAGAAGCGTGCACCGCCACAGGCGGCATCCGTGCGCTCGGCCTCTGACGGGTCGTAGCAAACACTCGACCTGCTGCTGCTATTGGCCGAGCCGCCATAGCCGGGCGATCACAAAACGGGCCATGTGACCCTCTCTACCACAACGGAAGCACAATCTAGGTCGGTGGACAGTTCTCGCGTGACTTTCCCACAAGTAGCACAAGCGGAATCGCACAGGTCCTCCCCTCTTTGTCGGGGCCGAAACGGACCGAGCTCTCCGTGATCTCTGCTTCAATCGCTTCTTGGCGGCTGGCGCCGCCTCCCGAAAGTCAAACTTTCTCTTACGCCCCACACCGGCTTGGGACGGACGATGAACAGAGCGGCAACAACCCGCTCAGCCAGATACTTCCCATTATAGATCGTGGCTAATCGATACGACCCTAGCATAAGTGTCGGGGCACGAGCCACGATCACTGGGAAACACCACCTCAATCCAGGATATGAACTTCCAATCTTGACTCTGGGGTGGCAATCAATCGAGGAGCAAAATATCCATACTCGAGAACTTGCGCTCATATTCCTCAATGGAATCGTAACCACGCTTGAGGTTCGGAAGAGCTCCACCATCTTCTCCCGAGCCTCATCACCGATGAACTTTACCTTGAACTCGGCCTTGAAGAACTCCCAAGTAGCGGGTGGAGACCCGGTGGTCTCTCGCTCAAGGTGGACTCCCACCACCATCTCGCCAGGCCTCCTAGCACATGAGCCGCACATCTCGGCCTCTGAATATCGGGGCACACCATGATCGGAAGGTGTACTCCAAATGGGCAATCCACCGGCTGCCGCTAACGCATCACCGGTGGCATCGAACTTCTCGAGCTTCCACTTCACAAAATCCTTGACCACCTACCCAATTCCTCGGCACCTCTGCCATATCCGCCTCTGGGGCTACTTGCTCTGTGGAGCCGGAGGTGCTACCGAGCTCTCTTGAACCAATCGAGTCACCGCTGCTCGATCCGGGCTCGGGACTCTTCCGCCTTGGCGCCAACAAGGCACAGGTCTCTGCCCTCTGGTCACTCAACATGTCGACCATAAAAGCCCTCATAGACTCGGCAAACTCTGCTCCGGGAGCGATCTCACGGCGCTTCGGTCGCCTCAACGCCCGCTCTAGGCGTAACGGGAGGAGCTGTTGGTGGAATGCCATCGATGTCGTCGCTTGGGACGATGTCCTCGATGACGATCCCGATCCTCGATACCTCGACACGCTCTCGAACCTCCTCTCCGATGCAGGTGGTAGCATCTTTGGCGATCTACATCCAAACCAACAACGAATCAAAACACACTTTCACCCATTCCACAACACCAAACAAGGCATACACTAGATGATAGGTATTGTAAATTCTTAACCCTTTTCCTTTCTAAAACAATAAATCTAGGCGTGCTGATGACCGGTATGAGTCTTGATGATCATGGAAAACGACCTACAACAAAGGTCGATCTACTGAGAATCTATGACTCTGAGCTCGATACCAAGCTGTAAAGACCCGACCCAAAAGGGGCTCTAAATGGGCCTTTACCCCAATGCATGTAGTGAAAATAAAAATATTAAGAAAATACATTTGGATCCCAAGTAAAAACAGAAACATTCAACAACCAAAACATACATTTCTAAAAGCATACTGATCGAGAGATTTATTTAAACCATTAAAACAATCCACAAGTATAAATATCTTGGAATCCATAAAACGTAAGAAAACATCCCGGGGCTCTGTGCCCGTCTACATGCATTCAGGGAAATAACAAAAGTCAAGAGTCATGATAAATAAAATAGAATAATCGGAGATGACAAGGATTCCATGATCACGGCTCCTCCATCGACCATCCTGTCTCCCTTGATTACCCGTGGAAAACCACGAGAATAAGGGTGAGTAACGAATTACCAGTAAGAATCCCCAACCGGGGTACAATACGATATACATGATCATCTAGAAGAATGTATGCAAGCTATGAGTACAAACACGAGCGGAGCACATAGCTAAGTCCACACTTGGACCTCGGATGCCATCTCGGGGTCTTAGTCCGGAAATACCACAACACACTAAACGCGCTATACGGGAACAAGTCCCGCCTCGGCTGTCTCTCATCGTCGATCACGAAAGGTGCACTAGCTCAAGATCCCGAGGAGCTCGATCGGGCCGCCGTAATGAGCGTAAGCGCGCACCGCATGCTCTCGCAAACTCGGGGTGCCGGGTCTAGTGGCAAGCCGCCCGAGTTCGATCACCATGCCTAACTAAATCTCTCGGATCGGTGTCACCGACATAGGGTGTGAGACTGGACACGTGAACTATGTCGGCTGTACCACCGCACTTTGAGGCTAAGGAACCGGGTCGTGGTAGGCTTACACCAGAAGCGGTCCTTGCCTAACAGTGGCAATCAAGGGCTACGGTCGAACACGCCGAGGACGTGCCGATCGCGAGGGACGAGGCAATGCCAAGTCATCATCCCGACCGTTGGGGGCATTTAACGATCTGCCACCCTCACCCAAGATTGCGGGGCCTACCGGTTGGGATAGCTAATCCCTCACGGGGTCCAAGGACGGAGAACTGTCTCGAACGCCCTTGCCATAGATGCAAGATACTTTATGCATCGGGCCCGATGATTCTATCTACCTCAATTCTAAACCTTAACAATAATAACGATTCAATCAATGCGGTCCAATACGTGCTCATCGGATACAAAGAACCTAGCATGATACTACGAAGCAAGAACAGGATATCGAACATGCTAGAATAGAACAACCTAGCATGGGCTAACATGAGAAACAATACAAGAGTTCATGCCAGTCGAGAATTCGAAATGAGCACCTAGAGATAAACATGCTAGTAATCATACACAGCATACAAAACAACAATCACAAATA